>CAKAOJ020000179.1:562500-1762500 GCA_916701645.2 Sebastolobus alascanus
ATGAAACAGCTGACAGGGTCGTGCTTGAGCTGTTTGGGGTTTGTGTATTTTTGCAAATCACTATGCAAATCAGAGCTGCTGGTCTGCAACAGCTTTCTGCAAATAATTCCTCGTATTTTTAATCTGTACAGGAAAGTCAACATTGACCAAAAATACCAAACTGATTGTCAGTTGTGGTCATCCTTGTGCTTTTATGTAACTTTCTGTCTTTCTTTGATGCAGTGAAAAAGAGCTAAGCCAAGTAGTTCACGAGGTGAAATAGACGTGATCCAT
Organism: Sebastolobus alascanus; assembly: GCA_916701645.2. Classification (NCBI taxonomy): domain Eukaryota; kingdom Metazoa; phylum Chordata; class Actinopteri; order Perciformes; family Sebastidae; genus Sebastolobus; species Sebastolobus alascanus. The sequence goes on from CAKAOJ020000179.1 coordinate 562,774, forward strand.
CGTCAAGACTTTATGTAAATGTTAGCCAAGTTAAAGGATAACTTCAGTATTTCTCAACCTGGACCCTATTATCCCATGTTTTTATGTCTAACTGACTAATAGGGACAACAATTTCTGAAACTGGTCCAGTATTGATTGAGAACGCTGTAGACGACAGCTGCTTGCAGGCTGCAATTTAAGCTGGCAAGCTGGCACCGTGATTTACGTCCACTAAAAGTCTCGTTGTGAAATCTGGCGAGGTGACATGTTGCTGGAAGACAACGGTGTAATAGTGGAATACATCCACGGTGGAAACGAGAGTGTTTGTAGTGTTGGAGTACAGAAAGCGTAGCTTAGCGTTATCTGAAAGATTTTCAATGTCATGACCGGACAAAATGTCTTTACCTTCCAAAAGTGTCCTCCCTCCCGAGGTCTAAATCTTGCACTTACCACCGGTGGTGGAGTTGCTGACTGGGCAGTACTGGTTCAGAGCTGGATACTGGGAGAACAGGAGGTGGTATGACTGGTTGAGCTTCTCCAGTCTGTGTGTCAGATCCTTCAGTTTGGTTTCCTGCAGGGTCGACTGTGACTGGAACACCATGTTGATCTGAACCACTGTGATATCAAACACACCAGAAAGACAGAAAATTACGTACACAATGTCCCATCACCTGTTTCCATGGATACGGGATAATAAAAGGGATGTGTCGGGGAGAAAACAAAAGCAGGCTGAAAAAAAAAAAAAAGATGACACCATTCAGAGGAAACATAAAGAGTTAATCCTCTCTGTAAACCTTCAAATGAAGACATTCAGTCTAAAATAAGTCCGACGGCTTCATTTCTGACAAAAAAAAAAGCTGCTGGCACCACTGTAAAGAATATTCTGGATTTTTTTTAAAGCAAAGATGGAGACATTATCAGATGTTTTAGCTTTTGAAATATACACAATTTTCAGGAAATCCAAAGAAAAGACCGAAACAAACAATGATGTGATCCGACAAATAAATATTGTTTGGTTAGTCAAAGCCTGTTGTCCAAAAAACTATTAAAAACACATCAATGAGCCCCACTGTGTCACTGGGTGACACGTTCCTTCATCACCATGAACACACACACTGTAGTTTATTCTGACTCAATCCCACATACACCGTCCTGCTGCCACTAATACTCACTAGAGAACCACATGTGGATTCATCTGCTGCTGAAAATAGTCTCAAACAAATGCACTATTTCCTCCTGTTTGAGTGACTAATACCTAAAAACCTCCTCTGGGATTTACATCTTCAGTATGAACCAATGATCTTGGAGCAGAGAGCCACAGACACAGGATTTATTGATAAGAAAAATATAGAATAACACCAACCTTATCCTAAATTAATATTAATTGTAATAATGGCTACATCCATTTCTGAATTATATCTTATAATTTACTATAAATCTTATATTTTATTTATTAAATTCTTCTGTATATTTAAATTGTTGGTGTATGCATTTTAAAGTACAACTCATTGAGTTTACCTGTAATAAAATGGGCCTTGAAATTCCTTTATTATTATTAGGACTGCCCCCTCTTAGTTGATTAGTCGACTAATAATCAGTCATTTTGGTCTTAGTCGACTAAGATTTCTTCAGTGTATTAGTCATTTTTTATGCTTTGATGCTTCTTTGTGGAGAAACTGGAGTGTTAGATGACTAAGAACTTCTTTGGTCGAGGACATCCCTAATTATTACTGATTTATCAAAATGAACATGAATGCAATCATACCTGTTTCCACTGACGGGTCAGTATTTAAAAGTCAAACTATCATGAAGTACTCACAGCAGAGAGTCTGCAGCAGAGTGACGAAGACGAGCAGGAAGCAGAGCAGAGAGAAGTAATGAGCCAGCTCTCTGTCCCGACTCAACCAGCCTGAGAGACAACAAGGAAAACAACATTTCAACTTTACATAGACGATTAATTCAGCAGCTGTTGACTTGTTACAATACTGAACATTTACATAAGGCCTAAATCAGTCCAACAGTAAATCTTTACTGTTGCATCACACTACAGATTGTTGTATTGGATTGCATGAGGTTGTGCAGGTGTAACTAACACACTGGCAGATTGTATTTTCCCACTTACCTCTACTGGAATCCAGCCATGCTGATAGTTTCAGTTTTGTTTGCCCGCAGCGAGGTTTGCAGATTATTGTAAGTAACTGGGATATTGTTTCTGGAAAGAAACATTTTAAAAATGTAACTTGAATGCTTTAAACACAACTAATAAAATGAACTTTAATTGTAGGGGAAGTGGAACTCCTCAGAACCTCAGCAAACAAAGCTGAACACTATCTGCATCACTGGGGATTTTTTTTTATTATTTGCTATTATTATAGCTATTATTGTTGTTTGGAACAGAACTGAAACCAATCACTGCATCCTCAAAGCAGGTAATAATGAGTAAAACTCTTCTAAAACCCACTTGACACAGTCCATGCAAGTAGTTGATTTTAAAGGTTCAGTGTGTAGGATTCTCCTCTTTAATTTGCTGTATTAAGATCACGATTTGATAAAGAACAATTGAAGTTTAAACACATACATGTGGCTGTACGTTTTGCAAAAAAGAAAAAACAAATTACTTTTGTCTGCAGATTTTTCCTGTTGTTGTTCCTCCAGCAGAGCCGATCCGTTGCTCACTCCCATGGTTTCATCCAACAGAGTTCCAGCAGGCGTGAAGCTTTTGTATTAGTAATTGCATTAATGCATAACAGCTCCGTGTTAGCTGTTTCTCTCCTTTGTTTCCCAAAAGCAGGAAGAAAAGAAGAGCTCAGTGTTCCTAATGTAGAATTATACAGTATATCTCATATGAAAATATACTGGCTCCTTTGCAGCCGTATGCAAAGCAGAACTGGGTCTGATAAGAGTTCAGCAGCTGATGGACAGTTGAAGTCACCATCACCATCTGTTCTTCATTTCTACAGTACTGTAAATTGTGGTGGACTTCTTAAGTCTAATATAGTCAAAAACATTTTCATGCACTGGTCAATTTTCGAGATTTTGGGCTATTCTGCTCTCGTAACACGTCTTCTTTCAGACTAGTGGGAAGAAAACATCCAAAATACACATTTAGGTGTTTATTTTACTACTTTGTCTATTTGCGTCTGTAGATTTCTCCTAAATTCACCAAAAGTTAGCATTACATGATGCCTCAATTGCATTAATAATCAACTGGGGAAGTTTCATGTTGATATCTGTTAGTTATTTTTTTTTTTACATATTCACCTGTAGTGTCTTCAAACTGTATGTAATTTTACAATCCATAACTTAAAAGGCTGTTTTCTCAAAATGTGAGTGATAAAACGAGATATCCAGAATTAACCTTTGACTCGATTATGTCAACAAAATGAAACAAGACTTTTGAATCTGGCTTTATCCAATGTTCAGATCTCTGTTCTGGAAATGTATGCAAATTAGAACATATTTGATCAAGATTCAAATATAACATTTACAAAAATAAAAAAAAAATAATTGTGTTAATGTCATTAATCAACTGGGTAAGTTTCATGATGATATCCTTATTCATGAATCAGAATACATGTGCACACTATATATTGTACAGTGAAAGATATTCAAAGAAATGAGTTTGCAGTCCAGTTCGAACTCACTAGATATTTTAAATAGTTTTATTCAAAATCCTGACATCTTTACAAATATTTGACAGCGTGCATTTTTTTTCCTCTTTCAAGTTTTACAATATTCAGTTTATAGTTTTGGCTTACACATGAGGGAGGGACTGTTTACTGAACACACTGTAATACTTTGAATATTTACAGCCAAAGACACAAGAATAAACATAACAAACAAAACCCCTAACAGACATTAAAGTGTACACCAAAGGCGAGAATAAGCAAGTGTTGTATATGTCTTGAAGTTGTATATCTTATTGTATTTTACATTTGTTAACATTCAGCTTACAAACTACACAGTTCGGTAGAAGGAGGAGGTGCATAAACCGAAATCTATAGAACAAAGATAGAAGAAACATATGAGACATTAATGTCACGTGCATTTGGCCCACTATCATGAGAGGAAAACAGGAGGGTTTTAAAGTGCTGCTCGTCTTGGCATTACAGTCGAAGACATTTTTTCGCAGATATTTACAGCTGTAGCCTGAAGATGTGGTCCTGATGAGAGAGATTCTTTACCATGGCAACAGCAGATATCCCCTTTTTTTTTTAAACGATCAATAAAGAGAGCTCATCCTCTCTGAGTTTGACTCAGAGGGGAGGATAGGGTTATATGGAACAAATAATAAACAGGTTACTCCCCAAAAAAATGTGTTTTACAAACAACCACAAGGTTAACATTGGGTTGAGAAAGTGCTATGTACTTATTTACTTATTTAATTATTTACTTATTTACAATGTACGTATTAAATGTGTTTAATAATTAAAATCTGATATAATTTACATGTACAAAAACCTCTTGTGTTATAAAAACGTGAAGGTGCAGCTACAAACAGAGATTAACTTTCACCTCTTTATCTTCTCTGAGTGTGTGTGTGTGTGTGTTTGTGTGTGTGTGTGTGTGTGTGTGTGTGTGTGTGTCTGACTCTGCCATGTGGTTTGAGCTGGTCGGAAATAGGCAGGATCAGATCAGATGTCCGTAGGTAAATCCCGCTGTAAGCCACCGGTTGCCGAGGAGACATCAGCATTACCGCAGCATTACACCGTGTTGGTGCAGCCAGGTGGCCCGTGGCCGTAATGTGTCATGTCTCACATTGAGCTTATGTAACGGCTGACTTTTGAACAGAGAAACAGATCCACTTAAAGACCATTTTTTTTAAAAATTTAAAACATCATTCTCAGTCCTGCGTTGACAATAAACACGTTGATTAAATTTTTTTCTGAATGCCACAAAAGCAAATTCTGTTTTCTTTCTACAAAAAAAAGGTAGTTTTCAATATGAAATACTAGTATAAAACAGTCTCAACGTGCAAAATCAACACCAGTAGGTTGTACAACATTTGACTACATTGTAAAAAAGCCCTGCGATGCAACAGCATTATTCCTTTGTCTCCACAAAACAATGAGCAGATATTCGATTGTCAGTACAACCTGTATGAATCATCAGGTCCATGTGTGGCTTTATTTGTATCCTGTGCCTTTCAGCCACTCTCTCACCTCCTGTAAAGTCTACGCTGCTCACATACCAAACAAAGCTAGTGTGCAGGTGAGCTGATGGCAACAAGCAACCTTTGGACCTGTTCTGATGGAATGAAATCCTATTATGTGTGCTGGATCCCGCAGAGCAGCCGGTAAATCCGAAACCCTGCGCTCTTTGGAGCCCACAAAGTCCCGCTGAGAGCGTCGCAGCGAAGAAGTGAGGGTGTAGGTGGAAAAAGGCAAAAAAGATCGGACAGGAATGGCAAAAAAAATATATAGAAAAAGCAAAATAACTCGTCCTGCTCTGTCTGTTGCCCAAGGCTGAGCTTGAAAACCGGAGCAAGCAATGAAATCATTCCCCCATCTTTGATCCATGACAACATTTTCCCACTCTCCAACTATTTCTGACAAGGGGCACGTGTTTGAAAATGTGCGGGGTGATGATGCTACGGCTCTGGGTGCTGGGTTCCTGTGTCAGTCCTTTAGTGGCAGGGGTCAAAGGGGACCTCGGTGAGCCCTCCGTGGAGCTCCACCGATTCCTCGGACCAGGACATGACGTCACCGACGAGATGGCCTCCGCAGGTCGCCTGGGTGTGGATCTCGTTGGACGCCAGGACTCTGGACCAGAACTGGAGATCGGACAGCTCTCCCATGAAGGACTGGGTGACGTCGAAGCGGCCTCCCATCGTGTCCTGTGAGGACCAGAGAAGATTGAAAATGTTAGATGGACTGAATCTTACTGACTGAAGATCTAACTGCGAGCTTTTTAAAATCATAAGATTATAGCTAGCTGACACCATGGCAACGATTTTTACACCCAACAGCACTGTATATGTACCTGCTCCTGGCCCAGGATGAAGGTCCCTCCTGGTTTGATGGGGTGCCAGGCCGACAGATTTTGCCCCGATCCTTTCTTCACCCCGTCCTGGTAGGCCTCCCAGGTTCCGTCACGTGTCGTCCACGTCATGCACACGTGATGCCACTTCCCATCTGTCATGGTGATCGGCAATGTCACCGCCTAAACACACAGGTGGACAGACATATCATTAAAGGTGAGGACGAGGAATGTTCTTATCACCAGTACAATACGCGAAAGTCAACTCTGTTCATCCTCATAAACTCTTAAAATGAATTACAGACTAATCTGCATTCTGTGTCATTGATCAGTTTGACGAGAAGAAAGCAAACATAGCGGTTTATCCCTCCCGGTAATGTCACTCCTGCAAACAATTAGGCCAATCAGTTAAGATGATCAGATTAATTGCTTTGCTGATTTGTTTGTTGAGCTCACTGCTCACAGTACTGGGGCAAGGAGCTTTTCAGAGAAAGACAGATTAGAAGTCTAATAGATTAATTGATTAATTTGCATGTCAGCAATCTGTGCACGAGGTAACGTCATAAAATAATAAAGTGTCAAACTGAATGAAATTCATGCTCTAAGTCAGGAGTTTCTCAACACTAGACCAATGCATTGTACGTGATCTGGCCATTTCATTCTTTCATTTGTATTCCCCACAATAACTGTGTTTACATTCTTTCATTTATTTAGAATAAAAGATATATGCTGCGTCCAAAATCACTTACTATGGCACTCCATACTCAATATGTGTACTATCGTTCAAAGTATTCTTGTGTGAATAAACAGTAGCATGCATCTTCCTTGCCAGTTGGAGACGTGTAACCATGGTAACCCGTACCAACCCTATGTGACCAAACAATGAAAAATATATTACGGCGAGCAAAGTGGAATCTTATACTTACACTTAAATTGAAGCGTTATTGACGTTACCGAGCTGTCCGTCAACGTCTGTTATGAACGTTGTCGTTACTACCGCATTGCATTGTGGGCTATTTATACCGGCATGGTCCAGTGTTTGCATATTGTAATATTTCACCAGAAGCATTTTATGTATTCTTGGTTTCATACTAAGGTTTCGTACATTACCAATAAAAAATCTCTAGTGTTTTCTCGCACTAAATAGCATGTTTAGTATGGAAATTTGGATGCAACCATAGAGTGACGATGCATTATAGATCTTCTATGATGGCAACTTCTATTTCAACATGTCTCATTACTGAATATGGGACTATTCTGTGCAGTCGCTGCATTTACATCATTTTATTTACTGTGATAATTAGCTGCAATTCATGGTGTGCAAAAGGTTTGCAGTAGAAATGACTTTACTCAGGCTGTTCTCATTCACTGTTTGTACTTATACCTACGAAAACTAATGCGCTGTACATTGTATATAACCCACGTAATAGTGAGCCAGGACGTGCACGAGAAGGAGGAGGTCGGGATGGATGGACGGATCGAACAAACAAAGATGCAACTGACGAGTCCGTCTGACTAACCAGTGACTGAGAGCATGAAACGGCAAATATTGTGCTGAGTCTGAGGTCACTGTCTTCTCCTCCTCTGACCTCTGGTGACTCTGAGCTGTGATTATAACAACTCACTGTGTGCAAGATTAGTAATACTCTGTTGCATGGATGTGTGAGAACTGCAGCGTTACCCACTGACACTGGTCGCCTAAAGCAGCTTGACTTGAAAATCCCTCTATAAGAACTTCATACAGTTCTTAGTCTTTAATCCTTTAATATACAGTTGGATTTTTAATGTCCAGATCTGGCCCTCGACTCTGTATAATTCTTTTTTTTATTGCATCACCTTGTCGTCGATGAGCAGCTCCATTGGGTTGCTGCCCCATTCGATGAGCACCAGCTCATTGGCTTGTCCGGGTACGGCGTAGGAGAAGGGAGTACCGAGGCCAGGACCCGAACCCGCCTTCAGCCACAAGCAGATGGTCATGGCGAAGATCTCGCTGACCACCGAGCGCTTCATCCTGGCGTACATGTAGTTGGTCTTCATGGGGAAGTCGAGCAGGAAAGCGCTGGGACTCTTTAGCTTCTTGTGGTTTCCTGGTGAGACGGAGAGAACAGGATTTAGACTCAACTCATTAAATGTTGCCTTATAATCACTGCACAAGTTTAAAATGTAAAAAAAAAAACAATGATTGAGAGGCTAAACTGTGTGTGTGTGTGTGTGTGTGTGTGTGTGTGTGTGTGTGTGTGTGTGTGTGTGTGTGTGTGTGTGTATGTACCGTGGTCAGTGTCGCCGTGGTGCAGTTGGCCGAGCACAGTTTCCAGCTTGCTGTGCCCCGCGCCTCGCGGATTCGTGTCTTTGCTGCTGGGAGGCAGCCGCCGTGGGTTATGATCGTTGCCGTGGCGGCTGTCATGGTGGTCGTCAACGCCGTGGTGGTTATCATGGTGATCATCGTGATGGTCGTCATGGTGTCCAGGTCCGTGGTGATAGTCGTGGTGATCATCGGGGTGACCGCCGCCGTGGTGGTCATCGTGGTGGTCATCGTGGTGGTCATCGTGGTGGTCGTCGTGGTGGTCATCGTGATGGTCGTCACGGTGGGTGCTGCGATGGTTGCCATGGTGACCACGGTTCCGGCTGTGGTGCCTGTCGTAGTGGTGGTCGTGGTGCCGATTATAGTGACCGCTGCGATGGTTGTTCCTGTGGCTACCGTGGTGGTTGTTATAATGGCTGTCGTGGTGGTCGTCACGGTGACCGGTGCCACGGTGGTCATCGTGGTGGTCGTCACGGTGACCAGTACCACGGTGGTCGTCGTGGTGGTCGTCACGGTGACCGGTACCACGGTGGTCGTCGTGGTGGTCGTCACGGTGACCGGTACCACGGTGGTCGTCGTGGTGGTCGTCACGGTGACCGGTACCACGGTGGTCGTCGTGGTGGTCGTCACGGGGGCCGGTACCACGGTGGTCGTCGTGGTGGTCGTCACGGTTACCGGTACCACGGTGGTCATCGTGGTGGTCGTCACGGGGACCGGTACCACGGTGGTCGTCGTGGTGGTCGTCACGGGTACCGGTACCACGGTGGTCGTCGTGGTGGTCATCATGATGGTCGTCGTGGTGGTCGTCGTGGTGGTCATCGTGGTGGTCGTCATGGTGATCTCGGTAGTAGCTGTGCAGCTGCTCCTCCAGGGCGGTGATCTTCCGCTGGAGGAGTTCTCTCAGGGAGCTGGAGTAGGAGCTGGACGAGTTCCTGGCCTGCAGAAGCACAAACACATCGCTCAGCAAAGATTTCACTTTTAATCACCAAGTGCTACTATCTTTCTTCTGCCCTAACCCCCTCAGACTTTGGTGTTTATTTCATTGAGCAGACCACAAGAATACTTTCACCATCTTTACCATCATCATTATTATCAAATCCTCTAAAGATCTATGAGTAGAGTCAAAGAGTACAGAGAGAGAGTAGAGAAAATGACATAAAAAATGTACAAATGTTTCAGAGAAAAGCACTGAGTAGACAGACCACTGTACACATACATAAGTTGCTTGGTTTCGAGACAAAAACTGTTAATTTGACAAAGTAATTCCAACTCAAGTTCAACTGATAGTCGACCTCTCGTTCGCCACCATGGACAGGAAGTCCTAAACATGACACGACAACTGAGCAAACCCGATAAGCTGATGAAGATGTGGGATACAGAAAAAGCTAGCAAGGTGGACCATGATATGGGATTGTTTTGTTAACTACATCGTTCCAAGGAAAGGAATGAACTTTCATGTCTCAAGAAGTGTCAAATAATACAAACTCCGAGCTTGAATCACTAAAGAGTCAGAAGTTCTTTGCAGTAAATTCAGTGATATTCAGTGTGAATAAACTAGAATTATGGAATGACATTTAAAGTTGCAGGGGAATAGTTTCAGCCCCTCCCTCCTCTCCCTTGCTCATCCTTGTCTCCCTCACCAGCAAATCCGGCTTTGTTCCCTGCCAGCGCACGCCACGACTAATAGCCTCGTCAGGGAGGATGAAACTAATTGAAGGTGAGGCTGGATAGCGCCCTTCGGCGCGTGGCCAGAGGCTGGCGGTGTAGACATCCTGTTAGAGGACGGAGTGAGGGAAGGTAAATCCTGGCTCCGCTTTTGTTTTGTCTCACACCTTTCGAGGGAGATTGAAGGGGATTTCTGGCAACACTTTCCCTGAGCGCGGCCTGAGACCACCTGCACTAATAACGAGGATTTCACAGGCCAGCGGGCAGCAGGGTTTTAGTCTCGCAATGTGACACCAGCATCATTAAATGTTGTAACACAAGGGAGACAGCAGAACCACATGTATGGCTTGTTTTAGGTGCTGAAACACAATTTAGAGAATGTATCACAAACTGTGTGATGTCTACACAAAGACAAAAACTCTGACCAGTGGTCAACCTGAAGGTCTGAAAAGTGAAGCCAATGCTGAAGTGCCTTAAACCTGCATTCTTTCTAACAGCCAGCAGGGGGCGACTCCTCTGGTTGCTAAAAGAAGTCTGATTGTATAGAAGTCTATGAGAAAATGAGCCTACTTCTCACTTGATTTATTACCTCAGTAAACATAGTAAACATGAGTTTATGGTCTCAAACGCTAGTTTCAAGTCTTCTTCAATACAGCATGATGTTCATTTAGTAAATTATGGTCCCATTTAGAGTCAAATAGACCATAAAGCAGGGGATGCTTTAGGGCGGGGCTACCTTGTGATTGACAGGTCGCTACCACGGCGTTGTCCGGTCTTGGAGTCGTCCGTGTTTTCGTCTTACAACTTTAACCCTTTCACAGTGTGTTTATAGTTCATGAAAGTTAATTGTAACATTTCGGTTGCCTAAAAATGTCTTATTCAGCGCTCGTGTCACTTCTGGTTGCAAAAAAACAAGATAGCGACGGCCAAAATGCCGAACTTGAGGCTTCAAAACGGTAGTCCACAAACCAATGGGCGACGTCACTGTGACTACGTCCACTCCTTATATACAGTCAAAAGTTCCCACTGAGCACCAATTCAGTGATTTATTGAGCTCACACTGAATTATATTTGAGTTCAAAAGTTTTTCAGACGTCTGGATCAGTCGTTCTGGACCTTTCTGGCTTGTGACCCTGTAAAACGACACAAAGTCTTGGCGTGGTTTCCCCAGAGGAAACAGATCCTAATCTCAATGCGATTAACCCGGATGAATAAACAGTAAATGAATGTACCTTCCCTCTTCCTCCTCTAAGCTTCACTCGTCTCACTCCAACATGTGATGGTTGGACAGAGAGGTAGTTTAAGTTCAGGGGTGAGGGCTAATCAATTTAGAGCAGCTTCCTGCTTCCAGCCGGAACAACTCTGAGAGGACATTAGCGTCCAATGGCTCAGAGACATCAGACGGACAGCTGTGATATTAGCTTTGTAGGCGGTGTGTGTCAGACAATGACTGGGTCTGGTTGGTGGTTCTTGATGTGTGTGTGAGACGGATCTCCTCCAACTTTTGAATCTTACTTAGAATGCTTGTGTTTATTCCAAAACTACATATATATCATTTAAAAAAAAATCTAAATATGTATCAAAAAATGACCTTTTAATGCAGTGAACACAAACGGTAACCTGTGGGTTACCATGTCCGATGAAACACATCCGTCTTACAGTATTTTGGCAGCGGACATCACTGGCAGCTGACTCGGCGGCTGAGCTCGTGACACTTAATGACGCAAGATATGACCCCAATTAAGTCAAACCCTTGATAGGCTTCCGCCTCCGTGCAGACTGTTCAGCCTCTCCTTGCAGACACATTACTAAACATCTCAAAATGTTTGTATGGCGCAGGAGGAGTAAGTCCTTCTTACAGAATATTGACCCTTTTCACCTGAAACATCAGAGCTTTAATTACAACCATATGAATATATTTAGATAGGAGACAGCGCTGTGCCTCGCTGGCCCCACAGTGTTTTTGAACAGTTAAGAGAAGAAACTCTTGGGTTTAATTCTTGCAAACAGCTTCGTAGGAGTCAGTCTGGATCACTGAACTTGAGAACGAGCAGAACCCTGGGGCAGTAACACAATGTTAAACACATTAATCATTTGTCTTCTTTGAATAGTTTAAGTCATAAGTGTAATTAGTTAACAATAAACATTATGTTTTCTTATGGCCTATGCACTTTCTGAAGTTTCTACCTGCTTCAACTCTCTCTGCGGTCACTTATTTTGTGTTATTTTTACATCCCTGGGGCCGGAAGACCAAATGCTTTGTTTGCCCATTACTTGAAATCTTTAGTGGCTGAAGCTACAAGCTAGAAAGTCAATACTGCAGGTCAACCTGTACAAGAAACTATTAAGGTGGAACTCCAACTCTCAATTGTGGTGCAAGAAGCTGGTGGACGTAGTCACCGTGACGTCACCCGTTGGTTTATGGTCTATTTGACTCTAAATGGGACCATAATTTACTAAATGAACATCATGCCGTATTGAAGAAGACTTGAAACTAGCGATTGAGACCATAAACTCATGTTTACAATGTTTACTGAGGTAATAAATCAAGTGAGAAGTAGGCTCATTTTCTCATAGACTTCTATTCAATCAGACTTCTTTTTGCAACCAGAGGAGTCGCCCCCTGCTGGCTGTTAGAAATAATGCAAGTTTAAGGCACTTCAGCATTGGCTTCACTTTTTAGGTTGTCATAGGAATAATAAAGCAGAAGCTTGTGGTAAAATATATCAAACAAGCTACAAACTATCATATGTAGCTGCATTGTTTTCCCTGCTGTGCCTTGTTCTGAACTTCAAAAATGTTCATCTATCAGAGCATATCTTTCCTGGTCAAAACTTTCTAATTGTGGTTGCTTAGTGGTTAATCCCCACTGGTGATGCAAAAATAATACCTCTTCTCTGAGCGTGCATTGCAGATTGTTGCACTCACCTGCAAGTTCTCCAGCCTCTCCTTCAGGGTCTGCAGTGTTTTGCCCGTCTGTTCAGGGGAGAAGGAGCTGTGTTTTCCATATGACGAGCCCTTCCTGTGGTGCGGGTCCGACCTGTGGCTGCCGTGAGAGTAGTGGTGATCGCTGCCGTGGTACGACGAAGGCCCGTGGTGTGACGACGATGGCGTGTGGTGGCCGCCGTGATGCCCGTGATGGTCATCGTGGTGGCCGTCGTGATCATTGTCATGATGGGTGTCGTGATGGTTGTCGTGGTGGTTGTCATGGTGGTCGGGGCCGTGGTGACCACCGAAGCCCTCGCACAAGGTGAGCTTGGCAGTCAGCTCCCTGATGGTCTCCCGCTGGTCCAGGATGGTCTCCTTTTGCCTCACGAGGCTCTCGCGCAGGTGCAAGATGGTGGCTTTGGCCTCGTCAGACATCACGCCTCTCCGGCTGCTGCCATTGTGACCATTAGTGTGGCCGTTACTGGTCGGTCCATGGGGCACACTGGGTGGGGAGTAGCAGCTGGGGTCTGCTTCTGGGGGGATTGGGGTGCAAACAAATTTGGGGCTAATGGCATAGTCATATTCTATGCCGGGCAAACTTCCTGTTGCTGCGGCTGCACATGACAGGAAGTAGTAGAAAATGAGAGAACGCAGGGGGAAGAAGGGGAGGATAAACCCCAGAGAGGCTCCATCCCATTGCTGGTGTCTTGCAGACAGAGGCATGAGGCTCAGAGGACTGACGTCTCTGGCCATATTTGGCCTGAGTCAAAGTTATTCCTCGACAAATGACAGTCCTCCCAGGCCTTAGCTTCGTTGTGACGAGCACCATGAATGGAGATCGTATGCGTTGGATTGAAAGGTGGTGGGGAAACGCATGTCAACAGTGAAATCGCAGATGAAAGCTCCTCCCAGACAGCATTAATTCCTTTTAGAGGACAAGCAGCACAAACTCAAAGGCAGTATTCCAAAAGGCCAAACTCTTTAGCTGTTTGCCTTCAAGACAACCGTGCACTATCACCCAAGATTTCTTGGCTCCATGGCAAGCTAACAAGCCGTGAGATCTGGGCTGATTTATCTTGATAGGTCCTGCTGTCTCTGGGGAGAGGTGTTGGGCCGCCGCCAGTCAGGTGATCCCTCTTGGCTCCAAGAGCCTCCTGTGTTCGACAGCCAAGAGTAATCCCTTTAACCTCGGCTTCTAAACACCCATCAGGTCCCAGAGTGCTCTTACCTGTAGGACAGCAAATACAGATTACAAACTAGAAAACAAAATCAAGAGAAATGGAGATATATGGATAATAAATGGGACTTTGATTTACTTTCAAAATGATGGAGTATATGGATGTTATTGAGAGTAATTTCCAGTTTGAAGCATGAATAATTTACATTGCAACCAATTAGAACAACAAAACAAAAACTAGAGATTACGTTAGATAAATCATTGTCATGATGTGGCTATCGTTCATTAAATGAGTGATGTTTGAATTGGCAGAATGAGATTTAAAGGAAGGGAATCTGGGTCACGACTGAATTAAGAGAAATCTGATTAAATAGATGCAGTAGTCTTATAGCTTGATATATTATGTTTAGATAACTAACAGGAAGAGAATGCATACGTGAAAGGTGATCTGCATCATAAACAATTCATCTCCAATTATTAAATCGCTCCTTCAGTCTGCCAGCAGACTATACAGTGTGAGTTCAGTGATGCCAGCAGGAAGGTGAACAGCACTAAGGGGGGGGGCCGGTGGGGGGGTCATCAATGCTGCAGCAGGCCGCGGTGTAATGAGATTACAGCCAATTAATCTGCCCCCAAAACCCCAGCCCTGCGATTTACGTAATGAAAGCTGGTTTTCATTTGAAACCTGGGTGGGCCTGTGGAGTCCAGTCACTCACACCAGGGACGTATGAATCAGGGCCGGAGCTTCGTCCGCCCTCGGCCAGCAATTTTATTGGCTATTTAAAGGCAGCACAGTGAAGGGAGATAAAGTCAGAGTGTAGGGGATCAACTGGGAGGGATGTTAGTGCAATGATGACCAACATATAGAACCAAATGTCCCTAGTCGTACATAGCTGCATTGTTTAATTATTTCAGGAACTGTATGACTTCAAAACAGTTCCCATGAATATTTCCCCGACAATTTCCCTTACAATAACAGAATATGTGTCAAATTCTTGCTGGGAAGTAGTATTCCTCACCAACTCTAAACGTATACAATCAAAAATGTCACTTTCTTAACATAATCACATCATTCTGCCTAATTGATGAGCGTTTCCTGACTATATACTGCATAAAGTGATGTAACATGAGGGTTTGATAGGGGGTGTTTGGATCACTCTTGTTGAGAAGAAACAGCCGGATGGAGACGGACAACAACAACACTTCCTTGTTCCTAACTCACATGTGACTGAACTAACCAATCAGAAGCTAGGAGGACTTAGACTGAGGTAAATGTGAGGAAAACCACAGAAGAAGAAGTGTTTTAAAGTCACTGATGAAAGTATTTAAACATGTAAATATGTAAATAGTTAACTGTATAAACATAAATCACCATTGACTCAAATATAGCCTATGAATTAACCTCACTTCTGAACTACACTGATATAAACATGTCAGTAGAAACGGAAACGGAAAGTAAAAACAAAAAAATCCATATTTACTTTGCTATTGGTTGCTTGTTATTGGTCAGTTTAATTTAATTTTCATTTAAGGTGAGGAACGCTGCAGCTACGGTAGACAACATTTCTATCTAATGAGAGTGAGCAGAGCGGATCTATTTAAATGTTTCCAGCTAAAAAGTAAAAAAAACTTTCCATCTCTGACACAGCATAATACGAGTCTTCCACATGCTTGTTGGGTCAGCCCGAGGGAAAGATGCAAAGCCAAGAAGAAGAACACACAGGAAGCTGTTCCCTCTAAGCTCCTTATCTCCACCAGTTTAAACACCCACAGCACCCATTAAGTACAAACTGCTGGATCTCAAGCACTGTCCTCTCTGTGACACCGTCCTCCCCAGGAAAGTGACAGCATTGGTTGTATGTGCACACTTTGCCAAGAGTTAGATTAAATAGATTGATAAGACTTGCACATCTGTATGTTAAATATGAAGCTGCAGCCAGCAACCTGTTATCTTAGCTTAGCATAAAGACTGGAAACAAAGAGGAAACAGCTAGCCTGGCTTTGTACTGAAGTCCACCTACAAGCACCTCCAAATTTAAATAATGAAAATGGTAATTATTTTTAGTTTAATCTATACAAAGAGAGAAGTGTAAAAACAACAAGTTGTGTGCTGGAGCTGGACTATTTCTTGGGCAGGACCAGTGACTTCATGGAGCTTCCGCTGGTTGCCTGGCAACCTCACCGTGACGACAAGACAAAACTCTCATATTGGAACACTTAGAAGAAACACAAGATAATCACTAATAAAATTCTACCTTTTTTTTATCAGTATTGATTTATTAACCATTTACTATATCAAACAATTAACTTTTTGTTTTTGTGGGAGTGTCCACAGAGTGCAGTTTAATGAGACATTCAGAGGTGGGCCTGCAGCCAGTAGATGAAGGCCTTAATCTGACAGTGAGCTCCGCTGTCTGATACTTAAAGACAATATTAGTGGAGATTTAGGGGACTTGATATTCCGCTGACGCACGAGGCATCACACATGAGCCCAAAGAGCATCACCAAGGGCAATAAAAAAATGTTGCTATAGACAAAAGAAAGGAAGATCTGTATAAATGAACACTTGTATGCTGCATTTCTATCCAACTGAAATGCTTCTTTATGATTTAAATTCACTCTATATCGTCTATCGTATTGTACATCATGTACAGAATGGACCGTATGGTTTGTATAATGTATTTATGTAAAGTATGACATAAAATTTAATAAAACAAATAATGATATAATTTGTTTTTACACTTTTTGTTTGTTTATTTTCTCTCATTTTCTCCAGTTGTCTTTTAGGATGACAGTGAAAACAAAGTAAACGTTTCTTTCTCTACTACTACTACTCATTTTTTGGTGTAATAAGTACATATAGTGACTATAAGTCTCCCAGTGGCCCTTGAAGGTGCAGCACATCGGGTCGATCTGCTCATGTTTCCCCCAGCGGAGGCCGAGCGGACCGCAGGAACACGTCTCCCCGCCTCACCTCTTCCTCTCAAGGGTGACAGACTAATAGGATTGGTTGGATTTAATGCTATTTAACGAGGGATTGGCTGCAGGTCCTGCTTCTGCCAGAGCAACTTGCCCCCCCCCCCCAACCCAACAAAGTCAAAGCCATTGTTGTCACACGTGTCACTGCAGATGAACATGAAGAACATGTGCGTGACATGCAGCCGGTCATCATTATGAGGCAGTCAACAACCGATATGAACAACATATTTTCATGGGACGTTTGCAGTTTCTCCTTAAGATTGCATTATGTTTAAATATCCTGTTCAAATGTACTACTACAATGAATACTTTCCAGCGTCCAAGGTTTGATTTTTCAGTGAGAATCATTTGACATACTGTTAATTTTTACTCTTTATGATGTGTTCTTACTATAATGCACAATATAAAAGCTCTAAAAATGTCAATAAACTTTATGGTAACTAATCTCTGCTTGCCGTTGTGCGATGTAAACATGTATGTACAGTGTCCGGACATGTTCATCCTCTCAAACCAATCCAAGCTCCTTGTGCGGATCACGTCCCACCGCGCGGCCTCGCCCTTCCTCCTCCTCCTCCTCCTCCTCCTCCTCCTCCTCCTCCCTCCTCCTCCCTCCTCCTCCCTCCTCCTCCTCCTCCTCCTCCTCCTCCTCCTCCTCCTCCTCCCTCCTCCTCCTCCTCCTCCTCCTCCTCCTCCTCCTCCTCCTCTTCCTGTGCGTGCCCTGAGCTCACCTCCCTGCCTCACGCGACACATCATACGAGTCAACTCTTGCTCCCTGTCAGGTGCTCCGGCTGGATAATTATGTAAACAAAGTGCAATATGTACAGGAACACTGTAACATAAGTCCTTTTTTTTTTTTGCATTTTTTGAGGGCATTTTGTTGTGATGACTTTTTCTCAGGAGGACTTTTCATGATGAAAACTTTTAGTTGTTAGTTTTTTAGTTTGGTTGTCTTGACATTTTGTTACGAGGATTTAGTTCGTAGGGCTATTTATTGTTGTGACTTTTACTACGACTTCTCTGTTACACTCAAAGCCACACTGTCATCCTTCATGCTGTGTTCATTTTACATCTTAATGGGACATTGGAAATGTCTTTTTATTGTTCAGGAAATTTGTCCATATGGGAAAACGAATTACCCAACTATTGAAAATGTCTCCACCTGTCTCTTGTCATAGGTCATTACCACCGAGCACCATGCAGTCAATCAACGTTAGGACGGTGATGAAATATGACCTCATTTAAAAAGTCCATATGCGGCAATTTAGTGTGATGATTTATGACTTGGTGTCAAAGTTCCTGTTTTACACGGGTGTCCTCTACATTTATGCAACATAGCAAAAGTTAAAAGAAATGTCCATCATTCCTAGGATTTCTTGAAATAAGATGTAATATTTAAATATGTATATTGTTTAACGTGGCTGTTGTACCAGATACATATAACTATTACTACTACTTCTACTATCTGTTTCTTTCACTTTCACTTTTTGGCACCTAAGCAAATACAATTCGAAACATTTTAAACGTGTTCTTGTTCCCACAGATATCACTCTATCAGTCTAAGTTGGAGTTAAACTGACCTCTTGACCCTGCAAACCTACTGTAACATATGTAGTTTATAACCAGCTGACAGACTAACAAACACTATCAAGGATGACAACAACATTTTCTCATAAACAAAAACAAGAACTGTGTGCAAATATGCCCACTCACACACCAACACTGTGGATATAAAACAAAGATATATATCTTCCTGTCGCTGCAAAACAGGAACCAGCTCAATTAAAATCAGCTGAAAAGGGCCAAAGACGAGTTACTGTTTCCCTTTTTGAACCCGATCCCACCTCACATCCACACGGCTACATGTAATTACAGTTTAGAGCCGTCTGGGTCAACAGCCTTCTACTGTGGAGCCGCTAAGTGCCACATGTACTGAGTGGTTTCACTGAACCTTTGTGCTTTTTTTTTTTTTTTTAATGTTAGTGCATTTCGATGTCAGTAATTTAGTCTTTTGTAATTTTCACAAAAGTGTAGTCCTTCACTTCACTTTAAACTGCATCCATTACCCTCAACGGATTGTCTCTCTGAAAGCAACACGTTGTCTATAACTGTGAGAGCAAATGCTCAAATTTCTCCTCTCTTTTTTTAGCACAGAGTAACCCGACTCTAACTGTAACCCAAACCTCAAACATTACCACTACCAAACCTTTTAATGTGATAAACAAAAGAATGTCCATTAAATCACGTTCACAATATGGATTCTGCTTCCTCGAGATTAAACTATCATCAATAAATTGTATCAGAAGGCCAATGGCAATGTAGAGATGCTGTATAAAATAAGATAAGAACATTTTTAAACCCGCAACTTCATTTATTGTCAAGTAATAATTTTTGCAGCATTTTGGCATCTTCACATGCAGTTCCTCAAATGGTCACTTGAGGCCTCAAAAACTAGTCAATCCCCATAAACCCCCATGTTAAAATGCCCAATTTTACAGCAGAAACAAACATGTTTACAGTCTGGTACAAAAAACAGTTTTTGGTCTCTAATTTCCGCGTTCATGACGACTGTACTGTATTTTGTATAACTCACCTGTTTAAATTCTATTAAGGCTTAAAGTTAGGCATGATGGGGCGCTCAGGTCGCTAGCTCCTAGCTGTCTGCTCTCGTGCATCACCCGGCCCGCCTCGTCTCCACCGACGATACACCTCTTTGCCCATTTTTGGATTAGCCGGGAGTTAGGCTGCATCGTCACTGCCAAGATGGTGACGGACGGAACCGCCCACTTTGAGCTTCACAAAGCTATGGGTGACGTTATGGAGACTACGTCCATATTCTATAGAGTGGTGCAAGGAGGATTTTTGTGGTCCAACCAGGAAGTTAGCATCTCCCTGGTTCCCCTGACAAAAAGCCAATGAGATTTATCAGTCGGGTTTTGCAGAAAATAAACTTTGTGGCAAACAAACGTTTATGATACTTGTTTTGGTCCATAAAATAATCTCCACAAATGAACACCACTTTTATGAGTTTTGAAGCTTACAAGGTAATAAAGTACCTGCTGCTCAAAAAAACAGTGCAGTATTGCTTCAACTTTTCTGGAAGGGAAAGAAACTTGGGTGAACTAACCCCGTGCTGCTGGTCTGGGTGAGTCAGAGGTCAGCGCCCTGCTTTCACCCTGAGGTTAAAACACCGCCGGAGTTTACACAGCTTCATCAGAGACCTCCCTGCGCTGGGGTCGCCCTCGCTAGGCCGGCTGGGGATACACTTGTGAAGCCGTGGAAAGCTCTCTGGCTCAACTGAGAGTGAAAACACCGACCAGCTAATGTGACAGCTTAATGCGGGGCGCTCGGGTTTCTCACAAAAGGTCTGGACCGTCTATTGTAACAGAGACTTCACTCACACGCTATCACAAAAGTGTTAAAAGTCAAAAGCATCAACAGCTCAGTAACAGAGACATAGATTTTCTTTTTAGATTCTGGACAACAACGAGGGACCGATTGTGATGTTCTGTCTATTATATCATTCTGTGAAGTGCTTTAGTTTAACAGGCACTCGATGTGAAGTTGAGACCTACTCTGTGCTATTTTATTTTCATTTAGTTTTGTCTGTGAAGCACTCTCGTGTTGAGAAAGAGTGAACCACAAATAACAGTTATAACCTGTAACACCTGCCTACTGTGAGGACTAGAACAGACATTAAAACTTTGGACTGGATCTCCTAACTGAATGATGAACTTTAGGTATTCATTTTCCAATATAAGGTCATCTATAACTTCCTATCATCCAAAGATTTACGTCCCTTTTCAATCTGTAAAATAATACCATCATTAATCTTCATGCTCAGCTGTCAGTGATTTAGTGAGAGCCGGCGTCACGCTTGTCAAGAGGTGGATTGTCTGATCTGAGGGGTTGATGGATCTCCTCACATTGTGTTTGGCTTCCTGTAAGCCGTATCTGGCCTCGCTGCGACTAATGAAGAGGAGTCAAACCAAGGTCTCAGTGCTGCACGTGGCCTCCAGCCCATCAGCAAGGCATCGACGGGACCAAAGGCTCAGCAAGGATACACAAGAAGAAGGGAACCGGAGAGGATGCCAAGGCCACCACAACAAAAGACTCTATTTCATGTCTCTTTGACACATATTGCTGATGTGAACTTAATAACCACAACAGTTCCTTTGCTAAACAGGTGACATGCTGAACAAAACGTATGCTAATGGAATGATAAAGGATTACCTGGATTACCTGCTACAGGTCTGTCTATCTGTACAATTTAAATTTGACTTAACAGGATGTTTTTATACTTGTGAACTCCAGCAGTTCAAACACATAATGCTTTTGCATGAAGGCTAAAGAAGACGAGGTGTCAAACACCTCAAGATCTTAGCCGTACGTGAAGTAAAGCTCATCAAAACGGCACTGAATATTAGCACATGCAGCAACCCATGCAGAGATGGGGACAAGGATGGGGGTCGATTTAGCCAGAAATTATCAGCACGAAAAGACAAAAACAAACATGATAAAACGGGTCAACGGGTAAATGACGCATGAGCAAGTTGCCTGTTATTTCAAGACTTCAGTTCAAGTCTTTCAACATAAATCAACAACTTCATATCCAACCCGATCTCACGGGAAGACGTATAAATACCACAACATCACAAGGACATTCTGGGTGTCATGAGAACGCATTTTAGCCTTTTCACGTGTCACATTGGGCGCCACTGTTGTGTGTCATTTTTACGCCGCACTACAAAACTACAGTAACTACCGCAGTTAGGTTTAGGCAACACAAACACTTAGTTACGTTTAGGAAAAACATCATGGTTGGGCTTAAAATAAGTACGTAAACAATGGAATATAAGTACGGAAAACACGTCACAAACGTCACTAACGCAACTTCAAAATAAGTCAACAACACTTTGGGACACAAACACTGGTCTCCTGGTTGAAAGTCCTATGTTTGTTGAACCAATTGATCTCCCTTCCCGTCCGCCATAAGCAGTCTTTCTCACTCTTTATTCTACGTCACTAGCTCTGAGCGTAGCATATTTACGACGATGCGTTTACATTGCAGTCAATAAGCGTACGTACAGATAACATGCCGTGCAAAGGACACGCCAAAAGCAAGAACGGCGTTCTTATTGCACACGGAATGACTTGCGATTCTGGTGTCGTTCATACACCATTTGATGAGACCGGCTCCATGTGATTAAGCTGAGTTCAAGATGTGTCTTCAGCTAAACATGCTGCTTATTATCCACTGACAAGAGATACAGTTATTGAAATGACCGGCCATCATAAGAGCAAAAATACAAATAAAAACAAATACCTTTTCCTACAATCTGTTCCAACACTACATTTGTTTTCTCTGCCAAAGATTATGTGAGTAAATTCACAGATTTTAAGGGTGTTTTTTTATTTTTTATTTCAGAGCAAGTTCAGATGTATACATGTATTAGCTGCTGTGGTGCTGTGCTACATGTGCAATATGTACGTACATATAGCACATAAGCTTCCAGCTTATGGTCGCCTAGCCCCTTGAGAAAATCCTCATTACATAACTAAATGAATCACTCCTCATATTTACAATATTGAAAAAAGAGATACACAGGTTTCCCTAAAAAGTGCAGCCGATCTGAAGAAATAATATTAACATCTCATTCAGTCAAACTAGCAGAGGAGTTCAGCTCTAACTTTGAGCTCCAGCAATACTTGATTGAGTAGCTCAAACAATTAGGATTTACAGTTCTTTCACTGATGAAAGTATTTAAACATGTAAATATGTAAATAGTTAACTGTATAAACATAAATCACCATTGACTCAAATATAGCCTATGAATTAACCTCACTTCTGAACTACACTGATATAAACATGTCAGTAGAAACGGAAACGGAAAGTAAAAACAAAAAAATCCATATTTACTTTGCTATTGGTTGCTTGTTATTGGTCAGTTTAATTTAATTTTCATTTAAGGTGAGGAACGCTGCAGCTACGGTAGACAACATTTCTATCTAATGAGAGTGAGCAGAGCGGATCTATTTAAATGTTTCCAGCTAAAAAGTAAAAAAAACTTTCCATCTCTGACACAGCATAATACGAGTCTTCCACATGCTTGTTGGGTCAGCCCGAGGGAAAGATGCAAAGCCAAGAAGAAGAACACACAGGAAGCTGTTCCCTCTAAGCTCCTTATCTCCACCAGTTTAAACACCCACAGCACCCATTAAGTACAAACTGCTGGATCTCAAGCACTGTCCTCTCTGTGACACCGTCCTCCCCAGGAAAGTGACAGCATTGGTTGTATGTGCACACTTTGCCAAGAGTTAGATTAAATAGATTGATAAGACTTGCACATCTGTATGTTAAATATGAAGCTGCAGCCAGCAACCTGTTATCTTAGCTTAGCATAAAGACTGGAAACAAAGAGGAAACAGCTAGCCTGGCTTTGTACTGAAGTCCACCTACAAGCACCTCCAAATTTAAATAATGAAAATGGTAATTATTTTTAGTTTAATCTATACAAAGAGAGAAGTGTAAAAACAACAAGTTGTGTGCTGGAGCTGGACTATTTCTTGGGCAGGACCAGTGACT
Source organism: Sebastolobus alascanus (assembly GCA_916701645.2). Taxonomy (NCBI): domain Eukaryota; kingdom Metazoa; phylum Chordata; class Actinopteri; order Perciformes; family Sebastidae; genus Sebastolobus; species Sebastolobus alascanus. The sequence goes on from CAKAOJ020000179.1 coordinate 586,366, forward strand.
TCCTGGAGCTTCCGCTGGTTGCCTGGCAACCTCACCGTGACGACAAGACTCAACTCTCATATTGGAACACTTAGAAGAAAAACAAGATAATCACTAATAAAATTCCACCTTTTTTTTTTTTTTTTTTATCAGTATTGATTTATTAACCATTTACTATATCAAACAATTAACTTTTTGTTTTTGTGGGAGTGTCCACAGAGTGCAGTTTAATGAGACGTTCAGAGGTGGGCCTGCAGCCAGTAGATGAAGGCCTTAATCTGACAGTGAGCTCCGCTGTCTGATACTTAAAGACAATATTAGTGGAGATTTAGGGGACTTGATATTCCGCTGACGCACGAGGCATCAAACATGAGCCCAAAGAGCATCACCAAGGGCAATAATAAAATGTTGCTATAGACAAAAGAAAGGAAGATCTGTATAAATGAACACTTATATGCTGCATTTCTATCCAACTGAAATGCTTCTTTATGATTTAAATTCACTCTATATCGTCTATCGTATTGTACATCATGTACAGAATGGACCGTATGGTTTGTATAATGTATTTATGTAAAGTATGACATACAATTTAATAAAACAAATAATGATATAATTTGTTTTTACACTTTTTGTTTGTTTATTTTCTCTCATTTTCTCCAGTTGTCTTTTAGGGACAATGAAAACAAAGTAAACGTTTCTTTCTCCACTACTACTACTCTTTTTTTGGTGTAATAAGTACATATAGTGACTATAAGTCTCCCAGTGGCCCTTGAAGGTGCAGCACATCGGGTCGATCTGCTCATGTTTCCCCCAGCGGAGGCCGAGCGGACCGCAGGAACACGTCTCCCCGCCTCACCTCTTCCTCTCAAGGGTGACAGACTAATAGGATTGGTTGGATTTAATACTATTTAACGAGGGATTGGCTGCAGGGTCCTGCTTCTGCCAGAGCAACTTGCCCCCCCCCCAACCCAACAAAGTCAAAGCCATTGTTGTCACACGTGTCACTGCAGATGAACATGAAGAACATGTGCGTGATATGCAGACGGTCATCATTATGAGGCAGTCAACAACCGATATGAACAACATATTTTCATGGGACGTTTGCAGTTTCTCCTTAAGATTGCATTATGTTTAAATATCCTGTTCAAATGTATTACTACAATGAGTACTTTCCAGCGTCCAAGGTTTGATTTTTCAGTGAGAATCATTTGACATACTGTTAACTTTTACTCTTTATGATTTGTTCTTACTATAATGCACAATATAAAAGCTCTAAAAAATGTCAATAAACTTTATGGTAACTAATCTCTGCTTGCTGTTGTGCGATGTAAACATATATGTACAGTGTCCGGACATGTTCATCCTCTCAAACCAATCCAAGCTCCTTGTGCGGATCACGTCCCACCGCGCGGCCTCGCCCTTCCTCCTCCTCCTCCTCCTCCTCCTCCTCCTCCTCCTCCTCCTCCTCCTCCTCCTCCTCCTCCTCCTCCTCCTCCTCCTCCTCCTCCTCCTCCTCCTCCCTCCTCCTCCTCCTCCTCCTCCTCCTCCTCCTCCTCCTCCTCCTCCTGTCCGTGCCCTGAGCTCACCTCCCTGCCTCACGCGACACATCATACGAGTCAACTCGTGCTCCCTGTCAGGTGCTCCATAAGTATGTAAACAAAGTGCAATATGTACAGGAACACTGTAACATAAGTACATTTTTTTTTTTGCATTTTTTGAGGGCATTTTGTTGTGATGACTTTTTCTCAGGAGGACTTTTCATGATGAAGACTTTTAGTTGTTTTTTAGTTTGGTTGTCTTGACATTTTGTTATGAGGATTTAGTTGCAAGGGCTATTTATTGTTGTGACTTTTACTATGACTTCTCTGTTACACTCAAAGCCACACTGTCATCCTTCATGCTGTGTTCATTTTACATCTTAATGGGACATTGGAAATGTCTTTTTATCGTTCAGGAAATGTGTCCATATGGGAAAACGAATGACCCATCTATTGAAAATGTCTCCACCTGTCTCTTGTCATAGGTCATTACCACCGAGCACCATGCAGTCAATCAACGTTAGGACGGTGATGAAATATGACCTCATTTAAAAAGTCCATATGCGGCAATTTAGTGTGATGATTTATGACTTGGTGTCAAAGTTCCTGTTTTACACGGGTGTCCTCTACATTTATGCAACATAGCAAAAGCTAAAAGAAATGTCCATCATTCCTAAGATTTCTTGAAATAAGATTTAATATTTAAATATGTATATTGTTTAACGTGGCTGTTGTACCAGATACATATAACTATTACTACTACTTCTACTATCTGTTTCTTTCACTTTCACTTTTTGGCACCTAAGCAAATACAATTCGAAACATTTTAAACGTGTTCTTGTTCCCACAGATATCACTCTATCAGTCTAAGTTGGAGTTAAACTGACCTCTTGACCCTGCAAACCTCCTGTAACATATGTAGTTTATAACCAGCTGACAGACTAACAAACACTATCAAGGATGACAACAATATTTTCTCATAAACAAAAACAAGAACTGTGTGCAAATATGCCCACTCACACATCAACACTGTGGATATAAAACAAAGATATATATCTTCCTGTCACTGCAAAACAGGAACCAGCTCAATTAAAATCAACTGAAAAGGGCCAAAGACGAGTTACTGTTTCCCTTTTTGAACCCGATCCCGCCTCACATCCACACGGCTACATGTAATTACAGTTTAGAGCCGTCTGGGTCAACAGCCTTCTACTGTGGAGCCGCTAAGTGCCACATGTACTGAGTGGTTTCACTGCACCTTTGTGCTTTTTTTTTTTTTTTTTATGTCAGTGCATTTCGATGTCAGTAATTTAGTCTTTTGTAATTTTCACAAAAGTGTAGTCCTTCACTTCACTTTAAACTGCATCCATTACCCTCAACGGATTGTCTCTCTGAAAGCAACACGTTGTCTATAACTGTGAGAGCAAATGCTCAAATTTCTCCTCTCTTTTTTTAGCACAGAGTAACCCGACTCTAACTGTAACCCAAACCTCAAACATTACCACTACCAAACCTTTTAATGTGATAAACAAAAGAATGTCCATTAAATCACGTTCACAATATGGATTCTGCTTCATCGAGTTTAAACTATCATCAATAAATTGTATCAGAAGGCCAATGGCAATGTAGAGATGCTGTATAAAATAAGATAAGAACATTTTTAAACCCGCAACTTCACTTATTGTCAAGTAATAATTTTTGTAGCATTTTGGCATCTTCACATGTACATGCAGTTCCTCAAAAGGTCACTTGAGGCCTCAAAAACTAGTCAATCCCCATAAACCCCCATGTTAAAATGACCAATTTTACAGCAGAAATAAACATGTTTACAGTCTGGTACAAAAAACAGTTTTTGGTCTCTAATTTCCGCGTTCATGACGACTGTACTGTATTTTGTATAACTCACCTGTTTAAATTCTATTAAGGCTTAAAGTTAGGCATGATGGGGCGCTCAGGTCGCTAGCTCCTAGCTGTCTGCTCTCGTGCATCACCCGGCCCGTCTCGTCTCCACCGACGATACTCCTCTTTGCCCATTTTTGGATTAGCCGGGAGTTAGGCTGCATCGTTACTGCCAAGATGGTGACGGACGGAACCGCCCACTTTGAGCTTCACAAAGCTATGGGTGACGTTATGGAGACTACGTCCATATTCTATAGAGTGGTGCAAGGAGGATTTTTGTGGTCCAACCAGGAAGTTAGCATCTCCCTGGTTCCCCTGACAAAAAGCCAATGAGATTTATCAGTCGGGTTTTGCAGTGAATAAACTTTGTGGCAAACAAACGTTTATGATACTTGTTTTGGTCCATAAAATAATCTCCACAAATGAACACCACTTTTATGAGTTTTGAAGCTTACAAGGTAATAAAGTACCTGCTGCTCAAAAAAACAGTGCAGTATTGCTTCAACTTTTCTGGAAGGGAAAGAAACTTGGGTGAACTAACCCCGTGCTGCTCGTCTGGGTGAGTCAGAGGTCAGCGCCCTGCTTTCACCCTGAGGTTAAAACACCGCCGGAGTTTACACAGCTTCATCAGAGACCTCCCTGCGCTGGGGTCGCCCTCGCCAGGCCGGCTGGGGATACGTGTGAAGCCGTGGAAAGCTCTCTGGCTCAACTGAGAGTGAAAACACCGACCAGCTAATGTGACAGCTTAATGCGGGGCGCTCGGGTTTCTCACAAAAGGTCTGGACCGTCTATTGTAACAGAGACTTCACTCACACGCTATCACAAAAGTGTTAAAAGTCAAAAGCATCAACAGCTCAGTAACAGAGACACAGATTTTCTTTTTAGATTCTGGACAACAACGAGGGGACCGATTGTGATGTTCTGTCTATTATATCATTCTGTGAAGTGCTTTAGTTTAACAGGCACTCGATGTGAAGTTGAGACCTACTCTGTGCTATTTTATTTTCATTTAGTTTTGTCTGTGAAGCACTCTCGTGTTGAGAAAGAGTGAACCACAAATAACAGTTATAACCTGTAACACCTGCCTACTGTGAGGACTACAACAGACATTAAAACATTGGACTGGATCTCCTAACTGAATGATGAACTTTAGGTATTCATTTTCCAATATAAGGTCGTCTATAACTTCCTATCATCCAAAGATTTACGTCCCTTTTCAATCTTTAAAATAATACCATCATTAATCTTCATGCTCAGCTGTCAGTGATTTAGTGAGAGCCGGCGTCACGCTTGTCAAGAGGTGGATTGTCTGATCTGAGGGGTCGATGGATCTCCTCACATTGTGTTTGGCTTCCTGTAAGCCGTATCTGGCCTCGCTGCAACTAATGAAGAGGAGTCAAACCAAGGTCTCAGTGCTGCACGTGGCCTCCAGCCCATCAGCAAGGCATCGACAGGGCCAAAGGCTCAGCAAGGATACACAAGAAGAAGGGAACCGGAGAGGATGCCAAGGCCACCACAACAAAAGACTCTATTTCATGTCTCTTTGACACATATTGCTGATGTGAACTTAATAACCACAACAGTTCCTTTGCTAAACAGGTGACATGCTGAACAAAACGTATGCTAATGGAATGATAAAGGATTACCTGGATTACCTGCTACACACCTGTCTATCTGTACAATTTAAATTTGACTTAACAGGATGTTTTTATACTTGTGAACTCCAGCAGTTCAAACACATAAGGCTTTTGCATGAAGGCTAAAGAAGACGAGGTGTCAAACACCTCAAGATCTTAGCCGTACGTGAAGTAAAGCTCATCAAAACGGCACTGAATATTAGCACATGCAGCAACCCATGCAGAGATGGGGACAAGGATGGGGGTCGATTTAGCCAGAAAATATCAGCACGAAAAGACAAAAAAAAACACGATAAAACGGGTCAACGGGTAAATGACGCATGAGCAAGTTGCCTGTTATTTCTTCAGTTCAAGTCTTTCAACATAAATCATCAACTTCATATCCAACCCGATCTCACGGGAAGACGTATAAACACCACAACATCACAAGGACATTCTGGGTGTCATGAGAACGCATTTAAGCCTTTTCACGTGTCACATTGGGCGCCACTGTTGTGTGTCATTTTTACGCCGCACTACAAAACTACAGTAACAACCGCAGTTAGGTTTAGGCAACACAAACACTTAGTTACGTTTAGGAAAAACATCATGGTTGGGCTTAAAATAAGTACGTAAACAATGGAATATAAGTACGGAAAACACGTCACAAACGTCACTAACGCAACTTCAAAATAAGTCAACAACACTTTGGGACACAAACACTGGTCTCCTGGTTGAAAGTCCTGTGTTTGTTGAACCAATTGATCTCCCTTCCCGTCCGCCATAAGCAGTCTTTCTCACTCTTTATTCTACGTCACTAGCTCTGAGCGTAGCATATTTACGACGATGCGTTTACATTGCAGTCAATAGGCGTACGTACAGATAACATGCCGTGCAAATGACACGCCAAAAGCAAGAACGGCGTTCTTATTGCACACGGAATGACTTGCGATTCTGGTGTCGTTCGTACACCATTTGATGAGACCGGCTCCATGTGATTAAGCTGAGTTCAAGATGTGTCTTCAGCTAAACATGCTGCTTATTATCCACTGACAAGAGATACAGTTATTGAAATGACCGGCCATCATAAGAGCAAAAATACAAATAAAAACAAATACCTTTTCCTACAATCTGTTCCTACACTACATTTGTTTTCTCTGCCAAAGAGTATGTGAGTAAATTCACAGATTTTAAGGGTGTTTTTTTATTTTTTATTTCAGAGCAAGTTCAGATGTATACATGTATCAGCTGCTGTGGTGCTGTGCTACATGTGCAATATGTACGTACATATAGCACATAAGCTTCCAGCTTATGGTCGCCTAGCCCCTTGAGAAAATCCTCATTACATAACTAAATGAATCACTCCTCATATTTACAATATTGAAAAAAGAGATACACAGGTTTCCCTAAAAAGTGCAGCCGATCTGAAGAAAAAATATTAACATCTCATTCAGTCAAACTAGCAGAGGAGTTCAGCTCTAACTTTGAGCTCCAGCAATACTTGATTGAGTAGCTCAAACAATTAGGATTTACAGTTCTTTATAAAAAGTTTAACATCCCCAGAGGTTTGCTTTCAAGGAAATAATAAATAACTTTGTGACAAAGAAACAAAAAGTTTTCTTACCTGCCTGCAAGTTTGAAGTCCCCAAGCTGGTTAGTCCACTCAGCACACTGATCAGCTTGAGGAGGATTGGCTTTAGGTGGATAATTTTATCCCCCTCCCTCCCTCTCTCTTTCTCTCTCTCACTCTCTTAGAACACACCTGTAGGTATGTTCGCTCTGACTGTAGCTCATTACTGCCATTTTGTGTCAGGTTTTCTCACTTTTGTATGTTTTAATGCAAACCTGCAGTATTGTGCAGCAACAGGTAATTCTTTACTCAACCGTTGAGAGAAAGCTGACGATGCTCTGTGCAGAAAAGTGACGCATTTGTTTCATGAATTGGTTTAAAAACTCAGCGAGGAGGCCAAAACCAAGAAGAAGCATCAAGAGGTCTCTAGATTAATAGACCATCATCAGTTTTCCTCATCATACAAGCTGCTGTACATTATGCTTAACTGACGCAGAACACATTTCAATGTCTTAAACTGCCTGTTAGTGTTCGCTGTGAAATCCCAGAGCTGCTGGGTCAAATTGTATTTGAATTCACTCCAAAGTCCTTTTAATTGAAGATTAGTTTGAGCCTTTGACTCACCCCCCCCATGATGCTCAACAACGCCCACGTATTTACAATTTGAAGAGCTTCAGAGGAGCTGGACCTGCCCTCCTCCATGGCAGCAGATCCAGACAGGAAAAGTCCCCGATACCTGGTTGGCTGGATGACAGACCTACTAATGAGGACATCAGAGTACACAACAAGCCAAAGATGGGATTTAAGTGAAGGTGTGCAACAGTTGGTGTTTTTGTCAGTTCAGTTGTGATTGTATAAGGATATTATTAAGATGACAGAGAAAGGTTCTGGTGATGTGTAGCGAGACTGTATAAGAGGAAATAGAAGATAAACAGTAAAACTTATCTGTAAGTTTTTAAACAGAAAATCCATCCTCAAACAAGAGAGGACTCTACTCAACTGGACTCGGCTCTTTTTTGGTTTTCCTTTAGCAAAAGTTGTGGGTAGTACACGGTACTTTCTTTGTTACCACCTCGAAGAACTGAGCCGATACTAGAAGGTGGAGTTGGAGCATTATTAAATAGCCAAGCTGTCAATAGTGACCGCAATGTTTTTTATTTGCTCGATCCAGATTTAAAAAAAAAGAAATGGCAGCCCGCACAACTACACTGTACTATTGATGAAATGCAGACGTTCCTCTGTTTGGTGTCAGACAAAAAAGATTCAGCAAGTGTCGTGTTGAAGATGATGTCACAGCAGTTTCACACGCCGTTGCTATGGCGTTTTCTGATCTGACATTTGTGAATGTCATAGTCACGGTTTTTAATTACGGTCATAGGTAAAAAAAAGTTGACTTTCAGTTAGACACGTGAAAAAAAATATTGTCCTTAAACTCTGATGTTTTGTCGACCCATCCATCCACCCCGACCTTCTCCGTACGCTGGCTTTGTCATTCTATAACAACGTCACCTGACTTCCTCCGTTGTTCCTGTTATAATCATTACAGCCTCTAGAGGGCTGCTGAAACAACTGATTTCTTCTTGGGAGGACAGACTCCTCTGCACAACTCTTATCAGACATACCACGGTTTATTCCCCCAAAGAGAAAAACATACTGAGAATGAAAGGAGCTGATAAAGTGCTCATATGTGAACGTTGTGGTGTGAACTCACCGCCGTCTATATGTGCACTTCTGCAGCACTAACGATTTTCCTACAACTCCCTAGTAACACAACAGGCTATAAATGTGTTGCCTTCAGTTGTGGGTTTTACATGTAGGTGGAGAGCGGTAGTGATAGTAAGAACAACAGTGTGAAAGTTACGTGAGTTTCAGTCTAGAATAAAAGTGAGAACTAAAACAGGTCTTGTGTCTGCGATGCATTTTGGTCTATTTTCTGCAACTGCATGTGGGTGTTGAAAAAGCTTTCTGCTTTTCTCTGGTGGATTTCTCCCTGAATATCTATATTGGTTGTAGGAGGAAGCTATTGTTTCCTCTTCGAGTTGGAGAGACATTTAATGTGCTTTTGATTTAGAAGATGACAATATTGAGATTAATACAGAAATTAAACTCCATTATAACTACTGGGAACATATTGATGCATCATCATTAACATCAAAACAGACTCAAATATGCATGGGAAATCATCAGTAGATATTATAAAGATTTTTTTCCTTTTAAGCTCTCATGTGAAAACCAAAAGTATTTTGAAAAATTAATCAAATATATAAAATATATCCCTCTCGGACATGAACGTTTCTAACCCTAATTCCACAAAATAGCAGTTTGAATGTTACACAACTTTAAGCAGAGGTCCAGAAACAACACGAACAAATCAATACATTTTGCAATCTTATAAATTTCTCATGATCAGGGTAAAACAAACTCTGTTCACATGGCCCTTCTGACTCTATATAGCCCACTGATTTACCACTGCATGAAGGTAAACTCCTGATTGCATATTTATCCTTACAAATATTATTTTATTGTGGATCTAATCTGTCCTCTTTTGCTTTATGATACAAAATTTATAATCGCAATTAATAGAACATTTTTTTTATCTGTTCAAAATGTACCTTAAAGGGAGATTTGTCAAGTATTTAATACTCTTATCAACATGGGAGTGGGCAAATATGCGGCTTTATACAAATGTATGTATATATTTATTATTGGAAGTCAATTAACAACACAAAACAATGCCAGATATTGTCCAGAAACCCTCACAGGTACTGCATTTAGCATAAAACAATATGCTCAAATCATAACATGGCAACCTGCAGCCCAACAGGCAACAACAGCTGTCAGTGTGTCAGTGTGCTGACTTCACTATGACTTGCCCCAAACTGCATGTGATTATCATAAAGTGGGCATGTCTGTAAAGGGGAGACTCGTGAATACCCATAGAACTCATTTACATTCACATATCTGGAGGTCAGAGGTCAAGGGACCCCTTTGAAAATGGCCATGACAGTTTTTCCTTTTTCCAAAATTTAGCGTAAGTTTGGAGCGTTATTTATCCTCCTTCACGACAAGCTAGTACGACATGGTTGGTACCGTTGGATTCTTTAGGTTTTTTAGTTTCAGATGATACCAGTATTTTCACTCTAGCTTTAAAACTGAGCCGGCTACAACCTAAAAATCACAATTTGCATTAATGCGTTAAAGAAATTAGTGGTGTTGCGTTAACGCGTTATTATCATGTTAACTTCGACAGCACCAGGCAGAACACATTGTCTCGCTCTGCAAACTTACACTTCTAGTATTTATATATGGTATTTATGAGCTGTGAGTCTGTGATCATGAGTCACGTCGAGGTGACAGAGTGGTCACCAGTAAAGTTGACAGCTTACATGCAGGTCGGGACCTTTCCCTCGAACTATAAGCATGTTTCATAAGCCTGTTTGAGGCTGCCCTCCTAACCCCGGGTCAGGCTAAATCCAGGTCTTCACCTCTTCTCTGACCCCTGTTATTCTGGTTATGGCAGCACAGTGACAGCCAGCCAGCCACTTCAAGGTTATTATTGTCACCTTCAGATGAGGTCATCATGGTTTGTAAACCGTGCTAAAAATACGCCAGAGTGTAGTTAAAAAAGAATCGGACTGTTTACCGTTTGGCATTGACTCTAAGTTATTTACAACCTGCCTTACTTTGTTCCCTCACAACATAAGAAATAAAGAGAGTTTTTCATGATAATGTCCCCTCTAAAAGAGTTATCTTACACTAAAAGTTTTGTTTAAAAGCTTTGCTCTAATGACGAATAAAATTCATATGAGTCAGTCTTTTTGTGGGCTTTTAATTTTGAAGTATAATCCTTCAACTTCTATTATACATTTTTCTAGAAGGGAAAAGAAAAGCTCTGAGCACTTAAAATTATACCACTGCACTCAGTGTCACACTTTTATTAATATGCTTTTGAGTTAAAAAAAACTATGCCTTATTTCGAAATAAATAAATAATTCTGCAGCCATACAGAGGCTCCACAAAAAAAATATTGAAAAGTAACATGTTGTTAAAAGCACATTTAGGTCATATTGTTAGTAGACTTGTAGTTGCTAAACTACACCCATCACCATTTTTTTATGCTACACACTGACTTTTGATATTTCCTTTCCTAAGACACTATAAAAGGTTGATGGATGAAGTTGCTGTTTTGAAAGTGTAAGTAACTTTCTAAGTCTCTTCTAAGACCTGAGAGTCATTAACCCTAACCCCAAACAAACCCACTATACACTGCACATCAATCATCTTAACAGGCTTTAAACCTTTTAAGTCGGGTGGTCTGGAAAGCTTCTTACGTAGAATTGATAATGCACTTACAAGAAAAGGCAAAATTGTGTAGTTTCTTTATGTAACCTTCTCAAAGGATTTGATCGGCTCACTCATGTTGCTCAGGGACTGATGCAGGAAATGAACCTGAGACTGACATTCATAATTCATATTTTAGTAGGTTCACTGTAAATAAATAAAAAAAGTGTGTTTTTATTTTAAAAAGTACCCCAAATTGTCATATATTTTCATGGATATGCGGATACATTTAATAGTACACTTTGATTTAAGCCATTACCCATGGTTCTGTGATGTTTACATGATAAGTTATTAAGCATTAAATAGAGGCAGGGGCACCGTCAAGGGTGTATAGGTTTCGGTGTGGGACGCATATTAAGCGTGGGGTCTGGGGTTCCTCCCCCAGGAAATTTTTAGCGTCAAACACTTAATTTCCTGCATTTAAGTGAATTTTTATGCATCAATTTCTCCCTTTTCTGCATTAAGTAATGGTGGAAATGGCTTTATGTCTTGAGGTGAAAGGTCAAGGGACCCTTTTTAAAATCACCATGCCAGTTTTCCTCGCCAAAATTTTAAACAAATTATGAGCGCTTTTTAACCTCCTTCCCGACAAGCTAACATGATATTGGTACCAAGGGATTCATTGGGTTTTCTAGCTTCATATGAAACCAATATCTTCACTCTAGCTTTAAGACTGAGCCTGCTACAACCTCTTAAAGACAGTCGGCCGGGATCCGAGATCCGGTGCTGAGATGAAATTTAGGTGTTAAAAAGAATCTAAAATTGCCAATGTAACATCAGGAAAGAAGAAAGCTGTTAACAATGAAGCCTTTACTTTGAAATGAATGAACTCTTCTTGTTTTAGTTGAGACTAACACCCTCGTTAATGAAATGACTCTTGTGGATGATAGATTCTCCATGTCGGGAACTAAAGCTTTAATAATCATACTGGTTCTCCAGCAGACAGCCGGTACGTTGAGTCCCTGCTTGGCAAAAATGATGCTATTTTTACAGAGCAGCTCCCTTTTTGTTCTAGTGCTGCTGAATGATAGATGTCAAATTATTTTATCCCCAAATGCATTGGTGCCAGAATGAAACAAAAGCTCTTCATGTGGTAAAAGCATTTCAGTCGGGGTAGGACTGACAGATACATTATAGTTTCAGAGTGAGACAAGCACATTTTAAACACAACCACACAGGAATAAAACTATGAATAGATTTGAATATTTCTGTTCAAACTGTGGAATAGAAAACTTTATTGTCTGTTAAAACATTTGATTGACAGCTCACACAGGCTGCAGTGCCATTACAAATGGTCTTATATAACCTCTAAAAGTTCAGCCTTTAGTTAAGTGAACAAGAATACGAGTTTCTGCATGCGAATGTGTCTGATTTAAGCTATTTGATGGCAAAGTTGTAAAATAAGAAAAGCTTTTGTTGCTTTTTGAAACCCAGTTGTTACCATAATGATGGTGATGGTTGGCACCTCGTTGCTGCTGCTCACATATTTAGTTTCAGACTCAAACAAACAGTCCAGACATTTCAAGTTCAGAAGAGATTTGTTGAGTGTCTGAGGTTTTATAGAAAGTCCACATTTATGTGCAAGATATTTGCATGAAACCAAGCACTTGTGTTTGTGTTCCGATTGTTTCTTGCAAACTAAAAGGCGTCAATTTTATGTGATGGAAACACTTTTCCTCTGAAAAACGTTTTTCTTCTTTCTGATATTGAAATCTGATCACTGAGATCAGTGTCTGTTTAATGATGTTGTCGAGGGCGAGGCAATAACACGAGAGTGGCATCTTTTCTCAGCCAAAGTCAACATCTTATTTTGTGAATTACATTATCTGAGTCACAACCTTATGTCCTACAAAGTTTCGTTCCCATACAACTAAACTGCATTCTCGATAATGTTTTTACGGTCGCTATTTTAAACAGTTTTAAATATGTAGTTAACATTGTAAATTAAATCAAAACAAAACAAAAAACACAACAAAACTACTTGGTTAGGTTTAGTAAAAAACATGGTTCTGACTACGGCTGTTGCATTATTAAACTATGGATGTAAATTAAAGTCAACTTCGACTTTTAGGGTGTTTTCACGAGCAATAGTCTGTTTGGCTAGTCCGAATCAGAGTGAAATTGATACTTTTTTTTTTTTGTACTTTTGTTTTCTATTTAGACTGGTTCACAGAGCACAAATTAAAGTGGACCAAATAATAAAAATTAGTTGATTTGCGGAGGGGCTTGTATGAAGGAGCAAATTTATCTTTTTTTTTTAAGTGTTTCCACTTTGACTCACTTTGAGACCACCTCTTGCAAGCGATCTGGGACTGGTTGTTTTGGTCCGCACCAGAGTACAATTACTGCGTTCACACCCGCTCAGACGATTAAAACTGATTAAATGTTGGCTTGTTAAAGCGCCCTTAATTTCACACAGGACACGAACACCTGTCTTCTGGGTGAAAGTCTTGTGTTTGGGACCCATCCACCACCCCAACCTCCTCCCTATACGTGGACTATGATTACAAACATAATTGTGATACGTCAAAAACAAACGTATTCCACGACAAACTACATATCCCTCGAAACTTAATCCACAATGTGGTTTCATTGTATGGGAACGTCATTTTTAGGAGACAGAGCTGCACCACAGGTTGATGTCACAAAAGCCTTCAAATAACGGTGAATGAGTCACCTTTTTGCTCATATTATTATATCAAATACAATAAGTGCTACAGATTGCAGACTCCATTGTTGACCAAATGCATGAAGAAAACAAAGAAAGAACACAGAAATATACAACTTGGTGCGAGTTGGTGTGTGAAATTAATTTTTTTTTGCACATTTGAATTGTAGTTTTTGCTGTAACGACTCAGAAAGAAAGCAAGCTTGAACCCAAAGGCACGAATCACAGACAAGCAGGTTAAGATAAAAGTTTACAGGCATGGGTCAAAACCAGGTAGACAGTCAGATCAGACAAACAAATCCAATAAGAGGCTCAGCAGAGAATCATCAAACTGTGGCTCAGGCAGGCAGGCGGGCAGGATGCGAGGCAGACACACACTAGACAATCTGGCAAAGACAAGAGTGGAGATGGAGCGGTTTATATACTGCCAGGCTAATCAGGGAGATGGGGAGCAGCTGAGCAAGTGGGCGGAGAGGAGTGGTTGGATCTGGATTGATGGGGAGAGTTAGTATATGACAGAGACAACTGGCTGAAGTCGTGACAGGTGTGGGAAAGCTTTTAGTTGGGAAAAAATATCCGATTGAGCCCAGCAGGTAGATAACGACGTCACAAAGACATCACTAGCTGCCATCATGTTTCTGCAGGTTGACATTCTGAAGTCCAAAAACCTTCTGCTACTGTCAATGTTGATTTAATTTGATTTTATTGTGTCATACTGTATACGTCAAATTAAAAAAGCACAAAGCGCAGGACAGAGACATCACAGTCCGGGGTTCACATCATGTCTGTGGTTTAGGCAACAGAAGCACTTTGGTTAAGGTTAGCGAACGAGGCATATAAATACCACAGCATTTTAAGGACATTCTGCGTGTCATGATAATGCATTTTAGGCTTTTTGTGTGACATTTATATGACTATATGTCTTATTGGCTAGCTTACTTCTCAGTTTTGTGAAGATATGACTTGATTTTTATGCCGAATAACAGCCAACCAGAAGTTTCAGAAGCACTTTATTTCAAGAGTGCTGGTATCCAACAATGAAACTAATGAGGCCTTTTGTTCCCAAAGTACACATAATTTCAAGATGTGCCACACTTTATCTCCACTGTGTGTTTAGAGAGACTTCAGTTGAGGAAAAATTGAATGACACTCACAGAAAACACAATGTTCCCTTTGTCTGAGTTTTGTTCTGCCGTAATTACCGTAACACATCGTCAAGACACCGGAACACTTTCTACATGAGGTTATTTGGACCGTGACCTGCAGGTCATCGCTGACGCAGGTGGATAATTATGTCTAATTGTCTTTTATACAATAAGATCTGAAGACGGAGGAGAGCTGCTGATGGAGGGAGTGAGCGGATGAATAACAAGGTCACAGAGAAAATTAAGTGTACAGAACGGTTTGTCTCTGTGTTTGTGTGCATCTGCCTACATCTGTACATTATGAGTCAGATCAGGGAGAAGAGATGAGCTTGATTAGACGCACCAGCGGGCCGCCATCATATCCGTTATTTTTTAAATATCTTTTTCCACTCTTCTCCAATTCTGTCCTTTGATGGCAATCTCCTTTTCTCTCTCTCTCTCTGCATCAGCCACTTCCTTAACTTAATCAGGGAGGCACAAGAAAAGTCGCTGACACAGCTCTGCTCTCACTGTGGTAACACAATAAAATCTTATTTCTTTGGAGAATACACGAAATCCCACTTAGACCAAGCTAACTGAGCTTTTGACCTTGAACAGTTCCTTCGAACCTGCTCAGATCTGAATCAGTCTACTATTTGTATGTAAGTATATGATAAAAAGCAGAAAGACAGATACGTTAAAAAACAATGAAAGAAGACAGATACTGATGCAAGATTATGGCCATTTATTGCCAATGTTGTTCTATTTATACGCTTCCCATGAAATCAGGATAGTATATGACTAGATGTGACATGAACTGTGATGGTGCAGCTTCTCAGTCTGTAAACATGAACCTGGCTGAACTGAAGTGTGCTTCGTCCCCAAACAGGTCATACATCCTAATGAATCCTCTTGCCCCTTTGTGTTGCTGTAATCCCATCAGAGCTCGCTTCAACACACAAGTTCAGGGTTCAGGCTCCTGACTCTCTGCATGTCTGAAGGATCGGAGCAGCTCAGTATCACGCCCTCCACCACTCCCTCCCTACCAGGGAGTGCCATCTTATGGTCAGGGCTCACTACTGCACTGGGGACTGATGCACAGGCGGATTTAGTACCGCTGTTTCCCATAAAAGACACATGACTACGTTTTTTTTAGCACCTACGTTTATTGGAAACTAATATTATGCTGATAAGGAGTCAGCACACCAGACGGTCACTGGTTCATGTATCGCCTGATTGGCTGAGCGAGCCAGGAGGAGAAAGCGAATAAATAATACTCTCTTTTCCCAGAACACTTAAGGTCCAGTTGTCCTTGAACAAAGCACCCAACCTTCAGTTGCTCCCGTAGACCAATCGCTGTGAAGTCTGGTGTGAAGTCACCTTTTTCCTGTTTGAATAAAGGGTAAAATAAAACAAAGTGAAGTAAGTTAAGCCACACTGGACTTTATGGTGATATTCAAACAGTTAGGGGGTGTAGTGAAGCAGCAGTAACACATCACAGTGTAACAAAAGAAAGCAATAAATCTATTGCTTTTTCTTGCAATCAGTTCACAAAACCACACTTTTCAGCATCAATGCATCATCAATAAATGAAAGTTGAAATGCCATCATTTTTAATCACTTCAGTAAAACCTTTCTGATTTCACCAGTCACACCATTAAACCATGTGTCAACTGGTGTTGAACCAGTATTTCCCAGTAGCTCCAGGGCTGACTATTAATAAAAAATCCCACGTAATCAGTTGATAACTGTGAGCTGCTCTACATCAGCCTCCAGCCTCCACCTCAGCATGCTGTGCATTTTAATTTGGCTGCTCCGGCTCAGCGGCGAGGTAACCGTCTGAGTCCGTCCTGTCTCTGTGTCCATCATTCTTTGGTTCTTCTCTGATTTTTTCTTGTGTTTTACTTAATCTTTCTCTCCCTTCTATTCAGTCCTCCATCTCTGTATGTCTTTGTCCGTCTGACCTTCTTGTTTGCACACACACCATTTATCACAATGCCAAGCACATCTGACTGCAGTATTCTCTCTCTCTCTCTCTCTCTCTCTCTCTCTCTCTCTCTCTCTCTCTCTCTCTCTCTCTCTCTCTCTCTCTCTCTCTCTCTCTCTCTCTCTCTCTCTCTCTCTCTCTCTCTCTCTCTCTCTCTCTCTCTCTCTCTCTCTCTCTCTCTCTCTCTCTCTCTCTCTCTGGCAATGACCCTCTGATCAGATAGATGGAGAAATTACTGAATTAACACTTTGACGATTGATGATTTAATCTTTGTCTTTGTCTTAGTCACACTTTAGACGTTGTTATCCTCCCTAATTTTAGTCCAGTTTTAAGGTCCAGACACACCAAGCCGACATAAAAGAACTAGTGGCAATGAAGGCCGACTGTTGCGTCGCCATGTACGTTCTGCTCCTGCGTGAGAGGAAATAACTCTCCACACCAACAGGCGGCGGTAGTCTGTATTCGTCATTCAAAAAGGGGAAACAGGAAGACAGAGGACGGTGGATACACAAGCTGTTGTTATGATATGTACATGAAACAAAGCGACGTTTACCGACTATATTCACACCACTCTCACTCACCACCTCACTTCCGTTTCTCTTCTCGTGCACTGATTCGTTTAAGCTGAACAGCTAGACACAGGCGGACTAGAGCCGAAGATGCGGGACACACCGCAAAAACTAGGATGCTCACCGACGGCCCCAAACTGTCCTACGGCCGACTGTCGGCTTGGTGTGTCAGAGCCTTTAGTCGACGACAACTCAAAACGTTTCAGTTAGCAAAAAGTCATCACATTTTAGTTAAAATAATCTCTCTTAATATTGTCAGCTATTTTTTTTATTTAGTCTTAGTCCTGTATCAGATTCCCTTTATTAGTCATCAGATTATATCAAACATTTCAGTCAGCCAAACATAACATTTTGTCATTTTAGTCAAACTTATTTCACATAAGGTTTAATCATATCATTATCTGATGAAAAACACACGTTGAATGATTAAGAATGCAGCTTTGCAGTTACTCAAAGTTCTCCTGACTGTGCTCATTAGTGATGCACGATTCAGTCGCATCCACCGGTCTGCAAAAATATGCGTAAATCAACCACCATTTCAAACTACATTTTGTCTTTTTTTAACAACGATATTGCACGTTTGATATCGTCACTGGTTACCGGTGCCTTCTCATCATTGTCTCTTCTTAGTCATGGAAAAAAAAAGTCGTTGCTGAAGATATTTTGTCGTAGTTCACATAAAAAAGTTGGTGAAACAAAGTATCATCTATAATCCACCCCGAGAATAAACAATTTTAGTTTTTCATAATGTCAACAGTCCACTTCATGGAGCACAACACTGTTTAAATTGAGACTGTTAAAGCCTTTTTTTCGTCTTTCAGTAGGAACAAACTGTGGATAAACCGCTGCATTGCATGTGTCAGCAGGCAGTGGGATGTGACGGTTTCACTGTCCGATTGGAACTCGATCTCGCGGCTCCGACATCCGACCGTGTGAGCCAACCGGCCATCTGTGTGTAACTTGTGTTTGAGGTGATGAATCTACAATTCCCCCTTCAATCAGCGGGGTCGCAGCGACGGCCGCAGACATGAGCCTCACAGCCAGAGTCGAGCTGACACAAGCCCCCCCGCTGCAGCCCTTTCCCCCCGGGTCGGCTTTAATGTCATTAACAGGTGGGGGGCAAAAATAGATGGAAAGGGAGGCAGAACACACACACACACACACACACACTCACACGGATAAGGAGCTGGGGGTGTGTGTGTGGGGTGTGACACATTTCCACATAAGAGACTCGTCCAGCACAACTGTCCACGTTAGCATAAACAAACAGATTCATTTACAGAAGCTACAGTGTGACTGCATACCTCACACACAGCCGTGTACTTCTATCTTTGTGAGGAGACTCATTGACATAATGCATTCCCTAGGCCCTTACCCTATAACCTTAAACATCACAACTAAATGTTCATCCCTTACCCTAACCCTTACCCTAACCCTAAACCTAATTCTAACCTGAACCTTAAAATCTTTGATCGTGCAAAGGTGAGTGACTTTCCAAAAATGTCCTCACTCTGAAAGGTCTAAAACTCAAATTGGTCCCCACAAAGATAGCTGGACGAGTACACACACACACACACACACACACACACACACACACACACACACACACACATAGGCCTGCAAGCTAATACGCAGGCATGCACATGCACACTCACAGATAAATGCATACTTGCACACACAGAGGCACACACCAATATGTATTCCTGCAACCCTATATGTGTGTGTGCACAGGTACACACACATATATGCACACACACACACACGGCATTTAGCTGATGCTCTTTTTCACCTCCACACACACACACACACTCTTAACCCCCCCCATCCTCCCTTCGGACGTAACACCAACTCCTACTTCGACCTCCCACCCTCTTTTCCCCTCCCTCACCCGCCAACCTCTCTCTCCCTCGCCCACTCCCTCTCCCTCTCCTCGCCTCTTCTTGCCCTCCGCCACTCCGAGCAGAAGCACACACACAAAAACCAGGTCAGCAACTTGTTAATATCATTGTTGTGATACTATTTGTGAAGTGGCGGCGAGCGTTGTGGAGCACGCGTGTGCAGCACGACGTGTTAAAGAGTGAAAAAAATAAAACTACTGTGTCTAATTTCAGCATAATATTATTTGGCTGCTGAACTGTTTGGGCGGTTGGGCTGGTGGTGGGGGGGGGGATAAAGCTGAACTGGCTTCTTCTTCTAACGTTGAGTGTTTATGGAGTCCAGGTTGCTTTGATAAGATGCAGGATCCTTCTCCTACAAGCCCAGTCCACGTTGGGTCCACTTATTTTTGGAGATATTTTAAAGAGTGAACTTGTTAAAGAGTGTTTGCCGCTGTAATGACTTCCTTCCTCGTGCTTCGATGCTACTTTTCCAGTGAGGCCAATTGGACGCCTTATACAGAGAGCCATGTTCACATTTCATGAGTAAGGACGGCCGAGTTTATTTTTATATTTATACTCTTGACCACTAACATTGTACTTTTATTAACTATCTTGTTCTGTTTTTTTTTTTATATGTTTAAGCCCAAAATGACCAATTTTCATCGCTGCCATTTTGGCAAATTGCATGCAATCTACTTTTAGGTAGAAATATATATTTTTCCTTGACTTATTCACATTGTAATTTAAGGTGTAACACTTTTATAACTCTTGCTTTAGTGTTGGACATACATGGATATAAACATGGATATAGTACATAATAAACCAGTAGTGAAAAATGTGATTATGCAGTGTTATTCTTAACATCAGTATTGCAGTTGTTCGGGGTTGCAGGTTTGATGCCTGCATGTAATGCATGCACCTGCCAAAGTGTCTTTGAGCTCCTTCATTGCATATCTGTTTCGATAACAGCATTGGTTACAACCTGCAATGTAATATATACTACTGCTATTACTATTACTTCTTCTTATACCACTACTGTATAACCTTTTTCTTCTCCTATTGCAATGTATGCTCATACAACGGTTTGTATATCATACGCAAAAAGTTATTCCTCATTTTTCGTGCGTTTTCCTACGAACGTCCAGCATCAATTTTAGCTCCAGTCTTTTCAAAATAAACTTCCGTCTTCACAGGAAACACCTTTGTTAGGTTTAGGCAAGAAAACGACTTAGGTTAGGTTAAGGAAAAGATCGTAGTCAAATTACGCGACACCGGAAGTGGTGTAACTTAAGTACAGAAGGTACGTGACAAAAACTACTTTGTCAGGTTAAGGAAAAGATCGTGGTTTGGGTTAAAATAAATATAAATGTGTCGTAACTTAAGTATGAAAGTTACTTGACATTTAAATCAAGGTTGACTTCTGGTTTCACATGGGGTAGAAAGCAGTGGTCTCCTGGGTGAAAGTCTGGTGTTTTTTTTTACCTACCCATCCACCCCGACCTCCTCCCTGTGTGGCGTTTGTCGTTCTTTATACTTCCATGTTCGCAATTATGTGAATTACAACTGATTCTGTGGGATATATACGACTTACAGTGCATTACTTTTCGTAGGTAGCTGGGAACAGTGTATGAGAACAGCTTGAGTATCGCTACTTCTTCTTCTTCTTCCACTACTACTACTAGTAATACTAATATCCTAACATCCTTTGAATCAGAGGATCAATTACTCAATTGTTTAATAACTGTACTGAAATGACCATTTGGAGTGAAAATTCAACACCGTTTGATTATTAGTTGATATGCTGGCAATTGCTTTAAGTGGTAAATTGACAAAATTATCTTTTGTCAAATCTAATGATTTCAGTTTGACTGAATATCTCATTAATTCGAAGAATTATTTTATCATTTACCAAACTGAAATATGACCTTTCTTCCTTTGATTTATTTAAATATTTTCAAATAATAAAACTGAATTTCTCCACTCAGCGGTCTCTCAAACAGCGGACCTCTTCCAAGCCTATATTTTTATTTTTATGCTCAAGAATATAAAACAAAGAACGTAAAAGTTAATATTTCTAAAATTTACAAAAATACATCAAATGAATCACTTAGTTATTTATTTTACAGTTTCTGCATAAAGTACATGAAGCATCTTGTTTATGCTTTGGTTCAATTTTTACATGGTATACTACTGCAGCATGGATTTATTATTTGATAGATGCATGAGTACTATCTGCAGCTTCTCTTAATTTGGTGACTGAATCTGAATAGCTGTGTTGAGTGTTTGAATTTACTGATAATATGTGAGTTAATAACAGCAAATGAGGTAAATAAATGTACATGTGATCCATTGTTCCGTGCTGTTTTGTATTATTATCTGTACTTTATGAAGAACTTTGCCGGAAAGTGAACCTAAACTTAAACTCTGTAGCTTGCTAGCTTGTTAACAAGACATACAGTGATGGGAAAGTAAAGTTATGTGTTCTCCCCGGGGGATGTGTTTCATTTTTGCTAACAAGAAGGAGAGCTGCATGTCATGTCTCTCGTCACCACATCCTGGTGGAACGCAGCAGGACAGCTGCTTCATTCACCCTACAGACATAAAGGGGTTTAAGATTCAATTCATCGGCAGCGTATCCGCGTGACTTCTCCATCGCGCGGCTTCTCGGAATAGATAATTGGTTATGGCTTGAACATGATGGGTGTTTTTGTGTCGCCGAGGTACCACAAAGCGTCTCAGAATAGATAGCGGGCTATGATTTCAGCATGCTGACTGTTTTCTTCAATGTGTTTGCTGTCACATAACATCTCAAAATAGATAATTGATTGTAATTCCACTATGCTAAGTGCTTTTATATTGCTTTTCTGTCCTAATGGAGAGCAGACAGTAGGGATAATTGTTAGTGATTGGAGGAAGCTCTCTCCAGTTCTGTGCTTTTCTTCACACTGAAGAAGTTTCTTTATTCTGGATAATACATGCAGTTCATGTCTTTGGTCTACGTACACTATAATATAATATAGTAGAAAGACTTATTTTGTTACATTTTTAGATTTGACTTGTTTGTTTGTGTTCACACTGCACAATTACAGAGGAACCAAAGCTTTTAATCTAAAGTTACTTGGGTTCAGTAGATTTTTGGTAACTTGTCATCCTTTTACATTTTCATGATTTTGGCAGCAAGGAGACCCCATTTTTTACCTGGTATTAACATTGAATTACATTCATTTGGCAGACACATTTGTTTAAAGCGACCTACAATAACTGCATTTAAACTCCGTAGGAACAAAAGATGGATGTCATCAAAGATAGTTAAATGAATCCTTCCCAAACCAAGAGACTATTTAGTGGTGTGTTTTTGCAATCTGTATTTGAATATGTTCTTGCTATCTCGATTTTACCTGCAGTGTGATTGTATCTCAATATGCAGCTGGTGGAAGCCTTGTACAGCGCTTCCCAGTTCACTAAACTACCAATCCTGCTTTGGCGAAGACATGACCTGCCCTACTCTGCTTCTGATTGATAACTCCTTGGTTTTGTTGGTTTGATTGGTTAGGTTTAGGCATGAGGAGTGAGATTGGTTCAGGTTAGGGTAAGAACATCAGGATAATCAGAGGCAGATTAGGGCAGGTCATGCCTTCACCATAGTGGGTTTCGTTATATTGCTTCCCAGGTCAAGGGGAGGGTGCTGAAGCTTGGGATAACAGAAAGAGTCAGGTGACCTTTCACCTTGTTGGGTAAACTTTCCTTTACTAAGTGGGCAAACTGTACAGATCCACAACTAGCCGAGATCCAAAATCAAAATGCGAGCCACACCAGCTACTCTACGGACATAGTTTGGCCAATCCATCTGCATTATTAACGTGCGTTCTTCCTTAACCAGATAACATATCCAGATGCAGATTGCATGTTAATGCCAGGGGTTAACAGGGAGTGAAATTACGATTGTGGACTCTGTAACTTGTCTGCAATATTTTCAGTAGTTGACCTTTTCTCTTGTTAACATCAGTAACACTTGAAGAAAAAGCTGAATATAAGCAGTTGTCCAGATTTTGTTTTGGCTTTCCAATAACAGAAAACAACAGTGTCTGTGTCTAGCTCTGTTTGTTTTTCATGTTTTTTTTTCTCCCACCTACTGAACATCCTCTCTGATCCTGGTATCTTTATTTAGTACCTGATCTGGAATGTCTTTGTTGTTGTTGTTGAAAGAAGTATGTTACGGTTCAACAAATTTAAAATGGAAAGTTCCATTATCGCTCTCGCCCACAAGGGTCCAAAATTTAGGACTGCAGAAATCATTTTCACCTACACGGTAAGTGCACATGTGTACTTCACCCTGTGTAATTCCTCTCTACAAAGTTACATCTGATTCACGTGTTCCTGTGTAAATCAGTGGAGAAAGCACGGTGCAAATTCTGCTGGCGTCGATATTGCATGCACTCTGTTTACCAAAACGCTTATGTTCTGCTTCTTGGTTTATTTTTGTACCATGAAATGTGCAGCGATTTCTACGCCTGCAGCATTCCTCCGTCTATACATTTCTGTTCTTTATAGACTGTGAATATCAAAAAGACCTTTGTGTCAGGTGATTATGCATCTTTTCTTTTGTCCCTCCATTTCCATCTCTAGGAAGCATCACTTCCATCACTCCTGACTTCTACCTCTACAGACTCCGGTGGGGAAATATTTCTACACATAATTTCAGTCATTTCCTTTTTTCATGATGATACATTTATCAGTTTTCCATCCGTCGTCAAAGCCGCCATGTTTTCTGAGGCTTTTTCTCGAGAGAAGGCTGATTCCTGCCTTTGTCTGCTAAAGTTTCCAGAGACGTATGTTCAGTTTTTGTTACCAGCAAGCCTTTTTGGGTTTAAACTTTTTTTCTACTTTTGCTGTTAGTTCTCATCACATAGTCATCTTCTTTTCTACCTCTTCCTGTGCTTCTGCTTCCTTTCTGTCACATACACAAGTTTGACATTATTTTACTTTATTACTGTCTCAGGTGTTTTCTTTATGGGCACAAACTGAGTATACACTCTATATACTATTGCCTAATTTTCCTTCGGGATCAATAAAGTATCTATCTATCTATCTATCTATCTATCTATCTATCTACACAACAGTTTTTCTGTTTTTGTTTTAGCAATTTTTCTGTTGCTAAAATTTTAACCATCCCCATCGAGGGCAAAGCTCAAGGTAAGCTTGGCTTCCAAACTGAATCCCGCTCAGCTGTCTTAGTTGTTTTCTATTTCGTCACAACATGTGGTCTACCGTTTTTGTGACCGATGAGGGGGGCCGCACGATTGGTCAGGCGGTGCCCGGGACGATGGCTGCTGCGGGAGGAGCACCCCCGGGTGCGGGAGGTCTGACCGGCCTCATGACTGCACGCGGGAAGCGCCGCAGGACGACGTCGACAGGACACGCCATGAGTGAGGCCCAGGAGGGGAAGGTGACTGCTTTCATACTGTGTGAATGTGTGTTCTCCTTCAGGCTGTATGGAAGTATGTATGAAAATGGGCAGGAAACACTCCACAAGAGCAGATCTAATGTTAGAAAATAAGTATTTGCAGTTCTCTAACATGCTGAGATTTCATCACATTAAGACAATTTCCCAAATATATAAAAATTGTTTAGAGGACCTTAATTCCCTATCCTAATACTCTAAATCTAATACTTTAAATGACCAGACACAAAGTCCTCACTTTCAAAAAATATCTTCACTCTCAACATCTCCACACAGAAGTACAGGAGCCCACCCACGCACCTCAACTGCTCGTTGGGGGGGTTGATATTTAATCTTTTGAGGACATTAAAAACAGCACGCAGAGATTGTTCTCTCCCTTTGGTGTTGTTACTTCCTCACTGCACATTACTGTAGGATATCTTCTAGCTTATCTTAATTAACTAGCTCCATTGTTCTCTTTGTGTACATCACAGCACATTATGGTCCACCTCCAACGTCCATCCCCTATGCACTGAACTCCAACAGACATTAAATGATCATTGTTAGTGCCTGAGAAAGAGAGGTTGCGAGGGGACTAAATGCTATACGAGGAAAAGGACATGACTTAGTGGAACGTATCCTCATACAACGGTTTCTAGGATATATTATGAAAAGTTATTTTTCATTTTTCATGCGTTCTTCAAAACTACTTGGTTAGGTTTAGGAAAAGATTGTGGTTTGGGTTCAAATAAGTACGTTTATTACGTAAAATAATTATGTTTGTTACATAGCTTAAGTAGGCGGCATGTTACGTAACAAAAGTACGGTAAAATAAGTCAACGTTGACTTGGTTTCACACGGGACATGAACAGAGTCTCCTGGGTGAAAAGTCCTGTGTTTGTTTGACGCATCCATCCACCCCGACCTCCTCCCCACGCAGACTTTGTCGCTCTTAATACCACGTAACCTGACTTCCTTAGAGGCAGCACTGCACTTCCTAGATCATGATAACGTGGGTTATATACAAACGACGTTACTTTTCGTAGGTATAAGTAAGAACGGTGAATGAGAACGAACGCTCTGAGAAAAGTGTTTCCGTCTGTAGTCGGAGTAGTATTGACCAATCACGTTCGAGCAGGCTTTAGTTGAATGCAGGTAAACAGTTTGTGTGGAGAGAAAAAGAGGCGGAACACATCTGCCGAAATTCAGTCTCGGAACCCACCGGCTATCATCTGATGACGATTTAACATTTTATTGGTTTAAGGTAGCTTGTAAACTGGCTACTTGTGAAAGAATCCGGTCATACACGTCGTCTCTCAACTCCAACTCCAGTCTCAAGTTACTAATCGGACTGTAAACTGTAAACGCCAGAACCCCAGAAATATCATCGTCAGACCGATAGCCGATGAGATTGTGTGCATGTTAACTTACCAGTTCTTTCAATTTCTTTGTGATTTATTTTAATATGTTCTGATTTTTCCTGCCAATGATTTGAACGTTAGCACACTAGGATTTGTGAGTAAGAAAGTCTGCAGAATTGTATTGCTTGTTAGCAAGAGTGCACTGTTTCCTCCCTCCACTCGTACACACATGAGCCCATGTGGACTTACTGGGAACTCATGCTGAAGTCGAAAAGGCGGAGGTTAAAGTGAGTCGGTAAGGGGAACTTCAACTGGGAAAACAGCCTAAAGGGGGGGTCGGGTAAGGGAGGTTTCAATAGGGTATAACCATTTTTTAAATAGTCACAATTCAATATTACACTGTTTTATGTTGTGTTTTGATAACCAATTCATTGGCATTCATATGGACCCCGTTGGTGTAGTCCTGACAGTCCTTGGCATTGGGCAATTCTGGGCGTAGTCCACCCCCTAAGAGTATTCCAGGGAAAATAATGGATTAGAATAAACAGGAGTCCTTCTTCATAACAACCAGGTAAATAGTGGAATTAGCAATAAACGGGAGTTTTCTGCAAAAATATATGGTACATACATACACCCTCCAGGGAAGTTTTCCCTTTGGGGAAACAAACCGTGTTGAAGAAGCATAAACTAATATTTTCCCCGTTGGTGTCTTGATAGAAGCTCTTGATTTATTTGGGTTTGCAGACATCCTACACTCACTGGCCTTTTGGAAGAGGGTCACAGCTTTGGTGTCTGACATCGACCCAGGGCTGAGGAGTGTGGACCTGCTGACCTCCCGGGGTGGTCTGATATCGAACCTTTATGATGGCCTGCTGATCTCGGAGGGAGGGAGTCTTTAACCCTTTTTTGAAAGCTGCTGGCTTTGGATGTTTGTTAAACTCTGATCACTTGGGCAACCAGCTTTGGGACGAGTTACGTGAAGAGAGGCTCCTGATTCTCTTGGAGACAAAGATTTCTTGGCTACCTGATTTTTCTGGCGGAAAAATGCTTTTGGGTCAAATTGGGGTTTTTGGCTAGTCTGGTGAAGGCTTGGCCACAAGTTGCCTTTGAGGGCATTTAAGGGATCATCATTTGGAGTTCAAGTCCTATTTTTGGGGGCTGAAGAACCACCCTTGGAATTGGAAAAGTGCATATACTAAATAAAGACTCTGCTAAACAGGCAAAGGAATGGCCAAACATAGTAAACTAAATCACAAGTTACTAAAACAGGCAAAGCATATCTTTAAACCCTAAAAAAATATTTTCAGTCAAATAAATATATCTTGATGCAGCAGGTTTGCACTGTTAAGTTGTCAAACGCTGGCAGTTTGGTTTGATGCAACAAATCCGCTTAATTTAACGGCGGAAAAAAATCAGAGTTAGGTTTAAAACAAAACCTTGTAAATAACGTAAGCTAAGGACGTAACGCTGCGGATTGAAGTCGCATAAAAATCAGTTCCGTCTTTACACGGGACACCAACACTGAAACCCTGAAAGAGGAAACGTCCCCCACACATGACCATCCCCGCTCTTAACTCCACACACCAATTTAGTTATAATTTTTACACCATTGCTCTGAATAATAATGAGGCAGATAATCAACGGTGGATTGGTTCAAAGACCCGGTGTCTCAAACAGAGGCTAAAGGTGCATTGTGCTTCAGTATCAAGATTTAGAGGGCTCCACAAAAGGTATGAAAATTTAGTAATTAATAACAACGTTCTCATCACAGGGCAAGAACACTAACAGGAACCACTATGACTGGAGCTTACTAAAGACCGGTGTAGACGAGGGGCTTTTATTTCCTGGTTGACGGAGGGAGGGGAGGGGGGGCAGCAGCTCGCTGGAGAGCCACAGAGCAGCAGAGAGGCGAGGGAAAGAGAGAGATACCTGCTGAGACAACACGACCCTTTTTAACATTACTCTAATATCTGGAGGGAGATCAGTCCACTCGTTTGTTTCTGTAACTGAAAAAGCAGTTTGAGTAACGTAAATTTTGTTCGGCAATGTTTTCTATCCGCCGTCTCCCCTCGTTGATAATCCTGTTTGTCTGACTTCACTTTGAGCTGTTAGAATAAATAGTTTAAATCTGCAGTATTTTATAAAGTAAACTAACAGAACATAAACAACTAAATCAAAGTTGTATTTTTCGATAATATGGTAATAGTGGTACGAGTTCGTTCTCGTTGTCCGGTGTTTTAAGAGCTGAGTTTTCTCTTCCACTCTCCAGTGAACGTGCGGCGGACACGCGCTTTGAGTTCACGCTGGTGCACGCTGAGGCTAGAGTACGAGCAGGGAGGCAGGGAGGCATCTGATTGGTTCCTTACAACCGGGACCATTTTTACTGACTGGTAGACGTTTTTACAGGATTACAGCAGCTACAGATGACGGATCTTTTCCGGTCTTTTTTCAGTGCTCATAAGAAACGGATTGCTGTCGGGGTGTAAAGACCATTTCAACCAATATAACAAAAAGTGTATACTGGATAAATCGCAGACCCCATCTTTAATTTGGGGTCGAAAAAACATCAGAGTTTAGCTTAAAATAAATATGTTTGTAACATAACGTAAGCTAAGGACGTAACGTCATGGCGGACATGACGTCGTCAGTAAAAATCACTTTTGGTTTCACACGGGACACCAACACTGGTCCCCTGAAAGAGTAAAAGTCCTGTGTTTGTTTGACCCATCCACCTCCCCTATCTCCTACACACCAATACTAGCTTATAATACTACGCCCGTTGCTCTGAGCGTCTAATAATGACACAGATGAGTTTACATTGGAGTTGGTTGAAAGCCAGGTGCCTCTCAAACAGAGGCTAAAGGGTGCATTGTGCTTCGGTATCAAGATGCAGAGGGCGGATGTATAGAAAAGTATGAAAATTTAGTAATTAATAACAACGTTCTCATCACAGGTGCAAGAACAGCTAATGGAAATAATTAAGGACTGTTGGTTGAAACTAACTTTCGGATGTCAAACTCTGGTCGAATGTGGAAAAAAAAGATTATTACAGGTCTTTGCAGTATCGCTCCCCTTTTCCATGACTCGCCTGTATGAGCTCCCCTTTTGAAGAATGACTCACATAAAAGCCAAACAGAGACAGACTGAGAAAGATTCAGCGAGAGCTGCGTGGTTGCCAGACAAAATGAGTGGGAACGATTCACAGGGTTACTGGCTTAGTGGTTAATGGGGTTGCAGTGTGCGCCGGGACTGTTTAACATCTAAAGAGAGGGAAGGAGACAAATAGTAGTAGATTGTTTGCTCACTATTATTGGATGTGCTGTAGGATAAGTCTCCCATTGTCATGTGTTTATGAGCACCAGTGAGCTTGGGACAATTTAAAGTTGATTATTTTTGCAGCCAACATGCACTATATCGGTAGTTTCAGACTACACACCAGCTAATTATACATACTGTGGACCGAAAGTCAAACGTCTCCCTAAATTCAAACAAAAATGAATCAATATCAGTGGCTATTTATGCTAACTGGCAAAGCTCCATGATTCATAATCAACACAAGTTGGCCAGAGTGCAGAGATTTAAATGCCAATGTCAGGACACATGAGATGTAAAAGTCAACATATTCTCATGCAACGGTTTGTATGATATCTTACAAGAAGTACATGTTTAGATTGGCATCATCTACATTTATATAGTCACTGGACATTCATAATTCTACCACAACATGATGGTAACTTCATTGAGTATAACACCTGTGTGTTAAAAGTAAATCATTTAAATACATTTTTGTATAAAGTGAAATATCCTCAGACTATTTAATTTAATTGTTACCAGGGCTTGTCAATCGATTCAAATATTTAATCACATGATGTACCCATAGAACCCATTTTCATTCACATATCTTGAGGTCAGAGGTCAAGAGACCCCTTTGCAAGTTGCCATGCAAGTTTTTCCTCGCCAAAATTTAGCGCAAGTTTGGAGCGTTATTTAACCTCCTTTGCGACATCTAGTATAACAAGATTGGTACCGATCGATTCATCAGGTTTTCTAGTTTCATATGATATCAGCATCTTCACTCTAGCTTTAAAACTGAGCCTGCTATGACCTAAAGATTTGCGTTATTATTGCATTAACTTTGACAGTCCTAAATGTTACATATTGTTATTGTTAAGTGTATGTTTATGAGTCAGATGCCCATGATGGAACAACATGAAGCATGTCTTCCTTAATGAATAAAGTTGTACACAGAGGAAACCTCAATTATTGTCTGATTGGTCGGTTACAGAGACCTCTTTATTTACTGATTGGATTTGAAATTTTTTGTCAATGGGATTTGAGAGCAGCATCCTCTCAGTGCTGTAACGCTGATAGCTGTTGTGTGGAAGAAAACAACCCAGAACACTCTGAGGATGTGGCTTTGATCACGCTAATTAAGAGTGATGTGTGTGTGTGTGTGTGTGTGTGTGTGTGTCTGGTTTGCTTGTGCGAGGGAACAGATAGAGGTGTCACATTCTATTTGACGGCCAAACTCTAATTACTGTAGCACATCATCTGGGCGGCCGAATGCTAATTGTGCAGGAAGCATTGGATTGTCACCTTGAGCTTGTCATTGTCGTTCACGGCTGATTATGTTTGATGGAGAATCGTTGAAACTAATGTGTACAGAGGCTGAGAGAGATGTGGCCGCCTGAATGTCAATAAGATGTTCATCAGGAACAAAGAGCGATACGGCTGATTATCTCTCACTGTTTATGTTTCTCTCATTTACTGTTTCTCTTCCTCCATCTTTTTCCTCCTGCAGAATCAAACTGCACCTACTTCAAGTTTTTCACCACGGGGGAAAATCTTGTGTTGTTCCAGAAGACAACACAGAAGAGTGAGTCATGCACCTCTTTTGGCTCTCGTGGCCTCTCTGAACCGCTGTCCCACCTTAACCGCCCACTCCCTCCTTTCTTTATCCCTTTTTCTTCTCCCTCTCTCGCTGCCTCCCTCTCTCGCTGCGCCCTCTTTGCCCCTTCATCTCCCTCTTCTGATGCTCTCTCTTTATTCTCCAGTCCCCCTGCCCATAATCCATCCCTGTCTTTCTCTGTCCTTTCCTTTTCTCTCTCTGTGTCTCCCTTCACCTCCTCGCACGCACTCTCTCAGGTTGGCGATTGTCTGCTCTGTGAGTGTTTGAAATCTATTCCGCCTACGCTGCGCTCAAGTGTCTCCGAGCTGCCGTCTAACCTCTCATTTCACTGGCATTTTCATAATGCACTAAGATCACACAGTGCCATACGCTGAACGGAGAAAGACAGTCATACATTTAAATCTCATTGTTCGCTATAGTGATTTAACAAATACAGCCACCATAAGGATACAAAAACTGTGCTTGTTGTGATTTGAGATCACAAAATATCTTAATGTAAATCTTGTATGATTAAGTCGAATCATAAAGCGACATTAGTTGGATCAACCGATTTTGACTTTGATTGCTCAGATTTGGGAGGGTTGTGCATCAGCTCCTCTGTGAGCCTCTATGGCATACGGTTACCCATAATGCCCTTCTCTGCGTAGATCCACAGGGATGTTTATATGTATCTTTGCAGAAGTATCATGCCTGCAATCGGCCATTTTCAGACTGAAAATATCTCTGTGAAGAAATGCAATCCACAAAGTCCAGTTTAAGTAATAAATTCAACTTTCACTTTGAGAAAGGATATAACAGCTATGGAAGTTTTTCAGCTCTACCATTATCACAGTGGCAATCCTTTTTTTTTTCATCTCGACAATTGTGTGGTTGATAATTCTTTTTACAAATCAGTCTACCAGGAATGTGCACTTGCACATATTCGATTCAGCCTGGATTCCTAAAAATCACGTGCCCATACAACGAAACTGCATCGGCAATTACGTTTCTAGGGAAACTCCCGGATTACATTGGTTTTTGACGTATCAAAAATATGATTCTAATCAAACATGGAGAAGAGATCGGGGTGGATGGGTGGGTCAAACAAACACAGGGTTTTCACCCAGGAGACCACTCTTTGTGTCCCGTGTGAAACCAATTTTCTAATTTATGTCCTAATTAAAATAACCTTAACAAACATACTTATTTGAAGCAAAACCATGGTGTTTTACTAAACCTAATCAAGTGTTTTTTGTTTTATTTTGTTTCAATTTACAACGTTAACCACGTGTTTCAAACTGCGACAATAATGAAACGTAATTGAGAATGCAGTTTAGTCGTATGTAGGAGACAGGGTCGGGCTACTGCAACGCATCGACGGTTGATGTTGAATTGCGTTGCGGCAAGTTGCAGAGTTTTGAGAAGCTTTCTAAAACCCTGTATACATAGTAATATCTGTTTTTTTTATAATACCTATAATATGATGATCTGTCCCTAAACATGAAAATATACCAAAATTGATAAAAGCACTGTCCTCCTTCCCTGTGCAGATCTGAATGTAGGTGCAGCCATGTTGGCCCTATTCAGCCTATTCCTGATGGTGATGGGGGCCATATGCATCACCATGGCTCTCAGTAAAGAGATACTGTTCTTCCTCAAGCCAGCGTCCGCCTGCTTTATTCTGTCAGGTCAGTAGAGGCATCAACACACCGGGCAACATTTGGGTTTTTAGTAGATGAGAAGTAGAGCTTGCTAGAGATTGATAATCGTGGTATCATTTGTTTAAAAATGTCAGGAACGTGTCTCAAAATCGATGTGGTAATGTCCAATGTCTCCTCCACAGGCGTCGTGGTTCTCGTCTCTCTGATAGTTTTCCACCAGTCCGTCCTGGCCTTCCTGGCCAGCGACCACACGGTTCCCCTCCACCACGAGCTCTCCTGGTCCGTGTCGTGCATCGGCTGTGCGGGCGGCGTCCTCATCGTGGGCGGGATCCTCTTCCTGCTGCTGGCGCTGCCCTACAGCCCCTGGCGGAGGTGTCTCCCTCAGAGGGACAGCAGCAGCTAGTGGCCCGGAGGTGCTGTGTTGCACTTTATCTGTCCTTTCTGATTGTGAGGGAGGGAGGGTGCGGAGGGGCGTGGGTGTTTCCCAGAGACGTCTTGGCAAAGAGATCGCTTTTTATGTGAACTCAAAAGGCATCGTGAGCATGTTTACGGGAGAGGGATGGGAGATTGACTGACATGCACAGAACACATACCTGTCTGCAATATTCTTGTTTAGTATGAACCTTAAAGTGAGTACTTTTTTTAATAATTCTTTCAGAGAGTCACTCTAGATCCCTGTACCCCGTGAAATATTGTTGAAGTTTATCCTGTTCACCAACATGGAGACAGCTATAGGTGCTAATGCCACGTTACAGTGAAATATCCCTTTTTTAGTGTGAACAAATATGGTGATCTTAATGCTCAGGTGTGGTTGGGAGACAGTCCTGTTTTGTCTTATATTATCCTGCAGGGTTTGGAGGCAATTTACTGTTAGTTCATTGAATAAATTTATTTTTTCAAATACTAGCTATTCCACTCCTTTGCTATGAACTCATTGTCAAACAATAATTAACAAAATTCCTAACCAGTTAAAAGTTCCTTGTAGTAACTTTAAAGAGGACATTTATTATCAATGCTGGACATTTTTAACCACTAACTTATTAAACTTAAACCTTAATTAAAACTACACTGAATGAACAGAACAGTTTATTGACCTCCAATCTGAGAACCTCATTTTAAGAAACTATATTTTTCTCAGTGATGTGTGAAAAAAACAATATTATATTTGTCCTGTCTGAGCCTTTCTGCTGTTTATGTTGAAAGTTATGTTGTTCACCAGTCTACATTGAGAAAGACATTAATTAGAAATACATTGGTGGTACAAATACATCCAGATTTTTTTTCATTTATCATCAATATTCATTTATTTCAAGCTTTATATTTATTATATGTGTCTGGTCATGAGCACGATGATGAACACAACTTGTCTTTTTATCATTATCATATTTCACATTGTATAGTAGATACGACATGCACTGTAAGAAGAGTTCTATTTTAAATTAAGTGTAAGGTAGGTGCGGCGCTGTGTAAATTGTGTGACAAGCAGATACAACTAGAAAACATTGTAAAGATTTATGTTGGAGTAGAAGGTACACAGTGTTAAATAAGTGTGAGACGCTGCCATGTTGTTGTTACTTTTAGTGTTTTTCTTGGATGATTTATGTTAGAACAAAGTGCTTCTCTGTGCCTGAATGGAAGTCGAACCGTCACTGCTACTTTTTGTTTTGTTGGTCTGAATCGATTGAGTATGAATGACTTCATTTTATTATTAAACGTGACATGAATATTTAATGTCATCCTCTCTCAGGTTTCATTTCTCTTCACACGTCCTCAGCTTACAGTCGCTGCCTCCTCAGTAGCTGCTTTTATGAACCCACTTCACACCTCATGGTAAATATGATGGTGCTAACCAGCCACATATATGATACGTCCTCTTTGGGTTTCTGCTGGAATTTCATCGGTCTTAATGCAAAACATAAAATGTTACATACAATTAATTAAGCATTAAATAAAAAACTGGTAACTAACCCAACAGAAAATATAAAGTCCAATTGCATTTTTGACAGATGCTCATATTCAACATCTTCATGGGCTCTTTGCTGAACAGATCACTAAGGTGTATACACCGTAGTTACTACAGGAGTAAAAGAGGAAGTCAGGTGACGTAGTTTAAAGAGTGACAAAGTCTTTGTAGGGAGGAGGAAAGGGTCAAAAAACACATGACTTTCACCCAGGAGTTTGTGTCCCGTGTGAAACTAAGAGTCAATGTACGTATGCAAGTTAAGTTACGAGTACTTAACTTACGTCGCGTACATAACGTAGCCTACTTAACTACTGTACGTAACAAACATACTTATCTCAAACCACGATCTTTTCCTAAACCTAACCAAGTAGTTTCCTCATAACACAGAATTTAATTTTAAAAAGACAGTGTATGCATGTAACGAGCGGAAATTTACGTGCAAAACTGACGCGCTAGAAGGGTATGTAGAGCGTCATGGTTTGAAGCGTAGGTCCGCTGAGCAGTTGGCATATGAGGTGGCACGTGTGACATTGAATCTTTATCAGCTGATATGGATGCTGTGGTAAAGTTTTGGCAAAGACAATACAGTACATTTCCATTTAGATTTAGCCACAACGAGCCATGTAAAATGTGTGTTTAAAGAAATGTAGTGGTAACGATGACCAACTGGCTCAAACTGGCCCGAGTGCACCGGCCGATCGGGAATTGGAGCGCTCCCAGTGTTTACAAG
Source organism: Sebastolobus alascanus (assembly GCA_916701645.2). Lineage (NCBI taxonomy): Eukaryota > Metazoa > Chordata > Actinopteri > Perciformes > Sebastidae > Sebastolobus > Sebastolobus alascanus. Next base: position 621,577 of record CAKAOJ020000179.1, read on the forward strand.
TCCTGTTTTCTTTGTAAATGAAATAAGGAAACAAACCAGGCGCGAACACACTCTCTCCGTCTAATAGCAGACCTGAGTCACACTGGGATTAAAGATATATGAACTAAATATACAGTATAAAGCCCAGGCTCAGATACACTACACCCACTGCTTATTATAAACCAAGAGATTTGCAACATATACATCTTAAAATATGTCGGTAAGTTATAAATAAATTACCCATTTGATTTCAAACTATGATGAAAAAAATAAATTGTCATTCACTGTCATCACATCTTCATTCCAACTTTCCTCACATTAACCTTCTTTGAGGATATTAGATCCCAGATCTAGATCTAGATTCCACCTTTTACAAGGGAGTGAACTGTGGAGGGCAGCAGGAAACAAGAGGAGGTTAAAGAGGCCTATGACATACAACAAAGGTCCCGGCTAAATTTGAACTCAGGATGTTGCAGTTGCATGTTATACGATACAGTAGCTACATACTTCTGTAGGCTGCCAGACCACCAGCATGGCCCTTTTACCTTCTTCTTTATACCCGTCATTACTTCTCAAGTCATATCATCTGATATTTCCCGACAACGTCTGAAGGCAGCATAAAATGTAGATTGCAGGTATGTGGTAATATCATATCGATATCATTATTACTTTGAAATCAATCAACCATTTCATGGACGTTTGGAATAGTTGTATGACACTTAAGATCACTTTTTTGCACTTAGCGGCACAAACACTTTTATTTAACTATACTTATATCTGCTTTTGTAATAAATTTGTTATCAATGGCCGGTATGTGTCATGTGACTTGCTTTTCAGTGAAATTATCTTTTTTTTTTTTAATGACCTTTATTTTGAAAAATCACATACCCGTGTAAGAAATGATCAGTATTGGTGTCGTTAAAATTGGAAAAAAAAGTATGTAAACAAGTTTGGTGTCGCCCATCCCTACTTTTTAGGTGTGCTTGGATAGCTCTCACTCGTGGTTTCTGCCCCTCTTCGACCCCCCCCCTCTCCCTCCACTAACTAATTACTACTGGTTCGTTTCTTATTATCTTACTTACAGTACTTCTCAGTCACCACGCTGACCTCCTTCCAGACTCACGTCTCTCTGAAGCGTCTCACATGCTGTTTGGCTGCGACCTCCTGGCTAAATATAGACCGTGGCCAATAGGACTGACGTGGCAGGAGAAACACAAACCTGGAGGCAAGCTGAGCACACAAACACTCTCAAATTCACTTTGTGCAAATACACACGTGTCCGTTAACACACAGGATGTCTTCCCCCTCTGCGTGTGATAGTACACGCTGTGTGTGTTCACAGTGCGAACACAGCCTGAACCTGCTTTAAACTGAACCCCTGACGTCAGACATTCCCAACGTCATCCAATCCACTCCGCTGCACCGCAGAGAATCTGGTTATCTTCCAGTAATTCACATGAGAAGCCATGAAGTGAAGTGGGCACAGATCTTGAAGCTACAACTTTTCATTTTGTGTCAGCAAAGCGTGCTATGAACCCCGCCGCCGCCTCCTCCCCCCCCGTGTTAGGTAGCTGTTTTACTCACAGCACCTGTCACTCTTGTTGATGTGCTGTCTGAGGAACTGTGGGGATAATCGGACACCGCTAGCTTGCTAAATAGAAAGCCTAAAAAAACTCCCAGTGGTTTACAAGACCTGTTGAAAGAGGCTGGGCACCCGATTCGACTGTTATCAGGCAATTAGATAGGCGTTATCAGTCGCCATAAGCACCATAGATGTGGGTCAATAGGGTCCTACTACGCCTCCGTAGAAAGTGTGGTGATGTAGTTTAAAGAGTGAAAAGACAAACACAGTGCAGGTGGGAGGGTAGGTGGATGGGTCCAACAAACACAGGGCTTTCATCCAGGAGACCACTGTTGGTGTCCTGTGTGTTAAGTTTCACGTTCACTTTACAATCAGCTGTTCGTTCGTGTCCCGTGTTCACAACGTTCACTTTCATTTTCACTTTACAAACGTACTAATTTTAAGCCCAACCATGTTGTTTTTTCCTAAACCTAACTACAGTGGTTTTGTTCCCTAAAACCTAAAAAGGAAGTGTTTTGGTTTGGAGCCAAAAGTTGACGTCGAGGGCTCTGACAATGCGTCCGTATGTGACGAGTTGGGATGAGAACGTGTTGTGTTACTGTCAGTAACTTGATGACTGATGGGATAAAAAAAGCCAGTAGCAGATACCAGACCCAGTGTCCCTGGAGATGTATCAGTACAGTAGGTAATGTGTCCATGGCCGGGGTGGTAGATGGGTATGTAATGTATCCGACACTCATGCAGAGGAGTTTGCATCAGAGACTTAATGTTCTTATTTGTTAAAACTGTAAACATGATCTTTCCCTGACCAAGTGTTTTAGTTGCTTAACCCTAGCCATACCTTAACCACACTTTATATGTCATAACCACAATCTTTCCTGCAGAAAAAAAACAAAAAAAACATTGACAATGGGCAACTAAACATGTTGTTATTGAACATAACCCGGGCTGTTGTAGAATCGTCCAATATCTATGTTGTTTTTTGGCAGTAAAGTTGAAATACCAGAGCTCCTTCCCCTTGTCATGTGTCATGATTCAGTATTATTTTGACCGATGCACCTGCATTTTCATCGCAGATGTTTTGGATGACGGAGGATAGATGATCTCTCTCTTTGGAGCTCTGTAACCTTCCTCATGTTGCTCACATATCAAGCTGCTGAGTGCCAGACAGACCTCTACTATTTTAGCTGTTAACTGACATGTGACCTCTGCACAGTAACTCTGTTTGAAATGGTGATTTACTTACTTTTGAGTTAGGCTTTTTTTAGTCAGTGTTTAGTCTGCTCTACATAGTTTGACTGTTTAATACCCTAATGCTGCACAGTGTTAGTGTGCACAGTCAGACCTGGATTTGACCCAAAAGTCATTCACTCTCAACGTCACCCAATCCACCAGAAAGAAAATACACTCCTCCAATAAATGTGAGAACTTGACAAGTGAAGAACGTATACTCGACGAAAACTGATATTAAGCTCTTAAATATTTGCAGCTTTATTGGCTTAAACCCAGAGCAGAAGTGTGTGGGGGACGTTAGTTGGACATTCCCAACAGGTCTCTAGTGAACACACACTCAGACGGATACTTTAACGGTCCAACTCAAACAGAGCAGCGTCCAGCTCTATCATGTATCACCGAGACATTAAGATCCAGAATGTCACACACGTCTAGACGTCCGTCGTAAATTTAAAGCAGAATGAGTAATGAGCTAAAAAAAGACTTTATTGCAGCTTTAAAAGCTCAAATGCAGCTTCATGTGTGAGTGAATATCAGATGTCTTCATAGATAAATATATTCACAAACAAGACAGGACAGGAGCTGTAACAGATCTTAATCTTTGGTTCAGAAAGTGATTTATAATATCAATTAATATTCATACTTTCAAGAGTTTGGATTAGATTATTTTGCATGATTCATGTCACTTCTGCTAATCTTCATGTAGTTTTAGGGGAGTATAAATTGAGTCTTCATGCTACATGAATACATTGAACTTTGTCTGACGTCGTGTTCCTGGAAGTTTACCATAACCCCGGCCTCTGCATGCTTAACCCAAACCCTAAAATTAAGTTAAAACTTGTGGTGACCACCTATGTGTCCCCAACTTGCAGGTGAGTCCCCACAATGTGACCGTATTGAAGGTATTTTTGTATTTTCTTTTGTGATAAATATACACACAGATACAGGTGATCTGTGACATTTACAAACATCTTTCAGACTTTTGTGCCTGATTTGCATTATGTTTAATTTCCCTCATCAAAATCACGATCCAAAGAAAACCACAGTGGCGATTCAGAAAATAGTTCACTTTGAAGATTTGTTGATTAACACTATGAGAGACCGGAAGAGTCCATTTCAATAGTGATTTATTGTAGACATGAACAGGTGGTGGTAGGCAGCTGCATGGCCCAATTGATGCTGGTTTTATATTTTCTCTCAGACAAACAATTGTTGCCAGCAGAGAGCCCATGCAGGTTCTGCTGCAGGTAGTGCCAAAGGGCTCACACCTGAACTCAATCCCATATATATAAGCTCTGATCAAGCCAGGCTCCTCCCACTTCCTGCTCCCCCTCCACACCTGCTCTTCACAAACAAACTTGATTGATTCTGGTGTGACACTTCAGATTCGGGTTACAAGCATGAACCCTATAATTGTGATTGTTTGTTTCAATGGAAATGTTGAATGTTGCATAAGATTTTTTATTAAAATCCCAGCAATAAACAAGGAGTACTTTACGTATATTGGAATTCATGAGATACGATTTGTCAGTAAAATGCTCCTAGTGCTGTAGAAATACCTGCAGTCTGTCGTTTATGTCACATAAAGGCTTAATTAGTATGCCAGAAAAAAAAAAAATGTAGTATGTCCCAATACATAGTATGTCAAATGCATTAAGCCAAAAATACCAGGAGTTCCTACTGCATCCGGTCGCTTTTTGCAGGATGCAAGCCAGCATGTTTTTATGGCTATTCTGACTCACAATCCTCTGCACAGCGGGTATATTAGCAAGAGGGTCAAAGTAGTAAGCCCAAATCGTGTGCATATTGCATGGAGCAGTTCGTACTTTGTAAGGGCAGCTGTAGAACGTATTAAAAGTAAAAAGAAAAAGTATGTGATTTATATATCATACTTTATATATACTCTATACAGGTATATTCAGTATGAGAAAAATAATGTGTTTTTTTTAACATTTAAGAATGTAAACATGTTCTAGTAGAAACCCAAAATACAAGTATGAACCTGGAATGAGCATGATATGTTCTCTTTAAATGTTATAAGAAGGATGTTGAAATCATTTGGAACAAAAATAGAGTATGAACCCTGTCTATGAAGTATGAGTTTTCATGAGAGACAGTGTTGCTCAGACAGCCCAGGTTTCCTGGCGTAGGATCTCCCTCTCTGGTAGCGAGGAAGGATTTGAGGAAAAGAGGAAATGAGAGCGTAATCTTGACTGACAGACCTCCCCACCGGCATATGGACGTCTGTCAGCGAGCTCGGAGCTGTTATCAGCGACTGCAGGCATGCACTCTTTACCACCAAAGAAACCTGGGAGGAGAGACCGCCGGACGGCAAGCATCAGGCTGAATGAAGAGAGGAAATTAAAATGCAGAATGTCTTCACAGGTGGCAGACTCCTGTTGACTCATGAAAGCTGACACAAGGCGGTAGCTATTATCGGACTGTATGTACGCCAACTGTTCTGCTAGCTGCAGACATAATAATACAGGAGAGCCAGGTGCACCATGGGAGAACCCGAGGGTAAACACTGGTCTGCTGTGAAGGGTTACAGCATGTTGGGCTTTCATTAAATGCTGGACATTGGTCACACAATGATTTGATATGATGGAGGTTCCTACACTGACAGTGGAAACATGTAATTATGTTCTCTTTCTCCACATATCCACTAATCCACTCTGTGTCTGGGTTGTGGGCCGTGGATTATGAGAGCTCCAAGATGGTGCCCATTAATCCTTCAAATACACCAAGAAATTATTATATATTTTTTCTCTTCCAGGTTTGCTTCATTGTGTCGATACTCATTAGTGTTTCTTACCCTCAATCAGCCTGCTCGCTCCATAGTCTTTACATCTCAAATAAAAAACAGGCTACAATTATTAAAACTTTATGGCTTAAGAAATCATAATGCAAAGAATAATAATTAACCTTGTTTGCAGTTTGACAAAAGTCTAACAGTTTTACAGACAGACACAGAGGTGTTGCAGTAAAGGCCTTTTTGCACACCAAGTCCGAATTGTCGCACGTTTGAAAATAAATACGACCTCACGTTGTGTAGCGTTTACACACCGACTCCAAAATCTTTTGTTCATCATGAGAAGTATTTGGAACAGGATCGTATTTCTGTGTTTTTTTTTGCATCCGTCAGAGTTGTTAGACCACTCAGAACCATCAACTGTCATCATCCAAAATGGTATCTGATGAACTGATTTATTTCGTTCATTCGTCCCCCAGCACGAAGCACAACAAACAAAGTAAAGAATACAGAGATGCAGAATTTAAACGTAGATTGTGGCAGGTGTACAACCGAACGTTGAATGAGACATTTTAGCTTTTAACTTTCATGAACTGAAAACATACTGTGAAAGGGTTAAAGTCTAAATGGGACCATAATTTACTAAATGAGCATCCTGCTGTATTGAAGAAGACTTGAAACTAGCGAGTGAGACCATAAACTCATTTTTACAATATTTACTGAGGTAATAAATCAAGTAAGAAGTAAGATCATTTTCTCATAGACTTCTATATAATCAGACTTCTTTTTGCAACCAGAGGAGTCGCCCCCTGCTGGCTGTTAGAAAGAATGCAGGTTTAAGGCACTTCAGCATTGGCTTCACTTTTCAGACCCCGGAGTTGCCCACTGGACTGTACACCATGTCATATCTAGCTCTTTTGATATATCCATAGTTTTGAGGTGTGCAGCATATCACATAATGCACTATGTGTGAGGTGGTGTATGGTACACCCCAGTTGTATATCATAGATGTAACACCTATAAGATAACCATTCATTCTTGACCTACTGGTGAATCTGAGATTCCAGTTAACCTAACCAGCATGTCTTTGCACTGTGGGAGGAAACCAGAGCAAACACAAGGAGAATTTGTAAACTCAGTACCAGTGAGCATCAGCGGTTTACTCTAATCATAGTGGTTTGTTTTACGCTAAGACAATGATATTTTCTCCAATATATGTGATGGTTAACCTGCACACAATGGGCTGCATCTTCTGCATTTTGAATCGTTATCTCACATGTGACTCTTTCTCAAACCAGGTCAATTAGCTTTTTAATGAGAGAGCACAGCTAATGGTTACTAACCCTAACCCTAATTAACCCCTAACCACGTGATCAGCAGTTCAGCTTCACCTCAGACACCTTTAATCCTTATTATAATTACCTCGTATTACTCTGAAGGGAACCTCTCATCTTAGATCACTGACTCTGTATCCAAACTGCTGAGTCAACCATGCAGCTAGACTCACGAATACAGATTATACATTTCTGCTCCAAATAGCTTTCCCAGTCAAAAAAACACCGACGTTCCACCCGTTGCTGATGAGCAACACATTAATGATGCTCACATTTTAGAAATGCAGTAAAAAAAAATTCTTTCAACCTGATTTAAACAGAGCTTGTGGCTGTGAACAAAAAATAATACTCTCTCTTTCCTTGATGCACAATATAATGTCAGATTCACCAAGAAGATTAGACCATTAGAAAACACCAGTCAGAAATATTAAGGTTTCTTATATCTTTGCATGGTTACAAAGAACTGCAGAAATGCCGAGACAACTGTTCACTTTGCCGAAGCTGCCGGTGCAGAGCTGCTCTGCCCGTTCCTGCTGCACGAAGCCACGAAGACGAGACTGTATAGTGTCAGGAGGATTCCAGACGGAGAGGCCAACTAATTAAAACTTTGACACCAAATCACATTCCTTCGCTGCTTCAACCAAACACATCTCCATCTCCAGTGTGCTCCGCCAGCAGATCTATTGTCAGCGGGATTAAAAACTGTCACATTTCCCCTGGGCAGACAGTCCCTCCCTGTGTTCTTCTCCGGAGAACACATCTCAGCATTACTGAGAGAACGCACAGTCTTAATTACTGCCTGTCACGGTCTGTACCGTTTCTTTTTTTAGGTCACATTTGGCAAATTATTCTGTCTCACACTATGTTTCTATCTATCTATCTATCTATCTATCTATCTATCTATCTATCTATCTATCTATCTATCTATCTATCTTTTTTGACAAGCAACTTTGTATGTAACGACTTCAAAAAGTGCAACACACCTGCATCATTTACTGTAACACAAACATCAACAGGACATACGTAGTAATCAAGGTACTGTAGTCTGGATGTGGTGATGCAGGTAGTGAATGTGATCAATTTAGAGCTTAATACGGAAAGCTGACAGTAGCATAACCTGATGCGTTTATGCACTTCAACTGGCCACGTCCCAACGGATTCAACCAAATCTCAAGAGACAACCTCCGCCACTTCTCGCTTGTCACTAGCCGTGTTTCCATTCACGTATCTTTATTCGCATTTTGAAGTATGGCATTAGAAAAGCTGTATGGAAACGGCAGAATTCAATAAAAGTTCCTTAATTGCGCAAACAAGTTTTTACGCTCGCTTGAGGTGTTTTGTGTCTTTGTCGAAAAGGACTTCAAATTAGCTATGGCTAGAAGTCCTATATACGTTGCATCGGTTGCACTTTAATTAAGTGTAACAATGCCTATGTATTGTCCCTGTGAAATAAACTAATAAATAAAAAAAAAATTGTGTTCATGCCACCGTGGTGTAGTTTGTTTATAGCCTAACGTTAGCTTTTTACTTCTGCCGATTGTATTCATTTAAGCTTCATTATTTATCTTATGGAACAAAACGTGCAAGTATAATAAAAGTTTACTGTTCACAGATCTTATTTTATGCAATAATCCAAAACCCAATTGGTAAATCTCATTGGCTTTTTGTCAAGGGAACCAGGGTGATGCTAACTTCCTGGTTGGCCTACAAAAATGTCATCTCTGTAGCACTCTATTATGGAAACGCCTTTGCTGAATAAATTCTGATGTAGTGAACTTTTAACTCACATGACTGATCAGCTGTTTCTGCTCTTGGCATCTTCTCGGATAATCCTATAACACGCAAATGTTTGTCTTCATCTCTGGACAACATGAAACATGGTCAGTAGCTGACATGAAAGAACAATTAAAAATTGCCCAATTGAAACAAATTCCTGAAGACCTCTCTCTATTTTTCTCTCATGGATGGTTAGATGGCCAAGACGACTTGTTATGTTTCCAGTTCACAACCTCTACTTCTTCTTCTACTCTGTTTGCTGGCGGATTACAGCCATGCACAGCCTATAGCGCCAACTTCTGACCAAACTACGCTGTAGCCGAGTTTATTCGCTCCAATCAAGTTGATGGAAACGCACCTAATTTGCACTTCTTTTTTGCGACATTTCAAAAGTTCGCTTAAAATTCGCTTGATAATCGAATGGAAACGTTACTACTCGCAAACAGCAACTTTCTTCAACCATTCACATGACTTGTGCCAAGCAGAACTTTGTTTTTGTTAGTATATGTAATCTTGGAGTCAAGAACATACAAAAGGGAGATCAGAGACACGACAATAACGATCTTCTTGTCCATAGACATTAATCCACCTTAACATTAATCCCAGCCTTCAACTGTGACCTTTTTTACATGCAAATTTCACCCGAATGTGCATTACACTTTATTTTTTAACTATGATCTTTCTCTAAGTAGCTTTTGTTGTCTAAACTAAAGCAAACCTTAACCATATTATATCAATCATTCTTGTAATGGTGGTATGAGTCTGTCTGGGAGACACTGACACCTCACAGTTGTTGGTGCATCGACACAGTTCTCAATAATTCACGACACAACCAAATTTTCATATAGAACTTTAATGAATATATCTATATATTTATATAATGTATATATATACCTTATATTTTTTGTCTTTTCCAGCGAGGATCAGTATATTGTATTGCTTCCCCTTTTCCGTATTGTCCTTTACATCTTTATATCGGTCTGCTGAGTGGAAATATACCAGTTTTCCATTTGAAGAGTTTCAGGTTTGACTCCTGTCAGTAGCCGAAGTGTTGGGAAAAGGAGCCGGTGACTCACGCTGGCTTTAAGAAAAATGGCTTTCACATCAGGATATGAACCGAAAACGAAGGAACAGAATGTCCGTTCTTGCTCATGTTCCCACAAACACTTTACAAAAGGTAAAATAGAAGTTTAGGACGTCGTTTAGTGATTCACATATTTCTCAGAAGCATGAGGCTGATGTACTTTGTTGTACTTATTGTTTACCATGAATGTAAAACCACTGACAACACCAACACAGACCACATTTAGCCCACTCTCCCAGCACTTAGGCTACTGACAACATGTCACAGGCAGGCGTTAAGCCTTTATAGCCCAAAGTTACAGGCGTAGGAACTCATATAACATTAAGAATATCTATACATACCACCACGGAAATAAATAGATTAATATAAATTCTATCGCCAACAGTTATACACTAGTCAGAACATTAAAAACACTGATTATTAGGCTACGTTGGTAATGTTTAGAAAATAATAATAAAAAACAACAACAATAGTCTGCAAGGAAATGAAGACAAAATGATGGTGGAAAAGCAACAGTGGAAAAATATTAAATAATCAGAGAACAACAACAACATCAAAAGCTGAAATAAATAAAAACAAGGACAAATTAAAGTGCAATTACAAATAGGAATAGAGAAGATTAAAGAAAAATAACAGTTGGGAAAGAGAAATAAATATTTTTAAGATTAAAAAAATAAATAAAAAAAAGATAAATGATTTGTAAAAAAAGAATAGAATAATTTCAGAAAAATAGACAAGAATATCAGCACAAAAATAACATTCACAGTAAAAATAACAGTTGGGAAAGACAAATAAATATTTTTAAAAATAAATAAATAAAGAAAGATAAATGATTTGTAAAAAAGAAGAAAATAATTATACAACAATAGACGAGAAAATCAGCGCAAAAATATAATGTTCACAGTAAAAATAATGTACACGGTAAAAAAAAAGACTACAAGGCTTTACCCATTAGGACAACCAAGATGGAGGAAATAAAATGACAAACACTATCAATGTGCCATTGAGCAAGGCACGTAGCCCCCAGTTGTTCCAGGAGAAGCCGCTCAGTACCCAGCGACGGACTGGTTTTACTGGGCGGGTGCCAGTGTGAATGTGTGAGTAAAGATGAAGCAGGGTGTTGCTGAAGAGGAGCATGCACGCTCAGTCAACTCTCCCCGCACGAATGAATTAATGAAGATGATCTAAAGATGAATTTTACACATTATCACCCTCTCACTTTTGTGCACATGCTTTCCACGTGACACCACTGACATTAGTGTACACAAGCAAGAGAAAGAAAATGAAAAAAAAAAGTCCTTGAAAGTAATATAAAAAAATTACAAAAGAAAAATATTTCAAAATGTATAAATACCCTGCAATAACCATTACGATCATAGAAACACCAGCAACATTATATTAATACTCAAGGAGTTACAGTCTCATGTAACCTAGAGATGATAATCAATCACTCAGAATGAGAAGACAACCCAAAGATTACCATTTACAGACATTATGTGCTTTTGTTGAAGTGAATGGGATCGATAATATACTCAATAATACATTTATTATTCTAGTTTGTGAAATAGTATATAGTTATAGCTAAAAGAGAGACGGAGGGAAGGGGAACTTTTCTCTTTCCCTCCTCCTCCGACTTGACGTCAACCAGGGTTGGGTTGAATTCATTTTGCAAACGCAGCTGATGCAGAAGTGCATTCAAGAGTTCAGTATATTTAGTCCAATAGTCAGATTTAGGACATGTGAAGGGTTTCAGTCCAAAATGGTACGCAATATATCCAATACAGACTTATTTTTTCTCTCCTTGAAATGTCGTCACAGCCTCAAAAATATACACTGCGCTTGAAATCTGATTGTTTTTTTTTTAGAAATTCTATTAAAATAATTAGTTAATAATCCATAATGTGCTTTACTTTTGTGTTATATTTGAAGACTAAAGGCCTTTACACACCAGGGGAATTTTTTTCGTGAGATTAATTTGCGCGTCAATATATTTGACGATTTTTCTGAGCTTTCGTACCACGAATAAAGGCATCAACCAATCACGTTGTGTGGAACCAGTGGGCAACTCTGAGTTCTGAAAAGTGAAGCCAATGCTAAAGTGCCTTAAACTTGCATTCTCTCTAATAGCCAGCAGGGGGCGACTCCTCTGGTTGCAAAAAGAAGTCTGATTGTATAGAAGTCTATGAGAAAATGGTCCTACTTCTCACTTGATTTATTACCTCAGTAAACATTGTAAACATGAGTTTATGGTCTCAATCACTAGTTTCAAGTCTTCTTCAATACAGCATGATGTTCATTTAGTAAATTATGGTCCCATTTAGATTCAGATAGACCATAAAGCCGGGGATGCTTTAGGGCGGGGCTACCTTGTGATTGACAGGTCGTTACCACGGCGTTGTCTGGTCTGGGAGTTGTCCTTGTTTTCGTCTTAGAGCTTTAACTCTTTCAAAGTGTGTTTCACTTCATGAAAGTTAATTATAACCTTTTTGGTCGCCTAAAAATGTCTTATTCAGCGTTCGGTTGTTCTTACCTCCACCCTCTTGTGTCACTACTGGTTGCAAAAAACCAAGATAGCGAAAGCCAAAACCAAGATGGATCGAACTTGAGGCTTCAAAACTGTAGTCCACAGACCAACGGTTGACGCCATGGTGACTACATCCATGATGTGCGGAACAGACATATTCAATAGGGACACTATAGTGTGCAACAACACGGAGGCTCCATAGTCCGAACCTAGACGGTAAACTTCATCACTCCTTCCAACTTTGACAAAGGCAGCACATACCAGATCCACTCCTTCCGTTCTTACCTTTCACAATAAAAGCCCTAGACATATGCACTGCTTAACTGTTTACCAGAGGCAAATTCACTCAGAGCATTTCACTAAAAGAAAACTAAAACAGCTTACAGTAGTTTAGGCTATAGAACAATTTAGCTTAGTGTCGCAAAACTGTCGCAAATTCGCATTGTTGCCCGTAGAATAGTTTTGACGCAACATATTCGCAGGCGAGCATTTTGCATTTTGGTGGTGTTTATTCATCATGCCCCCTGGTGTGTAAAGGCCTTTATTCAGGAACTCGGTTTGATAAAATGGTTGATATCTCTTATTGGAGTAACACAATTTAAATGTTTAGCTTTTGATCTAAAGTTCTAACTAAAACTCCACCCCCTGAGTGTAAACTGAATTGACCCCCCACCCTGTTGCCTGTGGTTGCAGCCCTTTGCAGGAACACTCAACGGATGCTGCCTTGTAGCCTTCGGTACCGAATCATCTTCATGAACAGTCATACAAACCCTGGAGTCAATTTTAGGCAATTAAACAGACACATAGAGCGCGGTAAAGTCCATCTTTACAAGCAGTTACATCGACCTTGAAGGTGCGTTTGGCAACATTTTCTACTGTCTGATGACACAAAGTGCTTATAATTCATTTGAGTGTGCAGTTGATTACTTGGCCCCGCTACTGACATTTATGGGTTCGAAACCATTTTTCCCCTCAGAAAGCTCAACTATTGGCGTTTTTCCACCTGCTTACTAATAAGGATTGGCGAAATTTACGAGTGACTGGAGAGCCAAAAATAGAGCGATATCTTGCAATATGATTTATTAACTGTTTGCACGTAGCTGCTGTTCTATTTGTGTCTATTACAGGCCACCGTAACTTTATCAAAAACCTCTTGATGTTGCGCAAGAGCGTCAATGAAGAAACAAGTGAAATTATCTTCGAAACAAGAAGAAGCGGTCTACTTCAACTTGGCCAGAACTCAGCGAATATTTCACACATTCGGACAAAGACTCGAGGGATTTAATGTCAGACGAAGTTACTTGTGCAGATGGACGTTTGCTGCAGCGTTTGACCAAACTGTGACAACTGGCAGTGGTGTAATGGAGGCGTACAGGGTGAAGCTAGAAGTCTATGTCTGTGACTTTCTCTAGAATGCCCATCTGTCACTGTGATTACCTTTGACATACAATGAAAAATAAATAGGCTCACAGTGTGTCAGCCTCTTCTGGTGTGTGTGTGTGTCAGTAGGTTAGATATGGCTGAGGTCACTCTCTTGGGATCAGAGGTTAAGTAGCTACTGTTGACCTTGAATTGGCAGTCAACTCATCACTGAGCAGCTTGTTACTTGGCTGAATGTACCCGTCTGTGGCCCTCTGTTCTTTTTTAAAACACAAATGTAACAGAGAATTGTGGCTTGTACCATCTGGACACTTTTTTTAATTTTATTATTTGTTATAGAATACCAGAAAGCTTTGATTTGGTGTTTTTTCAGGTTCAAACTGGACGTCTAGATGTGTAAAAACATTCACTTTTAAACCAGATTTCAGTTCAGTTTGAACCTCGTTCATGTCTCGTGACTTACGAATCACAAAATCAAAGCTTAGTAGTTTCTACTTAACGGCTGACAAAATGTAGAAGGGGAGAGTAAATAACGGCCTCGTCAGCAAGGCACTTAACCCCCAACTGCTGCAGCGGGAGACCGGTTTTACTGGGAAGCTCCCAGTTGTGTGATTTTCTACAACGACGTGCTGAAGCCTCCACTGCACCATTGCTGTATAATTAACTTACAAAGTTTTGAAGCTAAAGTCATGACCGTTTTAAGGCAGTTGTCATGAATTCGCACATAATGTCAGGTGTTCTATGACTGTTGATGATATTAGTAAGTAAATATGGCAGCTAGATACCCCAGGCTCAAGGACAGAAACAATACCGTTGAAGTGTCACCTACACATTTGCAGCCCTACTCTTCCTCTCTTTCAACTCAGATATCTCTAACGTCTCCTCTCTGAGGTTTAGACTGGCGTAGTTTTCCTGTTCAGTGTATCTGAGTTGCTATCCCGGTCCCGTTTGGCCGTCAGTCGGTCCAGGGTTCCCATGTTGCCCCTGTCCCTCTCCATGGTGGCCGTAGATATCGGAGCCGTCTGGGCCGTTGTGGCGGCCGATGTGGAAGTATTCAGCGGAGCTGCGTTCTGGGCTACAGCCGCTGCTGCCGCCAAGTTGGACTTGGAGTGAGATGGGAGTGTGCCGCCGCTTATCACCGCTCCACCTCCTCCTCCTCCGCCGCCGCTGCCGCTGGAATCTTTCGGGAAGTAGTTGTGGAGCTGGTACAGCGTGGCGCGATCCACCGTGCCGTAGAGAGGTGGGGCGCCGCCTCCCAGGCTGCCCAGCTTTGAGTCCCTCGTCAGGGTGTACATGGAGATGTCGCCTCCTCCTCCGCTCCCACCGCTGCTGGCGTGGTGCGGGTTGGGCAGCGTGGCCACGGAGAAGGGCGGAGCTGAGGGCGGCAGGCTGAAGGTCTTGGACGTTCCGATGGGCGAGGTCTCCTGCGAGCGCGGCGGGTCGGTGGAGCGCGAGCTGGAACGGGAGCGCCGTCGGAAGCGGTAGCTGGGCAGCCGCAGCATGGCGTGCGTGGTGCTCTTGAAGAGGTCGGTGCGAGAGCGGCAGCGCAGCTCCTTGTTCTTCTCGATGTAGATGTTGACGGCGAGGACGCCCACCATCTCGGCCAGGATGAAGGACAGGCCGCCGAAGTAGAAGGACCAGCCGTAGGAGTAGTGCCACTTCTTGTCCTCGTCTTTCTTGGGGGAGATGTCGCTCAGCGCTGCTGAGATGTACACGATCACTCCGATGATGTTGCTGAGGCCTGAGGAAAGATACAAGACTTGCAGTGTGTAAGTGCTCCTCTGAGACGCATTAACCTGCAGCTTCATTAAATTGTTTTCCAGGCAGGGAAACTGTTTCCTTTCAATTATACAGAGCAGAGGCAGGAGCAATATGAAAATCAATCTGCATATCGTACATAACAACTTCTTATTATGACTATATTAGACTGATAGATCTGAAACATCAAAATGTGCAATAGCACAGTTTCATTTCAGTTTAGAGTGGAATAAGACAGATGGGAAGGACAAAGATGCACTAAAGGTGGTCCAACCAGAGCTGAAATAATAAAGCAGTGCATTATGAGTTCCTGTTTTAATAATGGTAAGAATACCCACAAGAAACTCCACGCAGGGAGTGAAAGAACAGAGGTTTCTCTGACAAAACCACGACACAGCTGCAGTCTCACCTGCAGCTACAAACAGAATCCCTCCACCGAGAATGATGTTTCTTTTGCTCTTGTAGAAGCCGCTGGAAGCGACACACACTCCGCCCAGCAGCAGCAGTATGGCGCTGAGGATGGGGAAGATGCTGGAGGCTCGCACCACACCTGCACACCCACAGAAACACATCATCTTTTTGTGTGTGTACTAATGTAGTGCAATTAGTGAGAAGTTTCATGAGGTTCAACACCATTTTGAAGGTGCAAAGTTAACAGCCTCGTGACACTCCTGGGAGATGAAGTGTTACCAACACGTGCTATGGCTGACACTACAAGTTGGCTCTGGAACAGCAGCTATATACAGCATTTACATACGCTTCCTACATAATATTTAGTACATAATCTATCACCCAAGTATATCTCTCCTTAGGATTGGAGACCACTTTTTTTAAATAGAAAGCCTGCATTTCAAAGAGTAGAGTAGAGTTTTAAAGACATGGGGGTTTAATAGGAAAGGAGGATCTAACAACAATGTGATGAGTTTAATTATTAGAAATTATTAGAATTATTAGAAATCTAGAATCTGCATCTGTGCATAATTGCAATACCAAACTGCTTGAATACCCTTTAAACAGTGTTTGAGTCTAAACATTTTACAGTAGATTTGGGCAAGACCATCACGAGGACTACTCAGGACCTTCAGTATGGCTGCACAACCCCGTCTCCCACAACATTACGTTCCAAAACTAAACTGCAAAACCAAATTACGTTTTGAGGGAAACATGCTTTCTCCCGGATTATGGTCACAGTTTTAAAACAGTTTTAAACATGTGTATCATAAAGTGGGCATGTCTGTAGAGGGGAGACTCGTGGGTACCCATAGAACCCATTTACATTCACATATCTTGAGGTCAGAGGTCAAGGGGACCCCTTGGAAAATGGCCATGCCAGTTGTTTTTTTATTTAGTGCAAATTTGGAGCGTTATTTAGCCTCTTTCCTGACTAGCTAGTATAACAAGGTTGGTACCAATTATATTCATTAGGTTTTCTAGTTTCATATGATACCAGTATCTTCACTCTAGCTTTAAAACAAGCTAAAAATCGCAAGTTGCGTTAACGCGTTATTATTGCGTTAACTTTGACAGCCCCTAGTTTTTATTCAATGCATTTTCATTCATGGTCGCTCCATATACTACGCAGCCTGCTCTGCGCGTTGCTCGTTGTACTACGTCACACGCTGCGGCAGTCTGCAGAGTTACAAAGGTGTTTTTGATACGTAAAAGACAATGTTCAATTGAGAATGCAATTCAGTTGTATGGGAAGGTAATTTTTAGGGCTGGGCTGCAAAAGCTTGTATTACATCCCCTAAAACCCCTCTACACTAAATTCCTCTGCAGACACCTCAAACCTATAAGCAGTAGTGATAACGTAGAGAAACATTATAGGAGATTAAAATGCTGAATAGCTCCGTCTCTAGCAGGGACATGTGGAAAAAAAGCAGAGCCTTGAAGTTCTGAAGGTGACTTTTCCAGCTGCGTTAGCTTTTGTTTGCCTCTGAAGGGAAATGATAATGCTGTGATAAGCATATATTCATAGAAGCTTCTGTCAGACATGTCAAACAGTGGTTGCAAATTATTCTCTAACGTTGTTTTTTAAGAGGAAAATGGGGCTGTGTGGGTGGTGTTTGTCTCTTCAGCGCAATTTATTGATTATCTAGATAAGTCAACAGAATAATTAGTCAAGTGATAATTATCTCCTCTTATGAGGTTGATTTTTTTTGTCCTATTTTGTTTAGTTAGAAGTAAAGCTGAAATGATTAGTCGATCAACAGAAAAATAATCTGCAACTATTACTCTTGATAAGTGATACATTCTTTAATTCATTTTATAAGCAAAAATGACAAGTTTTGAGCACCTAAAATATAAGAATTTGCTACTCATACATAATTGTATATTAAATATCTTTGGGTTTCTCACTTTTGTTTGGACCGAAAAAGCAATTTGAGGACATCACCTCGGGGTCTGAGAATCTTTTTTCATAATTTTTTTGACATTTTATAAACAACATCTATTAATACTTTGGTGGAACGGTACTGTAGGTCATAGACCGATGGAAGAAGCTTTAGTTTTTGGGACCGATACAAGAGCTGTTAACATTGCAAGATAAGGCATTTTTGAACATTTTCACTATTTTCCCATCAACTATTACACTCACTTAAAAAAAAAACAGAAATCTGGAGCATGTGTCAGGGTCGTCTTTTACTCTGAATTTTAAACATTTCTGTCATTAAAAGAAAATGGAAAAGCTTGCACAGCCTTTGGTGAAGTGAAAGATATCTTGTTCAGTCAATGCTGCACAGCAACATCTAAGGTAGCATCATCCTTCACAGAAATAGATATTTTTTTTTTTATAATATATTGATGGAACATATACTTCGTAAACCTAAAGGTTCAGGGCTGTACGAACAGAATTTGCTATCACAATGGAGGCAGGATGTGAAACCTGAATCCTGAGCTGAACATAATCCATTAGTGAAGGCTGTTCTTTCAATCCATCTGTGGAAAAAAAAAGGCTTTCTGTACACCCCCAGACTCCCAACCCCATGCACCTGGGCATTTAACACACATACACACACACACACACACACACACACACACACATACACACACTGTACAGACACACACTTACACACACCTCCAGGAACGCTTTGCTTGAATCTGACATCCGTGCATTGATGTCCGCCCACCATCCCCTTCTGTCCTTTCTGTATCCGTGTGTGATGGAGACTGTAGTGCCTGTATGTGTGTTGTGTTCTGTCGAGATGTGTGTAGTGCAGGCTAAATGTGTGTGTGTGTGCCAGTGCACATGTCTGTCGTTCATTTGTAAGTGTGTGTGTGTGTGCCACTCACGCAGCAGATACTCTGCAGAATCTTGGTCGTAGTCTGCGTCGTCTGGGAAATGATTGATCTGGGAACACACACCTCGCTTCAGGCCTGAAAAATAACAGCGAGGAAGAGGAGTGAGGAAGAAGGTAGAACACAAGGAAGAGAGGATGTATGATAATAATTTTGCTCTTGTCTCCCATCTTTTTTTCTACCATTTCTGCTCGAGAGAAAGTGAAGACAGACGTGGAAACAACCAACAATTATGGAAAGAAAAATTAGAAATGGTGAGAGAGGGGAGGAGAAAAGGAGTGAGGGGAGAGAGAGAGATATGGAGGAAGAGAGGTAGACGGCAAGGGAATAGAAACAGAGAGAGAGAGATGAAGGAGATGAAGAGAGAGAAGTAAACAAGCTAACAGATGTAAAGAGAAGACGTACAGATGAACTGATGACAAGAAAGGAAAAAAACAGTTGTTACGAAAAGTGGAAGATGAGCAAGAAAGACCTGAGCTCCAAGAGTCTTATGAACAACAACAAAACAAAAAACAAGTGATTGTTCTGTATTAAATTCATTATGATGCCTCGTCATTGTTACCATGAGCCGGTCAGATGAATAGTTGATGAATAGTTGTCGACTAAGAGTGTACAACCATGTTAGTGGTGCGGTTATGATAACATTTTCTGTCTGATCCTGGACATATCCTCACACAACGGTTCGTATGATATATAATGAAAAGTTATTCCTCATTTTCATGTGTTTTCCTACGAATGTCCAGCAACACGTGTCAATTTCCGCTCGTTACACGCATACAGTCTTTTCAAAATAAACTTCTGTCTTCACCGGACACAACTTGGTTAGGTTTAGTCAACAAAACTACTTAGTTAGGTTTAGGAAACGATCGTGATTGGGGTTAAAATAACTACGGAAGTGACGTTACTTAAGTACAGGATGTTATGTGACAAATAAATCAACATCGACTTCTGGTTTCACACGGAACACAAACAGATGTCTCCTGGGTGAAAGTCCTGTGTTTTTTTATCCACCCATTCACCCCAAACTCTGCCCTACATGGCGTTTGTCAGTGCTTGAGAACAGCTTGATCTGATGCATGAAAAGTAAAGGATCACCAACATTATTAAAATTCATCCTGAGGGGGACGTGGATATCTGTACCAAATTTCACGGCAATCCATCCAATAGTTGCACATTTGAGACATTTCACTCAAAACCCCAAATGTCAACCTCATGGTGGTGCTATAGGGGAAAAGTCGGGGGATCACTAAAGTCATTAGGATACATCATCTGGGGACCATGAATGTCTGTATAACTTTTGATGTTAATCCATCTTGACATATTTCAGTCGGGGCCAAATTGGTGGACCATGTCGCAAAACTTTAAAAATGATCTAAATTAGAATGGCAGTGATCGGAAGGCAAATTATTTGAATCTATGACTCCTGAAATCATTATTTCATGATGCCCCAATCAACTAGCATTGAATAAACAATCATAATCTGTAATTTTCTCTTAAACATATATCTTGTCCTCCTCTCCTCTGCATGATAATGTACAGTTAGTTGGCTTTTCACTCCTTTCACCATGTGCCATTACCAGACATTATGAAAGCTTTAGCCCTAGAAGAAAAGCAGCCTGCTTCTGTTTTGTCTTTTAAATCAAAACAGAAACTGCAGCTGCACGCTTAACTTTCTTATAGAGAGGGAATATTTGTTCACCTTGACGACTATTTGTGCATCTCAAGGACAAAATAATCATCAAGAGGTAAAGAGACATCCCATGTCTCTCTTGCAATAAAATGAAGGACAGGAAAAAAAAAAGGACACTTCAGTACACGCTTGTGCATACAAAGAAAAATCAACCAATAAAAAAGTTGACCGATTTATTAATCTAACAGGAGCAGGAACTGGTTTAAAGGGGGGAGAGAAATCTACAAATGGGCCCAGTAGAGAGCAGATTTGAATAAAAGGGCAGAACACAGTGTAAAACCTTGGATGATTTCTGAAGAAGCTCCTGGCAACAACAACAAGTTAATGTTTTGCCACATCTGGCAAGACAGCTGGCAGTGCACGTCAAACACACAAAGAACAACAGGAGGTCTGTACATATGAAAAAGTTTGCAAAAAACTAACTATTAAATGTGATGAATTAATTCTGGATGAATCTTTTGAAGCTAGAAATCCAAAAAAATGTCATTTCAGATTTGACTGCACACAACTGAAAACACAGTGAAAAGGCTGCTGTCGTCTTGTTGATGATAATTTTACTAATGCCTCAGAATTTATGTTGTAATTTACCTCATCTTGTATATGTTTGACAGTGTTGTGTGTCCTATTAAACCTGTCTGTCAGCTGCAGCAATGCAGAGAAACTACTTGATCAGTCACTGGATGA
This sequence comes from Sebastolobus alascanus, assembly GCA_916701645.2. Taxonomy (NCBI): domain Eukaryota; kingdom Metazoa; phylum Chordata; class Actinopteri; order Perciformes; family Sebastidae; genus Sebastolobus; species Sebastolobus alascanus. The sequence goes on from CAKAOJ020000179.1 coordinate 642,650, forward strand.
GTCACCACTCATATCTGAGCTCTGGGAGGCATTGTGATGAGCTTTATGTTTAATGCATAGTATGAGTGTATATATGTAGGTGTTTATGTGCCTTAAGGTAAAAGTGCAGCAGGGGAAAAATTAGGCAAAAGTTCAGATCTTCACATCCTGAAATCCTTTTATCTGAGTTGTGCTAAAATGCCAAGATGTACCAAAAAAGTAAAGACAAGGAGTCAAAATAGCTTTTCTAACGTCTCACAGGCTGGGAAAGTTCAACCGGCATCAACTGCAGCGACAATTCGAGGCTTGCACCTCACCAATTAGGAGATGCCATTCTCCAACCCAGTCGCCAGGAAAAATGTAGGCACTGTACATTTCTGCAAACTACGGGATACGTTGAATGTCGACGTTTCTGAACCAAAAATACGTTTCATATCAGCCTTGTATCACGCTTGTAGAAACGCACAAAGCGAAGTGGTCAATGTTGTGAAACGATCGGTTAGGTTTAGGCAACTACTTGGTTAAGGTTAGAAAAAAATCATGGTTTGGGTCAAAATAATAACTAAATATGTAACCCCGCCGTTAGCGGACTTTCTTATGTGACGTTACATAACAAGCATAAAGTCAACATTGACTTTTAGTTAGACACACGCTATGTATTCTCATACAACGGTTCGTATGATATCTTACGAAAAGTTATTCCTCATCTTTTATGTGCTTTCCTACGAATGTCTAGCGTCAATTTCCGCTCCAGTCTTTTCAAAATAAACTTCTGTCGTCACAGGAAACAACTTGGTTAGGTTTAGTTTTCGGAAAAAGATCGAAGTTACTCTGCACCAGAAGTGGCATAACTTAAGTATACTTAAGTATTTAACTTAAATCGTTAAAATAACACCAGACCTGTCGTTAGAATTAGGTGACAAATAAATCAACGTTGACTTCTGTTGTAACACGGCACACGAACAGCGGTGAAAGTCCTGTGCTTGTTTGACCCGTCCACCACCCCTTCAGCTCGCCTGACATTTAGTGGACTTTGTCACTTGTTATAATCATTATTATAAAACGTATCTTTCAATAACGGTTGCACAATAAAGTACTTCAATACTTGCTCTGATCGAATGCAAAAACAACAATATTCAACATATCCCTGGTTTGCCAAAATCGTACGATGCCAACAGTTTTTCCTGGCGACTGGGCTTTATTCTCATAACTGACCTCATAATGGATCCAGAGGGTTAAAGAGCAGATCAACAAACCAGACAAATAAAAGAAAGTAGAGCAATACATCATACTGGTAGTGTGTGTGAGTAAGAGAACACCTATTTATGTCTGTTCTGATTACACTGACAAACACACTGACCTTAGCAAGACCCTCCGCTGACCAGCACATGAGAAAACACACATACACACATTCAACCCCCCCCCAACGCATCCAAAGGTTTCCACAGCCTCCCACACACACAATCACATGGACATGTATACGCATAGACAAGCAAAGCTGTACCTTCCAGGCAGCAGATCCTCCAGAGGCCGGAGTGGGTGAGCGCCCCGGGGTCTTTCTTGTCCTTGTTGTTGGAGTCGTCCTGGGACGAGTTGGCCGTGCTGTTGCAGATGAAGGCGCGGGCGTACAGCCAGTAGTCCGTACCGATAGCCACCGTCATCAGGGCGAAGGCCGCGAACGCCCCCATGGTGGTCAGCAGCACCTGGATGCCCCGCTCACACCATACCATCGCTGGGCGGGGAAGGAAACTGATATCTGACAAGCACACAGACACCAACATCAGATGTCTAAAGTACACATGACAATACAACCATAACTGAACATTTGGCAGATATATCTAACTGTAGTAGGGGTATTATAATAACTTATATTCAGGGTAATGTGAAACTACATTTTTGTTTAAGTCATTTATTCCACGAAAGTTCAAAAATCTCCTCAAAGGTTGAAATGATAAATGAGATGCACGGTTTTTGCATTCCACCCTGTTCACAATTCATGCATTGAACTGTCAAATATTTATGCGTTAATAGAACTACTGTCCCCGATGGGCTGCTGTGGGTGAGTGGTGGGAGCTGCTGATGGGGTTGAGTCTTTCCATTGCATTCTGGGTGAGCACACTGGAGCGCTTTTTAATCAAAAAAACAGCGTACACAGCCTGAAGCAGTAAAAAAATGTTGGCAGCACGCAGCAGAGGAACAAAATACCGACCCGATGCATCAACAAAAATATAAAACATCAAATATTGTTAGAAAAACGAACAGTGGAAGATGGACTGCCGGGAGACACAAAAAATCCTCCTTTGTAAGTCTCTCAATGAGTTTCCCCAAGAAAAAATTAAATAAAGTTAGAAAATCCATTATTTCATGGATCAGTGGATTCTCTCAGCAGGTAGGCATTGAATTCTGACCTTCCTGTCAAAAACTTGGATTTCAAAATGACTCACTTTAAGAGGCATTAATATCAATAGCGTTTGCAGACTTTAGGACAATTCTTTGGGATTTGGCTGCTGATGAGATCAATAAGACTTCAGGTGGAAAAAAAAATGAGTTTAAGTGGGAAAGACACCAAAGGGCAACTGCAAAGGAGCAAGAAAGAAAAAGCAAGCAGGGTGCAGAGGTTTACCTACACATTAATAAACATAGGAGGGTTAAATAGACAAGAGAGGAGTGGATGATGAGACGAGAAGAGACGAGTGGAGAGGAAAGAGGAGAGAAGAGACGTGAATCGAAGCTGAGAGGTGAACGGTGAGAGGGACGACAAGAGGGAAAATGAGATACGACCCATCAGCTGTGCTTCAGGAAACATAAATGAAACATCCAAGGAGAGAAGAAGAGGGGTGGATCTGCATGTAGGTTCCATTTAACCATTTAGTTCCTCAATAAGATCTCAACCGTTTGAATAAAGATGGTGGACGAACGGTGGCAAGCTCACATAGCAGTCTATAAACCCTGCTCTGCCTTTTCTGTTAATGCGCTCCACAAACGGGAGGTTAATGTAAACAATCGATCGCAACAGAGAACATTAGTCCCAGCGTGGGCTTTTTAAACTATCTGGCTAATTCAGCGGGCCTGAGGGGTGTTTCTATGGCAACACAAATCCCAAAATAACAGAGACCACTAGTCGTTTGACCCTGAAACTGACCCTGAACCGCTGCACAAAAGGTAAGTCACAAAAAGTAACACCAATCAGACAGCAGGTGAATAGAAAGTGAAATATTAAGTCTGTGTTGAGGTATTGTTTATATTGAAATCATGGTGAAATTTGCTCTTGGTAGCCAGCTGACTCAGCCCGTTCTCATTCACGGTCATCAGCGTTCGATACCGCCACACAAGGCAACCTTTTATGAGACGCACCGGAGGGTTACATTAAAGCTTCAGTAGGCAGAAAGTTTTCGGCATCATTGGGTAAAAATCCCATAATAACCTTTCAGCATATTGTTATTCAAGTGTTCTGAGAGAAAACTAGACTTCTGCTCCTCCTCATGGCTCTGTTTTCAGGCTTTAGAAAATCTAGCCTGTGACGGCAGATTTTGACTAATCACAGGTCATTTCAGAGAGAGAGAGCGTTCCTATTGGCTGTGCTCCGGCTGGTGGGCGGTGCTTGGTATTTCTTCACCTGATCTCAACATGGCTGCCGGCTCACAAACTTTCTCATTTTACAGCTAAACAGTACACTACAAGATGTTTCTGAAAACATTTGAGGTGAGAAATAGGCATTACAGTAACAGAATATTGATTCATATTTGATCAGCGCTGCCTAGTTTGACCGTTTGGTCGGAGTTTGCGAGTGATTGACAGCTGCTCATGGACGGCAGACTCCAGATCAGCTCTGATTGGTTGTTTTCCTCCAATCTGTGAAATCTTGCAGATGCCATTAGGAGCACCGGAGGACACAGAGGAACATGATTTTTTTCAGATTACCTGTCTCTTGCACTACTGTCAGGATATAGTGACCATTTAAAAAAAATAACTTTTTAATCATATTTGCTCCATTTTTACCCACTGCTGCTTTAACTACGTAAGTTACGTGACAAGTAAATCAACATTGACTTCTGGTTTCACACCGGACACAAACGTCGGTCTCCTGGGCGAAAGTCTGGTGTTTTTTTGACCCACCTATCCAACCCGACCTCTTCTCTACGCGATGTTCACCACTCTTTATATTTCTTGGTTCACTATTACGTGAATTACACACAAATTCAATTTGTGGAATATACAAAAGTTACAGTGCATTACTTTTCGTAGTACAGCTATGAACGGTGTGAGAACAGCCTGAAGATGATTAATCAAATCAATTCAAGTCAATTTTAGTTTTTAGTTCAATTTTGTACATCATACGACACTCTCCTTAGACACATTAAAATTAAATATTTTTCAAAATAAAACTTTTTACCTTGCTGTTTCAGGATAAAGTGAAGTACAAACATGTTATGTGAGCAGCACATTAACCTGGCAACATGGCAGCAACAGGCTTCCTCCATGTTCACATGTTCACATGTTCACTCCATGGTCGAGTCACATCTCAACATACACACTGAGGTCTCCTCAACCATTATAAACCGACTGGTTTCCACAAATCTTTCATTTTAATCGGACTTTTTTGCGATGAAACAAGCTGTAACACGGATGGCCTTGGATGCATGTGGTGAATTATTTCTATTCTGAATAAAATATTTATACTATATTCAACCCAAGTCAGTTAAATAGCAGCTTTATGTATGTACAGTTTTTACTACAAGCACACTTGCAATAAAAAAGTGTGTAAACATGCTTCAGGTTGTGGTGACAAAGCCGGTTCAGGCAACAATGCTGATTTAAATAAAATATTTTCTGCTTTTACGAAATAAAAACAGTTGCATCCAGTGTAGACAATAAAAGGGGTGTCAACACTTAGTATCCTAGCTTTACTTGATCCTAATTGGTTAGCCTCATCAAAAAACGTATGGGCTCCAACCAATCAAGGCTGCTTTTTACATTTACAAGAAAAAAAACTACATGACAAGACAACATAATGACATTTCAGATAAATTTCAGAGTTGCAATATCTGTTCAATTAAACCACTAATTAATATTTGATAGCATGTTCCCTGGATTGTCTTAACTGCTTGTGTAGTCAGCGCTCCCTTCAGTCACCTCCAGTCTAAATACCAACTAGCTCGGTTACACAAATGCCAGCGCAGATTAATCCAAACCATTTGCCCTCTGAATCCAGACCTCTGCACACATCTGCACTCCAGTGTGTGTGTGTGTGTGTGTGTGTGTGTTCGTTCATGCTTGTTTGTGTGTTTGCTTGAATATTTATATGCATGTGTCATGCATACAAGAATCCACATGTGCATCTGGTGGTTTGCTGTTTGTGTATGCACACGCACATCTGCCTCTGTGTGTGTGTGTGTGTGTGTGTGTGTGTATTACCTGAGGGCATGTTTCTGCCTTTCGCCTCCATCTCTTCTGCCCCCCGCTGCTGCTGCTGTTCTTCTTCTTCTTCGTCGGTGAAGAGCGCTCCGTAGCCCCGGTCCGAGCCGCCTCCATCCACCGTTTATCCTTCGCTTTCTCTCAACCTTCCCTCGCTCCTCTGCCTCTCCCTCTCTTCTTATCCCTTCTTTCTTCCTCTTCTTCCTCTCTTTACCTTGAGCACTCCTTCCTCTTCTTTCCGGCGAGCTGGGGGATACTTCACTTGGCGTCCTCTCCTCTCATTGAATTGTCATGGCAGTCATCTTAGCTACTGAGAGAAGGAAGAAAGAGGCGGAGGGGGGTAAAGAGCAGATGAGAGAGAGAGAGAGAGAGAGAGAGAGTGAGAGGAAAGAAAGAAAGAGAGGGAGAGAAGCAAAAGACAAGGAGAAGATGAGATAGGATTGAGAGGAAGAGATGAGAAGAAGGATGGATTCGATTAACGAACGTGACCTGAGTCTTGAAACCAGGAGATGCTCCTGTACAGAAGCATCTGCTATAAAAACATGTTTCCTACATGACAATGATGATAATGTCTTTGAATAAACAAATAAACAAAACCTGATGCCGACGGGAGAAAACGAGCCCCCTGTCAAACAGGAGAAGCTGGTTTGCCTCTACAGAGAGAGAGTGAGAGGGAGATATAAAGCAATAGAAAAGAACAGGCGATGCGAGAGAGCGTGTTCTATTCCATCGCCATGGCAACAGTGAATTCCAAAGTCTATGGCGGAGCTGGCGAGTGCGTATGTGTGTGTATGTGTTTGTGTGTGTGTGTGTGTGGGGGGAGTAGAGGGATGGATGTAACAGCTGAGAGGATTTTGCTGAGATTTAAAAAAAAAAAAAAAAAGTGTGTGAATTCCATTGGTGTGCAGAGGAGCCTGGATGTCATACATGAAAGATGCAAACACACACATGCACACACACAGGTTTATGTTCTGGAGGTACACGGCTGCATATAGTACATGAGGAATGAACATTCACAGGAGAGATGACAGACTTGTGAGTCATTAGCAGTGTGGTCACAGTGTCTCGGCATGTTTCATCCATCCAACTTTGCGATGGCTTCATCACAAGCATTTAGTGCCGTTTCATGCTTTCAAATGCACAATGCAGATCTCTCAAAGCCGACAGATCCGGAACACGTAGGGATTCGATGCCTTGCTCAGGGGCGTTTATAGCAGAGTGGCTGCTTTCCTGCTTGAACTCACATCCTACATTTCAACAAGCAGAAGAGAAAATCCCCGCCGGCACTGACACAGGTTCGGGTTTTGCTAGTTTTTTTTTTTTGCAAGCTGTTACCGAAACTGCGGGGAACCAAAAAATCCACATGAAAGGCATCAACGGCAACTCAGCAGGGGATCCCGTCAACATCTAGAGGCGCTTCTGACCAAGAACTCCCTTCGGAGACTCCCAAGAAAAACGACAGCATCAGTCCTTTATTCAAATGTCTAAATACGACAGATGTTTACATTTAACTGATAAAGGAACACGCAGAGATTTGTGAATTATGACCGTTGTCCGTAGGAGCAAAGGCTGTACTACCTACTACTAATCTTCATTAAGACGAGGTTTGGGAGGCCAAATGGGTTAACGAAGTGTGTACGTTTGCATGGGAGGCTGCTCTTGGCATCCAGTTTTCTACGGACAATCAACATTGTTTTTCTTTACTTGTAACTGTTTTGGAAGGCAGTGACAAGTGACATTGTTTCAGATCATAAAGCGCTGTAGGACGCTTTGGAAGGCAATTACAAACAATATATCTTGTCATTTAGTTTGGAGGACTTGTTGCCCGTTTGTTAAACTTTTTTCCCCAATGTTTGTCTGTACTGGAGGTCTTCACACATCCAAAATGTTGGACCCGACAAAAAACAGATGTGTGGAAAACTTGATGACAAACTAAACGACATGTTTAAATTATGACCTGATACAAAGGGATCTGCCCACAGAGCAAAGACACGTCCAAAAGACATCAATTTAACGGCTCTGTCGATGTCCGAAGACGTCCACTTAGGAGCCAGAATGAAAGTTTTTGCAACGTCTTTTTTTAAACGTCTTTTTAACGTTCAACTATTGATGTCAACCTTAGTTGCACGTCCACAGACGTCCAAAAGGGGTTCTAGTCAGACGTCTAGATATTGAACCCATTTTGCACATCCGCAGACGTCCAAAAAGGCCCCTAACCAGAGGTTCAAATATTGAACCCAACTTGCACGTCCACCAGACGAACAAAAGTGTGTCTGGACTGATGGACTTATACAGACATGATCTGAACGTCTTCCTGACGAAACACGTTTGCTGGGTGAGGACCAGAACCTGTCCGAAATCGGCATCTAACGACGATTTACCCTCTGGGGGCAACAGCAAATATTCCAGCGGATATGCAGGCCAAGACTTCATCTTCCATGCGCCGGTCATTGTTTACGGTCCGATCAGCAACTTGAGACATGAGAACGTAGTCGGAGATAAGAGACAACTTGTACGACTGGATTGTTTCACAAGTAGCCAGTTTACAAACTCATTTTAAACCAATTAAAAGCTAAATCATCACATTGCGTTTCACCTCTTTTGCTCTCCACACGGACTGTTTACCAGCATGCAACCAAAGCCTGCTCATACGTTATTGGTCAACACTACTCGGACAACAAACGGAAACCAGAACTCTTCCGATACCAAAATCTTGTCCCGTTGCCTACAGATTCTGCTTTCATATGCAGATATCTGTTTATAGAGATTAGTCAGAACAACTTATGTGATCCGAGCTGATAGCCACACAGGTATTAGACATAAACTGCATTCCAAATTGTACTTTTTACTTTTAGTACTCCAGCTGTCCTTACAAAGTACGTACTGTAGCATGCAGTATGCATACAATTGGGACATAATTTGTCATGACATTGCCCCTTGCCCCCTTGACCCTCTTGCTCATATATCTGCAGTGCAGAGGATTGTGGGTCAGAATAGTCAGAAAAGCATGCTGGCTTACATACTGCAAAATGTGACCGGATGTAGTAGGACATCCTGGTATTTTTAGCATACTGCATTTGACATACTATGTGTTGGGACATACTAAATCTTTTTCTGGCATACTAAATAATATGGTAGTATGGGTATTGGAGTGCACATATTGATACACAGACCAAAGCCCCATGGCAATAAAATGTGAAACCTCCAAGGACCTGGTCAGACTGATAATAATTTGGACCTGGCCCCACTTGGGTACCGCTTTGGGTCTCGGTTACCACCAGGACCCTCTAGTCTGAACTGTTGGTGGAAGATTAACAGCAAGAAAGGTGTGACATCTGGATACATTCTCTGCCAGCGCAGCTGTCTCTGCTTTGATGAAATATTAACACTGATGCTCCTGTAGGCATTTGACTAGATTTGAATCGTTTCAACGCATAGAATCAGATTTCACAGTCAAAAATAATTGTTGAAAACCACAGTTAGAGGAAACTGACAAACATTACCTCTCATTTTTATGTAAAAGCATGCCCAGCTCATTAGTCGAAATCACAAATTGGGAGCTGCAACAGAAAAGAGTCTCCCATCTCATCCCTGTTAACAGGAAGTAACAGGAACTGTTCTCAGTGAACAGAATAATGAATCCAAATTACAGGCAGAAATCAAAGCTTTTCATGGCAGCAAGGAGTACATCCAGAGAAAACAGTCCACACTAACACTGGCTGAAACTCTTCAACACCTCCACCCCCACCAGAGAAGAATAATAAGACATTTAACGTTGCCTTGCATGATTTTTGGCTGGTGAAACCCTTTAAACTTTAAAAAATGTCCTAGTGGAAGTGCCAGAGTGTGAAGTTTGCTCATGTAGCATTTAAACACATCCTTTGATCGGGACCCATAGACAGACAGAAAGCACTGACGTGTCATCTGCGATGTCACTCTCAGGTTTCTAAAGAGAAGATAGAATTTTGGTTTCCTGCTCAGGGACGAGCAGAGCGGTGTCACAGGCTGAAGCTCTTGTCAGTTAAGCAAACACGCTCCCTAACATCTAAGTGCATCTCTGTAAGAGAAAAATGCTTGTGATTATTGCAAGCTACTGAAAGTGGATGTGTTTGCCATAATCAGATAGATGCTTTGAATAACATCTCATACCCGATAGCAAATTATGGCAAAAGTGGAAATCATGGAAAAACCTTCGGGTAACTGCAGCGTTCCACCATAAGCCATTCCTCTCACACTTACACAGTATTTAAATACCAGTATAAGTGCATCTGTCTACAGACAGACAATTGCCAACCTTGCCAAATTGAGAATCACTGATCTGATCTTTTAAATGTACCATGTTGCTATAGAACCTAAATAGTTTTACATTTTGCAGAATTGCTCTGAGTTCTAAACTTCATTGCATAGAGTGCTACAGGGATGAAGTATTTTTGTAGGCCAACCAGGAAGTTAGCATCGCCCTGGTTCCCTCGACAAAAAGCCAATGGGATTGTTCCATTGGGTTTTGGATTATTGCAGAAAATAAGCTCTGTGGCAAACAAACGTTTATGATACTTTCACGTTTTGTTCAAGATAATCTCCACAAATGAACACCACTTTTATGAGTTTTGAAGTGTGAATGCTATCGACAGAAGTAAAAAGCAAACGTTAGGCTATAAAGGAAGTACACCTGAGAGTAAACACAACGAGGCTATAAAGGCGGACGAGTCGGCGTGATGACGTTTAGTAGTCTCATTTAGCCACTTGTTAGCAACCGCCTTTTTTAAGACACGTAAAAGCTTAAAAATTCCCAAGTGGGGTATTTATTGATGTATTTTATGTTGTAGAACAAAACGTTAAATTCTCTTCAGCTTGTGTTAACCACAGACCTTATTTCAGGCATCTAACTAAAAACCCATTAAAAAAGTTTATATCAAATAGGACATGCCTAAAGAATGTACTACATTAATTATTGCATATCAAACGGATCACTTAAAAGGATGAAATAAATATTGTGTAAAGACTTTTTTTTATTTTGCCATTCAAAAGTTAATTTCAGAGTTTTGCCAATACATTAATACAATGTGAGTTTTGTTGGATAACCCATCTAGTGGTCATTAGAGGAACTGCAGCTGAAGACAGTTGAGTATTACACTCAGCATTCATCTGATTGCTGCTCTTTGAAAGCCCCAGGAGGACCCCTGAGAGGGCCTGCAATCAGAGACAACAAACAATACAAAAACAGGGACTCAGACGCTGTTATTTTGTGCTCAAACCCCCCCTAAAATAAACCTGCAGCTTTTCAGGCTGGATTATGAGGAAGGTTCCTGCAGCACAACATGGAACAAACACATGTAAGAAAGGCTTGCCGGCGGCGGAGCAGATGCACGGTGCAGAGGATAAAAGTTCAAGGACAAATCAGCCATGCTCTGCATCATGAATTCAGCGACGGTTTGAATCCTGATGTGAATACAGAGCAGCAGCAGAACATGGACGTAGTGGAGGAGCTGGTGCATTGGTGATGATTATAAGAGCAACATACCATAGTGGTGAGCCGCCAATAAAAAACCATAGAGAGATCAGAGGTGTGATGGGATGAATGGTCCTGTGTTTGGTTGTTTACTTGTTAAAATGACACTATGATACTGTAAATACTGGACAACATGTCTATGTTTTAGAACAATGTTGAAAGATGTTATGGATACCACTTTACACAATATTATGAGAAAAATGTTCAGATTTATTCTCTCTTTCTCTCTCTATCTATGACTGTGTGTGTGTGTGTTTTTAGATTATACAATACTACACTAGTATTATTATTATTATTATTATGTGTACTAGAAAATAATAAGTTGGTAAAAATACAGAATTGTTAATGTTTATATTAAGACAGCAAAATAAAATTGTGTTCAGCATAACTCTGCAACTCATGTTGTAATTATGTGTTTAAGTGTTTATGTTATGTAAAGTGAACACAAATCTTTCATGTTATCGAACAAGAAAATAACTACTTGTCATATGAACATAAAAACATTGAGTACATGTTAGTACAATTTTTTTTTAGTTCATTCAACTATCCAATTATATGCTAAGTGCGCAATGTATATGTTGGCCACTAACTAATTAGGCTATATCAGCTTAATACAGTTTGGTTAAATAAACTCAAAAACATAAAAATAATAATGTTAAGCTCACAAGGGCAGAGTGTTACATTACATTTTTATGTCATTTTGACAGCCCTGAACATTTGTGTAGACTTAACAATAAAAGTTTGTGTCATGGATGGATTGGGGTTTACTTAAAATTAAAATATTAAAGGATTTTAAGGGATACATCATTTTGTTTCCCTCAAAAGTCTGCTTTTATTTCATAATGACATTATCCCACAATCATACTTGTATTTTATACAACTTTTTATTTCATAATGTCACTTTTTATTTCATTGGCTTACTTTTTTATTTTTGTTTAGAGTGCAATATAAGTAAGCAACATGGAAACAAACATTGTGGGAAACATAATGTTTTATAGAAATATTTTAGTATTGAGTTTCGCAGACACACAGATTCCTGCAGGAGTATTATGGTAACAATATAAAGAGGTTTTTTTGTGCCTTGTGTTCCCCTAAAACTATATAGATAACAATGACACATCTTCCTATTTTATTTAGCTAAACATTAGCATTGAATCAAAAGTGACGTTGAGAGAGAAGTGAAACTTTTTTTTATTCATCTTTTTTTGTTATGAATCAAAGATATTGATATTGTGCACAGACTCCAGCTGGAGCAGAGTGAAACTGGAGAGGAAGGAAGCAGGATCAGTTTGCTTCTGTTCTGTAATGTTCAATACTCAGTCAGAGGAATCTAAATCCAGACTCCCGGCTGGAGCCCACACTCTGTACATCCTACACCGACTATAATATAACAGACTGTTCTCTAGCAAAGGACACAACTAATGAAACATATCAGACAAGCTGGTGGTGACATGATGTTCTCATTAAGCTATAATTAATACTGATTAAACATTTCCTTCATATACATGGAGGGTCTGTGGTAATAACTTTAGATATTGTGATGATTTGTATCTCCTGTTCCTATAACATCTTCACAAACATATTTACAGTTTTGTTATGAAATTGCCTCCTTGAATTCATCACATATTTACTCTCTTTCTCCCCCCCAAAGGTCTGCCTGCAGCGTCTTCACACACAGCTCTTCCTCACTCTGCAGCTTTGTTTGAGAACAGCAGTTTTAAAATAAAACACTTGTAATGCAAAGCGGTGCGCGGTCGTTCCCAGATGATTTTATCAAGAGAACAATGTGTACATGATGTACATGATGTACATGTGGTGCGCTCCTCTCCAGCTCCATGCATGCGCGCACCAGATAACTGTCATGTCATGTAATGCATGAAATATAGCAGAGGGATAGTAACGATCGGTTTAATAAATATGTTTGATCAGATATAAGCTTACCTTTGCAAGAGCAACTTTTGCAGCCGGTGCTGATGCAGGTGGCGGCGAGGCGCGTGATTGTTTGGAGAGAGAGCGCGCGCAGAGAGAGAGAGAGAGAGAAAGAGAGAGAGAGAGAGAAAGACTGAGAGGTGGAAGAGGAAGGATGTATGTGTTTTTCTGCGTGTGTGTGTGGAGGTTGGGTCTAACAGGATCTCTCGTTGTTTTCGTTGATGTAATCACAGATGGAACAACTTGTGAAATACTGCTGTTCTCTCTTCAATAAATGTCTTTAGCAGCTTGTGTACACCTTCACACCAGGTGCACAGACTGCATTACATCATTTAGTTTCTCTGTACCTGTGAATGCTGTGGAGGCTGCAGACTGAAGGAACAGGTGTGACCAAATCATTCTGATGTCTTCAGAAAAAAGTCACAAGATCTGACAAGTCCATGTCTAAATGTGTCCCAGGTCTTAATGTGGAAAACTGTGGTCAAAATCAGAGAACACAACAGCAGGGGCGTTACTAGAAAGTCTGGGTTTAGGGTGCCATTCGTGAAAAAGTCGTTTTTATTCCTGAAAATAAACCACGAACCACAGCGGGCCTAAAGTATACAGACAGTGGAGCCTATATCTTGCAGCTGTTAAAGTAACATTTATACAATAATTGTGAACTTGAATAAAACAATTTCAGAGGTCACAGAGGCACATGATTTTTTTTCAGATTACCTGTCTCATAAACTACTGTTTTATAAAAATAACTTTTTTTTTTTCATATTTGCTCCATTTCTACCTACTGCAGCTTTAAATGAGACGCGAAAAGCCGTTTCACAACTTTAAGCCTGTGGTGTATAAACGTAAACACGTAAACGGTCTAATATGCGTTCTCATGACACGCAAGAATGTCCTTTAAATATCGTGCTATTTATACGCCTTTCCATGAGGTCAGGTCGAGTGCTTATGGTTTATGGCTACGTTTCATTGTAGGATACTTTGAGTCCACAATCTAGGGGATAATAATTGTCACTATGCATTCAGACCGCACTACAAAATGGCGAACTCACTATAAAATGGACCATATGAGTGACTAGTGAGTGATTTCAGACAGTGTCAGTTAAACTGCTATGGAACTCTGCCATTAGGGGTTGCTATAGCAACAGAATGTTCAACTGAAACCAAATGCTGGTGGCAAAATAAAAAAAAAATCAAAGTAGTAGTAGTGGTACATTTCTTATAAAATGAATACTGGATTGGAGATATGAACATTAAGTCGTCTCAGGATTGGATGCAATAAAACATCATGAATAGTCACAGCAGATATGAACATTAACATCATGAATAGGAGCTCACTTTTTACTCTCTTTCTCTGCTGCCTTCCAGCAAAGGAAACAGAGGCAGAAGAAACAAGCAATGAAGGTGACCAGGAGACAAGGAAGGAAGGAAGGAAAGAAGGATGAGTGAGGAAAGGAGAGCAGACAGGTAGAACAAGACAAAACCTTTACAGGTTTAATAAGGAACAGTGAGGGAGCTAAAGTGAGACAGATAGTCAATATGGATCAGAAGGCTGCCAGGGGAAGTGCAGTGTGTGTGTGGTACACGGAGGGGGAGCCGGAGTAATAAAGACAGACGGAGAGGAAATCAATGGCCAGGCCAGCAAGACAAACATTTAGAAATGAAGTGCAGTCCCCCCTCTGTATAGCGACAGTAAAAGCCAGTCAGCCAGAACTTCCAGTGACATTCACAGTGCAGTCACTCAGCGGGCCGCAGCAGATTACACAAGACTACAGAGGCTGTCATAGCACGGGGTGGAAAAAGGTCTTATTTAGCCAGTAACTCTGGACTACAACGGAGGATCAGGGAGGAGCGATTTTACTGCTGGCTACAATGGCAAGCACTGAAAAACTTCTCATTTAGATGTAAACAAATAGCAGTCAAATGTGCTGAGTATCCTAACGTACAAGTATGACAATTGTGAAGAAGAGTAGAGTTTTGTTTGCATAACTTTTATTTCCCTGTTTATAATTGGAAACACATGAATTGAGGAGGCCAAAGGCATTGATTACTTTTTGGTATTTACAAAAAGTTACACAGAAATTAGCCAGTAGCCTGGGAGAGCCAAGACAGATACAATCATATTTATAATCATGCCAGTGGAGACTTATTGTATATATATGTCTAAGTGTAAGAGTGGAAAATCTCATAGTGGTTCCATCTCAACTTCAGTGAGTTTTGGTACTCCTGCACACCTGGGGCCTCATTACAGAAACATCCCTATAGTGCCATAACCCCATATAAAGGGCAGATGAGGTGGTTTGGCACCGGAAAACTTTAAAAAGAGATGTTGAAGAACGAGGGTGATAAGAAGGAGCAGTGGAAAAAGAAATGGCATCTCCGATGAACGGCTGTCTAATCCTCTCAGCCT
The DNA here is from genome assembly GCA_916701645.2 of Sebastolobus alascanus. Classification (NCBI taxonomy): domain Eukaryota; kingdom Metazoa; phylum Chordata; class Actinopteri; order Perciformes; family Sebastidae; genus Sebastolobus; species Sebastolobus alascanus. The sequence goes on from CAKAOJ020000179.1 coordinate 657,892, forward strand.
CACCTAATTGGAACCTACCACCTGCCCAGGTAAGTATAGGGGGAGCTACACCCATCAAGCATCCAAATCACACAGAATATTAAACACAAAATTAATACAAGATGTCTAAGTTACTGCTGACATCTCAATCTATCTATGGACACCCATCCATACCAACTAGCACACCAACTATTATAGAATCTCATATACTGTTGAACTATCTCACCTATATCCTCCTACATGTTAACAGAGCCCAGCTCCTCCTTGCTAAGAGGACATAATGAGGCAAACCTGTTGCACTTTCCTTGATTGAGATGCTGAGCAGCTGATCTAACCCCCGAGACTAAACCAAACAAGCTTGTGTCATTTATAAACCTTTAAATGTACCAAATACAAATGATTGATGAACATTGGACTGAAATTAATAATTTAGTAGACAACCTTTTCACTAAGTCTGAAATCCTATCTTATCTCAGTTCGGGATGACATTTAGGATTTTTGGTAGTTCAGAAACATGTTTCCTAACTACATTTGGGGAAAAAAAAACCTTATCTTTAACTAATACAGAACTATCCTATTTCCCAAGTTAGGATTGCATAGACCCTGTCCTAAATTTAAAATAACTGCCAATAATAAACTGACAATGACAATGAAGATGGGGGACAACATGAACACTGAAATATAATGATTGAAAGGCTACTCAAACTGTATGATGATGCTTTAAATATCCTGGACCATGTATTTATGGGTACTGTATACTGACTGCAAAGAGGATTCATTTTGAATTTCATCAATGTGAGAGGCCGACGAGGAGGCATGGGGCTCGGCCAGTGACATGTGACATCCGTTGATATTATGGCTCGTCCGTTTCATGTAGCCTACCGGTTCATTCTAATCCAAAGTACATGCAAGACAGGACCAGTGCCGATTGAGGAATCAAATCTACAGATATAGTTGGGATTTTTTAAGTTAAAATCAGGCGGCAACCTCCAGTTCTGAAAAGTGAAGCCAAAGATGAAGTGCCTTAAACCTGCATTATTTCTAACAGCCAGCAGGGGGCGACTCCTCTGGTTGCTAAAAGAAGTCTGATTGTATAGAAGTCTATGAGAAAATGAGCCTACTTCTCACTTGATTTATTACCTCAGTAAACATTGTAAACATGAGTTTATGGTCTCAATCGCTAGTTTCAAGTCTTCTTCAATACAGTATGATGTTCATTTAGTAAATTATGGTCCCATTTAGAGTCAAATAGACCATAAAGCAGGGGATGCTTTAGGGCGGGGCTACCTTGTGATTGACAGGTCGCCACTACAGCGTTGTCCGGTCTGGGAGTTGCCTGTGTTTTTGTCTTAGAACTTTAACCCTTTCACAGTGTGTTTTCAGTTCATGAAAGTTAATTGGTCGCCTAAAAATGTCTTATTCAGCGTTCGGTCGTACTAAGCTCCACCCTCTCGTGTCACTTCTGGTTGCAAAAAAACAAGATGGCGAACTCGAGGCTTCAAAACCGTGGTCCACATACCAATGGGTGACATCACGGGGGCTACGTCCACTTCTTATTGTATATACAGTCTATGGTTAAGACAAGATAGGAGGTCTGAGATAGGATAGGACACAGTCATGAGTTTTGGAATTGCTTCTGTAATAGGAAGATTATCCTGTCCTCGAAACTTAAGTCAATTACCAACTATAAGCTCACCAAGGTTCTTAAAATTGTATAAAGAGCTGTTTCTGTTAGGGCTAAGTTGCCTGGGTGTTAGCCACTCTAAATAACTTGTCCAAACTGGGAGAGACCAGCTGGCCGAATAAGAATCTGTCTCCACAAAATGTTTGGAACCGCCTCCTCTGATCAGAAGATTCTGTTCCTGCTGCTGAAATGAAAGGTGCAGCTGTGAGCTCAGTGGTGCAGACAGCATTACGTCATTCTCAGTCCTCTTGTACCATCCAAGTTTGAGGGGAACTTGCAAACTTTATAATTAGTGTCAGGCCACTTATCTGCAATCACAAAGGGATAATAACGTTTGTCCAAAATAAAATTGGACCAGAGGATTCTTCCAACAGCTCTGTTTGCTCTTAAACCCCCACGGTGCACCAACACAGGTATGCTCTGTTATTTGGACTGATTAGACTCTTTCTCAGGAACATGTAGGTGTGAAAAAAAACAAAAACATGCTTGATTGACGTCTCTCTTTGTACGATTTGCTGCAACTCTTACGTCAGGAAGTTCAAATGACTCTTCTGACCTCAGCTTATCTGCAGCTAAGACCCGAGAAGATGTCTAATTAGCTTTAGTGAGATTTAAGAGATTTGTGCACGATTTGTTTATCTTCTGGGGAAACATACAAGAAGAAAGAAAGAAAACCATGTTTGTATGAACTCAAGACTGCCTTCTTTTCAATCTTCTGTAGTTCACATTTCCTTTCCGGATGGTTAAGTGTCAGTCTGAAGTTACCATCTTGCTTCATTCAATAAAAGTTTACCTCCATGACTAATAACTGGAGTAACAAGCATCATATCCGCATGCCACATAATATAACATGTCCATCACCTACAGTAACAATCACTCTGATACATAATGATAATGGCATGTTTGGTAATATAAATTATAATAATTCAATATCACTTAATATTCCACAAACAAACAACCTTTAAGGTTGCTATTTAGTAAGCAAATGTGTTATGTAAAGGCTGACTCATGCTCTTATAATGCACCATAATGCATTTCATTTTCAGGCCTGCGATTGTTGCATAAGTGCTGTTATCAACACATGCAAATATGTTTTTGAACTAATCAATCTGTGACTCATTTTGTTCCTTCTACTGTTGAGAGACATCCCATGTCCTCAGAGAGTAAATCCCATGTTTAATAATACAATGTAAAATATAGAAAACGAATTAGTGTCAACCTAAGTTCTCAGTTTCTGTTCTCGTGTGTAGTAAAGGAGCTATTTGAGTAATTAATGGGTAAAAAATAAATCTGGAACCGTGTTTAAACATCTCTAATGAAGAGCAGCACTGTGACCCTGGTGGATTTCTCTAAGTGCTTAAACCATGTAGTTAATCCAAATTACAAAAATGAATCAAATTAATCCCAATTAATTAAAGGAAATTAATTGAACAGGTCAAAAGTACCTTACATCCCCCGCAATGCATTTTGCAAAACATGCAGCGTTAATATGAATCTCAAACAGGACCTAGTATACCAAACAAAGTATGCATATTTCTGAAAGAAAAATCAGGTAAACTACTTAATAAAAAGAGACCCTGGACATATAAAATGAAACAAGATTTTTTTGTATTTTTCTTGCCCAAAATTAATTCTGTATCCAACTCAGTCGCCAGAAAAAATATTGGCATTGTACGTCTCTGCAAACCACGGATATGATGAATGTCAACGTTTTTGCATTCGGTCGGCAAGTTCCGTAGTATATCGAGCGACCGTTTTTGAAAGTTACGTGGTACAGTATATTAACTAGTACATAAAGCAAGAAAGTCCACTAAAGGCACGCGGGACGTATCAAACAAACATATCAAAGGAATTTCACCCAGGAGACCGCTGTTCGTGTCCCGTCTGAAAACAAACGTAAACATTGACTTTATGCTTGTTAGGTAAGAAAGTCTGCTAAGGGTGGTTGAGGGTGGTTACATTGTTTGCAACTCTGTCTTCTACAAAATTACGTTTCCATACAACTAAACTGCATTCTCAATTACATTTTGAGAGAAACACAAATAAATGACTACGACTTTGAAACAAAACAAAAATGCAAAAAAACTACTTCGTTAGGATTTAGTTTCACATGGGACTCAAACACCGATCTCCTGGTCGAAAGTCCGGGGTTTGTTGACCCACCCACCACCCTGACCTCCTCCCTACGCGGACTTCCGCGGACTATCACTACAATTGTATTTGTGATACGTCAAAAACAAATCCACAACAAATATATGTGATTTACAATGCAGTTTCGTTGTACGGGAACATAATTTTTAGGACACCAGGCTGTTTGTTTTGTTACGTTACGTGATTATTTTAACACAAAACATGATGTTTTTCTAACCTTAACCAAGTAGTTCTGTTGCCTAAACCTAACCAATCATTTCTCTACATTAACCACGTGGCGTTGTGCGTTTCAACGTATCCTGTGGTTTGCAGAGATGCACAATGACACATTTTCTTCTGGTGACTGGGTTGCTGTAACTGGCATTTTTAATTTGCACTATAAGCTTCCATCTGGACCAATTTTACTCATTAAAGAAGATAAGTTAGCACTGAACCACTGACTTTGAATTATGTAAAAACGTGCTTTCTAACCACTGCTTGAATTCCCATATGTGTGTTAAATAAGCAAATATGATGAATATACAAATAGGAGGCTGGAACCAGGCAAGCTTTATTGGTCTTAAACTTAACAAAACACCGCTGGCAGATAAAAACCACACTCCTGCTGATAGCACGTTTGCAGGAATTATGAAAACAATTAAAGTCACATGAGTTATATGGTCGGTTTTTGACAGATATTGAGTCATTCAAATGTCATTGGACTCAAAACATATATGGCCATGTAAACTTTAAAAAAATGTCTCTACCTTTTATAGTGTAAACACATCTTGGGTAGACTGCATACAGCGTGTTCAGTGTGAATATTTACACCATAATCACAGTTTGAAGAAATGTCTGCATTGAACAAAGGAAGTAAACATTTCAGAAAGCGGTTCACTGCATCAGAGCTCTGCGTCTCCGCTGTGATGTCCTCAGAAACTCTGCTGGTTCTGATGTATTTGTATCAGAAAACGGAAAACAACTCCTCAGAAGTCAGCTACATAAATATATCTGTGTATGTGTGTGTGTGTGTGTGTGTGTATGTGTGTGTGTGTGCTCACGACACAGCATGAATGCTCAGCTTTGGTAATTAAAATAAACATCTCAAAACATCAGCAAAAGCTCTCATACTCAGCTGCTAAATGATTTCCTATTTAATTTCCACATAGCAAATACTCATAAAAGATGCTAACACCGCAGATAATTTGCTACACTGTTTTTTCTCTTAACAGTACCACAGGTTGTAAGCATAACATTTTCCCCCGTAGGTCTAAAAATGGCTACAAACAATGCCCTATGCTGGGCACCGTTGTTAATATGCTACAAAAAACAAGCAATCTTTAAGTTTGTCACTTTAAGTCACTGTGCAACATGAGAACTTCAATAGGAGTCAAACTGAAAATCACTTTATACGCCTGCTAAAAACCCCGACCTCCGATGGAAGCCAAAAAAGACTTCCGAGTATAAAATTACCTGGATCTTCCACACTGTCTCAACATCCTTGAGCCCATAGAGCAAGTGCCCAAGCGTTTAATTTAACCCCGCCTCTCATACATATTATCTGACGAGTAACAGACATCTCTTTCCCAATGTAAGTCTATGGGAAAAAGTCTTTTTGGGTCCAATGGTATCACGTGACGGACACGGAAGTTGTAATTCCACCGTCTGGACACTACGGCATTTGGCTTCAAAAGCCGGCGCTCTTCCTGGGGGGCTTGCAACCTCCTTCCTGCAACTTTTTGCTACACCATAAGAATGTCGCATGACTTCCTGCCATGGCCTGAACTGTAAACATAAGTCGTTTGAAGCAAGCCTCCAGTCCTTGATGCCAATTGTCCTAGTGGCCAAACGGTGGTACTACAACTTCCCGTCACGTGATGCCATTGGGCCCAAAAAGACTTTTTCCCATAGACTTACATTGGGAAAGAGATGTCTGTAACTTGTCAGATAACATGTATGAAACACTCTAATAGCCCTTATTTAAATCATTAGGTCCTAAAAGTTGTAAAATGCACTAATAGCCGAATACAGAGTTATTTTCCTTCCTCCGTTCATGTGAATGAGAGCCAGACCGAGGCTGGAGCGAGGGCTGGGAGGCGGTGTTAAAGGAAACGCTACTGTGCCTGCTCTATGGGCCAGATGGATGAGGAAGATCGGGTACTTTAACACTTGGCAGTTGAGCCATTTTGGCTTCATGCGCCACTGAGAAACTCTCATAGGAATGAACGGGAGCCCGCCTCCAACGCTGTATCCAGTTCTCTTTATACATCCATGGTTTGAAGCTGCTGGAGAGGCCAAACTATTCCTAGCCATAGCCCCATTCCCATTGGCCAAACTCCCAGGTATTTCCAATCAGATGTAAATGAATTAATCTCTTCTCTTATCACCACACAAATGATCTTTCACCTCTAAAATAAATGGAATTGTCTATAGACCAAAAAGATATCTCTGAAAAGATGTAGAATCTTACTCCAATTAAAGGTAGCTGAGCTACTTACATGAATAATAGATTGGACGAGGAGGTATATTGAAATGCAAAGCCATCTGTTCACTCAGGTTTTCAGTTTGCCTCCCATGTAAGCTTGTGTTCATCAAAGTGCCATGTCTGTATATTCTCTATTCTCTATATAAATCTTATATTTTCTTATGTAAAACCAGGAAGAGTTGGATTCCATTTCAAATCTGTCAGTTCAGGAAGCACATCGTCATTCAAATAAAACAAAATAAACTCACATATTTTCAGTCAGGTGCCGATCAGTGTGGTCAACAGGTGAGTCAGGTCTGAACTGAATGGATTCAAATGGAGCGCAATCTGAACCTGGCTTTAAGAGGTCTGGTTTCTTAAATCATTATGTACATACCTAAGAAATTTTAATTCTCACTTCCATGGCAACAGCGTCTCCAAGGCAGCCATTTTGATTGTACCAGAGGTGATCACCGTGGAAACAGACAGTCCCTGTTCGGTCAATGCTAACGTTGCAGAAACCTCCACAGAAGCTTTCCAACTGCACTTTAAAAAGTCTCTCAGTTTTCATCCCACAAAATGTTGAACATTCATCCCCAGAGCTTCCCTCTCAGAATACAAACAGCTTAGAAAATTCAATAGCTAAAACACCTAAAACATACTGTGATATTTACACCCCGTGATCGACGTAGGCTACGAGATTACGCTTTTTTATTTGTTTCAGCGTGAGGGGGAAGAATAATTTCTATACAGTTTGAAGTGTAAACCTCTATGCATGTACGGTTTACCTCTGATTGTATTTATAATAGTTGTGTTTGTAAGTCATGGTACACGTTGCCAGCAATACGGATTATTACTAATATGGACATTCTTTATCATATTGGCGTGTTTCTTTTCAAATATAGTTTTTCATGGACAGGGTTGGGAAGTAATAGATGGTGTTAGGTTTTTAATGACGATATTGGACAATTAACATCATAGTTGCAAATAAGTTACACTCGAACAATTTTGAGAAGGGCTGGGAATCTTGGTCTAGAAATAAAATCTTTTTGTTTTCAGCTCATAGGCAATTCATATTTTTATGTGAATCCTTTTTTTCGGTACATAAAATAAATACATTTGGGTATCTGGAGTTCCTACCAACCCACTAACTGTGAAATAAGACGACCCAGTCAGTTGTTTTGGGGGCTGTCTAGATCAGAAAACATGTGATTCAACAAGCCATTCAGATGGGGTTGCTCTTATTTAGAAAGTAATCAAAAGTAATGAAGATGTAATGAAGTAACCTTCCCAACCATGTCCATTGAATAACATCTAAATCTAAGTCTTTTCTAAGCAGGTATATTTAGTCCTTGTTTGATGACAGGGTAATACATTTATAACCAGATATGTGGTTTCACTTTTTTGTTCTTTTTGTGAATGGACAGAGTTTTGGAAATGATTCAGCTTCCTGTTTCCTGTGCTGCTTCACCCTGTTGCCTTTGTGTCACGGCCCCCGATGATGAATGTACCCGTCAGAAACCCCACAAACGTCTTGTTGCTTCTAATCATCCTATCCCTCCCATGTTCCCTCCCAGCGCGTTAAAAGTTTTGTTAAGTGTCTCTCTTGGCCTCGGGTGAGTCATCCCTCCGCCCACCTGCCTCTCTCCCCTCTTTTCGTTCCTCCTCTCTCCTCTTTTTGATCTCCTTAAACCTCCCTCCTTCATCCACTCTGCTGCATCCCTCCTCCCACACACTTCGAGGATACAGGATTTGTGTTTGTGTGTGTGTGTGTGTGTTGTCTTGTGGTGTGTAAGAGCTATAACAGAGCCAATCAAATCCCCCCCCCCCCCCCAGTTGTGTTTTCCCTCCCCTTCCCTGCGTATGCAACCTAGCATGGCGAGGCGTTCATTCGCATGTGCGCGTGATAGCGAGGAGGAGGCACGGCCGAGGGTGGCACCCCCATGGGCAGGGACTGGGGCGGGGGCCCACTCGGGTGGGGGTGGGGGTGGGGGTGGGGCTGAGGGTGGCCGTGGCCGTGGGACGCTCTGGGTAGGGTGGAGGTGGCGGCCATGTGGAGGGGGTGTGGGTAAGAGGAGGAGGTGGAGGAAGAGGAGGCCGGCTGGAGCTGGTAGCTGGCCGCCGATGACGGCCCAGAGGAAGAGGGCGTCGGCTGGGAGCTGCTGCCCCCCTTGGGTTGCTTCTGGGAAGGTGGAGTCTGGTTGAGCTGGATGGAGATGTCGGAGGAGACGTCAGAGGGGCTGCGGCCCCGCTGCGGTGGAGGCCAGGAGTCCGGGTGGAGGAACTGGCCGCTGTAGTCGCTGCATTCGGACATGCGGGGGCGGTAGAGGGCGGGGTGAGGCCTGTACAGCTCCTCCTCAGCATAACGCTTCATGAAGAGGTAGACGGACATCACTCCTGCACCCTGGAGCACAAAGATACATAAAGAGATCCAGTGGTTACTGCAACATCATATACATCTCTCAAGTACAAGTTACTCTTTAAAGTACTTAATACCATCCTACGTGTTTCACTGCCCTCTGTGGTTGAAAGTCTGTTGCACCTCTGACGACATCCAGCATCCCAACAGTGATGTCATGGTGTACTGACACACCCTGCGGTATACTTCACTGCAGCAAGGTGAGAAGTTGACTACTGACGATGAAGTATAATCAGTTTGAGAGGCTGTTGAGTTGCTTGTGAAAACAATCTGTGGCTCTGCATAGAACTTATTACCAACCTGATGATGTCATCAGGGTTATCTCAGGTCAGGCTTGGAGACTTCAAGTTTATAACAGACTTCAAAAAGCCTGTATTAAAAACTGGGGCATGGTGTTTGAAATTTATTAGGCATTTAGCAGGCAGAAGACCGAAAGATGCTAACAAGATGTAGTGCATTATAGGAAATGTAGGATACTGCATTTTTTTAGTTTTACCCATATAAGGAACTAAGCTGCATAGATTTTGACCGGTCTTTTCCTAACTTGTCACTCTCAAATCCGTCAACTTTGTGGAAGTACAATACTAATATATTTTAAATAAATAAACCTTTCCACCAGTAAAATAATTTCAGATGATTTTATAGTCCTGAAGAAGGTCTGGGTTCTTGTGTGTGCTTTCTAGTTTTATTACTGATTTTATGTTGCTTTTATGCACTGAAGGTATACATGCTCTAATTCGGTTTTAAGTTTTGTTATTATATATATTGGTATACTGAGAAGCAGCATGGGTGGATATTCAAGACACAATGAAGGTCTCTTCTTAAAATTAATCAAAATATGTATTAATTGGACCTTTAATGAACAGTAGTTTCTGATGGACATTTATGGATCTGATAAACAGAACTGAGATGGAGGGAGAAGAGACTTCTGTCTAATTTCCATCAATGAAAAAATCAACAGAATGAATCAAAATTAGCAGCAGAGATCTCAGCAAATTCTCCCGATGCAAAAAGGCTTTTAGAAATCACCAGAACCAGCCGTGCTAAACTGCGACACACTGCCATCAGGAGGAGAGAAAATTAAATGAATCCATAATCATTTTGCAGAGAGTTGACAAAAAGGCTTGGCGCTCCGCGGCGTTGGTATGAGCCATTATCAAAAATGTATTCATGTTTTCACCCGGGCGTCCGCTGAGCATTCACAGCTCATTCACTATTCATCCACAACATCATCTACAACCGCCCGGAATCTTTAGATGCTCATGAACGTGTGTCTGTGAGAGACAGAAATCGTGTGTTTAAATGAGTGTTTGTGAAAAATCGCACGTCAGATTAGAAGAAGAGCAGTGAAGAAAAAAAAGGAGGAGGAGATGAGAGAGGACAGAAAGGAAACAAAGGCAAGAGAATAGGAGAGGAGGGAAGACACGAAAGAAAAGGAAGGAAGAAAGGATGAAAGAACACAGGAGATAAAAGAAGGGACACGATAACAGAGGATTAGAGAGGGGAGGATGAAAGAAGAGAAGACAAAAGAAGAAGAAGAGACTTGAGTAAGGCAGAGACGAGGCTATGAGGAAGGAGAGAAAATGTGGTTGGAGAAGAGAGGAGGAAAGAGGGAAGGAAGAAGAGAATATTAGTTAAGGAACAGAGAAGAAGGGGAAGATAGATGATAAAGAAAAAGAGGCAACTTCATAGGCAAGGAAGAGGAGAGAAGAGAGGGAAGGAGATAAAGAAAGAGAACATAGAAGATAAGAGAAGACCAAAAGAAAAAATGAAGAGGAAATGGAAATGGGCATGAGGAAGATGAGAAGGGAGGAGGACAACTTGATAAGGAAAAGATAAAGAGAGAGGAAAGGAGAACAGAGGATAAGAAAAGAGTTGAGTGAGGAAAAAAAGAGCAGAGGAAGGGAAGCAGATGTGAAAGAAAAAGAGAGGAACATGGGAGTAGACGGGAGATAAAATAGGAGACGAAGAAAAAAGAAGAGGAGGGGAAAACAGGATTAGAGAGAAGAAGGGAGAGAAGGGGAGAAATGCTACAAGATGAAGCAGGAGAGGAGAGGAGGGAACGGAAAGCTAAACCAAAAAAGAGAGAGACAAAGAGGAGATAAGATGAAAAGGCAAGAGGAGGAGATAGCAGAAGAGAAGAAAGGGGAAAAGACAACAGAAGATTAAAGAAAAAAGAAGAGACAAGATAAAAGTAGAGGACAGCGAGAGAGAGAGAGAGAGAGAGAAGAGAGGAGGAGAAAAGAGCAAAGCAAGAAGAGGAGGATGAGGAATGGAGGATAGAGGAGAAGGAGGAATATTCTGATGCATATGAAGCTGTGCTGCGACAGAGCTGCTGCCCTCAAGTATTCAAGCTATTAACATTTATGAATATTGATGCAGGCAGGATGACGGGCTCCTACGCAGCCACTTTTTAAATGAGTGTGTGTGTGTGTGTGTGTGTGTGTGTGTGTGTGTGTGTGTGTGTGTGTTTAGCTGAATAAGTCTGCATTTCAGCAAGCTACAAGCAATGTGTGTGTGTGTGTGTGTTTGTGCACATGCTGTGTTTAGCTAAGCGATGGTTGGTCGACGTCCAAGCCAGATTCCAAACAATCTATGTGTGTGTGTGTGTGTGTGCGCGTGTGTGTGTGCACACATTATCTCTTTTGTCAGTTGCATAGCGTCAGTAAATGTTGAGCATCAGCACATATTAGTGTCACTGTGAACTGCTCAGTGTGTGTTTACTTGAACACATCTGCAGTGTGTGTTGTGTGCATGCATGCTCGTGTCTGTGTTCGTGCATTTCAACACATGTTTGTGTGTCTATGTTTATGCATGACCACATCTGTGTGTGTGTGTGTGTTTGTGTGTGTGTGTGCGTGTGCGTGTGTGTGTGTGTGTGTGTGTTGTTCTCCGATTACCTCTTTCAGCAGGAAGGAGGAGGCGGCGAAGGCGAAGGACCAGCCGTAGCGGTAGTGGAAGAACTGCTCTGGCTCTCTGGGTCGGTTCATCACCTCGTCATTGATGCTGGAGATATACAAGACCAGACCCACCACCAGACTGAGACCTGCACACACATAAACATAAACACACACACACACACACATATACTGTTATTACTACATATATGAACCGATGGAACAACAGGGAAGTGTTATCTCTGACAATGTCTCATACGCTTGTATTTCTTTACCGCTTTATTTAGAATTTGTCTAATAAACTAAACTAAACTAAATACACATCGTTTTATCCATTTGAATATCAAACCTTCAACTCTTGTAAAAGGTTGCTATAAGAAGTTGACACAAGCTCTCTCCATGGTGCTGATCCTCCTGACGTTCTCACCGGTATCATCCCAACCAACCACCAGACTAAGTCCAGGCATTAGCCATATCCTCACCACCTTCTGTGCATCCTAGATAAACTCTCTCTGCACTCTACTGAGTCTCGAGATCTTCTGCTTGAGAGATGATGATCGACATTGAGGCGTGTGTGAGGGCTGAAACAGATTTAGCTAGGTGGAATTGATGACATTAAGATGGCCACATTACATTTAGGTGAGTCAGTGCCAGGGATTGGCTATATGCATTAACCTGACCCACCAGATGGTTTGGTAGACAGAACCATACTTGGCAGGTGATTGGATGAACCACCTGTCAATCAAACTCTTGCTGAAGCCAGTCGGGAGAAGAGTGAAAACATCCTGTCCATCAGTACCGTTCTTTGCTCTTCTTTCAATGAAGAAATACTCTCGCGTTTTGATTGATGCTATTGCTTCATCTACGCTAACCTCTTTAGGAGCCGGCACTGTTGTTTAGAACGAACACGTCGCATCACACACACCTAAGCCACGCCCGTAGCAGCCAGTAGCTCCTCACAGGATGCTGATTGGTCCGTGATCTGGCACACACATGAAGCCTGACAAGATGGATTTGTGATCCTGCGATTCTTGCGTATTCTACGTTTTTCTTTGCAAGTCAACAGGATCTGCTCAGCTAAGCATCACTGTCTTGTTGTTCACAAACCTGATTTAAATGTAACAGCTAACAGCCAGATGTCTGTCATGTCAGCCTGAAGGGCAAAGACAGATTCATGCAGAAACTTTCAACTAAAAATCGACAAACGATGAATAACTAGAAAAAAAACACCCTTGTTCCCCTGTAATACTAATCCCATCTGAAGGGGCCTTTAGTCTCTTTGTATAAGTGTGTGTGTGTGTGTGTGTGTGTGTGTGTGTGTGTGTGTTTGCTCTGTAGCCGGACTAGCTAATGATAACGTGTCCTCACTGTACTGTAAATAGGCTGAGAAAAACCTCAACAACAGGCTGTGCTGTGGTACAGAGATAAACAAGGACACACACACACACACGCACACACACACACACACACATACAATAGCATTGCGGTCAAAGAAACAGTGCATAAAGACACATAAATACAAATACACACAAATGCTCACTAACTTGTGCTCGTACACACACACACACTCAGTGAGCCCTCATTAGGAGTGTGTCAGTGCTTCCTCCCTCGTCGACAGACTAACCGCTGCAGCTGACCTCCAAAATCCTCCAACACACTGAACACAGCGAAGTCACCTTACAGCACTTTCTTTCCCAATTACTATCTATGTACACATACAACATTGTGTTAAACAGGAATGAAATAAATCAGCAGCCAACACGGACTTTCGTTTGAAAATATGTTAAGCCGGATTAAGGCTTTTGCGTCGGGGTGTTGCAGAGTTTCTGTAGCTCTGCAGAGCGGATGTGCTCCTCCTAAAACATGTCAGCGCTGCAGAGATACAACATGTTAACACGACAACAGGGATCGGTCAGCCTCTACTTAAAGAAATACTCGTTTTCCCTTTTTAGTAAGACTATGGATCACACACCAGACCGGCAATATGTCATGCAGAGAAGGCGCTCATGACCACGCCCCCTTTTGGGGAAAACCAATCCTGAGTCACTCGTAGACGGTAACGGAGTAAACGGAAGAAGTTGAAACATGTCTGCAAACTTCTACAGTAATAGTAATAACGCTATGCCGAAGAGATGCTGTGTAGTTGGTTGCACCAACAATAAATCCAAAAACGCTGATCTCTGATTTGTTCCTATCTGTGATTGTTGTTCCTGTGTCCTAAAAAAGATCTAATAGAGGGGCTTTATGGCTCCAAGCTATAGACCAGACCAGCATGGCTTTATGGCTGCAAGCTATAGACCAGACCAGCATGGCTTTATGGCTGCAAGCTATAGACCAGACCAGGATGGCGTCATCGCCGAGGCTGCGCTCCCTTTTGGGGGTAAAGAAACTCGCTGTCACAGGAGAGAAAACGCTGAAAAGCTGTTGTGTAGCAGGTTAACCGAGGCTTTCACACTGAGATTTGAGGCACATACAATGTGTGAATATTCACTGTATATATTCTACAGATCAAACAGTTGGCTATTAACAGGTTGGTTATTTACAGACAACATTTAGCCTAACTTGATTCAATCAGATATGTAGAAATGTCTGGATAAGCAATATCTGTCCACTGTGTTGGACGGGGGAAGACTGAAGGGACATGATGGCGATCAACCTTCATTCATTAAGGTATCATGAACGCTCAGGTTCAGGCAAGATCTCAAGATAATTATTAGACATGTGTATAAAACAAACATTTGTTTAACAAGAGATGAATGCATACAAACTTGACAAAATTACAATCCAAACATACGTCTTATTGCATTGAAGTCTATGAGATCTTTGGTTTTTATCCCCCAAAAAAGGGGGAAGTACCAGTATGAGCTGGTCTGATGTATATTTTGTGACCTAGCAAAGCCATTTCTTTGCATACAAACTTTTTCCTGCTTGTCACGCTCTATCATGAACTGAAAAAAAGCCTGTAAACACCATTACTAAGGCTATACTATATAATGACTGCATGGCAACTGTCTCCTTTTTAATATTGTGGGGGTGGAGGTAGTTGCTTGGACCCGTTTTTCACGCAATTAAATAAATGCTGTTTTAGTCTGAAAATCTTTATTATTTCAGTTATGTGGAGCATATTCCCATAACGACCATAAACTAATTGACACACAGCAAACATGGTGCCAGGTAGTATTTTATCATATAGAACTATCTGGTTTCTGGTGCTCTGTAGGAAAAAAAAAGTTCGGATGATACTGTCTGCACTGTTCACTCTAGCGAACAGAGAATGGAATTAATGGGGGTCAAGAGGTCAATGCAATTTAGGTCCAGGGCCCCATAGTTGAATTTATCTGGCCATGGCTGTCAGGTAATTTTCTACTGTATGTTGTGGAACTCAGAACCTACTTTTTTAATGATAAACCTGAAGTTTTTATCATCCTTTAGGCTACGTTCAGACTGCAGTCAAAGTATAGCCCAGATCAGTATTTTTTTGCACATATGTGACTCAGATCTGATCTTTTATAACCTGATTTGGGCCACTTTCATATGTGGTCCTAAAGATACAGATGCAGGTCTGATTTTTTTTTGCAATACAACCTCAGTCTGAACAGTCGCATCGGGATTTATGCAACTGTTTCGTCACTCTAGATCTACAGTTCTGTGCTGTGAAGCCACTCATATCACGATCCCACCACTCCTGGCTCCGACTCCTCATCCACACGCACACCACCATTGCTCTACAAAAATATATAGTTAAAAATTTGGCTCTCTTCCTCCTCATCCTCGTCCTCGTTATCATCTGCTCACAAATTCGCTGGCTTCCACTGCACATCAACTTATAATGAAACTGCTAAATGCTGACTTCAGTGGCCTCCATGTTTTCTTACAGCGTGCTGCGTGTGACTTCTTTGTTATTGTTCTTTTGTGCATGCACAGGAAGCTGATATTGGCCACATTTAAAAAATAATGCAAACAGCCAAACAAAAATAAACAGAATTGAGCACGAAGGCTGACAGTGTGAACGTAGCTTTAGACATGAAATCTTAACACAAACATGCACCAACTCTCTATGATCTGCCTGCAGTCGAACATCATCTACAACAACGTAGGAAAGCAACTGACATCGTAACAAACAGAGAAGCTTTATCTGAAAACAGATTAGCAGAGCACCATCTGGTCCATCGTTAGAAATACCTGTTCAACAGTGGGATTGTTTGGAGTCGCAGCTGTGTAAAATGGGACCAATCAAAGCAGGAAACACGTAAACCTTGAGGAGGCACGCAGGAGATTTGTTGGATATAAGTGATGTGAACAAACATGTTCTGTGAGTTGAGACGCCTCAAGGAAACCAGGCATTTTCTGTTTTACTGCTCTTTATACAGACAATATGATGTGTCGAAAAACACTGAAGTGATTCAGCAGATATTCAGTTACAAAAAAGCTTTCAGATTTCCTGGAGAAAATATAATCCTTTGAACAGGAAGTCATGTGATTTATGATTCTGCAAAAACAAAGGAAGAAGAAGTGGGACAGCTCCTACAAGCCTCTACAAGTAAACATTGGAACCAATATCTGGCACAACATGAAATCTTTTTTATGATTTATTTTATATTTGATTGCCTTTTGTTTTGAATTTCAAATGTCACAGTGCCTTTTACATAATTTATATTTTCATTGCCCTTTTAAAATTGACTTATCTTGTACTACATATAATCATTAACACTATTTTATATCCAAACTAATGTGTTTATTGTGTCATCAGCCTGTCAAGTTAACTGGCTCCATGAGGTAAAGGTGACAGCAAGATAGATTACCCGACAATGAAAAGAGTGCCACCTACAGAGAGTCAATAGGCATAAAAGAAAATATGAGGAAATGATTTTCACATCCTGTTTGATTGACGGGTGATCTCTGGAGAGTGCATTGACATTTAAAAAATAAACATTGGAAACATTCGTCTCTGATGTTTTATCAGTTGCTTCCATCATTCTAAATATGGAGAATAATCTGGTTGATTGAATTGTGAAAAAGGGAGAGAAAAGTGAGACTGAGAGCTGTAATGTTCTCTTTTATCCATCAGATGGCAGCGTTGTGGCTGAATGCTCATCTCAGCTCTCTTGTGTGGCACCAAATGTGCATGAATGTGCAGACACACAGATTCAGAGAGAGAGAGAGGAGAGGAAAAAAAGAGACAGAATTGTAGGAGAGAAGTTAGTGGACTGGAGGAAGGACATTCAGGAGAAATGTGAGGAAACAGCTGGTCCACAGCCACCATGTTGTAACCTCGGGGTGACTGATGGGCAGTTTCACATGCTGACTGAGACAAACAGTTGCAGTTGCTGCAAAAATCCCACTGATTTCTGTGTTTTTCTCCGACTCCCCTGCTGTCTGTGAAATAATTGCAGCGCTGCCTCTGAAAAACATTCTCTTTTATGGTAAACAACAACGACACACAGAAAGTATGGAATAGAAATCCAGCTTGAGGGGTGAAAATGGCAACCATCGATTTCTGAGCTCAATTCTTTCTTTGTGCTATGAACCATCAGACAGAAATAACTATTTCTGACGGGGGAAATGTTTTTCATTCCTCACAGAAGGTGCTCAGCAATTGCTAGAAAGTTATATTACTTAAACAATATCACAAAATGCAGGTTTATTCTCTGATTCTGTTTATGCACTTAATATTTTCTCGAAAAATAAGAATTATGTTCTCACATCTTTGTAAGATACTGTTGCAAAAGTTGCTTTTCTTTTGTTGTTTTGTGTGTTTCTCTGCATGCAAAGTGTTGTCAAATTTACTTTTGCCACACTAGTAACATTTTTTGTCATTAGCTGCCATCCTTATTTTGTGGATTTGAAGGACTGCTGATGAAATTTAGCTCTCTAGCTAATTCTGGGACATTCAATGACTGTCTATTGTTCCTGTTAAATAAACATAACTAAATGAATAAAATAAATAAATAAGCTATTTAATTATAAATACTTATAAAATACAAATATAGTCATTTTTTCTCAAAATTACATTTCACGTATGAAAACAACAAATGAAGTGCGAAATGTCCCAAAAACACATGCACTATGTCTTCATGTAAATTAATGTAGCGCATGCATGTAAAGTGTAATATTACATGTGAAAACAAAATTTTCGAATATGAAATATCTGAAAATCACATGTGCCTATGTAGATTTTTTACAGTGTATGTATACTTTTTCGGATTTAATCAAAATAAATAATATAATGAATATAATACCAATATAATACATAAACTAAACTAACAACACCAATAAATAATTTATAGAACTCATGTTGTGCTTTTCTACCTTAGTGGACAAAAGGCTTTTTTGGGTGTTTTATCAGCACACGTACATTGATCTTTTGTATGTACAGGTCTTTGAGTTTATCTATGTTTATGCATGTGTTTTTCTCCATCTTGGCTCGGTGACATTCCCATGATGACATCATGGTTGTCACGTCCGCCCAAGTGTCCAGTCAGCAGTCCGCCATGCTAAGCTAGCATCTGTGAGGTAAAGCTCACTCGTGCAAAAAGAAAAAAGGCTGAAACAGGAAGGTGATGTCATCCTGTCTGCTCAGAGAGAGAGAGAGAGAGAGAGAGAGAGAGAGAGAGAGACTAACGAGACCCAAAAAATCCCAACAACCACTTCATCAGCTGAACGCTCGACCCTGCACTCGAGGTAACCGACCAGAAACGTCACCCAGCTGACCCGCGGCGACACGAGGACGTGATGTCACCCTGTTGGCTTCAGTGACTCTCCTTCCTAACAGATGAAAGCTCAGTGACAGATTCCACCGCTCAGCGACGTGACAGAGAGGACTTTGTTTAGTTAAATGTTAATCCTCAGTGAAACAGGAAGATGGATTACAGCTGCAAACTTTGTTCTTCTGAGAGACAAAGTTTTCTTCGTTGTCTTTTTCACTTAGTTCAAATAATACGTTTTTAGCTTTTCGCCAAGCCTCTAGGAAACTGATGTACTGTGGTGGACCAGTTCTGACAGTGATAATGAATGTGATTCTCAACCTAAAATCTTGGGTGTTTCAAAGTAGTAACAACATCAAAATATCTTAAAACACTGCAGCAGCACAATCCACTTAAACACTGCCGAAAATCTGGCTAAATGCATTACTTTTGTCTAACTACCAAATTGCACAATGCTGAATGTACAAGGCCCTTTCTGGTCTTCATATACTTCTGCATACTCTCAGAAATGTGCCAACAATATTTGTTTTGCCAGTGATGGTATAACCAATAAGGAATATTTCTCAGTAACTACTATTTTAGACCCTTTATCTGCAGGTTTCGGTGTCTAATTTTAGGTTGTCTTGTGTGTATTGTTGAGGTCTAACTAACATGTTCCTTTCTCATAAACTATGCAAGCCCATTCAAAAAAAATAGACTGCACTGTTTACATCCGTGTCTTCTATGTTACAGTCTTCTTCTTCTGTTTCGCTGGCTGTGTTTTTTGGCACGTTAACGCCACAGACTGTCGTTTAGTGGGAACCATTGGCAGGGACATATTGTGCACTCGCATACTCATGCATGTGCACGAGATAAATACAAAATGGGGACCTGCTCACAAAAACATCAATCCACAGCTCTACCAGTTGTCATAAACTCCACAGAGTGCCTTTAATTTTCATGTGGTACATGTTTAAGTGCAAATCCCTCCTAAATGGCTTTAGTCAAATCTACCAGTTCTCACTCCCAACTTGTTCTGCTTGGTCAGTGGCCCGATGCAACGAGGCCACCGATAGCATCTGTATGAGACGCACCGGGCTTACAACTAACTCCAATTTAAACACGTCCACGTCATTATTAGATGGTCAGAGCAACTGACGTAGTATGAAGAGCAAGAAAGTCTGACTTTCACCCAGGAGACAGCTGTTTGTGTCCAATGTGAAACCAAGTCAACGAACACCACATAGGTAAGTTACGTAACAAGCATATTTATTTTACATAACAAATACCATTTTAATCCAAACCACGATCTTTTCTGAAACCTAACCCAGTAGGGTGAGTTGCCCTAATGTGGGACACTGCCTAATGTGGGCCCTATGACAGTTAAAAACTGCATTTTAACAGATTTTAACTTTGTCTTTATCGCTACATTAGTATAGATTTAAAGATTTGATTGTTAAATAAGTGCATTTCATGTTATAAAATCTGTTTAAAACCATAAAGTTAAATTTTAAAAATGTATTAACTGTGTTTTATGCATCCTTACATTTATATGACTTGTATATCAAGCATAAATTACCCATCACTACATTCCCCAATACACAGAAAAAGGTATTAAAGTCCATCCGTGCAGCATGTTGGGTGCACATTCCCACATCCGTGTGGTTATTAAACATGGCTTTCTAAAATCATGGACATTAATCTGCTGCTCTAACAGCCTCCACTGTTCTTGTTTCATACTGTCCACTAGATTTTGGACCTTGGATGCAGGGATTTGCTCCCATTCAGCTTCAAGAGCATTTTTGTTGGTCACTAAGGCCTGGATCCTCAGCTGGAGTTTCAGTTCATCCCAAAGCTGTTGGATGGGGTTGAGGTCAGGTGCAGACCAGTCATGTTCTCTCACACTAAAGTGGGAGAAGCATTTCTTTATGGAGCTGGCTTTGTGCAAGGGGGCGGTGTCATGTTGAAACAGAAAAAGGTTTTTCCTTCAGACCCTTCATTGGAACTAACGGACAAACCAAAAAACATGCAATGTGTGACAGAGGTGTCCACACACAGTATATAATTTGGATGAGTTTAATCCACTGGAAGGTGAGTCTGTCTTGTTTTATATAGACTACCGTGCGGCTCTATAAAAGGAATGATCAGACATTTCATCCAGTAACTTTTCGCTCTGCACTTGAGGCTTTCATCTACGTGGCTGTAATAGAATTTGACTGCGCTGAAGGTTGGTGTCCGGTCCACTTACTGCAGTGAGATAATGTGACATATTTTGGCGAAGTCCAAGAAGGTGTCGTCCTGAAGAAATCCAACCTCCTCATTACCAACTTTCTGATTGAAACGTCAAACTACAGAGTCGCCTTCCAGACTGTTTGGTTAAAGTTTTAACTTTTTACCAAAAGCCTGCAGCGAAACATCAAATCACTGCCCGTCCTCGGCAGAGAGCAATTACTTGGAATTAAATCCCATTCACTGTTCAGCCAGCAGCAAGAACAAGGTAAGGTCTGACAAGCTGTCAACTGGGGGAAGGAAATGAGAGCCTCAGAGTGAGTCTTCCATCCACAGAGCTGTCTTCTTATCATTAACCTTGAAGAATGTTGACTTTTAACAAGCTTGCTTGTCTTCGTCGGCTCTGCTGCTTTTTAACTTCTTATGTAAGCCGACAGGTGAGGGAGGAGTCCGACACCATCACACAGGTCTTGTACCACACCTCGGCCCTTTTTGCCTGTTTCTATACAGTTCTGATGAACTACAGTCCTGTGGCTTTCTCAAAGCTCCTGCAGCATTAGCTGTCACCTATAAAAGTATATTCATATATTAATTAGATTTATGTGGAGGAAACATACTGCTTCCTGCAGGGATTTTGGGAATCAGTAAAGTGTGACTCCCTACAGTATATTCCATAGAAGTGATAGTAAGGAGGTTTTCATATCACAATGTGGTTAAGGTTAGGGAAAGATCATTGTTTTGTTAAATATGGAAGAAGGCAACAAATTTCATTTCATCCATTTCCTCCAAAAAATACCCACACCCTGGAATTTTGTTCCCAAAAAGACGATTTGTTTCGACCATAAATAGTCCACGTAAGGGGTTTATTTCACAACAATGACCCGCTCGCTTTACATTATCCCCTTATTATACGGCTACTTACTTAAGAAATCAATAATTTGACACAAAAATGGTCCTCATGGCCATCAGAACCGCGCCCATAGCAACGGTCTGTTATAAAGAAATTATAGATCGTATAACGCCGTGATTGACCAATGAGAATCAAGTATTCAACAAAGTCGTGTAATAATTCAATTTAATACCCTGTTATGTCCATGTAAAATGAAAAAAAGGAACTATGAATGAGACAACAGTGTTGGCATATATTTTTTCCATCTTTTTCAATATTACTGATTACAGTAACCGAGGCCACAATCTTTCCACAATATGTATTTGCTGATGCAAAGTGTTAGATTTTCAGTCATATTTACTACATTCTTTACTTTAATATCTAGATATCTTTTCATCTACATATCAAGTTAAAGCTTTGGTAGGTAACATTGGAGAAACCAGTAAGAGAACGCTAGATCATCCAATCAAAAACCCCAGCCCAGTGTTGCCAACTATGTTCCAATAAAGGTAGCTAGCAGCTCCAAAAGTCCCGAAATCTAGTGATAAAGTCGCCAAGTCGGCAACACTGACAGTCTGTCCCTCCAGGCCTCCCTCCAAAGCCACTCCCCCAAAATTATCATTATGAACGTTAACAATGAACAGGGCTCTTTGTGAGAGCATTTAATTTATCAATTGCTGTTGGGATGTAATGAGTGACAAAGCGTCCGTATGTGTTGGGTTGGGATTAGAACATGTTGGTATATATTGGGGTAATATAACAAGTGTAGCTGTGATGTTTGTACTTGAACAAATACATCTCTTCTTCAAGGACAAACAGAAAAAAAAGCTGAAGTGCTTCAAACTGTTTGTGTTGCTGTATAACATAAAAGAAAACCTTTGCAATAAGACAATAAACGGTAGAGGACATGACGGTCAAAAAGTAATACCAGAAACTGTAACCTCAGCCATTCTTAAATCTCTGATACAACGCTGTTCCTAAAGCCTTATTATCTGTAGTAACGGGACAAGTTTTAAGTCTTCACCATCATCGTACCAAAGCCTGCAATTTAAAGAGTGACCCGAGAGCAGCCGAGGAGAGTTCACGGTCGGGTTTAATCACTTGATCAGAAACCTTTGAGGACGGCTGGGGGGAAGGATTGGCCAGGAGACAAATATTCCTCACAGTAGTCCCATTAGTCGGATGGAGATTTTACTTTTCGGCATAAATTCACTGAGCGAGTCGCATTTTGTATTCCTAGAAAATGTGTTTGTTCTCCAGAGAGCTTCCATCCACAGATCCTCCGACCGCTGTGTACTGAGGTTTGTCTCGCAGGCTGCTTCGCAATGACTACAAGACACAGCAGAATAATTGGAAAATATGGAAACAAACCGTGACAAGAAAAGCCTGGAGTCTGTAGTTGTTCCACAAGAGTATAAAAATTTGTGTTCCGTGAGTTTTTGATTGCAAACCTTGTTTATGTGCACTAAAACAAGTTCTGCATGAACCGAACAAATCCACCGTATGATCAAGACTCAGTGTGCAGGGGCGGAGGATGTCTTTTATGACTAGTGTACTCGTTCCTTCTGTGTGCACGGTACCTGACAGTATGAAGAATATTCCAGAAACGAAGGCGAGGATGGTTCGCTGCGGCCGGATGTGTCCAATGTTGCTGATGACAAAGGCGGTGAAGACGAAGAGCAGGGAGACCATGGGGAAGGGAGTGGCAGTTCGGACCATTTCTGGAGGATTGTTGGAGAAGGTAAGAGAAGGACAGACATGATTAAAAACAAGGTCATGCAGACATTAGCAGAGGGGGAAATGTTTATGAATGAAGACCGTAATTCACTTCAGAAAGGAGTTCAAAAAAGATTTTCCCCCTTTTAAAGAGTCAACTTTGTTAAACGTTAAACTTGGAAACCTTGAGAAAGTTTACAGTGACTCATTTATTTATATAATTTTAAATGTTATGAACTTGTTTCTTGAATTATTTCTATGTTAAAACTGTTGAAGGCTAAGACGCAAGTTTGATATGCAAACTATGAATATGGAGGAAGGAGGATTATTGCCTATAGTAAGTCCAAAATTGGCAATATAAACCTTTTTAATTCATAATTACTTTGTACATAAATATCTTACATGATCAAAACCTTGTTATTGCAGATATTAGATGGTTTGGTTCATACTCCAAACTTCAAAGAACTATTGAAGCACTGGAAGTCACTTTGGCAAAGTATTGAAATAATTGGAGTTCTTAAACCAGCAATAACTCTATTATTTTGGTCACTTGGGGGCAGCAGAAGAAGCTACAAGATGCAGTTATATATTATCAACTTATAATGTGGAGCAGCAATATATTTCTTTCGGAGTCCTGTTTCTAATCACCCAATGAATTTAAGTTCAATGATGGCTCTTCTTTTAGCTCCTATTGGGTGTCCACCAACTCCCGAGGGAAATATCTGGCTGCTAAATGTTCCTCTGTGTTCACCAGCTAGTCTCTAACTCAGTCAGTTAGCTTGCTTATTTGATCAATTGTTACTATGAACATATTGATAAATGCAGCTTTAGAGTCGCAAACATGTTCGGTTTGTTGTTCTATTCCAAAGTGTGATGCATAACTTAAAAGACTATCTGTTTTTTTTGTTGTAAATCTGAGATACATGTTTGCCTTCAAGAATATGAGGAGTTGAATGTTCCCAGCTTTACGTTACCATAAAACTAAACTGCACTGTGAAATACGTTTCGAGGGAAATGTATTTTGAAGCGGATTATGTTTGTTTTTGATAGATTGTAATGAGAGTAGTCCGCGGAAGTCCGTGTAGGGAGGAGGTCGGGGGGTTGGAAGGGTCAAACAAACACAGGACTTTCATCCAGGAGACCGCTGTCCGTGTCCCGTACGAAACTAAAAGTCAGCGTCCACATATTTTTGCTTAATAATTAAACAAATGTAGTAATTTTAAGCCAATCCATGATGTATTTTTTTTACTTAACCGAACCAAGTAGTTTTGTTGCGTGTTTTGTTTTGTTTCAATTTATGTTAACCACGTCTTTAAAACTGTGACCATAATCTGGGAGAAAATATGTTTCCCTCGGGACGTAACTGAGAATGCTGTTTAGTTGTATGGAAATGTAATTTTATAGGAGACAGAGTTGGCTTGTATGAAGACACTGAGCCGCCCTTATCTTACATTTCTAGCCACGAACCTACAAAGAAATTCTAGCATGTTTTGTGCATTTTAGTTTTGGAGATGCTGAAACATTCACGAGTGTTTCCCTGTCAAATCATGACCATGACTTGCAGAAAATCCACAGTTGGATTTGTTTTGTTTTTTTCAAAATATGTTTCAGAATACCCAGGTTCGTATATAAATGTTGTCTGTATTGTTATAACCGGAGGTCTGCTGCAGCTCACCCAGGGTTATGTTTGAGCGAGGCAGCGTATGATTTATTCAGCAACGTCTCCCACAGTGCTCCTAGAGTGTTATGACTTGTGCGTCTACCTGAGGACATTTATCCAGCGTTAAACGGACCAAATGTCTTCCCCCCGGTGTCTCCGACAACTTGACTTCGAAGAGACGGAGCAGACCGCGGCGGGCAGAGCACTTTGAAGCCAGTTCACCGTGTCAACATCTTAAATCATTAAAACAGCTCAGAGACAAAATAGCTCCGCGGGGAACTGCAGCAAGCTCGCCACATTCATTTACTGTTTGACCAAAAAAATATATATGTGTTCAGTATTCACACGGTTCTTTAAAAATTAATATGGTTCTGCAAAGGTTCTTTGGCCAGCATTGACTTTAACCTTCTGGTGGTGAAAAGAAGATTAAATCAAACAGGTTGTCTTTGATACTGTCAGACACATCAGTTTTTAGCTGAATAAGATAATAAGATTGAACGGAGGAGACTACACCGTGTGATTTATTAATCAAACCGCTTTGTGTGTATAGTCAAAGTTAAAAAGTTAACGTCAAGCTGACAAACACTGGTACGGTAACTAAAAGTTAAGTCTGATATAGGTGGCAATGTTTGTTGGAGAAATGGAGCACCGATACAGAAATTCGGTTTTGTTTTTTGCAGAAATATTCTTTATTTCTTGAACAATTTTACAAGAAAACTTTATAAGGTGCTGAAAATGTTCAATCCCAGGTAAATATTAAAAGTAAAAGAGCAAGTAAAAGATGTATATGTAGGTATTCCAGAGATTAGTGGCAATGTAAAACACCTGTATATCCCTAACACAAGGTTTCTGTAACCATATGGCCTGTATGGTCTACAGAATTCGAGGATAAGAAAGAAGACCGACGTTCTTTATGTCTAAAACCACCTTCTCTGAAGAGAAAAAGCTCCCAGTCTCTCTTCTGTCGACTGACAGGACAAGACAGGACTGAACTTCACATATAGCAGCTGAGACTTAATAGGGATCAGGTGGCATTGATTGTCTAATCAGGCCCTGTCTCCACCTGCCAACACAGACTCTACTCCAATCCCAGTAGGATTTACTTAAAATCCCAATGTTGGTGGAAGGAACTCAGAGTAGAACTCAAGTAAAACTTTTTTCAAAGCCCACTCCAGAATAAGAGAGAGAACTATTTAGAGAAATATCTTCTCTAAGTGGAATTTGTTGAATGAATTTTCAAAAGTAATGATGGGAATTACAATAGTGAAATATTATATATACACTTCATGTGTATGTGGGGATGTGACTTACTGAGTATGTTGGCTGTATTTTCTGTCGTGATCTCTATCTCTGGCTCCGTGAAATACTCTGACGCCACACATCTGCCCTTCTCTGGTCCTGAGAGAGAGAAAAGGAAACAGATTGAGAAAGAAAGAAAGAAGAGAGATGAGTGGGAGGGTCATCTTTGGGTCACAAACAATATGGAAATATTTGCATATGGAAATTAAACCAGAATAAACAAACAAACAAACCAAAAACAGAGGTTCAAAAACACAGAGAAAGGGCAGACTGAAAGGCAGAGAGAAACAAAGAGATTTGGAAAGGATGAATGAAAAGGAGAGGTGAGAGAGGATGGAGAGACCCCAAAGAGAGATTATGAAGAGAGAGAAACAGAGGGGCAGAGGATGGAAAGTGAGGGAAAAAGTGAATTAGAGGCAGAGACAGATGGAGGTCAGGAGGTTCAGGAGAAAACAAGGTCTGAGCTGAGAGAGAGAGGAGCTGAATACAGACACGACAATTAACCTCAAACTGTAGGCAGACAGAGGACACACACACACATCTATATACACAAAAATATGTCAACACAATGATGCATACATGTACAGACAGACGAACAGGGTTTCTTTCTCCCCTCTCTCTCTCATTCACACACACACACACACACACACACACACACACACACACACGGCCGTTTAAATGCCACCAGCGTTTCCCTCCTCTGACCTTTTGTACCCGGCGTCAGACAACAGGGAAACACAAACATGGCCGCCTCCCCAGAGCAACACCGTCGTGACCCGAAACACAGAGACAGCTACTGCAATAAGGACAGTTATTTGTATCTGTGGTGTCCACCCGGCTGTCTGTGTGTGTGTGTGTGTTTGTGTGTGTTTGTGGGTGTGTGTGTGTTTGAATGCATGAATGAACAGTTTTTTTTTTCACTGGGGAACCATCATCTTTAAAGGCAAAATTCAAACAGAGATGAAATACTACTTCACTGACTCTCTCATTGTCTATGTACTCTCTCAATTTAAACATAATGTTTGGCTGTAAATCAGCCGACATTAGATCCCCCCCCCCCCAAGCTTTATAGTGTAGAGAATATTATAGATCCAAGAAAAAACTGACAGAGGGGCGGGACTCAGAGTAAAAGTCGCGATTACAACTCCGTCTGCTACTTCAGCACCACGGACAGCACCATGGATTTATCAATACACAGCACAGTTAGGCTGCTGATATTTCAGAGCCGTGGTCGGGGCCACAGATTCTAACTTACTAGATAATTCAAAATGCCATTCAAAACAACTCAACATAATCAACAGACAGTGACAGGAAATTGTTACCAACCGGCCACGAAGCAGACCCTCCAGAGGCCGGAGTGCAGCGCCATCTTGACCTCGGTGGTCTGGTTCTGCTGCAGGATGATGCCCTCCTCCATCAGCAGCCAGTAGTCTGTTGACACGGCGACGCCCACTAACAGCAAGCCGCAGGCCCCGAAAATGGACGAGAGCAGCGTCAGAGCCCTCGTACTGAACGAACTCATCTGTGGAGACAAAGGAAACAATGGTACTGATCAGATGTGCGCTCAGCCTGCATGCTGAAGAGGAGAGAGCATTCATGATTGTGTTTAATGAATAAACATAAGGAGTGGATGGAAAGGAGGAAAGTATTCAGTTCATTTATTTAAGGATGAGAGGTGATTGAATTCAAAAACAAGAAGAACAAAAAAAACATGCCAAGATGTGAGAAAGAAGAGGTGAGGGGAGGACAGATGAAGATTGATTTAGTTTATTGATTTTTAAATGTTAAAATATGCACAAGCAGATCAGAGAGGTACGAAAACGGTGAGTGATGAGCCTCTGATTTAAATCTTTCTTGACTTTCATTGACTCCACCTGTTAAATATGTATGTGATATTGGACAGGAGACGAGATGAAAGCTGAGAGGAGAGGAGATCCACTGAGAGGAGAACAACCTTGGATGAACTGAGTCATTCTCATGTTGAAAATATCAGAGCATTGAACAGCTCTTCATACCAATCCTGAGGTTTCAACATTCCTTAACATTTCAAGAGACTATGGTCTAAAGCTTTTACAAAAGCACAAGTTGCCAGTAAAATTATAGGACTGGGATTCTGCTCACACAAAAAGTGGAACTGAAAAGACACAAGAAGACAGAGAAGGCGGCTGTGAGATGATAAATGATGCTCTGATTTGAGAAATTCTGGGAATTCAAGAAAAACGATTTAAGAAGAAAAGAATAGCTAATAATAATAAACTGAATATCTTTGAGTCGTGGAAAAAACAAGACATTTGAGGACGTCATCTTGGGCTAAACTAATCGATTAATCAAGAAAATAATCGACAGATTAATCGACAATTGAAATGATCATTAATTGCAGCCCTATTTCAAATAAAACCATAATGTAATAAAGGCAGAGAACGAGGCCATAAGCCAACAACAGGATGCCCTGACACAAAAAGTACAGGATGAACACCTTCATCAGGTGATCAAACATATCATCATCAGTTGAAGAGGGTGACTCCGGAGAAAAACATGCAAAAATATTCAGTCCATCGTCAGCCATAACGGAAGAAGGAAAAGGAGGAGAGGGAGTATTTGAATACCGACAGCAGGAGGTGAATCCTCCAAGAATAAAATCAGACAGAATGGAAAACATTGAGTTGGACCCTCAACAGAAAATTACCTTATAAAAGGGGCAAAAAGGAGCATTTACTATAAAAGTACACTGGATGAGAGTCTTACTGGCTCAACAATGACAGAATATGTTTCAAATATTTTCCTTTTGGGAGATGCATACGTATATTAAAATATCTAGTTCATGCTTGCTTGCTTGTGCAATGCTTGCACCCAGAGTTAGTTCTGGATGTAGGTTAATAATCAATCCTCTTTTGCCAAAAACAGCTAAAATCTTTGAAAATGACAGAAGCATCTTGTTTATAGTTAAACCAGAGAAAGAAAAAAAAATGTCAAGATCAAAACATTCAAAAAAGTAAAATTGTAGTGTTTAATATACTTTGGCAAATGGCCAGTAATGCTTAGCAATTCAATAAAAAAGGCCAAATTCTGAATGGAGTCTGGTGTGGTCATAACATGTTTTAAATCTTGAGGAGTGCTTCAGTTTTTGCACATTTTAAACTACAAAGACGATGCCTTTGGTCACGATCACAGCCCCGGTGTCTCTGGTGATCATTTAATGAGCCCCCCCGCTGGTATCCAGCAGGCCTGAACGAGTCTGTCAGGCTTCCAGGTAACATGCAGTGCAGTTTGACACTCACTAGGTGGCAGAGACGCTGCCTCTGCCATGCACCATTTCAGCTGTTGACACACTGAGAAATATCCTAAATCTCTCTCACACACACACACACACACACACACACACACACACACACAAGGACACAGCGCCTCATCCATCCAGTCAAAATGGAGGTCACTTTCACCACGCTGTGGTCTCTGTAAGTAAAACATCATGGACTGCTGACCAAAAACTGTAAACAAAGACCCAGAATGCTGCTCTGCTGTAGTCAAACACAACGGTGGACTGAGCAAAAACAAGCTCCCTCAATCCAAAAGCCCTTCTCTCAGACCACCTTTTTGAACATTATTATTATTATTATATATTTTCATGAGAACATAAATTACTTTACAGTCTCAAATATTCAATAACCTGTCTGCCTGTGTCTGCTACAGGGCTCTATACAATTATTTTAACAGCCAGGCCACAGGCAGCCACAGTACAAACTACTAATTAAAGCTGAAGTTGAACCATGTTCATTTTTTTATTTAATTTTTGCTTTATTCAAACGGAAAGGTCCCATTGAGATACAATATCTCTTCTGCCAGGGAGTCCTGGTCAAGATGGGCAAAAAGTTTCAAATGGGGACAGATAACATCACAGACCAAAACACAACAACAGACACAAAACATACAGAAATCAGAGAGTAAAGGAATCAAGGCCTCTGTTAAAGCTTTTGCAATGAAAATGAACACATGGGTTTTTCTCCTTAAACACAGTAAAATCCATTGAGCCATTTCATATAGGTTACAATGATGTGTACCTAAGCTTTCACCAGTTAAGAGATGGAGATGCATGCTTCATAAAGTTCAGTAAAACACGCCGTGGGCTTAATGTGCATTTATAAAATACTAATTTTCTGCAGTGCTTTGAGTAAACAATATTTATGTAACTGTAAATACTGACACATACAGTTTGAGTGAATAATGTACAAGCTCTACTTTTGGCAACACATGGCCCAAAGAAAGGTGTTGCCTAAGCTGTGCTGTGATGGCATAGCCATTTTTCAGTTTGTCTTTTTTTGCCTCATGCAGTATTTTTATTCATATACAGTATGAAATAGTTCTCATGTTTTTACTACGAATAACTGACATTCAAAACAAGATGCTGAAGGAGGCTCAGTGACTTTTAAAAAGGTTGTTTATGAGGCTGAGGAAGAGAGGAGCGAAGCCGATAAGAGAACAGCTGAGAACAAAATGAACTCAGCAGACAAGATCGGAAGCGAAACAGATAAGAAGCAAAAAGAAAGTCGCTGTCAGGCCGTGAGAGAGTGAGGAGTGACCTCATCACTCAAGCGAGACGCTGCAGAGCAGATTGAACGGTGTCAGAGAGGATCCGCTCACTCAGTCATGAGTCACACGTTACAAATATTTGATATGGTAAAACACCCCTCGCCTCAGGTGAACCCTGCAGGGATGATGGCAGACATGTCAGGTATGTGGCGGTGTGCGTGCAAATACTCACGTGTGCACGTGTGCAAACAAATCACATGAAGAAGAGCATGCATGTGCAAACACAGTACCCAGAGGAAGTCTGATCGCTGACTTGAACTCTCTGAAGGTCTTAAAGATAGTTGAGCTTTCTGGTATGACCTCACCCAAGGACCATGTTAAAGTCTCAATACTTGCTTGCAGATAAGTTATAAATATTTGAAAGTCATAAGAAGGGTATGTGTGTGCTTCTGGTGGGAGCTAGACAGTGCAACCTTTTCAGGCAACACATGAATTTTAAAGCAGGGCCGAACAACTCAATACAATACATCCAAACTGCAGCAGAGCATGCAAACTTTTAGAAGTTGGCGTGCTGTAAAAGTGTCGACAGGAGGAGGAAAGAGTGCCGTGACTTTCTCCCGTCTGCAGAGTCAAACACAAAGACGTCACCGAAAGACGTCCGACACTTCGAGAGACGTCAGCGCTTCGGAAAGTCACATCCTCTGAATGAGACAAAGGTGATTTGTGCTTGGCTCGTGTAAATAAGCATCGGTCTTAGTGCTGGAAATGTCAGGCTCAACATGAGAGGCAGTCAGGCGCTCAGAGCTGCTGAGTCAAAACACACAAATCCATCCTCCACTTAGAAGAGAAGAGACAGAGCTGAGTACCTGCAGGACGCAGATAACTGTCTCACCCTGGGGGCTTTCAGATTGCTCAATTCATGCTGTTTCACGTCCTCTTGACTAAAACATATAAAGACTTTCAGACTCGCTGCAGGGCACTGTGTGGTTGTTTTGTACTTCTGTGAAATGCACACAACTGTGCTGCCCTACAAAAGCAAAGAGCAGTAATCACAGAAGCAGTGACGTTGAGGGAAAAAAGGGGGTTTTAAGTTTTCAGGCTGCAAACTGTGAAACACAGACAGAGTGTAATGTCTTCATGTTACGCCTTTTTAAGACGACTGTTTCCTCCTAAACAAATCAATGCCATATAATCTACATACCTAAATACAGATTCTATGGTCTGTAGATGGATACATGATTATCCACGCAAACAAAATGAGTTCTTTCAGCTTTCTTGTCCATTTTAACTAGTTTAAGATAACTTTTTATTGGGTGCAGAAACGTTTTTTCTGACCTCCAGGTACTCGTTTGGCCAGCAAGTAGAGGACCTGTTCTGGGAGGCGTGGCCTGTCCATCTTATCTGGTGTTTAATGATGGGGTGGCAATGCTGTCCATGTTTGCCTCCTCAACAACACTGATGTTAGTGTGTTTCTCTTTCCAGATGATATGTAAGATTTATTGCAGGCATCTCTGGTGGTAGGACTCCAGGACTCTTGTAGGCCTACTGTAGGTAGTCCAGGTCTCTGCATCATATAAAAGTGTGGGCAAGATAACTGCCTTGTAGACCACACACACACACACACACACACTGCACCAGGCCTGTGTTTGCTGAGATATCTGACAACAAATGGGCTGGGATGAGGTTCTCTTTGTAGTTTAAGCCTTGAGAATATAGCCACAATTCCCAGGTCGCACCAGCCGCTAACTAACTCTGTGGGTGTGCTGGGAGAATCCAGGAGCAGAGGCGATGTAATGAATTACAGATGAATGGAGCAGTGGTGCTTAGGAACAAACAGCCAGAGGTAATGGTGTGGGCAAGAAGGAGTAGTGAAGGAAGGTGGGGAGAGAAAGTAGAGGAGGAGAGAAGCTGGATGCTAGTAAGGGAGGATTTAGGAGAAGATAGGAGGAGGAAAGAAATGAGAAAGTGAAGAAGGGGAAGTGGAAAAAGTAAGGTGAAAGGAGGTGAGAGGAGAACGGATGATAGAGGGAAGGAAGAAGGGAGTAAGAGAAGGAAGAGGAGGAGCAAGGAGTTGAGGATAGGAAGAAAGGAGGGAGAGAAGGCCATCATTAGAAGGGATGAGTAAAAAGAGTGTTTGCTTTTCTATCTCTAATGCCATACTGCATGTTTTATAAATCTGTGTTCTTCTGTGTTTACATTCTGTATTTTTAATCTCCACCCTAAGATATATTTTGCCATAATTAGGTTTTTCCTTATTTATGTTTAGGATTTGTTGTGTACACATTTACAAATCACCGTAGGAACGTGGAGTAGAAACATTTAGCGGAGAGTGCAGAAGTGAGCAGCCGGCTGGGGAGCTGTCCACCACCGTGGTGCTGAAATCATCAATACACCCCACAGCCCGGATTCTCCTCTCTTCTGTCAGAATACTGGTGTCTCTCTCTGTCCAGCCAATTAGACTGTTATTCACATGGTACATCACCGAAAGAATATCTAAATCTGTCGTAGGTTTAATGCCTAAACCTAAAGAAGTTGTAATTTTGTTGCCTTAACCTAACTGTTTATTTGCCTAAACCTAAAGAAGTTGTAGTTTTATTGCCTAAACCTAAAGGAGTTGTAGATTTGATGCCTAAACCTAAAGAAGTTGTAGTTTTGTTGCCTTAACCTAGCTGTTTATTTGCCTAAACCTAAAGAAGTTGTAGTTTTGTTGCCTAAACCTAAAGAAGTTGTAGCATTTTTTCCTAAACCTAAAGAAGTTATAGTTTTGTTGCCTAAACCTAAATAAGTTGTAGTTTTGTTGCCTAAACCTAAATAAGTTGTAGTTTTGTTGCCTAAACCTAAAGAAGTTGTAATATTTTTGCCTAAACCTGACTGTCTAATTTCCTAAACCTAAAGAAGTTGTAGTTTTGCTGCCTAAACCTAAAGAAGTTGTAATATTTTTGCCTAAACCTGACTGTCTAATTGCCTAAACCTAAAAAAGTTGTAATTTTGTTGCCTAAAGAAGTTGTAGTTTTCTTGCCTTAACCTAAAGAAAACTTTTTTGTTTGTGTTCAAAACATGACGTTTCATTCAGCTTTACGACATGTTAGAACGTGTTTGACATTTACAACGTAGTAGGCGTAGTAAGCCCATATTGATCCACATCTATGGTGCTTATATCGAGTGATAACGCCTATTTAAAGGCCTGTTAACAGGCTAATCAGGTGCTCTATCACTCATTCATTTCCCCTCTCTCTTTCTCTCTATCAGACACGCCCTCCTCCTCAGGTTTGTTTGGTGTTTTGCACATTAGCTTTTTTGTGTTTAAAACTGGAAAGGCCAAGTGGTGATCACTACGTTAGATCTTGAAAATGTAATGTACCAGCTTTGAAAAGGTCCCCTCCTGATCTTTCCATGATCCAGTTTCTGTACGATGTCGAGCCTGTCTGTTCAAACAGTTCACATGACCTGTTTACCTTCACCTGACAAGGACCTCTTGTGAATACCGACTGTTGACTCTTTGAAGAAACAGAGGAAGTAGCATGACGTTGATGCAGCACCACGAACCCTCTTAGGAAGGATGTTGAGGTGAATAGTTCAGTTAAAAAAGCTCCTGACTTTACTGCTGTTAGCATCTCGTCTCCTGCCAATTGTCAATGTTGTTTTTTTTAGAAATGTGAAAATGCTATACATTGGTTCCCTGTCCACTACACACTTTTCAATCCAAACCACATATTTCCACACTTATAGGCTCTTCTCCTGACAGCAAGTTTCCCTTCAGGAGGGAAGGGGAGGTCAGAGGTCAGGGTCAGCTATAGTGCTGCATGTCCTGGAGAAAACGGGACTTATTTTTCTTGCTCAAGGGCACTTCTCACTGTTACTGGTTTCATTTGATCTTTATTCTTGCTGCTGCCTGTCATCTTGTGATATATCAACATCTGAATATTTGTTGTTTTCTGTTAACCGACGATAAAATGGTTCATTGAGTACATACACATAATCACAGACCCGGAGCGTTGTTAGCCAGTCAGCTGCGCCCCTTCAGCAGAGTTTCCAAAAGTAAAAATGAACATTGCCGATGGGTTGAATTTAATGCCTCTTCATTACAAAGCAACAGGCTCAACATAATAGCCCTCAGCACAATTTACATTTTTTACTTGGATTCATTATTAATTCTGTTTAATTTTATTGGAGGCTTAGAAGCATCCTCAATGAAGTCCAACTTAATGAATGAGTGTGCGTTGCTAATTAAGGCATTAAAGCGGGGTTGTCGGTGTAGGAGTGCTAATAAGTTCCCTTAATCAGGAGCTTTGTACATATGAATTAATTTCCGGAAATAGGCCATTTACTTAATAAAGAGCCCATTGTGTAGTACAGTGTGAGAAATGGTCTTTATCTACTATCAACAAGCCGCTTTATTGGTGATAATTACGTTGGTAACTCTCACTTAATGAATGAAGACACAATCGTAGCCCTGTCTGGGCTCACAAACGAGGTGAACTGAACTAGACTTGTTATCAGATAAAAATGTAGCAATAATAAGGGATTAATGTAGGATATAAAGAATTTGGATACCTTTAAATAATTAAATAAAGTGGTGAAGGGGTCATAACAGATCACTGTATAACGTTTACATCTCAGTCTGTGAGAGGAAAAACTTTTAAAGTTTAAAGAACCCCAAAACGTATTTATTAAATCTGATCAAAGTCAAACTTTTGAGTGTTAAACTCTCTTTGATTGTTGCTTATTAAGGCATGGACCTTAATTGTTATATAAACATACTTAAATACTTAAACTTACTTAGTTTTCACTGGCTTTAACTTTCATTTCAGTGATAAATTTCGCTAAAAAGGCTGGTCAAATCTGCTTCAAGGAAGCAACGTCATGACATAGTTGATGACATGAAGAGTAGTTTATGTTCTACAATACATATGTGGATTTTTTTTAAAGCTAGTTCTGATTGACTTGATTTAGTTTTGATTGAATTTTAGACTAAATATCTTAAAACAGACTGTTTTTAGGTCAAAGCTAAATAAATCCACACCAGAATATTGTAGATAAAGCTTTAAAACAACATTTAGACCCAACCCTGTCTCCTACATTATTTTGTTCCCATACATCTAAACTGTCTTCTCAATTACGTTTCGAGGGGAATGTATTTTCTCCTGGATCACAGTCCACTTTTAAACAGTTTTAAACAGTTTTAAACACGTTCTTAACATTGTAAAATGGAACAAAACAAGACAAAAACGCAACAAAAGTACTTGGTTAAATTTAGTAAAAAATATCATAGTTTGGCTTAAAAAGATTATGTTTGTTACGTTATGATTGTAAATTACAATAAGTGAACGTTGACCTTTTCCGCGGACTATCATTACCAACGTGTTTGTGATGTTGTTATGTTGTATGGGAACGTATTTTTTAGGAGACCAGGCTGTTTAGCCCATAATTGGGGAGATAACATTTACAAAGAAATAACTGAACATTTAAATAAGTTAAGTAAATCTCTGGCCTCCTCCCAGCTGGTCGTGCCTGGAACACCTCCCTAGGGAGGCGCCCAGGGGAGCATCCTTACTAGATGCCCGAACCACCTCAGCTGGCTCCTTTCAACGCAGAGGAGCAGCGGCTCTACTCCGAGTCCCTCACGGATGACTGAGCTTCTCACCCTATCTCTAAGGGAGACGCCAGCCACCCTCCTGAGGAATCCCATTTCGGCCGCTTGTACCCGCGATCTCGTTCTTTTGGTCATGACCCAACACTCACGACCATAGGTGAGAGTAGGAACGAAGATTGACCGGTAGATCGAGAGCTTTGCCTTCCGGCTCAGCTCTCTTTTCGTCACAACGGTGCGGTAAAGCGAATGCAGTACCGCCCCCCCCCGCTGCTCCGATTCTCTGGCCAATCTCACGTTCTATTGTCCCCTCACTCACGAACAAGACCCTGAGGTACTTGAACTCCTTCACCTGGGGTAAGGACTCATTCCCTACCCGGAGTAGACAATCCATCGGTTTCGTGCTGAGAACCATGGCCTCAGATTTAGAGGTGATAAAGTTTTTGGTGGCTAGTCAGAATTCTTGTGCTCAGTGAGTTTGGAATAATGACCTCAGTATTTCTAGTACTAGCTTAGTTCCTACAATAAAAACCCTGACACCAATAAGAATCACTATTTGAATACATCTCTTATGGCTTCTAGGAAACTTGTAGCTATAACAGGCACCCTGAGAGGATTGAAATCTTGGCTCCCCAAATGAAGAAGTGGCAAAGAAATAAAAGAAGGGAATCAGATGAAACGGAGATGAAAGACGCAGCAGCATCGACGGGTCAATATGAAGCAGGGCAAAGCAACTGCTGAGCACCACGAAACTACACGTCCCGTGGTGCCGGGCGGGGCTCCACAGATGGCGTTCCCAGGTTAGCTTGCTATAGCGGGGGGGTGGTTGGTCTGTTTTCTGTTGAGACGGCAATATGTCCCTCTGTCAGCAGTGAAACGCTTGTGCCAACTGGCAGGATAAGAGATGGATATTTAAAGATGAGAAGAATGGAAGACAAGATGGAGAGCAGAGAGGAGTCATGCAGGAGGGGATGATGAGAGGAAGGACAATAAATAAAGACGGAGACAAAAGCAGAAGGAATAGGGAGGACTAGAAGGTCAAATACATCTCTGAGACATAAGAACTGCTCAAAGGGATTATTGACAGTAAGAATAGAGTTAGGAAGGAACGAGGAAAAGGACAAGCAGAGAAAGAAAAGTGATGGAGGAGGTAAGTGCTGTTCAAGAGAAAAAAAAATAATAATTTGCTTCTAAAATGCCCAAAACAAATTATGTTTTAAAAATAGCATCAAAATTCTCCAGACGAGACGTTCGTAGGAACGATGCTGAATCACGTTCACGTCTCCGGCAGCCGCAAGAAGACTCTCATTTCTCAAAGCGGTACTTAAGACGATGAAAGCTTTGGGAAACAAACCCTCGTCCTGTAGTCTGTACAACGACTGCTGGACTGATAAAGATAATTAGCTTATGCGGCGGGTAAGAAAACACACACACACACACACTCATGCACACACACACGCACACAGTGGAGAAAACGAGGGAAGGCCTGCAAGAGTCTGTTAATGTGCTGAGGAGAGGTGGATAGAATAGAGGGAGGGATGAGCAGAGATACAGTGGGAGAATAACGGAGGACGGGAGAAGAAAAGCAAAGGGAGCTCACAGGGAAAGACCTTGGCCCAAAAACGGAGGAAAGTCCTTGTACCACACACACATACCCTACGTCACACACATGCAGCAGGGCTGGCAGGCAGCCAGTGTGAAGTGTGACATATCCTACATGCCTGTGCATGTGCAGAACAGCATTCACAAAAAAAACCTCCACCACATTCATTCACCTTCACTCAGTTTGAATGTTGTATAATTTGAGTTTGAGGTCACATTTGGTTTTGGCCAGAGGGGGAACCATAGCTGTGCATGATACAAACACTGAAAATATACAGCTGCTGTTGGGAGGAGAGCTAACATCTCCAAAATATATGCATGTCAGAAATAAAACAGCTTTGTTTTCTGCTTGAATGCACTGATTTATTTTTTGTTTTTTAGGTTTTGATCCTTGGTTTGAACCTGAGAGGACCCGACCCAATGGGTGAATCTGGGCCAGGTATGTCTGAGTTATACTCTATGCCCAACCATCCACCAAAACCTCATGCTTAATGGGTTATGCAGTGGAACCAAAAACAGAACCACTGCTGGTTAAATTTGTGGTTATAGGCCCGATGTAAACGCTTTAAATACTTGGATACAGTTTCATCAGAGTTAGAGACAATAATTCATCACAACTAAACCATCCTGTTGCTGTAAAACATGAAATCTGGAGTCATACGTTATTAACCTGACAGCAGAGACGTGTTGTTATCTCTCTGGTGGACAAATGTATCTCAAGGACTTTACAGTACCTTGAGTAACCCCGGTGGGAGCTGAAGCACCGAGCCTGCCGTTGTTGGTGACTCACACCATCAATCAGCCGTTTAAACAACTGAAGTTAGTGTGTGATTCATTCCCCCCCTCACCTCAGAGAGCTGCACGCCAACTGATGATGATGATACTTCACGTCTTATACAAGCAGAGTGCACATCTGTAAACATCTCTGCAGTCGACTAAAGGGTTGTATATCACGCCTGACCTTCTGACCCCACCGTACAGGACATTTGAGCTGACAATGCCAGAGCCCCACTCTTATTTTCAAGAGGAGGAACTAATACATTGCAAGCATTGGTCTTAAAGGTCAACCAACCAATTCTACCTATGGTTTACGACATTTTCTAAATTGTACTTGTGTTATCATTGTACATTTACTGTAGCTGGGCATTGTACTTTATGTGTAGCGGGAGATAATGAAGATAATGAAGAGCAAGACAGCAGCTCTTCTCAGATGGATTTCATCCGGTTGGATTGTTGGAAGTTTGTTGCAAAATGGCAGCAGTATTATGAACCCCTTTGGCTTTTGATTCTTGGGGGCTGACACCATTCCCTGATGTTTATATCTGAGGTTTTAGATGGCTGAAACACTTTCTTTTGGACGTGTTCATCATGGTGCAAAGGGATCACCTCTAGATAGTGTGGATAGGACTGTAACATGTTCATCTATGTTTGGTTGCTATTACTGTTCTGCAGTTTACTCCAAACAAATTCATGTTACTGCTGCGGGTGTCAGTCTACTAACAAAACTGGCAGAGTGGAACCCAAAAGCACGACCAGGAGACAGACAGTTCAACAATAAAGTAAAGCTTTTACTTCGTAAAACAGGCAGAGGTCAATACCAGGTAATCACTAGTAAATCAGGCAGGACAAGGAAACACTAAGCTAGGTGGCAAAAACTCTAGACAATCTGGCAAATGACTGGTGAATTAGGATGGGTATATAATGGCTGAGGAACTGATGAGTGAACAAGCTGCAGGTGTGGAGGTGGCCAGGGAAACCCAGGTGAAGGGAATGAGGTGATTGCAGGCAGCAGGGCGGGGCCGGCTCTGAAATGAGATGAGAGGTTAATGATGAGGCATGAAAACACAACAGATGAATAAATAAACTGAGAGCTGGCGGGGGGTTGTGACAGCGGGAAACATGAAACATGACAGGAAGTCAAATACTGACCACAAGCACTCTTCATCCACAGCCACTCAGGCAAGGTCTTTGTTTTAGCCGGTCAAGTTTCTAACTTAGGGATACCTTAGGGCTGTCCTCGACCAATGAAATTCTTAGTCGACTAACACTCGTATGATTTTATAGACTAATTGATTGACTGATTTAATCGACAGATCTGTAAAACAGAGTTTCTCCATAAAGAATCACACAAAAGCAACACTTTAACTCTGGTGTTTACCAGAGATTTGCTCATAAGTTTCTTGGAAACAAGTCATTCAGCATGAAAAGAAGCATAAAAAAACGACTAATCGACTGAAGGAATATTGTTTTACTAAGACCAAAATGACTGATTAATCGAGTAATCTACTGAAAGGGGGCAGCCCTACCTTTCTCAATGCATCATCTGCTCTTATAACAAGTCCAGAGAGAGGTCTAAAAACGTTTTTTTTATGCACTCAGCAAGAAAGTCAAACAAAAATCATTGTGCATGTGCGTTCATGTCATATGGAAGTTACCATATGTACCATTCTAGGACTTCTGATTGGGAAATCTCACATTGTCATAAAGGAAAAGAAACATGGATCTCTCAAACAGCTTAAATCCACCAACTATAAGGCCTCTGCACCATATTAATGCTAATGTGGTCACATTATTTCACATTCCCTCACAGCCAACTCAGAACCACAGCTCAACACTATAACTATACAACTATTCACTTAATGTGTTATTAATGGTAATTACTTTTAATCTCCGTCTTGGATGTGTGATGGCTTCCATGTTGTAACCATGGGGGAATCTTTTCTATCATTGTTCCTCCATTCCACGTGACATTAATGCAGCATTAGAGCAGCTAATGCAAAAGCTTTCACATAAAGGTTAAACCTCTGTGAGAGACATTAACACATATTTTTACAAATGTGCCATTACAAGGTGTACTTTAACACTCTAAAAGCTGTGTGATGTAATTTATAGCTATATAACAGCATACTAAACCGTTCTATCGTTATATTATTATATATTATCATTATATTATATTATCATTACCAGAAGACAGACTGGAAATAGCTGGAAATCTGTCTCCTCATCCCTTTCCCATACACGACAACACACACACACACACATTAGTGTAGTAGTGATAAGGTGATAAGGTGGGTGTACTACTAGGTAGAGATGGGTAGCTTACCCAGGAAAAAATGGGTATACTCTTCTATATATTCTAATGCCTATTTGGCTGATAGGTGTACCCTCCTACATACAGTATACCCTCAACTACACCACTGCACACACACATTATGCATATATACATGTACAATAAGTAGAGAGAGAGAGAGAGAGAGAGAGAGAGAGAGCGAGAGAGAGAGAGAGAGAGAGAGAGAGATGGACCCAATAAGAAGTGCTGCAGTCTGCTGGAACACTATCACAGGATGGGTTCCCCAAGAAGGAGCCAAGACTTTTTAGAGTACACACACACACACACACGCACACGCACACACACACACACACACACAGTCTAACATGTTTGCCTCACTCTCTCCTCCCTATCCTCCCCTCTCCTCTCTCTCTGACACACACACGTACTGTAGTGACACATCATCCACACACACTTTGCCTCCCCTCCCTCTCACCCTCCCTCTCACCCTCCCTCCCTCCATCCCTCCCTCTACCTCCCTCTTCTCTCCTCCACACGCCGCTGGGAGCGACGCGTCTTTACTGTGCTGTTCTCCGGGCTCTATATTGACTGTACGGTGTTACAGCGGCGCGCTCCTTCCAAATGCGCCACACTAATCACTGTACAGTACATTCCTCCGCTAACAGGCTGTGTAGGGAAAAAGCCGCGCAGACATCAGCTCATCAGCGGCTGTCAACAAAACAGCGCACATCTCCTCCTCAAACCGAGGTGAGCAGAACGACTTGAGGCTCCTCTCTTTCATACAACATCCCTGGCTTCTTTTTTTTTTTTAAGGAGGGTGCTGAAAAATGTCTGTCAACACACGCAGTCACATGCATGATGATGAGCATCATCATCTCTCATCTATGCAGCCGAAACAGAAGTCCTGACGTGCGCAAACCAAAAAGAAGAAGCGGAGCTCGCCTCAACAAGCCTGAAGAGTGCGAGTGGCTTTAAAAGGAGGGGGGGGGAGGTGGGAGCGAGGTGAGGTGGAATAAAATGATGGGTGATACATGGAGGGTTTGGTAAGGCGCAGTTAGAAATAAGGCAGCAGAAGGTTTACTCACCCTGCAGAGCGGAGAGCTGGTCGGACGGTGCAGCCGACGAGAGATCTGTGCGCACTGGGAAGCCTGGCACCAAATTTGCAGTTTTCCCCCTTATCTCTCTCTCTCTCTCTCTCTCTCTCCCCCTCCCTCTTTCCTGCTGCTCTCTTTTTCCGTGTTTCCCCGTACCTCCCCTCTTCTCCTCTCTTTTCTCCCCCTCTTTCACTCCTCCTCCTTCTCCTTCTGTACTTCACTCTGCTCTTTCAGCACTGCGGAGAATCGGTTGAATGGGCTTCACTGTAGTTTGGGTATAGGGAGGTGGGACTGGTGTGTGTATGTGTGAGGGAGAGGAGAGGAGAGGAGAGGAGAGGAGGGGAGAGGAGGGGAGAGGAGAGGAGAGGAGGGGAGGGAGGGGTACAGTGATGTAGGCTAGAGGGAGAAGAAGACACGCGCACACACGCGCAAAGACAGCATGGCATAGGAGCGTGCTGGCTGGAATTGAGGACACATCATGCAAGCTGACAGCATGACTGATTCAAACACACAGCAACAATTAGCATCGTGTAACTCATTAATGAACAAAACACCCGAACATGAAGCTGTATAGAGTGAGTGTGCCATTCATTTATTCTACATAATAACTGAAGAAAATGATTGACAGCTGTGAATAAATCTCCAGCAGGGAGCCAGAGGAGTGAAATTAACTCCAAAGGTTTGATTTGGAACTGTTTTGTTTCTGTATGTTACTCTAAACTTGTCATACTGTCGGAAGATGTCCCTCTGCGTGAGTTGTAATAAATGCATGGATAATGTGACATGAATGTTTAATGAATAAGTTGAAATCTAACATGAAGCAATAAGTGTTAGTTATTCTGTAATTGTATGGACTTTAAATGGACATCAGCGGCATGGGCGGATCATGCAACACGTTCTCATCCCAACTCGTCACATACTGACGCTTTTTCAGCCCCCTCGGCGTCACTTTTTGTGAATTAAACCAAAACATTTGCTTAGGTTTACGCAATAAAACCACTAAGTTAGGTTTAGGAAAAAACTACATGGTTGGGCTTAAAACTACAACTTTTGTACAGTGAAAATGACACTGAACGTTGTGAACAGAGGACATGAGCGAACAGCTGATTGTAATGTGACTGACGGTACACAATCAGCAGTCTCCTGGATGAAAGCCTTGTGTTGTGTGTGTCTCTTTCGCTCTTTAAACTACATCTTAACATAACTTTCCCTGCACATTTAATGTTGACGCAGATGGGTTTACATAGTAATTGTAATTGTAAAAATGCAAAGCTTGGTGCATCTCATACCAACGCTAAAAGGTGCCTTGTGCGTCGGTTTCGAATGACGACAGGGCATCACAAAACATCGGTATTTGGCGCCCTGGGAATGAGAACGGGCTGGATCATGAGACAATGGGCTCCTGGGCACAGACATGCAAAAGGCCCCACCACCTAGGAGCAAGACACACTGTCTTTATAGTTGTTCAGCCACTTTTTGTTGTGGTTTTGTGTCTCTTTGCAGCTGTTTTGCATCCCTTTGTGGCCGTTTTATGTTTCTTTTGAATCTCTTCGGGCCTGTCCTCGGCAGGTCCGTCGTTCAGCAATCCTTCCATGATCAGCGGGGGGGCTGGCTGGTTTTGATAACACAGTTAATCATTACTTAGCAGCACACTAGCATCATGACTGATTGAAAGGTAATTAGCATTGTGCAACTAATTAAACATCAAACTGTCTAAGCATGCATCTATAATTTAAAAGATCAATTTATTCTGGAAAAAAAAATAGATAAACATAATTAAATGAACTAACAAAAGAACCTACCATGGGATACCAGAAGTGTTATTGGTTTATGAATGTGGGAATTGCTTTGTATCAACATGCATCCACTGAAAATGTGAAGATTTATGTAGAAACATGACAAAATGTAAGATTAGAAAACTGGGGATTGTTATGTAATATTGCATATTTTCAACTGCCACTGATGTAACAATGATGATGAGCAATAATGTAATATTGTGTAAGAATAAGATGAAAGTAATAACTTGCGTTGTTGAATGTCATTATTACATCATCAGCTGAAAACATGTATGAAAGAACGAATGATTATAAGTTTAACTGGAAGTTAAGCAAGAACAGGATGTCACATATTAGAAAAAAAAATGTGTGCATGTGTCGCCCTGTGCTTTTGCATGTGATATGTGTGTGTGTGTGTGTGTGTGTGTGTGTGTGCTTGTCTGTTATGCCTCTGTACCCTCTTTCATGGTTGAGTGGCCCCGTCAGCCCCTGGCGACCCACAGACTGATACAGTAGGCTGTGCTGCCCTGTGACTCACTCTCTCTCTGTGTGTGTGTGTGTGTGTGTGTGTGTGTGTGTGTGTGTGTGTGTGTGTGTGAGTTCATGTGTGGGCAACAAGGGAATTCATCCCACCTGCCAACACTAACTTCACACACACACAAGAGGGCCTGTTTGTACCCAGTCAACGTTTGTTTTTGCCAATTTAAGCAACATCCTGGGATGAAACTGTGATTAGAACAGAAGAATAATCATACGCTATACTGGGTTACCATCA
Organism: Sebastolobus alascanus; assembly: GCA_916701645.2. Classification (NCBI taxonomy): domain Eukaryota; kingdom Metazoa; phylum Chordata; class Actinopteri; order Perciformes; family Sebastidae; genus Sebastolobus; species Sebastolobus alascanus. The sequence continues at coordinate 702,374 of CAKAOJ020000179.1, forward strand.
TACTATACAATGAAAGCATATTAATTACATATTCAGTTACAATTTGATCTTCTAGTTGTACACAGTAGAGGTAGATAACGTGCTCTCTTGAAATTGATAGCGCCTAAAAAGTAGGGACCATGTTTACATAATAACCAAAACTGTTACCTAATTAATAAAATCCAACCAAATGAAGCGTTGTTAATAAAACCAGTGCAGCTGAATGACGATAAATAAATCAATAAAAAATAAATCTCCAAAACTCAAAGGATATGATACGAACCAGAAACCTAAATCCTAAAATGTACTGTAATCAATCGTCATTGTTGCTGCATTACACAGAAACAGAAGTTGCAACCCTATCACCACAGAACAACGTCAGTAGTTTATAATTTAGCAAAACTCTGGAATATGTTCAACATCAAAATTTTAATGTCCAATGCTAACATTTTTTCTCAATTTCTGCAATACCCGTGCATGGAAATTATAATATGGTTGAGGTTAGGTAATGATTGTGGTTAACTTCAGGTCTGTAACACATTTTGAACTCAGGTCTCCTGCATTAAAGTCAAATGTGCTACACATGCATCCATCATCCCGGCCTCCACACCCTTATTTTCTGCCTCGCTATAAGGACACACTGCTTCCTGGATTGGTAATGAACATTAACAATGGACGAAGGGGAGATGTCCTAGAGACCATCAATCAACAAAATGGAACAAGAATGTGGAAACAGCTTTAATTTCCTTTTGTAAAAAGGTTGAACCTTTGATTAAAAAGTCCATATTTGCTGCACCATTTCTACATCGAAGAACATTTCTTGCAGGACTTATGCAGTCGGAGGACTCCAGTGATAAATTGGTAAATATCATGTGGAATACTATATCATCTTTACAGAAATGTGCATGCTTGGCCCTGTATATCATCATCCTTTCAAGTGCAACGAGAGCCTGATGGGAGCTGACATGTGCCATGTGGTCTCTATAGGGTACAGAGTCAATGGTAATCACATCCTTCAGTACACGATGACACTTCACAGCCACTGGCCTACATTCACACATGTGGGTCGTCCCCACTTCAGGTAGGCTCGCATCCCTCCGCGTTACAGGAGGAGCAATCTGCTTCCATAAGTCCCGTTCCCAGGGGAGAACTCTAAACTTCTTATCCAGGGCTGAAAGAATGTGTGAGCTCATCTGCACAGCTCAGGCTATATGGAGAGTGTGTATGTAGTTATAGCAAAAATGTTTTATTTTCTGTGGCCGATGATTTGTTGGTATCTTTAGTCGACCCATTTTGAATGTTATCAATGGATTAAATGGGCGTTATCACTACCATTCTAATGCTTCAGACAGGCCAAACTGCACCTACCACGTTGTGAATTGAAACAAAACAAGCTTCGGTTTAGGCAACAAAACTACTTGGTTAGGTTTAGGAAAAGATTGTGGTTAAATGCACGGCAAAATAAGCCAACGGTGACTTTTGGTTTCACACGGGACACTAACAGCGGTCTCCTGGGTGAAAGTCCTGTGTTTGTTTGACCCATTCGTCGCCCCTGACTGCCACCCTATGTGGATTTGTCGCTCTTTATACTACATCACCTGACTTCCTCCTTTGCTCCCATCATAATTACTTTGGCGTCATCTTCTTTTATTGATATTGGTGCTGTGAATAGACAGTCTGCTTTCCATTAAACTACAGTGTAAACCCATCCGCAGCAACAGTAAACGCACAGGGAAAGTGCAACCCGGGAGTGACTGTGGTGACGTAGTTTAAAGAGCAATAAGACACACTACGGGCAGGCGGGAGAGGTGCTGGATGGGTTTAACAAACACAGGGCTTTCATCCAGGAGACCACTGTTTGTGTCCCGTGTTAAGTTTCACTTTCACATGACAATCAGCTGTTCGTTGGTGTCCCATGTTCACTTTACAAACGTAGTAGTTTTTAGCCCAACCAGGTACTTTTTCCGTAAACCTAACTAAGTGGTTTTGATGCCGAAAACGAAGTGACACCAAGGGGCATGACAAAGTGGCCATATGTGACAAGTTGGGACGAGAAAGTGTGAAAATAGATGATAACGGCCTACTGAACATACTAGTAGGTGTAGCAGGCCCCTTCTAACCCTTATCTATGAGGCTGAAGCGGGTGCTTAGACTCTGGTTATTATGACTTCTGTCAAAACTCTCAGGCTTTTTGACACAATCGATCACTTTATATTCTTGGATGGCCAACAAATACAAAAGTCTCTGTAAAGATGTATTTTTTTTATACTGTGGAGTACCACACGGTTCAATTTTAGTACCTATTTAAATATTTTGAATCACTGAGCTCTCTTTTTAGAAAACACAACATCCCTTATCACTGTTACGCTGATGATACTCCGCTGTACCTTCCACTGAAACTGGGTGATGCCCAATGTTTTAATTCCTCTGTGGATCACTTCAAGGAAGTTAAATGGCTAAAAATGTTAAATTTAAATAAACAATCTTGGGACTGTGTTCTCACATAAGAAATTGATGTGTAATTTTTTTAAATTTGACAAATTAACAAATTAAAACTGCAAATGTATCTTCAATCTTGGATCTATTAAATATTAAAATCCTAGGTAGGGATCTAGAGAGTGTTTTAAATCCTTTTATTTCTTCGAGTCTACACAAATGATAACTTGACTGATTAATTGTTTATATTTCATCATTTGTGTTTCTTTTTTCTACCTTTTTGTATATTAAATTTGTTGTGTTTTTTTATCTTCTCTGTACAGCACATATGTTCTAAAATGATTTAAAAAAATACATTTACTTGAAGCAAATCTCCATTTTTGTTTCAAATTTTGGACAATCTAGCTCATTGTCCTATTATTGTAACCTGCTTTAAATAGGGTCAGAAGATAAACAGATTTAAATCATGTGAAACTCAGTGGATTACAGTGTTCTAAACTTAAGTTGTTTTCTTTTTGCTTCCATGGTGGAAAGCTCAAACAGAGTTGAATATCAAGTGAAACTTGGCTTCCCAGTGAAAACACTTCTAATGAGGCCCAGAACAGCAGAGGGTTAAAGAACCTCCTGCCATTTATGGAGTAATGTGTGACTCATAATCACAAACATAGTAATAGCGAGGGAGCACATGGCCTATTTAACTGGTTATTTATCGAGTCAGGCCAACTGGTCCTGAGTCAAATTGCCTTCTGCTGCTGCACAGATCGGGGAAAAAATAACTTCTGGTGCATCTATCAGACTTTGCTGCAGTCTTACTGTTTCACAAGTACAGCATGTTCTATTGTTTGCTGTGTTGGATAGAAAACAAGGCTGATATAATGTGGCACTGATTCTTTGTCACTGATCGCTTTAGACTTCTTTTCTGTTTCAACACTGGCATAAAAACCACAGTAGTGTAAAATACTTCCTCTTGCTTTCCTAAAGCTTGTACAGTTAACGAAAAGGGTTCTGTTGAGAGCAACGGTAAATATCACTGAATCAATACTAATATCCTTTCAGAGAAGCAAAAGTCTATATTAAACGACAGAGTGATAATCAATAATTATACAAAGGGTAGAGTTCAGAGAGGAATCCTAAAATGGCCACTCACAATCAATATGTTTATTGATCCATTCCTCATGATATCAGAACTGTTACATGAGCAAGGTAACTAACATGTCAGCACCTCAAGAACTGGTCTCTGGAAGGAAAGTGACCCAGAGTGGGATTAAACAACAATTGGCCTAAATGTTGACTTGTGTATGGTACTTTGAAAAATGTGTTTCAAAAGAGTATATTATGACTTTTTATTTGGGATTTGTTTTTATATATCTTTTTGATATTCCCAGAAAACGTTACCTGTAAACACTGATTTGGTTATTTGCAGGTAAAACAATGTCTCAATTAAAACCTGGGTTGAATTTGTGAATGTTTTTTACATGTAACCTTGTTTAAACAGCATTTCAATGATTATATTTCATCTGGTAGATCCTGCTATTAATGGAAATACATAGTAATTGAAATGCTGTTCAAACATCCAGAAAACTTCTCAACCGAATTTAGCCCAGTCAAACCTGTACTTTTGTCTGGGTCCTCAAGATAGAGTCTGGGTCTAAGAGAGTGTCTGGTTAGTTTCATCTTTCTGTCTGGTAGATAATCTGAAGGTGTGATTGTCCATTCAGTGCAACTGGCAGCAGCTGGGCCCAACGCTCCTCAACTTCTATAAAAAATTGCCATCTCATTCCCCTTGGAGAGACTCTCTCTCTGTGAGCAGCATTTGGTCGATTTATTATTGTTTTCTCCACAAACATCCACACAGCACATTATATACACATTGGCTCACATGCAATACACCACGGAACTCGCTGATTTCCATATTCATTTACATTGGGCTACAAGCTGGTCATGACAACAGATACAGAAATATATGCAGCTCATGGTGTGTTCATGTCATATCGGAGTAATAGGAAGTACAATTTCTGCCTCTAAATAGCGTTGACGTCAACAATTGTAGGTAAACATTCTGAAATCTCCGATATATGTGACTTGAAACTTAAGAATACAGAAGTGTCTGAAAACCAAACGGATATGGATGCCTCACATCAGCCAAAGTCCGTCGTTCGATGTAGTTAAACCCAGATTTAATGGATGTTGTATTGTCAATGCACAGTATTTTAATCCTCATATAACCAACTCTGTTGGACAGCTGTCTTGATGAAGAACACTCACATGTCATTAACATGGGAATCTTTTCCATCTCTGCCATCCATCCATAGACTGTATATAAGAAGTGGAGGTAGTCACTGCGACGTCACCTGTTGGTTTGTGGACAATACACTTTCATGAACTGAAAACACACTGTGAAAGGGTTAAAGTTCGAAGACGAAGACAAAAACACGGACAACTCCCAGACCGGACAACGCCGTGGTAGTGACCTGTCAATCACAAGGTAGCCCCGCCCTAAATCATCCCCTGCTTTATGGTCTATCTGACTCTAAATGGGACCATAATTTACTAAATGAACATCATGCTGTATTGAAGAAGACTTGAAACTAGTGATTGAGACCATAAACTCATGTTTACAATGTTTACTGAGGTAATATATCAAGTGAGAAGTAGGCTCATTTTCTCATAGACTTCTATACAATCAGACTTCTCATTGCAACCAGAGGAGTCGCCCCCTGCTGGCTGTTAGAAAGAATGTAAGTTTAAGGCACTTCTGCGTTGACTTCACTTTTGAGAACCGGAGTTTGCCCACTGCATCCATCCCATATGTTATGATCGCACCATCAGGCTTGCTCAGGTTGAACAAAGGCATTCTCTCCTCGTCTCTCTCAAAATAATTTTGAACCGTCTGTACTAATGATCAGTATAAGAGAACGGCTAAGTAAGAGGATGGCTGTTTCATTGAGACCATCCCCTTGACGATTACTCGAATTGTTTCATCCGTTGACAACAACATTACATTTTGGGTCCTACTTCTCAAATGTGCTACTTTTCTCAGTTTTATACCATTATAGAACAAATGTTTGGGTTTGGACCTTTAGTCAGGGCTCTGTAAAATTGTGATTGGAATCACCATTTTCTGATATTTTATAGTCTAAATGAAACATAGTCCAGAAAATAATCTAATATATAATGAAACTAATTAGTAGCCGCTGTAATCTCAACACATTTTATTCCAAGTCAATTCTGAGCAAAACTATTTATCTCAAATAATTGATACAAGAGTGACTACCACCTCTCCTGAATCCCAATCAGCCTGATGTTCAGATGGAGACTCGGCTGCAGCAGCAGCAGCAGCTCGATCAGCACTGAACACAAGCTTCTGCTTAGCACAGCTCGTAAAAACCTCCCGGTGGACACAGAAACCTACAACTTCTGCCTTAGGCATCCTTTAAGAGCTATACTGTGGAGTAACTGAAGTAAAACTCCCTCAGCACCAAGGTGCTAAAGGGATAAGTGGGCACCGATCCACACATGTAACTGTCCAGTTTTTAACAGCCCTGTCAAACACCACTGTTATTAAGATTTTGTGTTGTTTGCACATAAAAAAATTAATGACAAAGAGACAAGAGATAAAAGAAACAGGCTGATTGTACAGTTAGAAAAAAATACAATATACCCTGCAAACAGAATCAACAGCAAAACTCTGCAGAGAGGAAAAAGGTAAAATAGAAGCTGCATAGTTCAGCAGCATATAGATCTTCCTCCTCCTCCTCCTCCTCCTCCTTTATCCTTCTGTCTTTGTCTTATTCCTTTGGGGTCCCTCTCGCCCCCTCTTTCCTCGCCCCTCACTCTATTTTTAGCTCGCTGCCAGGGAAATCCAATACATGAGCAGTGCTATATATAGCCCGCTGTGCATCGATGTGAGGGATAGCATAGGAAGGAGGGATTTCTACATCAATGGACTGCTGTGGTAATGAGGGAGAGTTAGCTCCTACGTCTGCAGTTTGTTGGTGTGGTGCAGTTAGTGCTGCATGTTTACTTGAGGGGGTTTTATTTCAAATTGCTATATTTCTGTTTTGAAAATATTAAATATGAGCTGATTTACTGGTTCGCTGGGTTTCAACTTCAAGCTTTGTTTGCCGTCTGAAAAGCATTAAAGGGTTTTATTTAAAACACAGGAACAAAGAGGATTACTAAAATATTACTTCTTGAAATGAGCTGGTTGGACAGCTAATTTCAAGGTTGGACTCATCGCTGCTTATGAGTGTAAATCTCCATTCATGAATATGTAATGGTAATAATGCAATGACGCTTTCCCCTGAACTGATATTTTTATGTTTTATTCTGTGGTCTATTTTATGTCTTCTCTTGTTAACACATGTTTGTCTACCTCACTTTATTTTTTCACACACACATTGTACGTGATGTCGCCTTAACGGTCTTGGAATACACTTTCTAAAGTGCAAATGTGATGAACAGTTTAAAAAAAATTAAAGATAGAAGGAACATCATCACAGAAACACAGAGAGCAAACTAACAGGCACATGCTCCACTTGGAATTAATCAGAATTATTAACATTAAAAATGTATCTTCACATGAAAATGGCATCGCTGACACTTCTGGGCCATTTAGACTGCATACATACTGTATGCTAATGTCACACTATAAGCTCCGTGCACAGAAGTGTACACACAAACATCCAAAACAAAGACGTGAAGGCAGCATTTTGCTTCACTATAATATTATAAGCTGTGTAATTGTCAAATGATTCAAGTGTGTTTGTGTTTATATTTGCATGAGTTTGTGCATCTGTGTAATCTGCCTGTGTACATACAGTACTGCTGTCCATGTATACAGTATTTGTGTTGGAGCATGTTTGCTCTTTCATGTTTGTCTCTGCACGTGGCATTAACATGCACCCATGGGTGAGCTGACTGTATTCAAGTGGAACAAAATGCATTAGAGCCTCCAATAGGCTTGGGTTGGGTTTTATATGGTGATGCAGAAAGAAATGCAATATGTGCAATATAAAAAAATGTCTGTGTAATATTTTCATAGTATACAACCTCTACTGCTCCCATATATATATATATATATATATATATATATATATCAAGTATTTCCTTTAATATTGTACTGTATATTATTTGTAAATACACATTTTTTTATTCTATAACTGTAAATGTATTATTGTTTTTATTTTTATTTTTATTTCATTTTTTGCTACTTAACTTACTGTTTTCTTAATGGAGCTCCCCCTCCTTTTGTGTCTGCACTGCATTCTGGTCTATTGAGGCTTCTGTAGATGTAGTAATTAATCTTTCCGCCACTTTAAAGCTCCCTTAATCAGTGTCTTTATGTTAACAATAAACCAAATGACTATGTGTAATGTGAGAGGTGTTGCTCGTAACAATCCAAATATATTATTATGAAACAACTCTGCCACTCTAAAGAGCTTTCTTGTCTGTTTATGCAAATTGTTTGTTTTACAGCACATTTACTGTAGAATTCAGTCTCAGCCCTCTCATTAACCCCATTTTTAGGAGCCGGGAGCAGTTTTCAGCTAAAAAGCTTGTATGAAATCAACTGTTTTCTATCTGCCCAGCACCAAACAGAAAACATAGTAAAGAAATAGTAACATCTAGCAGCTAAAAAAGCTGGATATTTTATTCAGGAGTTGATGGACACCAAAACAGAGCTAAAATGAGAGTCAAGTCAGATGTTATGCAAGTTATCACGTCTCTGGCCTTCATGTGACCCAAAACAGCGGTCTCCTGGTTGAAAGTTCTGTGTTTGTTGGACCCATCCACTGCACTTTTTATTCTATGTCACTGGCTCTGAGTGTAGCATATTCACGCGGATGTGTTTGCTTTGCAGTCGGTACACACTAAATGCAGTACACATGACACACCAAAAGTAACAAAGGCGTTGTTTGTACGCAAAATGACTTAAAAATTTCTGGGTTATTAATACGTCATTTAGTGAGACTGGACTGTTTTTTTACTTTATTCGTGAATATGGAAAACAGCTTGTGTCTGATGCTGCATGTGCAAAATATGATGTGCTAGAGAACAGTAGTGAAGCTGGTTGGAAAAAACACCACCTTGGCTTCTGTGAAAGCTTGTTTTGAATACTTTCGAAGTCATTATCTGGTTGCTGTGACAACGGTGATTTCAGAGAAATTCCAGTGGGAAAATAACACGGGGTGGAAGAGGTGAAGGATGGAGGGAAGGAAGCAGCGAGGAAGAGATTATGAAATCAGAGGAGAGGTCCGACAGTGAGCGAACGAGGTGCTGATGCTATTAGGGAAAGAGAGAGAGAGAGAGGGGGAAGGAAAGAGAGGAGAAGAAGGGAGTAAACAATTAAGAGAGAGTAGGAGGAGGTTTTAGGAAAGAGAGGAAGATAAAGAACAAAGAAAGGATGGAGGAAGAAAAGAAATGATAAGGAAGGAGGAAGTGAGGGAATTAGGAAAAGATGAACAAATGAAAGTAGGGGTGATGAGAGGACAAGAGGAGGCTGATGAAGAGCAGCCGGAGCGGAGAGAAGAGCAGCGGGAAGGGAGAGGAAAAGTGTTTAACAAAACACTGAGATGAAAACATGAGCTGAATACTAACAGATGAATTAATTATGTGTATTAGACATGACTGAGGCTGTCTGAGAGCTAGAGACAAACTGGTCTCGGAACTTGGTCGGTGCCGATGTTTGGCCCAGATTATGTGGTAATGTGAGGAGTTTATAGCATTTACAGACTCCTGTTTTTCATCTCCCTCTCCCGGTTTCCTCCCGGGCTCACAATTCTCACGTATTTCTCCCGATTTATGGCAAATTTTCACACTTTTTGTTGTTTTTGTTGTTACTCTAAACTCTGCTATGGTTCCCTCACAGTGGACGTTCCAGACAGGTGTTTTTCTAACATAACCTGTAACCAAAGTAATGCAGTTAGTGTATGATATCCCACTTACCTTCGGTAAATAACGCCATGTTATTTCTGTAGGTAGTGGGCAAGTTAGCCAGGCATGGTATTGTTTGCTGCTTTGTAAATTAACCCAGTTTAATCCCTCCCTAACAGCTGTGCTCTCGAGTTTTGTAAGCACCCTCCAAAGGCTTGAGTATCGCAATTACTACACCCCCATGCACACTGTTTCAGCATGTGGAGAAATCCAAAGAATGCCCATGCAGTATTTGGGGCACGTTATTAATTTGAGGACACAAATGACTAATTCATAAAAGTAATGGTACTCAGTAAGACGGATTTCTGACGTGTTCTCTGTAGGACTATCTTCAGTGAGGACAAACTGTTGAGTGAAACAAGAAACAATCTCTTTACAACAGGAGACAAAGGGGAAAAACTTTATTCTAGGGCAGTCAAAGTTAACGCAAATTCGTTTTAACGCCACTAATTTCTTAAACGCATTGACGCAACATGTAATTTTCAGGTTGTAGCGGGCTGGTATCATATGAAACTAGAAAATCTAAGGAATCTATTGGTACCAACCATGTCATACTTGCTTGTTGTGAAGGAGGCTAAATAACGCTCCAAACTTACGCTACATTTTGACGAGGAAAAACTGGCATGGCCATTTTCGAAGGGGTCCGTTGACCTCTGACCTCCAGATATGTGAATGTAAATGGGTTCTATGGGTACCCACGAGTCTCCCCTTTACAGACATGCCCACTTTATGATAATCACATGCAGTTTGGGGCAAGTCATTGTCAAGTCAGCACACTGACACACTGACAGCTGTTGTTGCCTGTTGGGCTGCAGTTTGCCATGTTATGATTTGAGCATATTTTTTATGCTAAATGCAGTACCTGTGAGGGTTTCTGGACAATATCTGTCATTGTTTTGTGTTGTTAATTGATTTCCAATAATTAATATATACATACATTTGCATAAAGCAGCATATTTGCCCACTCCCATGTTGATAAGAGTATTAAATACTTGACAAATCTCCCTTTAAGGTACATTTTAGAAAATTATTTTTTAAAATTTACATTTTGAAAAATAAAAAAAAAATGGACAATCATGCCATTAATCGCAATTCAATATTTTCATTGACTTACAGCCCTACTGTATTCATATAGCATGCAAAGTGCTTTACAGTCGATGAAATGAAGTAATGTCTGACAGCTTTTCTGAAACTGAAAATCTGACAATCACAACCATGTTTGGCTGGGTGTGTGGTGGTGTGGAATTTTTCACTCAATTGCTCTTTTTTTATACTTCACAGAACTACTTCTTCCTCGTGTACAAGCGAGTCCAACACACATGAAAGCCTTTTGAGGAGAGACGGTCTGCGTCGTATTCGTCGCATCTTGCCCCCCCCGTTTGACTCCACCTTTCAGTGCGGCCTTTAGACGTGTCGTACAACGTAGTTCATTCGAAGCAAAGCCTTAACACTAACAGTACACATTGGTATGGTACTACATTTAATCTAAACTAATGAGATACTGGTTTAAATTAAAGGCTTCACACCGTCCTCCTTCTTAAATATGCTCTTGCACGGTAGCAAACAAAGCAAAGTGAGCTAAGCTACAGGATGGGGAGAGAGAGAGGATCAAGGGAAGGATGACAGAGGCAGATTGACTGACTGGAGCAGAAAAGAGTGATTTTGCTGCTTCGACAGTCTCAAACAGGAAGGTCAGCATCTTCAAAGGACAGTCAGGAAAAAACTACAGTAAAAGAAAGAAACTGGGAGGAGGATAGAGAGAAGACGGAGACTGTGGTGCAATTTATGCAGATTATATGTTTACATACGCAGACAAAATGAAATGCCAGATCTGATTACGATGATTATTATTGTGATTTCTGGTCATTCTGTATGTATTCTCAGCCCAAACCATTCACTTTAAGGCAATCAACTTCATTAGAAGACTAACGTTTCGACGCAAACTGCGTCTTCATCAGAGTCCTTCATCAAGACGCAGTTGGCGTCAAAACCTTAGTCTTCTAATAAAGTTGATTGTCTTAAATCCGTGCGCTCCAGTGTGCTCAGGACTCTCTGAAGTCTCTCCTTGTGAAACGGTTGAAGCGCGTTCAACCTCCTTTCATCTCTTTCTTTGGTTTGGTACACCCTATGAACCAAATAATTACTCTAGAATTTAGCCTAATATGCTCTAATTAGGTCTACCTCTTAGCAAGTGTGGAACATATTAGCACAGGAGTTCCACCCAGACAGCCGGGGAAAGCTGAAAGTGATTTAAATCTTATGGTTATGGTTACCCAGCAACCTTTAAGTTGACAGAACTTCCATGTTTTGCTCCAAAAGATTGGAAGTGAGACAGTAAAAGTACAAAAAAACAAAGAACAAATTAATAAAAGTCCTACCCTACAAATTAATTTACTTAAAATTGTTCAATATTTATGTTTTAGTCTAACAATTTCCCACAAACCCCAACTGGGGTGTGGGTTCAACGTATCCTCATATAACAGTACGATATCTTACAGAAAATTATTTCCCCATTTTTCGTTCGTCGTCCTACGAATGTCCAGCAACACGTGTCAATTTCTGCTCATTACATGCATACAGTCTTATCAAAATAAACTTCAGGTCTTCACAGGAAACAACTTTGACAGGTTTAGGCAACAAAACTACTTGAACAAACGAACACCGGTCTCCTGGGCGAGAGTCTGGTGTTTTTGAACCCACCCATCCACCGCAGCCTCTTCCCTACACAACGTTTGCCGCTATTTATATTTCCTGGTTCACGATTACGTTGATTACGTATGGACTAATTTTAGTGGGATATACAAATTACCGTGCATTAGCCTACTTTAGAGAGTCAAGTGGCATGCTCCTGCTCAATGCAGGCAGTGGGTTTACATTGTAGTTAGTTCATACAGACGCTAAAGGGTGCCTTGTCCATCGGTATCAGACGCCGAGGGGCGTGACAAAGCGTCTGTATTTGACGCCTGGGAATGAGAACATGTAGTAAAGATTGTATTGGGTTACAGAAGCTATTGAAAGCTAATCCTGAAGTGACATCAGGACTAACCTCTGTCAACCTCTACTGGTGACCAGTAGAAATGAAAGAAAATCAATATGACTTGAGTTTTTCTTCCGTAACTTTATGCACAATAGTTAAGCAGAAGCCTCCGTTTATTAAATGTCTAATATATGGACACATTCATATCTAACCCGTGTGCACCGTCACACTGTGTGCGAGGCCCGGCTGTCCTTGAAAAATGTGTGTCAGCATGTGCATTATTGTTGCCGCTGCGTGAGCTGTCAATACTGTATATTGTATGTCTCTGCACCAATTATGATCGTTGCTGTAGAGCGAAGGAGAGGACGGGAGAGGAGGGAGGATGAAGGAGAGGTGAACGAGAGAGGAGAGAGGGAAGGGAGGTGGGGAAGGACGGAGAGAGAACAATACCAACAGACGGCAGAATGGCTGCCAAGAGAGAGAGGGAGAATAAAGGCAGAGATGAGGTGGAGGCTAAACCCTCCCAGAATCTGTTTCTCACATTGGCAGAGCGGCCTCGAGTCCTTCTTCTCTCTAAAATATCTTTATGATGTGAAAGTCTCAGTTCCAATCATAAACAGATATGATGCCCTTTGAAAGAGAAAAAAGACATTTTTAAGTGATAAATGCATTGAATGTGCTGATATGTAAAGATGTCGGAATGTTTCAGCACCGATTTCACAGGACAAATTCCCGTCTATTCACCGAGCAGAACATTTTCCGTACAGTGCAAATGAAGGAAATCAGCCGGCGAGATCAGCTTAGTCACAGGAACACAAACATCATATACATGATGTCAACAGGATTTAGCATTGACATTAAGAACAGCGCAGAGAGACGCGAGGAGACGAGAAGGCAAAGAGAGGGAGCCGCCGTGGGAGAAAGAAGGGAGATGGAGGGAGAGAGAAAGATGGGGAGAGGATTTAAGTAGAGAGGGAAATTAGTCGTCTGCAGAGGGTGCGGAGGATTTCAAAGAGGCATTCTGTCTTGGCTCAGGCTTTTCTCTTTCTCTTAATCCTTCCAACTTCCGTGTACTGTATCACAGCAGGGAAAGTCTCAGCAGAAACAACAGTGAGGATCCACTTAATTTATCCCCACTATGGCGTCAGCGCCTCTTATCACACAACTTTGGAGCCTCGCTGATAAAGCAGCAAGAACAACGATTAATAGGAGAAGCGTTAATAGGAGGAAAAATGGTGCTCAGTCAAAGCAGGATGCCCGTGATGTTGGAGCTTTAATATGCAAACTGATTTGAACTTGGGGGTGTGTGTTTTTGTGTTGAGGGGATGTTGTCAGAGACAGCAGCAGCCGCCTCGGGCCGCCTCTGTCCAAGAGCTTGCAAACACTTGAAATGAAATATGGCAGCGATCAGACTGGAGGCGGAAACGAGGCGCACTGACGTGGTCGTAGTTACATAACGCGTGGCGATTCCCCCCTGTCCCCGAGTCTTTTCAATGACTCAGGAGTATAAGCAGTAATAGTGCCGATCAGAGTCCGCTAATTCAGGGTATTTTTTTAATTAAAAAAATAGATGTTTAGTGACCAACACATGAACTCCATCAACTCCAGTTTGTCCATATTCTATGAAAACTGGCATTTCTTTAACATATGCTACAATAAATAATGATTATTAATGGTTAAATAAGGAAATTGGCGCTATTTACTGAAGTTTAAGTCCTTTTTTTGGAGACGGAATAAGGTTAAAGTTAGGATAGGTAATGTACTTTTTAAACATTTTTGTTATATTTGTTGAAATTCTCTTTACATCACGACATAAATCAATATTCCTCTGAAAATGAAACAAATCTGGTATCTGTGGCTGTCACAGGACTGTAATAACCCCGTTCAATCTCTTTATTTGGCCTGAATGAAATGATTGGACGGACTACCTGCCTGTCTACCTGTGTGCACAGTAGCCATGTCCGTTGTTTAAATTCAATATGATCATTTTGGGAGAGTGGCTTTGGAGGGAGGCCTGAAACGACGGACTATCAATGTTGCCGACTGTCTCGCTAGATTTACCAACTTTTTCCTTTCATTGGAAAAGAGTTGGCAACACTCGGCTGTTTTTTTCAGTTGGTTAATTTTTCAAAATCTAGTTTACTCTTACTGGTTTCTCCGGTGTTGCTGACCCAAGCTTTAACGTTATGCAAATTTCCTACCAGCTGAGAATTTTAAACTCTATATGACCTTTGACATGTGAAATTTATATTCATCCAAACGAATGTAAATTGGATTTCCTGTGAGATCATGCTCCATATGGTGACATTAGTATGCACTATGTTGAGTGACATTAGGCTCTCCATAGGAGGTGAAGGTGAATAATTGAGACTGTGCGGCATGCTGCTAATAATCACTGCACTGCACAGCAGTTGAATACGTGGCGGCTCATCTCACATCTAATGAATAAATATAGTGACATCAACTTTATTAAGTTGTTGATAGATGATAAAAAAGTGCTTATTTAAAAAAAAAGAAAAAAAAAGTGATATATGTTTAGTGGATATAATTGCGGTTAATAATAGACATGATAAATGCTGAGCTCACTCAACTCTCAACTGAAAATGATTTAAATGAAAGTCCATCACAGAGATTGGTCACAATAACATCCCTGCTGACAAAAAAAGCCTTCTGACATTAACATTAAATAGACCAACAAGTCCATCTCCCCAAAACATGTATTCCTCATAAAAAGAAACAAATGTCCATATTTTTATTTACATTAGTGGAAGTGATTTGATCTCCATGAAAAGAGAAAGTCTGATAAACAGCGGCTTTCTCTTCCTCGCTGCTTCCTGTGAAAACGCCGGGAGCCACGTTGAGTCGGCAGACGCTGCCAAGGCCTGAAGGGATCGGAGCTCTGAACTGACTCCTTCGCTCCACGCTGACTATATTTACCCCTCTCACACAGTTTAAAAGCATGCAAACAAATGTGCATAAATTACTTTAAACATTCACCTAAGTAAATGCACACATAAGGGTGATGAGAGCACATAAGTTCAAGTTCAGATCACACAAACACACACACACTCGACGTCCAGCCTGCAGTCCTGCAGTCTGTCACAGATGTGCTTGAGCTGAGTGGCCGAAGGCTAAAAAACATTCAGAACGTTCAAACATTCAGTCGCTCATCTGGCTGAGCAGGAGGCCCTAAATGGGTCAGAGGCATCATAGACCTGAACACACAACGCACACTCTCTCTCTCTCTCTCTCTCTCTCTCTCTCTCACTCACTCACTCACTCACACATGCAGTGAAGCAGCCATATTTTAGTATTCATGGGTCACATTTCATGATTTTCTTTGGGAGGTAACCTTGGAAAAATGTCATTTGTAACTCATTTTTTATTTAAAAAAGTTAGAATTTAAAACTCTGTCTTATTCATTTTGACAGAATTGATTCTCTCATTATGTAATTTAACCTCCTCTAACCGACAAACCCAGTATCGGGTTCGGCTGAGCTGTGCGTTAAAACACTGCCTTTAAAAACTTCATAAAATGCTGTGTTGGTCTTTTATCAGAACTGTTTCTAAAAGACGAGGCCTTATCGTGACTAAAACAACACTCCAAGTGTATTTTGTCCAAACAATTTTTGTTTGGCAATGATTTTAATATTTTAGTTACAAAATCAATGCACGAGAAATTGTATTTTTACTTTATGATATTTTTGAATGTTTTTATATTGAATGTACATACCTGACTTTGGATTCTTTTTTGTCAAAATTATACAATTTAGTTGATTTTTTATTGATTTTATACTGTGCACAATGGTAAAATGTGATGATGCACAGGGTGAATGTGCATTGTGTGTGCACATAGCCTCCTTTAGTGGATATCAGTAGTATTGTATAGCTAGGTTCCCTTTCAAGAGGTAAAAAAAACATTTGGCACACTTTGGGTATCCAAGAGGCCAAATGGAGAGTCCTCCTGGTCCTGTCCTTACTAAAACCTTTGTAGAATCTATGTGCTTTGTGTTATTTATATCTGCTTTGACACAGTTGTAGTCAAGGAGTTGCTGAATGAATTCAGTGGCATCTCTGTGCATGGCATTATTCCTATAATGGTGTTAACCACTGTCTTAGCTAGAAAACATTTTAGGCGAGGATAAAAATGTAAATTTTTCCTTTGGTTCATCACAATTTACTCCAATTTATAGTAACAGTCACAATGTAACTGACACTGGGGATGAATTCTCTGAGGTCTTACCTATCCATAGAGACCAAGATCATGCATATAGACCTGGTAGTTGTGGAGCTATTCTTGATTTATTTTGGGTATGTCTAGGCAAACCACACCTTCCAGCACCCAAAGGTTTAAGAGATTAAGGTCATATTAAGTTATAATATGGTTTGTGTGAGTGTTACTGTACCATTAGCAATTTATGTTAATGTATCTGAATGAGCATGTAAATATGTTGATTTGTCTTTCTGTGTCCGACTGTGTGAATACAATAAATAAGTGTGTGTGTTTGCCCTTGCAATCAGAAACACTTTCATTCAGGATTCATAAAAAGGTGTAGTGGCAGTGTGTCACCACTAGCTGGCAGCAAACTATTCTCCTACTGATGTGCTCATCATGTACAGTGTACAGTATTCTGTCTCATAGCAAGACAGAGCACATCTGTCTGATAGTAGAAGAACATCATTCATCACCGGTGTGATTTTGTGTCGTTTCTCTGACCTCCTGAAAATGAAAGCAAGCAAAAAAAGACAGTTTCAGCAAAGAGGAACTACAGCTCTTTATTAAAGGTTATTCACCAATAAGAAGTTCGCTTGTTGGCATATGATTTAATATTTATTGATAACATTAATGGAAGGAAGGTTGTTTTATGGGAAATTGGAAGTAATGTTTTGTCATCTTTTTTCTGTGACAAATGTACATCCTCTTATGAAGATCATGTGATATGATCAAAAGTTTGAGGACAGCTAATAAATGACCCTCACGGTTAGATTGTTTTTCTCAGCTTCTGTTTCAAAAGTCAAGAACTTTGAACCTACTGAACGAATGATTGTCATGATGAGTTGCAAAGAAATGTGCTTTACTAAAGGCAGTAGGTTTATGTAGACTGTTTTTGTTCACAGTGAAGCAGGTAACAGGAAAATCCAAAGACCAGAAACAAGGAAAAAAACAGGGAAACAACTCACTAGGAACACTTAGCAAAACTAAAGAGTAGTAAACCAGCAGGGACACTAAACACAGATGTACTAAGACAAACTGGTAAAGAACAAATGAACTGGACTGGTATATATAGGGACTGACTGATTGGAGAAGTGAGAACAGGTGAGCAGGAGGTGAGGACAGGTGCAACTAATCAGGACGGGGCAGACAATTAAAAAATGGCGGGAATACACACAAAGGCAGGAAGTGAAGTGATCTTAAACGAGAGGTGAGTAACAAAATAAAACAGGAAACACTGAACAACAATTAAACAAAAGAAAACATATGTTGTGTCTCAATGTGCGTACTTCTGTACTTACACTTGCCATTTTGAGTGTATAAGTGTTTTCACATTGAGAAGTACGTGGCAAAATGCAGTGTACTTTAAGTACCCGGATGTTGTACTCAAAACGGTTAAAACGTGGAGTGTGGAACGCTGGACACTTCTCAGCCTCAACACTCGACATCTTTGCTACGTAGCGGAAGGGGAGGGGCCACCAAACTATTTCAAATTTGTGAAAGTGGCGGGCGAGGAAGCTGCAGCGATTGAAACATTGAACTATAGAAATTTACTTATATAGGTTTTTTTTTAACTAAGTACAACTATACTGTAATCGGATAGAATCCAATATTGGGTTAATTTATCCGTCTGAATTGAATTACTGCTGATACAGCATGATGTCCGTCACCAGCTGATCTACTGAGCTTCTGGTCCGTGCACAACAGCCGTGTGCGATTTGAGACAACACTGCCATGTCAAAATTCAGGCACTACGCAAGTAAGTACATAGTGTGCACAGTGTACTATATGGAAGTGTACTAATGGAAGTATCTGAGTTGAGACACAGCTATAACCTCCCGAGCAGGGCGGATTACAACTAAAACATTATTCCTGCATCATCTGCAACATGTTTTCATGAATTTTCTTGACTTTTTAAACTTCCTCTCATGATGTTTATACACTATCTCTGTTTCATAGTTGACAAAAAATTGTTGAACTAGTTAATGAGTGAAATACCTCATCAATCAGTCCACCTCTGTGACCTTTTTAAATATTCAGTTGACAGAGAGTCAACTGAATATTTTGCAGGTTCAGACTGTGTCTCCGGGTGGTGAGAGCCCACCACACTTTACCATCTGTTCGGTGTTACTACGAGCTCCCTGCACCATCTGCTGCTCCGGGCGGGGGGGGGCGGTCGTGTGTGTCGCAGTTTGTACAAGGTGGCTGTCTTATCACCCTGACGACCTCTCCACCCTCCGACCCCGCACACACACACAAGCAAACGCTAAAACAGCAACCCAAGAGATGAGACGGGGACGTATTCAATTTGTAGGTTTTCACCGTGCCAGGTTAACGAGCCTGTTATAGAACTCGGAGCTCGTTAACTTCTCCATTAATTAATCTGTTTTAATTGCTGCAGTGATGTATGGTGGCGTCTCACACCTAAAAGGCAGACCTTCCCCTTGAGATTATTAATTTCCAGGGGAACATTCATTTTTTAGTTAAAGCTGCTACACGGTGCGTTCTCCAACAGCTAGCCGGCGATGACGAGTCGTCTCTGTCACGCAGCGATGCTGCTGTTATAGTTGATGTTGCTTCAAACTGCCATATTTTTGTAATCATCCATCACATTCAGAGGAGAAAATCTCAGCTCTATTATCACCCAGGTTTTTGCAATAAAACATTATAGCAAACTTGAAGTGGTATTGATTAAATGCTGCTTTAACTTCCAAGCGTTTTAAAAAAACATCATCTGCCAATAACATGTCTGAAAAGTGGCATCTTTTGTGTGAAGAATTTCAAAATAAATTTGTTTTCCAAAAGTCAATGGTTTTGCTTGAAAGTTTACCAGAATACTAGAAGGACTATGAAGAGATTCAAAGTGACTATTGTTCCTACTGGGAACACTCAAATTGGATTACATTTATTTCTGAGGAAAAACAGATCTTTAAATGTTTGTTTCCCATTTTCATCTCCAATTTTCTTTCTTTTTTAACTTATCCATCCATCCATCCTAAGTATCTTGTACAACCTACTTACACTTCTACTTACCATGCACCCACTTTTTGTTTTTGGTTTTACCTCCAGATAAAGCCTTGTTTTTTCCAACCTGATCGTCTGTCTGCTTGTGTTTCTCGTCCCGTCGGACTTCGTTGTCACTGTGTTCTCAAATCACAGCAGTTAACTTGGTGAATGTGATGTTACCATAACTGATGAAGATGAAGGCCAAAACAGGACTGTAGTTGTAAGTTAAATGAGTTATGCTTTAAATCGTAGCCACTTCTAGCAATATTGTCATTACAGCAAATACACCAAAACAACATGTTTATGTTAAGTAACAAAGACTTTGTATAAATTATGACTCTGGTCAGTCATGAGCAAAGGAAGAAGTATCGTAGTGTCATGTTGTTATTGTCAGCAGAGAGAGGAGGTCAAGACTTCCAACCCAGTCGCCAGAACATATGTTGGCATTGTACATCTCTGCAAACCAGAGGATACGTTGAATGTTGACGTTTCTGAACCAAAAATATGTTTCATATCAGCCTCGTGTCACGCTTGCAGAAACACACAATACCACGTGGTTAATGTTGTGAAATGATTGGTGAAGTTTAGGCAACAAAACTACTTGGTTTGTGTTAAAATAATAACGTAGCAACCGCAACTAACGTAACAAAAATAACTGCCCAGAGCGGACTTTCTTACATAACAAGCGTAAAGTCAACGTTGACTTCTGGTTTCACACAGGGCACGAACAGTGGCCTCCTGGGTGAAAGTTTCTTTGACCCATCCATCGCCTCTCCCACCTGCCCTTAGTGGAATTTCTTGCTTGTTATATTAAACCACGTAACTTTCAATAACAGTCAATACAATGCCAACATTTTTTCCTGGCAGCTGGGCTGAGACTTTGACACAGGAGAAAGCTGTTGGCTTCCTCTTTCCTACTGACAGTCAACGTTGGTTTCTTTTAACCATGACAATAATCGTTCCCTCACCAGCCATACTGGGGTCAGATCAGGAAATCAGCAAATTTATTTTGACGTGTAACACACTGATGGACACAAGCAGACAAACATTACAACATATTATATTCCTATTTTACGTACATGTTTATAGAATCATGACTGACATACAGAACCATTTATTCTCTTTTTTCTTCTTCCTCTCCATCTCATTCACTCTCACACTCCTCATCGCTGCTCGTCTCCTCTTCCCTCTCTGATGGAGTCGCGCTCGGTGGGGGGGGGGGCTGGATCTCCTGCTGACTGTCATCAGCCAAAACTTCACCTACGCACACACACACAAACACACACACACACATCCATGCATAAGTTTATACAAACACACACACACACACACACACACACACACACACACTCTCTCTCTCTCTCTTGCCCTCCTGCAGATGCCAATATTTGTCAGCCAGCTCAGACTTTATTACCACACCATGAGATCAGATTAAAGGAAGTTCATTGTCCTTCACTTCAAGGTCCTTAAAGTCCTGATCTCAGTTTGACTTTGCTGCATATTTTAAACATCAGTAGATCCTCATAATAAGGGCATTCATTCATCTCGGTCTGATAAGGCTAAGTGGGCGTCTGTCTGGGACAAACTAAAAACTCACATATTGCATATATCTTCTTGCAGTTGCTGCCTTTCTGTTTCTAGAAGACTTTTCCGTAGTGAATTAGATCAGAAGGAGCTCAGAAGGTTGTGATGTTATCACATTAATGCCGTGACTCTCAGATTTTACAAGCTAACTCTGTGTGGTCTATCGCTCTTTGAACTGCACGAGGTCTTGGTTCAGCTGGTTCACTCTTTTATTGTGGTGGAAAGAAGTATCTTTAACAGAAAACTCCATCTATGCAGGGGGGGGATTAAACCTGTGCTCCCACTTAACAGTTCGAGGCAGGAGTACCGATGGCAGATCAGTCAATTGATTCAATAAGTCAGTGCACAAGGAGCAGAAAAAGACATTTTCACTTAAGAAAAATAGCTTATTACCACTTTTATTTTCATCAGTTCAGGTAACATTTTACTCACCAGCGTAATTGCTGAGATCTCAGAATGAGATCACGTTGCTGTAAATAGGTCCAAAGGGGAAACAAACAGAGAGTGGAATTACAACCCACGCTGTCTATCGGAAAATACAACTCAAGTTGTAATAAACTCTAATTTTCCTTTAACCTCTCTGTGACTCTTTGCTAGTATGTTCCTGTCTGTTGGTGTACGAAGCGGCTGAGTCACTAGGATGCAGCAGGGAAAAAATAGTCTCAAGCAAGCTGTCAAAGCCTCACAGATACTGTATATTAAATTATGTTAAACAAGTATTTCTAAATCTTACATTTGAGAAACAGAAGTAGGTTTGTGTTCTTGTCCCCCTCACATACAAATGAAACCTAACAGCCTCTCACAGCACAGTAAAGAGCTGTCATCTCGGTGATCTGGATCGTGGCCATCTCCTTCTGTCTTCATTGTGACTCACCTGAGTCCAGTTCAGTCCGCTCTATTGGATTTCTGTCTATTCCACTCTGCTGGCTCTCCTGAAGTCCAGTCCAGTACACACAGTCGAGCCCAGAGTTAAAAAAAAAAAGAAGAGGCCCGACAGCTGGCCAGTAATTACACTGCTGGCCCCGGTAATGTGGTTTTATTAGGTCAGGGTGAAGAAGCCATTAAGTCACTCAGGCAGGTAGTCAGAAAATTCCCCCGTCCTCCCTCTCTGTCTGGGAACATCTGGCACCCTCTAGTGGAGGGAACACTGAAGTGCACTCTGTGTACAAGTACATCTCCTGCCCCGAGCTGAGATATGAGTTTATAAATTAGGTGATGAAGCTCATTGATTACTGATCTGAGTGATGAGTCCTGGCAGCATAGGTAAATCAGGTAAAAAGATTGTGCAGGAAAACAGAATCAAAAATAATGAATAAAAAAAATAGAAAAATAGATAATATTAAACCAAAAAAGAGACGACGTGGACACAAAGAGCATGCACTAGTTTCACTATTAGCCACCAGCCTTCCACAAAGTGTTCATGTTTTGGTTTTGATACCAGATGCATGTTTTTTTCTGTCACTCTGAAGAACCTTCCCTGAATCTAAAACTAATAACATCATCTCATTTGTTATTGAAAGACAAAACATGAAGAGTTCTCAACTCAGGGATGATGATAAGGATTCCTCACGAATCAAGAGATGTTGACTTGACTGATGAAAACTAAGTGAAACCATGACATTCTCCGCAGTCAAAAGTATACAAAAGGCATCGCTCAGTATTTTTTTTTCCCGTTCAAGACAACTTGCAAAGATTATTCTCTACAAGGTTGAGGATTATCTGTGGTTAGAATGAACATGAAGCCCTGAAAACCACTTCAAGATCACGACCGAGCTGGTTTAACAGACGCCTGCAGGCAAAAACATCGTCATTCATGCACTGATCAATTTAGAGATTTTGGGCTATTTTGCTTCCTTCTTTCAGACTGGTGTAAAGAAAACATCCAAAATACACATTCAGGTGTTTATTTTACTACATTTTGTCTATTTTCACCAAAAGTTAGCATTAGATAATGTCTCATTTGCATATTTAAACCTTCAATTTCAGAAAACTTGTAATACAAAAAAAATGATTGTCTTAATGTAACTAATCAAGTGGGGAAGATTCATGGTGATATCTAGTAGTTATTTGTTTTCATCTATTCACCTGAAGTGTCTTCAAAATGTATGGAATAACAGATAAAAGTACCGGCAGCTCATTACCTGGACTTTGTACCGTAATTAAAAAACAGAAATTTTGTATTAATTAACAGTAATTTATTAATTTAAACAGTAAAAAAAAAAGAAAAAAAAAAGATATTTTCTGTTATTTAATGGTGTATCTACAATAAAAAACAGAATATTTTCTATCATTTTATTGTGTTAGTAAAAAAAACAAAATATAATCTATTATTTAATTGTGTATTTATAGTAAAAAACAATACATTTTCTATTATTTAATGGTGTATCTATAGTAAAAATACAGGACATTTTATGTTATTTAATAGTATAACCACAGTATAAAAACTGTAAATGTAATAAATACGTAAAATAACAAAAAATGTGCTGGCAATATCCTGTAATTTAAAAAAAATAAATTATATAAAGTTTTACCTACAGTAAAAAAAGAAAAATATATTTTTTGTCAATATTGTATCAACAGCAATAAAAATATAACGTTTATGTTAGTTAACAGTGTATCTACAGTGATAATAACTCTTGTTTAAAAAATTCAAACAAATATTCTGTGATAAAAACTTTTTTTTTTTTTTAACTTATAGGTCTTTCACAATTCTGTAAAGAAAACTAAAATAAAAAGGACAAAAACATGTGTGGAAACCCATCGCCCACATTGTGTGGTGTTCTCTAGGTCTGGAGCTGTGTAGGGTTTAGTCTAGGCCCTGCTGTTCTAATTATGATAAACCTTAATGCTACAGAATACAGTGGTGTTTTGGACAATAGTGTGTATTCTTTCTTATTCTTCTGGCTTCTGTCTCTCCATCATCACACGTTCCTCTCACTCGGCCTCACTGTAATTAGAGGCGGATCATTCATGGTACATTTGCGGTACATCTACAGGCCACCGCACCCCATCAGCTGCATGATACTTCAATCAATGTTAAATCAGCTCATAGCTTTCACAGGAACGGGAGGGGTCGAGGGTCAAACCGAGCTCGGTACAACGTCAGGTTTTTAATCTCACCTGTTGGATAGGTGTGTGTGTGTGTATGACGCATGGAAGGCGATTATTCATGCGAGTGTGCATGTAGCAGTGTATCATTCAATTATAGGTATGTCAGTGTTTGTAGGTGGATGTCACATATAATGTTTTTGATCATACACAGTACATGTGCTGGTGTGTGTGTGTGTCACCAGACACTCTTCTTCATTTAGTGCCCCCCCCCCGCCTGCAGCTGTGTGCTGTCACCAGAGGCCAGCGAGGAGCTGATGGGGAGCGTGAACTCCAACCAGACTGCCCTCCTCTGGTCAGCGGGGGGATTATTATCTGCCCAGTTAAAGGGTCAATAAGTAAGGTCTTTATTGCACCACAGCTCACAGTGACTGTAATATATCTGCAGACGCTTGATAGCTTTATCGATCGATACAAACAACTCAGTGGGTGCTTTTCAAACGGCCTTGTGTGGTTTATTGTCCGTGTTGGAATAAAACCAAAACTGTTGTCATGGTGTTTTTTTTATAAAATATTCCTGTTGGATGTTTAATTGGATTGATTAGTTGATGCATAAAGGACAACCAGACAACACCATCTGGGATGTTTCAACGCCATCTCTGTAATGAAAATATGACTTTATTCTTTGTGTCAGTATGTTACCATGATGTGAAAATCTTAAGTATTATAATTTACCCCCCAAAGAAAATCCTCAAAAAAGCAAATAGAAATTGATATGCATATGCATGGGGCTGTGAGAGTCCCAAGTCTGTCTTTGCATGTATTTGCTGCACCACAACAACATTTCTGGAAATGTTTGGACCCAAAACTGAGACTCGGGGATGGAGCAGGGTGAGGATGAATTCAATTTTCTTGGTCTTGATTAAAGGCAGTGGCTGGCTTTTAATCAATGAACACTGTTCATGTCAAACTAATGAAATAAAATATATATAAAATGCTCTTAACTCATATTCTCTTTATCAAATAACTCCAAATAACTTGCCCCTTCTGCACATAACAGAAGTTCATTTTTGTTGTTTGCTAGTTGATTCAAAAATTATATATCCAAATATGTCTAAGAGTCTGGGTTTTTTTTGTAAACAAAATACATATGTATATTTTTTTCTCCTACTCACTTTATTAATCTTTCAGCAGTGATTTACACTGTATTATTATTATTTTAAACCCAAGTATACTTCATAACTTTATATAAAAGACAATTACCAAAACACTTTTTGACTGCATTCAAGTGTGTCTGCGTGCAAATTGAAAATATGCAAAGTAATTTTTTTTTTAATTTAAATTCACTTAGAGGCCATAGTATCTCAATTCACAACATTAATACGATCAGGAGATTTGCAGTGATTTAGAATTATTCAATATGAGCTAACTCAATTTATTCAGGTGTTGAGTCAGCCAGTATAAATAAAAAACATCTAGTTTCTACTTTAAGTACATTTGCCCACCAGCTCAGTGAGTGCACAGACACAAAAATATAGCACTATAATATAGCATATTTTCAATAATGACACATCCAAATTAAAAAGCTCTCAACATTTGTGTTGGACAGCCAACATTTTCACAATGCATGAGGAAAATGAAAAAGTCTTGGGTTCATACTGTCACACTGAATGCCAAGTGACAGAAAAAAAGAGAGTAAAGGAAGGAGAGGAGGTGGAAAGTTGAGGGGAGTGGTGCATTAATTTGCTGGTTTCATGATCTTAACAAGTTCCCAAATTAAAGGAATTATCGCCTTCGCAGGATCCCCGACACCGAGTGAAGGAAGGGCACACCGCGAGAACACGGGGGAAGCTGACAAAGTTGACAACTTTCGCTTCAAAATGAGCGATCCACTATTTGAGAAGTGTTACACTCGCAATCACAGTTCCTGTCATGAAAATTAAACTTGTTAGAGTTTTCTTGAGAGAATAAATGCTGAATAAATAGTTTAAACATGTGCAAAACCTGAGATATAAACTTGCGAAAGCTTCTGGAAAAATATCTATATGCTCTTTTTCATTAGGAATTCCAGATATAAAGCATTAAACTCACTCATAAGAAACTTACCACAAAATAAGGACTATGTTATTATAGGATTAGAGTTAGGGATATAGGCTTTTAATGGGATTTGATTTGCAACATTCGCTGTTGCTCTGAACTCACAAACCTAGGAAGCGTTCCTGCATATTATACTTCATGCTACCTGAATTCTCATATTGTACTTCTGAATTCATAGTTCATATGTGCATTGATGTAAAATTTACACCTGTACATATGTGCTATGATGACATTGCTGAAGAATATTCTAAAAACATGGTTGTAAAATTTCTGTATTATCTCAAAGTAAATATGGTATTTTGTAAAAAAAAAAAAGTATTAGTTTTTAAATATGATAATGATGATATTGTTTTACTGTTACCTAAACTTAAC
The DNA here is from genome assembly GCA_916701645.2 of Sebastolobus alascanus. Lineage (NCBI taxonomy): Eukaryota > Metazoa > Chordata > Actinopteri > Perciformes > Sebastidae > Sebastolobus > Sebastolobus alascanus. The sequence goes on from CAKAOJ020000179.1 coordinate 729,022, forward strand.
CAATAGTTCAAATGTAGTTATTTGAACCCAAACCATGATCTTTTCCTAAAACTAACCAAGTAGATTTGTTGACTAAACAGGTTCTACACTGCAGTTTCTGTAGGAAAACATCCGAAAAATAACTTTTTGTACGATATCATACAAGTATGAGGATACGTTGCACAACCTCAGAGACCCTGATGAAGGCAAGATACCAGAAAATGTTTGGTGAATAAAGCGCGTGGTGTACTGGAGAAGAGCGTGTGATCCGTTTTCATTTTGATGGACTTGCAATGAAGCTGAACTTTAGTCTTAAAGGACAACACTTATTTTGATATTGGTCCAGTATTGAGGGAGAACAATCATTCGGGGCAACCTGTTACCATCATTTTATATCCACTAAAAGTGCTTGTTTTTGCCATGACAGACTCATATTGTTATTATAAATGTCTGACAACATTGTGGAAAGGACCATACAGAGAAATATTTGTTTTTTCTTTTCCTTTTGCTTAATCCAAACCAATATTTAATTGCTTCAGATTATATTTTCCCCTTTAACCCTGTCATGGCAACAGGTCTTTTGACTGTTTACTTCCTCCAGAAACACATGAATACATCCTGTATCAGTGATTTATACCTGGATGATATTTATGGCTGCTGCTACTTCATGCATTTGAACACAGCACGATTACACAAGTCATATAATTTTAAAAGAGCAGTGACCTCGTGTCCCTGAATTACTGCGTCGGTCCAGTAAATGATTTTATCACCCACATGACAATTTAGTAATTTTATATGTGCGTGACCCAAACCAAATGGATGACTTCTCCTAATACTAATAGTGTAGTCTCTATTAACACTCTAACATTGTGCAGCTGCTGTTTCTTCATCGGTTGAAATGATGATGATCTGCAGACTCTTGAGACATTGGTAAATAATAGATTAGAAAGATAAAACTTTTCATCCAATATCAACTGTTTGATGAGCATATTAGCATGAAGGAAGCATCCATCAGAAACATGGATAATTCTGACCGTTAAAGACGTTGATTATTAACATGTTATGTATCCTAAAAATGAATCACTTGAGATTCAAGTTGTGTATAAAAGAGTCCCCACTATGGTTGTTTCTTTTGGAAAGTTATCAGGGTGTGTTGAGTTGTAGTGGAGTATTTGGTGTTTTACAGGGGAAAAAAAGTAGTAGAAAACCAGGAAAAAAAAATAATACTAAATTCACATGTCTCCAAATACCCTAGAATTATCTATTAAGCCCTTGAGAGGTCTTAATAGGCTGAGAATAGGCTGGTTCTCTCAATAGGCTGAGAACCAGAAATTTAATGGGATTACCAGGCTGGTGCAGAATCCCTAATTCATGTGATCCCTGTTGTCCCTGTTATTTTTCCCTTAAGACAGAGCCTTTACTGTACAACAAGCCCCCTGTATATACTCAGACATTAACCCAACAATAAGTGAAAAAGATTGAAAAACACATTCTGTATTTGCTCCACCACATCTTTAAGGTACAGTAAACTCAAATCTCTTCCATCCTTTTATATTTATGAATAACTCACAACATCCATTCCTTTATAACTAAATGTCCAAATACAGTATTCATACACAATTCCTGTTTGTTTAAATGTCATCCAGCAGAATATTCAGACATTTCTTTACAAGTCTAGTTCCTCATTGAACCCTCTCTGACTCAAAGTGCCCAATTTAGAAATCTATTGTATGGAACAACTTCTCTAAATCTCCCCGTCTCTTTGACAAACACACTTTCTTTATTCCTTTATCTAAGAGAAGAAACTGGATGATTAATTTCCAGAAAGGTTCCTGTCACTGCGTAGATATATATGTTTGTTTGTTTATATCTTATACAGCAGACGATTATATTCTGCAATTTCTTTGTTTGAGTTCTCTTGATGTTTTTTCTTTCACATCCTTCTCCAAGTGGACATGTTAACAAACACAGGATGAATCTCTCCTCTCATGTGCATTTCTTTTAAACACAGTCATTGTCCAATATATCTCCCATATAGCAGAAAATGTGTGTCAGAGACCTGAGACATCAACAATACACATCTTTGGAGTCAGAGCCTATACAACAAAGATGAAGGTTTCTTTCTTTTGTCTAGTAGACTTTCAACATCCCTAGAAGAAGAAATCCGTCATGTTTTCTCCACCAACACACAATAATTTTAACATAATGCTGGAATGCATTTAACATACAGCACAACAGTTTGTTTGAGATGTAATTTTTGTTATTTAAAGGTCTTATGATAACATTTTTTTTAAATAATACATCTAGAGCTTTCAGAACGGTGCCAAATAAAAGTATGGCTTTTCCTGAAAAATAATTATGATGATGTGAATTAATTTTTTCAAAACTTTTGGCATGTCCAAAATTAATGTTTTGTTCTTATCTGTGGAAGATATCGGACGTTTTGTTCCCACTTAAAAAAAACAGATAAATGGCTGAGATTGACGGTAAGTGTTAGGGCTGTGTATTGGCACGAATCTGGTGATACAATACGTATCATGGAACAGGAGGTACGATTCAATATATTGCGATACTGCGATATATTGCGATTTTTTAAATATAATTCTAGGAAAATTGTCATAGTATAAAGAACACACAGTCGTCTGCATAAAATCGGAGTAAAAAAAAGTTAACTTTTTTTATGCAATCACAACAGCATTTATCACAGTCCCTGTAACATCCAACATCACAGCACTACACTGAGAGGACACATTCACTGAGAGGGTGCATCTCTTTGCAAATTAAATGAAGTATTGACTGAGTTAATTTTTGCATGTAAACTATTAATTCAAAATCGATACAGTGTTTTTGAGAATCGATATTGTATCACAACACTTGATATTTTCGATATTTTCTTACACCCCTAGTAAGTGCCTGGCAATGACTTGTTGTGAAGTGAATGCATTGGAACGGGGGAGGGAGAAAGTGACATCTAGTGGCTGAATGTCATCAACAGCACCTTTAACATCTTTTCTCCTCCAGCACCAGAAGAAAACTCCCCGTTTCCAGAATGACAACACCTTTATTTGACCATGCACCTCTCCTGTTCACTGTTTGATTTATGATCTCCTCTGCTTATCACGATCCAGCTGCCACAACGTGAGGTCCTGTCATCCCCTCCCCCCCGCCGTTTGTTACTGTGTATTGTGTTCTGATGTCGTATAACTGATATGTCTGTGCTCCACTGTCACTTGCACTTGGCAAGTGAAAACTCGCTCTGATTGCTGGTTCCTCAGAGGAGCTTTACAGTGGTGAGACATCAAAGATTGTGAGTCAGAACAAGCTCTATTTCTTTTCTTTTTTCCCCCAAGATGTTTTCACAGCCATTTCACTTTCAGCTGGGAAACATCGAAAATTGCAGTGAAGAATTGGAGCACACTGCTGAATGCGTATTGTCACTCTCCTTGGAGTTACTGAACGAAGCAGTGCTGCTTGTTCCAGTCGAAAAAAGAAAATAATTTAAACAGAAAACGTTGCTTGTTTGTCACCTGTCATATATATTTTCTGTCCTTAAAAATGTTAATATTTGGTAGGAAAGATGTTAAAAGATCCACCACACCACAGTTCACTTGATATATGTACGACAGGTGTCCTTTGGCCAACACACAGACTCACAAGGTGACTAACATACCGTGCATGGCCGGTTCAAAACCATGACAGATAGACAGTCGGCTTGTCTGAGCTTGTTTGTTGAAAACGGCTAGTTAAAGTTTTATATGATCGGGATGGGGAGAGCTGTAAGACTCAACCACAAAGTCTATTATGTAGAAAGAGACTGAAGGTATGAGCTAAAAGAGGCTAAACCCTACGTAGAGCTGTATCTCAGTACGCTCAGTGGAACTAAAGACCATAAAATCATTTGATTCACCGCTGATGTTAACAACACATCTTGATACAGGTTTAAATGATGTGAACTGCTTCTTATAAATATTGTATCATTCTGAAATGTGCTGTATATTTTGGAGATTTAGATACTAGCATTTAATGTCCTAAATGTTGCTTTCAGAAATACCTGAGTTGAAGATGTTTGATGCTGTCCACGGTGCTGTTTAATCTTCAGATCAGGTCCAGGTTGAAAGAGTTACCATAGAGACTAATAGGACAAAAAAAAAATGCAGTGAGGCTGAACAAGAGCATCTAACCCATCTCTCTTTCTCTCTGTGAATCTTTTCACTCTCCATCTCGTTCCTTATTCTCCTCCAGTTTTCTTTGCTCTTCTTATTCTGACCTACAGAACTCCCTGACCCATAAATGTCTCATCTCCTCTGTTGCAATAAGTTCAGTACATTTTTCAGGGGGTTACCTCTTTTTTTGAAAACTCTTAGCAGCACTTTACAACCTTAAATCATTATATATTTGCTAAACCAGTCTCAGTGTTCTGTTCAATGTTGTATTTTAAAGTCAAACCCTTACATGCAGTGCTTTTACTAGGAAACCCTGTGATGTGTTGTGTTGTTGTCTGAATGGGTGATTCATGACATGACCTCAGGATGAATGGCTGCATGTGTGTGCAAGGACATGTATGTGCATCATTGCAATGCCTGGATCAACAAACACTTAACCTACTGGTGTGTGCACGTAAGCTTTTTCTAAACATGGCTTAACTCTTTGGCAGAATCCCCAGATGATAGCGATCAACAGATGATAGCGATCAACTTGGTGATTAAAATGTAATCGAAACTGATGAAAATTTTAAGATGTGAAAAACTATCTGAAGTTTCCAGCTCTTCCACCGTTAAAAGGACACAAACAGCGGCTACTTGCAAAGTCAAACTTGACATCTCATTAATAGTAAAGTGTAAATACTGCAAAAAAAATAGTCAAGAGTAAAGGAAATAAGATGAGAAGAAGGGCAAAGATAAGGACAAATAATAGCAATAGTGGAAAAAAAGGTGATGAGGTGTTTGAGAAAATACACATCTTAATCTATCAGCCTTTGTCCCCCTTTTCCTCTCTCCACCTGTCGTCCCTCTCACTTTGCCTCAGCTTAACTGTCTATCAGCCATTTCTCATAATCACAAATATCTTTTCTCACTTCCACTCTAACTCTCTGGGTCTATCTTGGTCTCTTTATTTCGGTTATTCCCTTTTCTCTCCCGTCGTTCTCTGTCAATCTATCTCACTGAGTCTCTCTCCGTCTCTGCCGTGGCCTGATTTCCACTCCACTTTGTCTACCAGCGATAGAAACAAAGAACAGCATGTTTTTCTTTGTGTTTTATTCTTCGCTATGGCACCACATCGTATCCAAAGAATACATAAATATATCGTCGCCAGGAATATAATCTGAAAGCAGCATTCAAAAAAAGTGCAGCACAGTTTTTAGCGGCACACATTGTCATTGGCAGGAGTCTGTCTTTTCTCAGAGTATGTGACAAAACTAACAATCGTATTTAACAATGGTTTACTGAGTTAAATATAGTTATCATCACATCCAGTATACAGTACGTCTGGAGAGAAATTTAGGCAGAAACAGTGTTAGTTTTACAAACAAGAAGCAGAGCTACAGGACTACACGGATAAACAATTGTTTTTTTGTGATTCAAGAGACAGTTCCTTTGTGAACTCAACAAAACACATTTTTCTTCTTCTTGAGACAGCAGAATGATTGTGATTTCAACTGTTAACAATCAGCACCTGAACACTCAAACACTCTCTTATGATCACAAACACAGAAAAGATAGCAGACTTTCGCAATCACCAAACAACCCCCAAAATAATTGCATGTACTGTATGTCCTTCCTGGGCTTCTGTACAGAGCTGCTCTTGAGGTAGATTGCAACTTGAGCATGAAACCAGTTTGGAGAATTAATAACGTTTTAGCAGAGAGGAAGCTTCTGTAAACATCAAAGCAAAAGCATGTTCATTTAATTTAATCTGGCATCTATGATGTTGAAAGCTCAACATGATTTCTATAAGCTTACTATTTGGATATTTACTCTCGATAAGAGGTGAGCTGAAATATGGATGCATTGATTCAACCTTCGTTGCATATGATTCCCCATCTCTCTCGACTCACGGTATCTGTTGATACCGAGTACCAATCCGATATAATTTTCTCTTTTCCTCAAATTTAAAATCTGTATACCTCCCTGCATGCAGCACTTTGGACTGTTATTTCTGTAAGCTAACATGAGGACAGGGGTCACTGAAAACTGTCCCTTCATGACTGAATGAATGTGACTGAAAACTGGCTTATACTGGTGACGTATAGGATAAAGAGCGACAAAGTCAGTGTAGGGAGGAGGTCGGGGCAGACGGGTGGGTATAAAAAAAAGGTCACGTTAGTTGTCACATAACTTCTGTACTGAACGCCACTTCCGTAATTACTTTAACGTAAACCACAATCTTTTCCTAAACCTAACCAAGTAATTTCATTGCCTAAACAAGCCCGCAGTGTTGCTGGACATTCGTAGGACAAAATAACTTTTTTATAAGATATCAGTCGAACCGTTGTATGAGGATACATCGAACCAATCCACTTAATGAGGTCAACAACGGTGCTGATAGTGTATCGGATTGGTGCGGATGGACAAACAACACATGACGACATACTGAACATAGTCATATTTTGGTTTTAACAGGTAGAAATGAGCACAGATTGGACAACTGCAGTGGCTTCACAAGGAAACAGCTGAAAACCTGTGAGAACATGAAGTCATACGTTGTCAGAAAACTGAAACAGAATTGCCACGTGTTAAAGGGAATGAAAATAAAGACAAATTAGGGCAACGAGGACTGTAAACTGTAAAAAGGAACATGTTTAAAATAATGAGAATCTATTTGATTCGTGTACATAGACACACATTTTTTCGTGACCCTCAGCACGACTTTCAACAATTTTTGTGCTTTTTCCTACGAATGTCCACCAACACATGACGCTCCATTACACACAAATCAATACATTAAATTTCGAGACTATTTCACGAACTGCTGTGCGACTGGGCTGGTCCCCACCTTGAGATAACAAGCTATTGCAGAATTACAGCACCAGTAAGGATGCTGGAGTTCATCGTCCAACTTGCCTTGTCCAACTTGCCTTTTGTTTATTTCTCTCAGTTCATGGCTCTGAGTTACTCGGCCAAATGTATTCCTTTTCTCTGCCCGTTGAGATCCAAATAAACTCAATAAACAAGTTTATTTTTGCCTCCACAGCAGCTCTACTCTAGCTTTAGGAAATGCTGGCGTAACTGAAAGTTTAATGGTCAACGGTGCCGGACAACCGGAGGGTGAAAGTGTCTCCGACCGACTGTAACTCAAGGACGTGAATATCTTCTTAATTAATCTGATGTCATAATGAACTATAACTTATCTATTTAATATTTACACTATAACACTTCAGAATGTAATATTTGGGTATATGAGCCCCTGTGGAACTGTAGAGGATCTGTGTAATGACAGGAAATGAAAGCTGGAAGAAGCGGCAGAGTTACTCTTGAGTTATGTTTTTTAATGAAACTGTAACGACTCAATCATAAAAAACTGGCTTCTCAGGTTTGAATTGATGGCTTAATATCACTTTGAATATACTCATACCAAAGTGAGAATTAGACAACAGTTTTTATTACTAACTGCAACTGAAATGCATGCAGGGGATATTTTCACTATGAGATTCAGTATCTCCATCATTGCCGTCAGAGTTTTTATACCCGTCTTGGCTTTGCCTTGACAACTTTATTTCCATCCGTTGCCTCTGCAGGAATTTGTGCATCAACTTATACGTCTCCAAAGTTTCTTTTGTCTCCTGTGTGTATCTAAAACACTGAACTCAGACTTTACTTTCCAATTATTTTTGTATTATTGTGATGACAGGGCCCCTTTGCTCTCATTCCAAATAGAGTCAAATGTCTGGTTCAACAAGATCATGGTAGAATATTACATTTTAATATATTTTGCTCTCATTTCACAAACATCAGTCGTTGCTGGAAAAAAACTATTATATCTGGTATTTCTACTGGAATTGGGTCCAATAAAGATGCACTTTCCCAAATGGCTTCTTTCAGTATTTTCCTCCCCTCATCTCCCTTTTTTACTACTTTACTACTCTCAAGTTTCAGTGTATGATCACAGCGAGGTCTAATCTTCCAAACACCCAAAACAGAGAGGAAACATTTCCCCCCCTCGCTTCTCCTCAACTGTCAAGACAGCAAATAACACGTCGGCACGGACATCAATTTCCCAGAAAGTAGGACACAGAGGGGGAACAGAGAAGGTTTTAGACACACCCAATGGGTCTCATTTGTCAATTTGATCCAGCTCGTATCCTGAGTGTAAAATATGGTGGTAGTACCACCTCAGTCCACATCTCTCAACCTTGTGACAGCGAGAGGGAGTTTGGTACCAAAAGTGAGCCGCACAGCATTTCCAACAATTCTGACTTTAAGGTTGACATTTAAAGGACTGTCGTATGGTACTTTTTAAAGTACTGTATTTAATGTCATTGGCAGGCAAGTTATATGGCCAGTAATAATTATATTCAAAGCCTTTATTTAGTCAGGGATATTAAAAACTCTGATTCGACCTCACAGGGCAGAAATAGTGAGATTCATTACATCTATGTATAGATGTAATGATTCTCACTATTTCTATTGAAATAGAATTGTCTGTAAATGTGGTGTGTTGTCTATAGACAACACACCACATTTACAAAAGATTCAATGATGAACTTCCCCCCCCCCCAGAAATTGTTAATGGAAATTCAAAAATAAGAATTTATCTGCAATTTGCGTCCCAATTTATATGGTACCATTACTAATACTTTTCTCTGTAGATCTTCTCACACTTGTGCAGTTGCAATTGTTTTTCTGCTGATTGTATAATGTGTCCTTCATAAAAAGATCTCACTGCTGCTATATATGCTCTAAAGAACACTTTACGTCAAAACTTGTCAGCAATTTCATCAGATCATTAGTTGTAAATTAAATTTACCACTTCAAGACTTGAGGAGAAACCTTTGCTTTGTTTTTATTTCCACACATAAGCTACTTTAAATAATAAACATGTCTGATTTTGGCACTATAAAACACTATGCACTGGAAAAAGAAAAAACAGAATAAAGCATTTCCTTGATGCTTCCCAGGACCAGCAAACCTTTGACACAATTGCTTGCTCTTCAGGGCCAATTTTCTGCACCACAGAAGCCATAAGGTGGAATTGGAAAGCATAAATAATTTGTGCAGAAAATAAAAAAAAACACATTGAGCTCTGTAAAAATGAATATATTGATCCCTGTAGTGAAACTGGGTAACTACAGTAGCATGTTGGAGGTGAGGGTTGGAGAGCAGTGAGAAAAAAAAAAGTAAATATAATCCAAATCTATATTTTAGCATTACCAACTCATATCAAACCTCAGTCAATGGAAACTTATGCTGAGAATATAAAACCATTTCTTGAACTAGTTGAAACATTTTTAATATGAAGACATTGTGAAAACCTTATAGAGGATTGTGAAAATACTCTAGTCCTTTAGCAACGAGAGTTGTTTTATATTAAAGCCCACTTTCTTAACAATTTTTTTTCCGCAAAACTCGAGAAAACGTCAGTCATATCTTGCTTGTTAAATGAGATTTAATATCTTGAGCAACCACTTTGCAGCGGTGGAATAGCAACAAAGCAAACACCAACGTTTTATGATGCATTTCGGATCACCTTTTGGAGCAGGCAGTGGAAACGGTGAAGAAAACAAGTATATGCTGCAATAAATCAACTGATATCACACAACAAATCTTTACACAAGATGAGGAGCAAAACTTGTTGCTTCTGCACTCCTTTCAAGGTCAGATTATTGGATGGATCTATTAGTACAGACTTGTGAATATCAGTTATTAAAGTATGTTTAAGTTTACGAACAATCCAGATATGAGACTCAGTAATTGGGGCCTGAATTTAATGGGCAGTCAGTGTCGAGGAGCTTTAAACTGTGCTGTAATGTGATCCATTGATATGCTCCGTCTTCAGGAAGTTTTTAGTACATTTCTGGACAGAAAGAAAAAATGTCTGATCAGGTTCACTTAGGGTCAATAATCAATTTTTTCTGTTCCCTTCAAAACTGAACTAACAAGCTTCCATAAGGAGGTAAAATTTGAATCTCAGAGATGAGGATGAAAAACCCGAAAAGAACAATGCAAATACATTTTTCATCTAAGACGACGGCAGCTGTCCTCTGCATCAAAGAAGAAATGGAAAGAAAGGGAAGACCATTTCTGTTTCATCAGTCTGGGGACACACTAGAATATTTGGAGGATGATTTCCTGCAGATTTCCCAGTTCTGACAATTAGAAAGGAAACTGACTGTTGTATTAATCCAGAGGTTGTCTGGTAGTCTGACACGCTTAAAGACTGTGTTAATTATTGATATGAACGATCTATAGAATCTATTTAAGTTTAATTGGCAAACCAAAACCATAAGCAAATCAAACAAAACTACTTTTTTTCAATTAACCATTAAAAGTGAAGTCAATGCTGAAGTGCCTTAAACTTGCATTCTTTCTACTATCCAGCAGGGGGCGACTCCTCTGGTTGCTAAGAGAAGTCTGATTGTATAGAAGTCTATGAGAAAATGAGCCTACTTCTCTCTTGATTTATTACCTCAGTAAACATTGTAAACATGAGTTTATGGTCTCAATCGCTAGTTTCAAGTCTTCTTCAATACAGCATGATGTTCATTTAGTAAATTATGGTCCCATTTAGAGTCAAATAGACCATAAAGCAGGGGATGCTTTAGGGCGGGGCTACCTTGTGATTGACAGGTCGTTACCACGGTGTTGTCCGGTCTGGGAGTTGTCCGTGTTTTCGTCTTAGAAATTTAACCCTTCCACAGTGTGTTTTCAGTTCATCAAAGTTAATTATAACATGTTGTGTCATATTCAGCGTTTGGTTGTACTTAGCTCCACCCTCACGTGTCACTTCTGGTTGCAAAAAAAACCAGAAGTTATGTTTCTCTTCATCAGTTTCTCTCCTTGGTGGTCTGAGAGAAACATATTAGTTATCAGATGTCATTGAGATATCTATGTTGACCTTCGTTTTGATAGAATTTTAATGTTGTCAACATATATTCATGTCTTGTGAAGCCTCACACTGAGATATCTGTCTGTGCATACATATGTATGCATACATGACTTTTTCTTTTCCCTAAAACTTTGGCTGCTTTAACCTCAATGTTCACATGTCTTTTAGTCTGCAAATCATCAAATCAATGCTTACTGACTGTCTTTCAACCCTACAGGAGGTTGAGGTATTGGGTCGAGTGAGTATTACTATAAATTTATGCAACAATATCTTTACCAGAGTATTTATGACGGGGCAATCATGTGTCATGGAGTGCCAAAAAATCTGCAGGTTTTAAACTCCAACCAATCAGGACACCAGGTGATTTCACTGATTAACGCACCGTCACCCAGACGAGACGAACTAATCAGTGAAATCAGCTGCTGGTGTGTGTGTGTGTGTGTGTGTGTGTGTGTGTGTGTGTGTGCAGAGTGCAGACACTGTGGTAGCTGTTTTCTCCTGTGATTGTCTGTAAATCTGACAGACAAATAAACCTTTCATTATGTGTGTGATGAAATGTGTTAAACATATATCTTATTGTCTTACTGATGTATAAGTGCTCGCTGCAAATATGGTTATTATTACTCAGTGGGTTTCCATCCTGTGTTATGCATTCTATGTGTTATATTTTCATCTTATGTTATCTTACTTTTCGTGAAACTTTATTTGAAACTTTTTTGGACTTTGCTGTGCACTTTTGCACTGCTGCAATTCTTTAAAAAATGTGTATTTTGCTTGATTTTATGCATGTTTTGTATTGTATAAAGTGAGGCTCTGTAGTCTGACCCAAGACGTCAAACTTTATTACCTCTTTCAACTTTGACAAAAGTAGCACCGACCAGATCCACTCCTTCCTTTCTTACTTTTCACAATAAAAGCCCTAGACATGTGATATTCGCAGGTGAGTATTTCACATTTTCGTGTATAAAGGCCTGTGTGCCTGTATGTTCTGAGGTAGCTGAAAAATACTTATTTTGGTGTATAGTCGAGATCGGTTGTGAGTCTGTGTCCGTCAGAAAAAGTAGGTTCTGTTGTGTTTATTTATAGCCTCAGAGATTGGCAGAGAATGCACTCGAGTTTTCATCTTAAAAAATTTAAATCTCCACCACTGATGTAGAAAAGAAAAGATAAGGAGAGAATAAGAAAACGGGGACCTTTTGATGCTGCTGCAGTGTTTATTGATGTCTATGTGCATGCTGCAAATCTGGGTACTGGTTTTAATATTATTATTATTATTTTGTGGGTTTTATTTTCCATCTTATGTTATGCATTCTATTTCATCTTATTTTTATTTTTATCGTATTTTATCAAGTGTGTTTTAATTTCCATCTTATTTTCCCTGTTTTTAATGTTCATTCTATGTCTATTTCCCTTATTGTAAATAACTTTGTGCTGTATTTCTCATATGGTAGGCTTAGAGATGAGTCCTCGGAGTTATCGTTACTTATCCTCCTGTTACCTGCGTTGCCCCTGGATACGGGGGGGGGGCGATCTCACTTCTTCTTCTCCTTCCATCCTGCCCTACCTGGTATTCCAGGCACGCAGCAGGTAACGTGCATGTGTGGCAGTCAAGGCAAGAGGAGAGTCACATACAGAGAGAGACACTCACACACACACACACATACACATACACATACACACACACACACACACACACACACACACACACACACACACACACACACACACACATTTAAATACATAAAAACAAAGTGATAAACACTCACAGAAAACATGAATATAGTCACACAAACACACACACTGAACACACACTGAACACACACAGTGCCTAGACTGTCAGGTTGCATCATACAGTAGAAGCTGAAACTGTTGAAAGCCCAGAACATGAATACTTGATGTGCATGTGCACACAACATGTGTGTGAAGTGCTGGATTGTGGTTAAAGACATGAACCACAGGGCATGAGTACACAGCTAGCATACACTTATTTCTGTGTGTGTGCATGTGTGTGTGCATGTGTGTGTGTGACTAAGTTGAAAGCAAAGAGCAGCAACATGAGTGTGAGAATAGACATCATAGATTCAGATGGCTGGTTGTGTGTCAGAGAGGCAAACAGCATCGTTGGAGATCATTATTTTCCTTTTTATATCAAATATAACACAATTGTAAATTGATTGGTGTTTATTTGAGTTACTTCAAGCGAGTAAAAATGAATAAAAATCAGTGATAAGGAAGAATTTGTATTTCTGTACTTTAACCGTTCTTTTTGTCACTGGCTCTTATTCAAAAGTTCATTTGCATTTTCCTCCATTTTTTCTCTTCACTTCATTTTATCAGGAGATTGTGTTTACTGTAACTGCTGCTACTGGAGGCCCATCTACGCCAGAGATGCCGCCCGCTTTGTCGAGCAAAGCAGGCACCTCACATGGCATATTTATGACCAGGTTGCGTCTTTCTTTCACTCGCTTCCAACACAAATGTACACGCTAGCCAGATCAAGATCTTTACGACGTGAGGCGGTGGTGCTCATGGAAAACACTACTGCTTTTGTCCACAGGGGCCGCCAAAAAACAGCTACCTCCGGCGGATACGACACTGATGGGAGTCGTGAGAGGGAACCAAAAGAAAAGTTGAAGCTGAAAAACTAAATAATGAACTGAAAGACGATGCTTGAAAGGTGTTGAAAGGCGACAAAGTATTAGAAGCATCTCTCAACATAATGCACTCCAGTACAATCCCACCACCCACTACGACCTCAATAACACACATGAAGTAGAATTATCACCTCTCTGATGGTGTCAAATTGGAAGTGAATTCACGGCAGAGCTGTTGTGTCGGATTGCATTACAGTGTGCCAGTGTACCTGATCAAGCTGCCAGTGAGTGTATTGGCTATCAGAGTGAATTATTAAAAGCCAAGACTCCGTGCTTTATTGCATAAAAATATTCAACATATCTTGTACATCATTCATACACATTTCTTCCAAGTTCATCCTGTCTCATCCTTATTTGGTATCTTTGGAAACGTTGATATATTGCACTAGCACTTAAAATCATTTTCTGTAGGTTTGGACAACACTGGGCTGCACGGCATCAAAATGAATGACCATGAGCAGGTCAGTGAGGATAAAGAGGTGAAATGTGGTTTATTTATCTGTGTAGAGCCTCAGGTGGAATAAAATGGAAATTCTATACGTGCATAAAGTGTTGCTTAGAAAGTATATATTATAAGCAGAAGCATTGACTGGGTGCATGCATTTAGATATGCATCATGTGAGGAACGTGCAAATAAAAGAAACCTATATATTATGAATACATAGGTGAACATTTCATAAGACAGCTGGCAACACAGCGGCAGTAATGTAACATACGCTGCTTCAATCAAAAAGATAATCTAAGTGTATATAAGTGCGTGCTGTAATTGTGATTGCACATATTAAGAGAAGATATTGCAGTTTATTAAACCCTTTGGGACATTAAGGGAGATGCAGATGAAAGGGAGGAGACGGTAAAGATAGATTTTTAAGCATATGTATGTGTAAAGCATTGCTAAGAGAGATTGGCTGTGTGCAGATATTCACATGATCACGAGTGTCTGTGAGAACATGCGAAGCAAAAAAACAACAACAAAATAGATTATGGATGCATATGTGAACATTTAATGATATGACTACATTTCCAAACAGCTGGCGACTCAGTGTCAGTATAATGAAACATATGCTGTTTCCATCAAACAGATAATCAAAGTGTGTGCAGTTATTGTGATTGCTCCTATTAAGAGAAGATAGCATTTTAATAAGCCCTTTGGGGGCATTAAGGGGAGATGCAGATGTAAGGGAGGGGACGGTAAAGACAGACTTTTTAAACCTGCTACATTTGGTGTTTTACGTGTTTTACGCTCTATTTGGACATCATATTAGCTCACCTGGTCAAAATGTACAGATTTTGGCTGGTACTGTTTATCATCTTTTATCTTTTATCTGTTTCTTCATTTGTTGTTTGTATCACTTCTTCTCCTTTTTCATGGAGGAGGAGAAGTGGCATATACGTAGCTACATCATTGTGACGACAAGGATTATGGGAAATTCAGTCTTTAGTTTGAGGAACACATGCTGCTCCATATCTGGCATCGTTCGATATTGAGACAGCTGAAACGTGCACTGTGCAAAAAAAATGGGCACAACTCAGAGTGTATTGATCTCTATTTCCTGCCAGAGTTCATTCATTATGAAGCCTTTATTAATATAAACCTTTAAAATGTAACCTGGAATATCATCCATCTCAATGATATATCCTTACTAATTATACTGTATGAAGGGGCTAGTGTTGCAGGTTCAGGTCGGATGGGATGTGTGTGCACATGCATGTGTCCTCATAGAGCTGAACCTGAACTCACCCCACACAGCGGGATAATCAATACAGCCCAGAGCTTCCGCCTATAAATCAGACAAATACACGGCTGCCCTCAGAGGTATTTCATACATCAAGCTAGTGTGTGTGTGTGTGTATGAATGTCCCAGAGTGCTTCCTCTGTACCAGTGTCTATATGATCATTCTTCACTTTAACTTACTCTGTGATAACCGACCCTCCTGGCACTGAAGGCTGATGGGAAAAACGCCCTCTTTATGACTGCGCGTACATATGGTGCAAACTGCCTGTGAGCAAGGTTGATACAGGACTATCAGGTGTGTGTGTGTGTTCTAAAGCAAGCTTGATATCGCCAAAACCACATGCATTATAGGGATTAGTTTGGGTGTTTTGAAGTAGGGTTGCAACACTTTCTCATCCCTTACGTACAGCGTGATCACTCAGGTCGTGGCTGATGGTCGGACCGTACAGTGTGAGCACATAAATCGTGAGCTTTGGCTTTACATCGCAAACGATGTACTCGTACAGCAGGAGTGGGAATTACACAACAACATTTCTAAAATGGTACAGTGTATGCCAAGCTTTAAGGGGGTGAATACTTTATAGGAACTGTATCTACTAAAGTCTCCCTTAAAAATAATTACCTGGTTTCACTTTTTAAAGAAAAGGGTATGTAAGGTGTGTATTCTCTGTCACCAAACATCCGCTATAAGGTCAGTAGTGAATACATTATCACCTGGTGTCATTTACTGTATGTGCTTCATAAATGACTTTCACACCACGTCCATTAAGCAGTTTAACACCATCTCGTAAATGTGACACTGATTGCTTCTGCATAAAAAAAGCTCCCTGCTGATGAACTGTAACCCTGACATTTTACTACCCTTCACAAAACAACGTTGCTGGTTTTTCTGTAGACACACATGTACGCAGGTATACACCCCAGGTGGGACATTAAGAGGAGACATTAATCAAAGAGCACACACACATGACAGCAGACATAGAGCTGCCTTATATAGTGTGTTCTTTGTGGTAAAAGCTCATTCAGAGTCAACGCGCCTGAACTCCTGAACCTGCCGTCTAATTATAGGACTGTAAACCGGCAGGCAGAGGGAGAATTAGCAGGTAATACCTGCTGTGTGAGAGATGGAGAGAGTGTGTGACTGATTGTTTAGCTGTTACATGTTTGAGTGAAGGAGAGCATGTGAGAGAGAGACAGAGAGAGAGAAGACATGTGTGAGATTTATCCATATCTGCACGTGTTGCTAACACAGGCAGCGCTCAGTGGTGGCCTATTGTTGCAGAAATGACAAGCGTCTCTATCTTACCCTGCAGACAGCACGAAAAGAAAAAGCGTTGTCTCCTCTCTCTTTCCTTCTCTGTCTCTTCTCAGTCCTTATTCTATCAGTGTTGCTGTCTTCAACCCCCTCTCTCTGTCACTCTCTTTACTTTATCTTTCCTTTTTTCTGCCTTTTTGTCCCGCTCTTTTTGTTTATTCTGTCTTATTTAGCAGCCATGAGCCTTATCTTCCCTACTCTTCTTCTTCCTCTTCATTTTCAGCCCGATCATCATTTTTTTTTATCTCGGATTTCAAAGGCACCAAGCCAGAGTTTTATTGACTCTATTGTAAAATATACTCACCAGCCACAGACTGGGGCTAAAACAGAAAAAATGTCTCACTAACTCTAATTAGGCCATCGATTCACTGTTTTTCCCAAGTCATTCCTGACACAGTTGGCTAAAATGTCCTTAGTCAACAAGTATTTGAGTTGAGTTATCTGACCATTAAATAGGCGTTATCCGTCGCTATAAGCACCATAGATGTGGGTCAGTAGGGGCCTACTACGTTGTAAAAGCGAAAGTGAAACTTAAAAGCAATGCGTTCTAACATGTAAAACTGAATGAAACGTCACGTTTTGAACACAAACAAAAAGGCTTCTTTAGGTTTAAGTGATAAAACTACAACTTTTTTAGGTTTAGGCAAAAAAAAAAATACAACTTCTTTAAGTTTAGGCAAAAAAAACTACACCTTCTTTAGGTTTAAGCAATAAAACTACAACTTTTTTTAGGTTTAGGCAAAAAACTACAACTGTTTTTCAGGTTTAGGCAATAAAACTACAACTTCCTTAGGTTAAGGCAAAAAAAACAAAACAGATTACAGATTAAATTAGATGATATTCGACACTGCACTTCCATGGGTCCCCAGCAATACACCCCCCAAATGTGAAGTAGATCGGTTGAATGGTTCACAAGATACAGTATGCGAAGGACACACACACATATGTACATACAAAAATTATTTGCTTTATAGTTAGATATTGTCTAACTTATTCTCCACTTTGCACAGGAACATACATCTAAATATGAAATACTGTATGTACATAAATCTTAATCTAGAGAGAGCTGTACCTGTGATTACTATCATTTTCTCTCCCTGCTTTCATCATGCATCCAAGCAAAATAAAACTCAGGCATTTGTTTTAGTTCTTTATTAAAATCATCTTTTTTTTTTTTCTTTTTTTTTAATTTCTGTCCTGCTTGCAGTGCAGCACAGTATTGTCATTGTCCCCACTGGTGGCAGAAGGCTGAAGCAGACTGGCAGCAGCATCTTACCATCCTTACCTGTGTGTGTCTGTGTGTGTCTGTGTGTGTTCATGTGAATCTGACAGTGTGTGCATGTGTGCGTGTGTGTGTGTGTGAGGTGCTGACAATAAAGTGTAGCACAACATCGTCCCGTACAGTCATTACAGCAGTATTAATACAAGGCCTTGAGACATTGTTCAGAGGTTTACAGGCAGAAACTGTGGATGTGTTTCCACTGCAGGCTAAAACTGGGCTCACCAGGGCTCATGGCCAGTAAATGCTTCATATGTTACTAAACTCAGTGTTGAAAATTAATTTACCTTCGACCATACTGACTTACACTATCGTAAGTATCATAAGGAGGGTGGATCTCCTATCTCCGGCAGTGTTTCTACCCAATGACTTGTGCAGGATCATTGTTGCTCATTCAGGAATAAAAGTGGCAGAACGTTTGAAGGTGTGATTATCAAAAAGAAAGCCCTGGTTTGGCCATTTTTGGCCTTAGTGGAAACCACACTAGCGAGCAGATTTAGCCCTGCCCCTGACACGTGTCATATTAGCTTTACCGGTTTTGTAAAATTAAGATAGAAACAGTGTGTCTGTTGTGTATAATTAATTTTTTTTTTCCTTTGTTTTTACAGCACAGCAGCTTGGCAGATACAACACACTATGTACGTATATCAAAGTCCTTATATATACTGTATAGGTTGGTTGGCAGGGGTAGCTGTGCATGTTTTTGTATAGTAATACAGCTACTAAGAGATGCAAAAAAAGCCTGTGCTGCTCGCTACATTGTGTTTCAAAGAGGTCAACTTACTCTACACTGCGGTAAAAACTCCAGGGTCCGATGTGAACCCGAAACAGGGTCGAGAGTGTGACCCCTACGTAAGTGAGAGTTGTGGTAAAAGCTGCTGTATCCATAAAAGGTTTAATTAGTTGTTAATCTGTAGCCCAAACCAAAAATAAAGGCCCCTCTGGGTAGACAAACACACGCCACCACTGCTACAGTGACACGGTCATAAGACACTCGCGCACCCCTCCACGTTGTCACGTTGTTGAAATCTTAGCGTTAGCTACAGTAGATAGCTAATGGAGGCGAATGGTTGGTCTTAAGTGAGCAAAAACACAGTTACATACTGGTCTCTGTTTCCGCTGGGGGGTGGGGAGCTGGGCAGGAGGTTCGAGACAAGGAGAGACAGACAAACAGACATTTTCATTGAGATAATACCGAAAAATTTAGTAGACAAACTTATATAACATAGATCTTAGCATCTTGAAATATACTATTATATATATTTAGATATTTTTTTAGATGAAATAAATATATCCACAAATACTCTTCTTTTTTTTTTAAAAACAGACCAGCTTTACAATTGCAGACACGCAACAACACAATGGATAGACATGAGGAAAAAGAGGCGAGGGGGAGAGAAGGAAAGATAGGTGGCTTGTTTCTCTGAGGAAACACCCAAGCTTTGTGTTCACACCGCTAGCAGCTGCACTGATGTACAATTACCTGTTTATGCTAGCTCACTGGTTGCTGTCGTGTTTCAGCAACAGACAAAGCAAGACAAATGAGCCCGAGTGGTTTGACTGCAGCCAACCTTTAAATGGCAGAATTAAGATCTTTTGTTTAGGTCAACAGACATTGTTTGTACAACAGACGTGGGTTGCTCGCGGTGTGAATGCACAGAAACATGTCACACTTACTCAACGCTTTCCCTGCTTTCATTGAAAGTTGTATAAGCTGCTGATTGTACTAAACAAAGCATTGAACTGCCTCACACTTGGCTTAATACGGTCGACCTTTGTTGAAGAAAGTAATATAGAATTTCCCTGTTGTGAGTGATTATGAGGGAATATGTGTTTTTAACACATCGTATTTATATTATTACTGGAATGGACTTGAAATGAGAAACAATATCCCAAAATATTAAGATGCTAAACAACAATTTTCTCTAACACTACCCACCGCCACAAATATATATATATATGATAAATATATATATAGAATTTTTTCTTAAAGAAAGGCAGACACTCTACACAACAAGTTAATGTTAAAAAACGTGAGTTCTCTTTTTGTTTTCTTCAGCTGAAGTAAAGTATGGCTCAGATGCAGTTCCAGGCAAACGAGAGCTGACCAGACGTTAATGGGAAAGATGGCTCAGGCACTGTGACCGACTGTTAAACACGCCGTTGGGCCGGCGGTTCTTGCCTCTTCTCCAAAACTCTGCTGATGTCCGGTGTCCTGATGTTAAATTCTAATGTTGATGGATATACGTAGCTATTCTAGCTAGGTGCTTGACATTGGAGTGTAACTGCTGGTGTCAGCTCGGTCATGGATTAAAAAGCTATAGCTCTTGATTACACATTTACAAAGTGTGTCTTTCATAGACCATCACTCAGATCCAAACCGTGTCATCGGCTAGCTGGCATCCGACACAAGCACAGTCTCTTTGACATCAAAACGGCACTCGCTCTAGATCTAATTTCGCCTCCCTGTCCAATCATACCGTCTTGGTAGCGTGAGGCTAACCCCAGACATGTTGATTAAAGCACATACCTTCATACTTTACACAAAACATATGGCAGGAGCAATAAGCATAAGGCTATAAGTATTTATTTCCCTGCAACAATCTCTGCACCTTGTGTAATAAAGCTGTGTAGCTCCACCACACGTATCCTGCTCACACCTGGGTTGGTTAGTTTGAGTTTGTTGTATTCTAGTCTTGGCACAAATTGGAGGAAACAAATCGAAAAAAAAAAACTGTATCCCATTGCAGATCAAATCCTTCATCAAGACTTAGGGGCCGTTCACATGTTGCACTTTTATCCCAGGTGCTTGGGAGGTTGTGCTCCTATCGTGCCTGCCGTTACTAAGCAACCAAAACCTGCGTGCTGCGATGGCGATGGTGATGAAGTTGCGGTAATTTAGCAGTAAAAGCCTCACTGACTAAACTAAACAAAGTCAAAACAAAGATACACCGGATACACGGATGTTGTGTCGTTCTCGGACGGAAAGGGTGAAGCACGTAAAATAGTCCGTAGAACAGATAGTAACTAAAATGATTAACTTCTCCTCCATTACCGTAGGCTGATATTTACGGAAGAAAGAAAATATATCTGCCAGCTGTGATTGGTTGTTCCGCGTCACATGACATTAAAATCCTCACATAACCATTTTTATGTCAGAGTGCAGCCATTGCGCCCTGAAAAATAGGTGCTTTGGCTTGCCTCCCGCACGTTTACATCAACAATGGATTTGAGGGTGCAAAAAACGTGGAATGCGAACGGCCCCTTTCCCTGCAAGATTAGCACACCGTTGCTTATGTCAAGTCAACTCTCTTCCTATCTCTTCTATTAGCCACACACGCTAACCATCAGAATGCTACGATATCCATTGCCAAGTGTCTTAATTGTTGTTGCAGCACACTTGATGGCGGCTGACTTTACATTCAGTCAAATACAGGGAGGGAAAAGACACCGCCTCCGTTGTCGTAGTTAGGTAGTTGAGAGAACGTTTCATGTGCAGCTTGAGTAGTATGGCACAGTGCTTACATTGTATTAGACTTAATACATGTCTTGATATATAGAACACAATCAATAACAACAACAACTACAACACAGAACTAAAGTAAAAGCTTCAAAGTATAAAGTTGTAACGTGAAAAGAGGGCGAATAATGTATTGCTCAAGAAAGAGAATAGATGAATTGACTTGTTTAGATGCCTTGCATGTGAATGTATGCAAGTGTGTATGTGCACTTTTATGTGTGTGTGTGTGTGTGTATTTGGGAGATGATGGAATACTCTGCAAGATAAAAGTAAACACAGCAGCTAAGGTTGTACAGATTGATGTCGAGCTCTACTTAAGTTTGGCACTCAGCTTTTCATTAAGCCAGTAGAATATCAGTCACAGTTGACTTACCCTGTTGTCAAGAATACAAACACAGAAAAGCACAGACACACAGAATAATCACATCGAGGAGAGGAGCCAAGAGGGGAGGACAGGAGAGGAGATGGCAAGAGAGATGAGGAGACAGACGCTTGGATAAAATTGGGAAAGGAGGTAAAGAAGAGAAGGGAAAATAAGGAGTGAGAGGAGAGAAAAAAGGGGAAGAGATAGGGTAGAACAAAAAGAGAAGAGAACAGGAGAGGGTGCATGGCTAACCTAGAGAAGACAAGGTGGTTATCACCCTCCTCTCCCTCTCAACAAGAAGGTATTTATCATACACAACAAAGGTGCCTCAGGGAGGGTGTCACAGTTCTGCGGGGGTGTAAACAGTTTGTTAAGGAGAGTAGGGGTAAGCGATTTGTTTAAGGGAAAAATATAAGAACACTGTTCTGTGTTAAAGGCTTCTGAGAGCAGCAGGCATACAGTACTACAAAGTTCCTGAGCCCTCAGAAAGCATTAAGAATCCTCTGAATACAAACTACTGCTCTGCTTCAACATCCAAAGCCCTTTACTGTCTATAGCAAAGGAGTCTCCTTCAGTTGTACCAGCTTTAATGTCTGATTTTGCTTCTAGTGTGTTGGTTAATAACCCAGTTCAGTTGTTGCTGTGGTCGTAGTCTTTCACATACTGAGAGGGATGGAAGGAAACAGTA
This sequence comes from Sebastolobus alascanus, assembly GCA_916701645.2. Classification (NCBI taxonomy): domain Eukaryota; kingdom Metazoa; phylum Chordata; class Actinopteri; order Perciformes; family Sebastidae; genus Sebastolobus; species Sebastolobus alascanus. The sequence continues at coordinate 751,600 of CAKAOJ020000179.1, forward strand.
AGCACAAGATTGCTCCTGTTCTCCTTTGACCTACCCGATAGGGTTTGTTTGGCTTTCTGGTATGTTTGTTTGTGCAGAACTTTAGGAAAGGGCTCAGTGCGTATACTGTACTGACTTGGCTGCGCAGCCATGATTCCTGCCGGGCAGATCCAGATCACCTGCTTAGCCTCAGCCTCGCGGGGCTCTCTTATGACTTTTGATACCTTGTTGAGCTTCAGACCTCGCTCTCCACACTGGAGAAGTGGGCTGAGCCCCTTCGCGAGCAAAGGCTCTTGGCTTTGAGGGGTAAGTGAGGAGACTGAGGAAACCTCTGGGGCTGGGGTACAGAGCGCAACCTCTGGTACTGTAGTTTGGCACTTGCCGAAGCCATGGAGGAGGGCTGGGGTGCCCCCGGGGTGGATGTGACCACAGAGGGAGAGGATACAGAAGAGGAAGAGTTAGGGGGAGGAACGTGTGTAGGGTGAGATGAAGACGGAGGAGCTGGAAGGGCAGGGAGCGGGGGTGGCAAGTTTGGTGCGAGGCTCGGAGGTGGGGATGATTGCCGTCCTCGATCTCGATCCCTATCTGTTCTCTGTGTTCGCTGCTGGAGGCTGAGGTTTGACTGGCTGCCAGATTTGGATGGATTCTGTGAGCGATCAGGTTTGGAGGAGGATGAGGAGTCATGTTTGGGCTTCAGGGGACCAACAAAACTCTGGTGGTACAGCTCTTCCTGGCTTCGCGAGGTCATGCGGGCCCATTTGGAGGAATGGGAGTGCGGATGGTGTCGGGGGGACTGACAGGAGGAACAAGCTGTGCGCCCCCTTCCCTTGTCCTTTGACTTGCGTTTACTCTTCTTCTCATCCTGTATGTGGAGTTTGTCGACTGACCAGTATCGTCGAGGAGGTGGTGGCGTGAGCGGAGGCGGGGGCCAGTGTGATCCTGATCCCCACCCTCTGTCTCCTGCATCTCCACCGCCACCACCACCAACACCTCCACCTCCACCTCCACCTCCACCTCCACTAGACCCCCATCCACTTTCTGCTGTCCCCCACCTCTCTCCTCGCTCCAAGAACAGGTCATCCCTACTGTTGATGCTGCCGGCTTTATCCCTGGAGGGGTATGTGCTGAAAAACCAACCTCCCCCGCCAATGCCTCCTACTGCCCTGCCTTCATGATCCTCCCAGTACCTCTCAAACTTCCCAAACTCTCCTGAAGAACCATCATCATCAGAATATATCCCGACAACCTTATCACGTTCCCGCTCCTCATCTGACATTGTCCTTCCTCCTCCACGTCTCTTTCCGCGCTCCGCTTTCCTCCTCTCCAGCTCAGAATCTTCTTCCTCACCCTCTGCTTCGGACTCCCACTCGTGGAAGGATAACCCCTCCTTGGAGTGCATCTCACCTCTTCCATCCCGTCCCAGCAATGGCTTCCTCTCTCCTTCCATCCCTACAGCATCCCTGTCTGAACTTTTACTCTTCCTCCTTTTAGAGGAGACAGGCAACAAGGGCAGAAAGGCAGATGGAATGGTGTCGGAGGATGGGTTGACCCCTCGCCAGAACTTGACCGATGTCGAAGGCTTACTGCTAGAGCTATGATAGTGCTTGCTGTTCCTTCTCCTAATTTGTCTTTCTTTCCCTCTGCTGTCTTCCCCATCATCCCTCTCTTTCTCTTCTCTTTCCTTCCTCTCCTCTTCGCCTGGGATGTTCCATCCATAGCTTCGGATTGAGCTTTCACTCTTCTTCCGAAAAGACTCTCGCCTCAGGGCTGGGTATGATGGGTAATCTGGTGTCCCTGATTTGAGTTCCTCTCTTTTTTCACCATCTCCTCCCTCCTGCTCTGACCTCTTCCGCTCCCTCTTCCTTATCTTATCCTCTTTCTTCCTCTTCTTTGCTTTGCGCCGCTTTCGCTCCCTTTCTCTCTCCCTCTCCTCCCTCTTCTTCTTCTTTCTGCCCTTCTTCCTCCTCTTCCTCTCACGCTCCCTCTCCTTGTGATGTCTCTTCTCCTCTCTACCCACTCCTACATCTCCCCGGCTTGTTGTCAAACCCCTCCCTTGCTCTCTCTCTCCCCACGAAGCCCACCACTCCTGTAATTGGGCCAGCTGGCTGCCTGTTCTCTCTCTGCCATAATCTCTCTGAAGGCGTGGCTTTCGGGGCGGGATTGGTGGAGGTGGCGGGCTGCACGGCAGCGAGCGCGATGACATGCGACGCGAACAAATCTTTCTCCGTGACCCCAGGAGGAGGCTGGACTCCTCTGTAAGTAGGTCTGAGTCATAATCTTCAACCGTAAGCTCCCGGTCGCCTGCTCGATACCGGAAACTCAAAGAGGAGTTGTAGGAGCTGTCACTGGAGCAAGAGGAGGGTGAATTTGACCGAGACAGCGAGACAGAGGATGAAGAAGAGGAGGAGGACGATGAAGAGGAAGAGGAAGAGGACGAGGCACTGGAGCAGGAGGAGTAGAAACGGCAGGGGGAAGAGGGAGTGGTAGGAGTGTGTGTTGGGGAGGAGAGGGGGACAGGCAGTGCAGGAGCTGGAGCAGGACGTCGCCCTCTCCTTCCACCTCCATCGCTTGCTCCATACCTCCCACCTCCTCGCCTCCCCAGAGGGAGTATATTCTCATACAGGGGACCTGCTGAGCTTTTTCTCCTTGCCTGAGATAGGCTTCCTCGTCGCCAGAAAGGAGGCCTCCGTGGGGAAGATGGGATCAGTGGAGGTGGCTTGGGGATTAAGTGCCCTGGGCCTTGTTGGGGACCTTTAGCAGGCAGCCGTGGCATCCCTGAGGCTTTGGGGCCTCTAGGATTAGATTTGGGAGTCTGCTGGGGGCCCCCTGCCTGTTGTTCAGAGTTAACTCCCAGCCCCTCTGGATCTATAGGACCATAGTAGCGCTTATATTCATCTAGCCCTGTGTCGCCTCCTCCCCCTGCTCCACCTGCAACTCCGCCTTGCAGGCTCCAGTGCTGTCCAAGGTTCGGCTGAAACTGCGGGGCCTGAAGTTCAGTGATCCCTCCTGCTATCCCCCCAACGCCCACTCCTCCACCACTTCCTCCGCTCAAGACCTTCTCTGGCTTTGGCCTGTTCCAGCGGTCGACCACAGCAAGTCTGCGGTCATGGCGAGGCAAGAAGGTGGAGCAGGGCATGGGGCCTTCCAGCAAGGGGCTGTTTGAGGGTCCCAGAGCCATTGCTGAGTGTCCCGTAGTTGGCGGCGAACTGGGTAGCATGGTGGTATAGGTCGGCCCCTGATGCTGCTGTTGGAGGTGCTTCTGCTGCTGTTGCTGCTGCACCATGGCAATGGCAGTTGTGTTATTTATTGTGGCTGTAACGAGGTGTTGTTGGGCTGCTGTAGGCATGGTGGCCATGGTGTGGTATTGGGGCAAAGAGCTACTTCCTGGTGCTGTCTCATCCTCAAACTGGCAGCAACTGTACATCCCCTGGGTGGAGAGATAAAAGAGAGATTGTAATTAGACCAGCAGGCTGCCGAGTTTGATAAATAGGAACTGAGTGTGAGACAGAGAGGCACAGAAAGAGAGAGCCCGACATCCCCAATTTTGAAAAGGAAACCTAAAGAGCTGTTTTGATCAGATACCTACACAAACCATATGAAAGCTATCTTCAGGAAACTGCTAGTGTCATTGTTCCAGCCTTTACCAGTTTTGTCAAAAATATCCAGATCTTCAGATGCACTTGGACAATCACCACAGTTCGGAGTAAAAATAGATTGTTTTTCTGACTCCCCGTACACTAAAAAGAGTAACAATGAGCAAAACAACTGTATTGTTAGCTTTCCCCCAGAAATTACTTGACTGTCTAAATGGTTTACAAAGTAAGATTGTTTTAAGGAAACACAGGGCTTTCGTCCAGCAAACCGTTGTTCGTGTCCCGTGTGAAACCAACAACGTGTTGTTTGTCTTTGTGTTCACAACGTTTCATTTTCACTTTACAAACGTTGTAATTTTAAGCCAAACCATGATGTTTTTTTCCTAAACTTAACTTTCCTGCCTGAACCTAAGCAAATATGTTTGTTTGAATTGACAACGTTAACCATGTGTTTACTGCGACCGTAGTGGAGCGTCATAGTTTGACGCGCTGAGCTACCCAGTGTGTTAGAAAGAGGCACCGAGGGGTTTGTCAGTATTTGCTGAGTTGGGATGAGAATGTGTTGGAATGCTGTGCTGAAGAAAGTCTGTTAAATAATACCTCGCAGGGGATCCAGTTAAACCTTTGACAGGTTGCCGCATCAAGAGAGGCTTTAAATTTGTCTGGGCTACAACTTCTGTATTTTTCATTTGTCCTCTATCCACCCTACTTTCTTTTATCTTTATTTATAAATTGCATAACCACCGACTGTGTAACTTTGTCGGCTCTAAACATTTCACAAAAACAGTCTCCAGTTGGAAAAGAAGAAAACAATCTATCTTTATTCTGTCTCTCAGCATGCCGGGAAATCGCTCTAGGTAGTTTCCCCTCTACCTCTGGTTCTCTGTGTCACCACATCTCTTATAAAGGCAGACAACATGGAGCGCAGACAATTAAATATTAATGAGAGTTTTGGAGAAACTTTGGACTGAGTTCACCAAGCTTCTTGGTGTCAATGTTCACACTATCAATCCAAACAAAGCTTTCAGCAAACAAAACACCACTCAGCTGGAATAGGAATGTTTTTTTTCCAAAAGCAAAGGAGGTGTGCTAAGGAGTACATCTTCTCAAGAGGACTCAAAACAATGGGGGAGAGCAAAACAACAGAACCTATTTTGTCATTGTGCAAATAACTGGTGACAGATGCTGAATTTCTAAGAGAGTCACCGTTCCTCTCAGTTGCCAGCTTGCTTACCTAAACCCAACAAGCTTCTTGGTCTTCTCTTTTCCCAGTGCACAAACTAAGATTAAAATGTTTATTTTCTTTGAACTAAGCTAAACTAGAATTTCTGTGGCAACAAAAAACCTGCCTTCCAAAAACCTGTTTCCAGTTACTAAAACTTAAGGATGGGCTGCAGCCTTCTTCTCTTCTCTTCAATGCATTTCCGAAAGAAATCACTTCATGTGAAAAATCGTCTAAATTAGTGTCTGTTCTCATTCGCAGGACATCAAATACCGAGGCTTTGTCATGGCCGTCGGCATTCGATACCGCGCACAATGCACCCTTTAGCAGCGGTATGAAACACACCGGGCGTTCCATTAACTATAATGGAAACCCATCTGTGGCAACAGTAAACAACAAAAAAGTAAAGTGCGATAAAAAGGAAGGGGGGCGGATGTGTCCGAAAAACACAAGGCTTTCATCCAGGAGACCGCTGTTCGTGTCCTGTCCGTTAAGTTTCGCTTTCACTCAATCAGCTGTTCGTTCGTGTCCCGTGTTCATAGCATTCAGTGTCATTTTTACTGTACAAACTTGACGCCAAGAGTACCTATTTTGGTTTTGTTGCCTAAACCTAAAGTGATGCCAAGGGTAACTATAGCAGATTTAATGCCAAAAATAAAATGACGCCAAGGGGCGTGACAAAGCGGCGGTACTGTATGTGACGAGTTGGGATGAGAACGTGTTGAACTGCTTCCGATGGGAGATTTTTATATTGAAGAAAAAGTTGAATATGGGCATCATCCCAAACCTTATGATGCAGAGGGAACTACTGTTTGTCAAGATTCATCGTCCCATCCACATTACATTTTTTTCTTGGCTGACTAGGACATATTAGGACAGAGAATCTCATTTCCACATTTCTTGGTGCTGTTATTCACCACTTGCAATGTGATCTCATCCCTACTCGTCATATTTTGCCGCTTGAGCAGCAGCCATTTGCGTGGTGTCTTGACGCAGAAGGTTCACACGTGGTTAACATTAGGTTTAGGCAACAAAACCACTTAGTTAGGGTTAGAAAATACATCATGGTTTGCCTTAAAGTAAGTACACTTGTGATGTAACGTAACCTACTGACGTAATGTCATGTGACTTAACGGCATAGCGTCCGGTCCCCTGAGTAAACATCCTGTGTGTCCCATCCACCACCCCTCCCTCCCTCCCATAGTGAACTTCTCGCTCTTAATACTACGTCCGTTGCTCAGCCTCTAATAATGACACGGATGGGTTTACATTGGAGTTAGTTAGTTGAAAGCCTGGTGCGTCTCATACAGACGCTAAAGGCTGCCTTGTGCGTCGGTATCAAGACGAACGTTGGCATTTGACTCCCTGGGAGTGAGACCAGGCTGCCTCTTGAGTTTAAATAAGATCCCTCTCACTTGCTTTTAATGAACTGCTCCAAACGTACACGGTGAGAACCAGTCTGGCTTATTATTCCCATCTCGACGGCAACATCCAACAATGTTTGATATGAATAAAACATGAGACGAGAGAGTGTAAATTACTAGCTCCTCATGACATCTTTTTAAATTTTAAACCCCAAGCAAGAATCAATCAATTATACAATCATGTCAGATAAGCAACGCTACCTCTGCTGTGCCCGCATTCTCTTTCTCCCCCTACCTTTGTGTATTTACACCTCGCCGTAGATAGATGGGACTCAATTAGCAGTCCTGTGGAGAGTCATGTAAATCACAAAGACCCTATTATTCTTCATACGTGAAGATGATTCATAACATCCACCGATATCTGTCACATCTTAATGACAAAATGTGCGGGGCCTCGTGTAAATCTCTGCTCCCCACCGGGACACAGATCTGATGGAGAGACTGTAATAATGGCCCTTCCGGACACATGAATCAGAAGTCCCAGCGGCAGGAGCGCTATCACAGTCCCCAGAGCACGGGGCGCAGCACACTGTGAAATTGAAACTCGGGTGAGTCACTGATTGGGTTAAAGCAAGCCACAGAGGCCAGCTGCATGAGGCTTTAAAGCAAGCACAGCATATAGCTCGGGAGATAGAAGCTAACTGGTCCCGGGATTGCTCTTTGCATGGAATTGATGTTTTTATTCTTAGGATGAGGAATGCTACAGATAAGAGTAGGGTGTGCTCATGCGAGAAAACATGCCGGTGTGCTCTGAATGTATGAAGAGATGTGACGTCGCACTCCAGAGGGTCTGCAGGGAGGAACGGCAGGGAATATCTAGATATCAGAGACTGCAAGGGACATAATGGATTTTCACCCCCACGGTCAACATATATTATCAATAAAACAGTGGAGCGTGTTCAGCAAATGGCACTTCAGCCTTATATCAGCACATACACGAGACCTAGAGGTCTTCAACAGGATCCGTGCCTGACTGAATCTGACGATCTTTACAAATTCAGGGGTTTGAGCACATTTTCACGCACTAAAGACTCAATAATACAAATTCTATCAAACATTTAATGTTATAGCCCGACTGATACTGGATTTTTATAGCTCTGATAATAATGTAGATATTTGTTTTACATAAACAAACAAAACTGGATCCAAACAATCAATAACTCAAAACTAGTCGGCTATTTCTGAGCTGCAATTTCATGTAACTTACCGGCCGACATATACAGACACCAATATATCTGCGATAGTGGCCAATATATCGGACTGACAGTGTTATTGGTCTAGCTCTATTTCATTTTAACTTGTTCTTGTCTCACCTCATCACACAGCCCTCTGCATCACAACACAAGTGCAGCAACAATAGTTATTATTGGTTGTTTTATTTCTTACCAGCCTTGTAAATTCCCTTTTCTGATGTGTTTCCTGCTTTTTTTTGTGACTTGGCTGCTCCAACACCACCATGATGTTATTGGGGATTAATAAAATACTCTATCTATGGAGAATAGAAACTCATTCAGGATTTAGCCACTTGACGAAGATATTCTTTGTGAACTACTATTTTTTCATCGTCTTCATCTCACAGTTTGATTTATTCAGCAGCTGCTTGCTGGTTTTTCATTATAAAAGAGCCCTTTTTCATTGAGGTTTTAAGATGCTGTCTCTGTGATGGTGAGAACTATATTAAGGCTACCATTGTTTTGTTATGGTTTATGTAAATATTGAAATATAATTTAATTTATTTATATTGTTTGGAGGTAAAAAGACTGCAGGGGTTGAATTATTGAATTATAGTTTATTTAGTTTTTTATTTGTATAGTATAGCACTGTGTATCGGTAGTGCCATAGGAAAGGCGAATCCCATTAGACCACATCATATATTCAGGTGTGGGCCTCCTATTGTGTGTGACAGGCTCAAGAGCGAACTTTTTTTGACCGCAGTGAAAACGTTTGTTTTGAAATTTTAAACGCAGACAAATGTGGTTTAATACATGAACGTTTGTCAAACACAAACATGCCATGGATTTTGGAAGTGCATACATCTATTTTATTTCAATAAACCTTTTGTTTATGGACTTTCAAACGACTTTCTTGGAATTATTTGGATCACGCAAGTCAAACAACCCTACGCTACCCTATGATAATATTTGCTGTTGGTTCATGTGTTATGTAATTCTTCATGATGAACTGGTCAATAACTTTTTATCTGTTTATAGCCTGGTGCTGCGGCTGTGCCTCCAATTATTCCTTGTGTTTATTGTGCTTTCCTTTCCCCCTGTGTCTCCTGTATTCCCCTGTTTGTTTCTCTGTGTTTGTGTTTGTGTCGTGGGCGTGGCGCCTCTCTCGCTCTTTCAGCTCCCTGATTGCTGCCAAGTTGATTCACCTGTTCCAAGCTGCACACCTGCATCGCATCTACTCAACCACGGCTGCTACCACAGTGGATCGTTACCCTCCGACTCCCCCGCCTGCCTCACTGCTACCATAACCCTGAGCTATCTCACCAGCCTCCCTCTCTCTCATCTGCCTGCCATCCACCATCGCCCACTACTCTCTGCTCCTCTCACCATCCTCATCGCCCTCGGTCTCTACAATAAATCCTTCATTTACTCTCCACTCTGAGTCTGCGTTAGGGTTCATCAATTACTGATCCTAACACCTGGTGTGTGTTTTCATGTTAAAATATAGGCTTGGTTTGTGCTGAACAATTGTGTTGGCCCACACTAAAAGATTTTTCAGATCTTAACAGATGTTGAAAATGCGAGAGACTCCACACATAACGACGTGTTCTGTTAAATTTAACAGTTTTGTTCCTGTAGTGTGTGGAGAGCAACGATTCGGCCAAAAAAACCCGCAAAATCTCGCAAAATCTCTCGCGTTCAAACGTGACTTTAGCGTAAACAAACATGGCTGACGACGGGCAGGAAGAAACGATGATAGTTTTTACTTTGTACTGAAAATTCATGAAGGATGGATGGATGAAATCATGGAGACACGTTAAATAAACACTTGCATTGTTGCCACAAATCAAAAAGTTGTTCCTCCATTTCTGAGCTCCATCTTACTACTACTTTATGCTTCACGTTTTGCATTAGCTCATGCATTAGCCGCGGCCGCCATTAAACATGTTTAATATTTACGATTTGAAATCGGTGCGGCCAGGATGGACTTCCGCGCCAATCGGGGATGTAAAAAACACTCTTAACATACATCACACCACAGGAATATCTGGAAAGATATTCTTTGGAACCATCGAAAAATCGGGGCTTTACTGACGATTTTCGGAAGGGAGGAATCAGGCCCAAAATCAGCTTGATTCTCGTGAAGTGTGTACCCCGCATAACTCAGGCCTGAATGAACTGGTCTGTGCTGGACTCAGGCCAAACTCCATACATCTCTACGGCAGAGTTATTTTCTTGATTGTAGATGATTTGGGTGTTTGATTAACACGGGTTAGGGTTAGTGACAGTTTGATTCCTTTAATTTCAATGTTTCTTTTTGTGCTCAATGAATACTTTAAATTTCATTTAACTAACTTGCAAGCATGCGATTCATTTTAAATTCCATTTGTATTCCACATTACGCTAGATGTACACTGTCACTGTAATGTATAATTATCATCACTTGAACTCTCCTTTTCCTTTCTCCTCTTTGTCTCATTGCTCTTTCTGTATTCATGCCACCTCTGGGCTTTTGTACATCTTCCTGCTTCTTATCTCATAATGTTATTAACTTGTACTGAAATTCATGTTTGTTTAATTAACTCAAAAGAATAGAAACACTATAATGTGCTTTAAGATCTTAGCTGAGGTGCTATATAGTCCATAGTTTTAACTGCTGATTTGTTTATGTGCAAAAGCAACAATTCAGCTTTTGGCAGGTTAAAATGAGAGTTTTGATTTAGAGAGTCCCCTCATATGTTGGAAGCATAACGTCAGAAGTAAGAGCTGTAATGTTATTACCTCTCCCTCCTTTTTATAGTGCAATTAGAAGACTCTTCTGCTGTGCATAAATTAGCCGCTTTCTCTGCTTTGTCAGGCCGGAGGAGGTAATAAATCAAAATCTTTTGTTGTAATTCCAACATGGTGGTGTCGCCCTTACAAACAATGGTTCTTACACACCAGGCACTCCATCACAGTGTTTTCTGACCAGCGAGGATATCTCCCCAGTGCTCTATGAAGCCTGTTTTCCACTTCAACAGTCTCCCCTCCAGCACACCTCCGTCCTCCCTCCTCCTTTCTGTCCCTGTCATTTCTTTCCCTCCTTCTGGTCTCTCTCCAACACCTACTCCACTACCTCTGCCATCCAAACCCACGGCTGCCTCCTCTTCTTATCTCAAAGTTTCCCTCCCCTACCTTCCCACTTCTCCTCATTGTCCCTCCCCAATCACAGCATTCATCTCATTCCCATCCCCTTTCTTACCTTGTTCTCTTCCTTCCAGTAATTTCATCCTGTCTTGCCCTCCTTACTTTCCTGCTCTTTCCTCTAAACCCTCCCTCCTTTTCACCTCAACCCCTGAAAGTCTTTCTCAGGTCCTGAACTAATTTTTCCAGGACCCTGAGCTGAACTTACAGAAACTTGGCTTTCAAAGAAAATAGCTGTGCGACAGCTAAGTGATCACTTTGCCCTGGACCCTTGGTGTGATGCCAAGGATAAACACCATCGATGTCACTCTTTTTTGGCTCTACCTCCTTGTGCTCTGTGAAAGTGCCAGAAACAACTATTGAGTAGCACCTACTTTTGTGCAATCCATATCTTGATTGTATCTGAAAACCGTTCAATAACTTTGCTTCATCTATATCTCTATTTTCCTGAATGACTTCAGGGCTGCAATCAATCTATTCAGGAGATCCTAAAAGCTTCTGCTCCTTTCAGTCTATCATAACATCTACACCTGCATACATCCTTTATCAAGCACTGTGTTATGAATCTGCAGTTATTCACTGATTAATTCTACCCTCTCAGGTTGAGGGAGTGCAAATGAGTGAGATCAGCTGTTGTAGCTTGAAATTAAAATGTAAAACCTCTCACGTCTCAGAGTTCACTTCCTTTAGTTCTCTCATCACCTGGCAGAATATTGTATTGTTTTCATCTGGTTGAAATCATATTTGGATTTTTTGTTAAAAATGTGTCACAGGTATTCTTTTATCTTTATCTTGAGGATCTCTCCAGCGTGTTCTGGATCTACCTCGGGTCCTCTTACCAGTTGGCCGTGCCCGGAAAAGGCACCAGGAGGCATCCTGATCAGATGCTCGGACCAACCCAGCTGGCCTCATTTCGAAGCAAAGGAGCAGCGGCTCTACTCCGAGCTCCAAGGCTCATTCCTTGGCTCCATTATTTCCCGACTGCCTATGCCACCATTAGATTCTTACATTTGGTATTAGTTTCTGTTGCTATGCAGATGACACCCAATTCTACATTTCTACTTCACATTCGGTCGACAGCTTTATTGATTGCATGGTAGACAACAGTGTTTGGTTGCATACATTCTCCACATATTAATAGGGACGGATAGCGCGTAACAGTGCGGTTATTGGGGAAATACCAAGAGTGGGAACCTTGTTTAAATGTCTCGTTTTTATTTGTCTTGTCTCTAAATTTGTTTTCTGATTTCAGTTTTAATGTTTCAAGTTTTGCTTTTTACCATGTTTAATTTAATATTTTTGTTGAGCACATTGCATTGTATTATATATTCTACATGCATGGAACCTCTTGTTGTTGCTTAGATCATCAAATACATGTTTTGCCTGTTTTATTCTCTGATGTGTTTTTCAATTGTGAGCCAATAAATGAGGATGCAAGGTGTTGTTGAGGTTTATGGGGGGTCTTTGCTGCTTTCTCTTACCCTGCTGAGAGCCAGGAGGAAGTCCATCCCACTAGATCGCTTCACACAGTGCCGCAGTTTCCAGTACACCAGATGCTCCCAGGCAAATACCAGGAGGCTGAGGCCCATGGCCACCAGCAGCATGTAGAAGACCCCTGCCATGTTGTCTATGTCCAGCTTACTGCTCATCACCTGGAGAGGAGAAGGGACAGATGGGGGAAGAAGACAGGAAGGAAGGAGAGAAATGGGAACCGTTATAGGAGGTGAGAGCAGAGAGAAAAGACGAGTAAAAGGAAGAGGCAGAAGAGGTAAAAGGAAAGCACATGAGAAAGGAAGGGCAGAGATGAGACAGGAGAGTATATTTATCACTAACGAGGGTCAATTTGTCTCCCAGACAGCAGATAAAAAGTTAATTACAACCAGCAGTACAATAGAGAATCCTTTGCTGTCACTGGATGTCAGAGCACCCATCTGTGATATTTCAGAGTCCCTGCAGTGAGAACAGTGGTGCAAGGACCAAAACATGTCAGTCACCACATAATATCTGGTTCGCATCAAACAAAAGGCTTTTCAGACTGTTTAATTCATTCAGTTTCAACATTTATAGCTCTCATCTGCAGCCAGGCTGCATTCACTTTTGAATTAATACGTATTATTGATTTGTGTAACACCAAATAACCACACATACGACTGAGACTCATCGGCCCTCCTGTACGACACCTGTTTTGTTTGGTGTGCGATTGTCATCTAAACCAACTACAGGAAACAACCACAAAATGCAGGGTGACATCTATTATGAGGCAAAACAGAATGAAGTGAGGGCAAGCAGCAGTGTGGATGTGCAATCATATAGAACAAAAACAAATCTCAGACCTAGTGAGATGACAAGTTACATTTGACTACATACAACTTCTGTTTACAAGCTCTGCAGAGATCAGAAACTCTGGATTTTGCAACGACTTTAAGCATTTAACATACAGTTTCTGAGCTTTTCATCAAGTATTTTTTCACATTGTCAATAAACATTTATTAGTGAGGTTTAAGGTGATAATAAGTTGTCAGACAAGCAGGATGAAATTGTCGAAAATAACACACAACTAGAGTAACTATAAACTGAAAAAGTGGTTCACTTTAAACATTTTGTTTTTCAATTTATATCGGGTGATGATGATGATAACTTGAGTTTGTCTGTTTTTGATGATTCCTGGTTATCTGCCGGTGGGAATACCAGCAAATCTGCCTGAATATTCTTAAAGGGGACATATCAAGCTCATTTTCAGGTTCACACTTGTATTTTGGAATTTCAATGTTCAAAAAAAACCACATTATTTATCTCATACTGTCTGAAAAGGTACAAGACTTCATACCTCGATCTTGTCATTGTGGCAGATACCCGACAGCCAGAGACGCTCCAACATATCAATCTCATCTGCAAGAGAAAAAAAAGATGGAGGGAGAACAAGGAGGTCAAAAATAGGAGAAGCTGAAAGAAAATTAAACAACAAAATAGTGAGGAGAAAAGCAGGTTTAAGTCTCAAAGGAAAGAGAGAGAAAGATGATGGGGCGGGAGGGTGAGCAAGAGAAAAGAGAGATGAATTAGGGAAGGAAAAGACAATGAGGAGAAAACAGTACAAGAGAAATTTTTTTTTAAAAGGGATCACTGCCCCTTTGTTATGAGAGCAAGGTGTCTGATCCCCCGAGGGAGAGGACAGAAGCAAGAGAAGGAATGCTGAAAGGAGAAGAGGGAGAAGGCAAAAAAGAGAGGGACAGATGATGAAATGCAGCATGAGGGGAGAGAAATGAGAGCAGAGAGTCAAACCGTGTTTGTGTGATGTTAAAAAGAGAGGGAAATGAGACCGATGGGTGAGCCTTTAAAGATAGGATAAGATGGTGACCGGTATAAATAGTAAAATGAAAACGCAAGGTATCTCTACAAATTACAAGCAATTAATGAAGTCCACAGAGTGGTGCCGCACTATGTTGCAGATGTTACAAATTACAAGACTGAAAAAATGGTAGCAAGAGGAAGAATTAGAGCCCATTTGCAGAGAAAGTCATGAGATTGAAAAGAGAAATTACAGGCAGCGAAGTGGAAGTGAGACGAGCCCTTTGAAGCAGGTTGTGAAATGGTCTTGCATCTGAGGCGGGCACACTGAGGGCAGAGCGTCGCAACAGCGCATGGGAGATGAAAGGGGGGGAACGCACACAAACATTACACTTCCCGCTCAAACTGTCACCACACACACATGTGATACACACTCTGAGCTGCAGCGTAATGCGACTCTCCATCAATGCTTTAATCAAAAAGAATGAAGCAGTGGGAAGGAAGAGCAGGATCCAATGTACAGAGAGACTTATGTAGACTGACGTGCACCGTCGCAGAGGACGTTTAATACTAGCACACACTCTGAAGATGTCCCAGTCAAAGGAAGTTCCAATTCCCAATGCTCACAGTTACAATATTAATTGACCTCTGGGTTAATTAACGCTGTCTGGAAGCCCCTCCGTAAAGCCGCCACACGGATTAGACCACAACTCGGCCATGTTGACTGAAACGTCAAATCCGCTCAAACAAAACACAAATCTCACTCCAACATGAATCACTGCGTGCCACATTTCACTTCCCCCCCGACAGTCACGTGTGGGATTTCAAACGTTCCTTGACAGCTGAATTAAACTTCGGGCTCAACTCCATCGACCCTGCCTCCTCTTCCTGACAATAGAGGCTAATACGCATGTTCATTCTGTGTGCGGCTCACTCCCCATAATCGAATTCATCGGGTTTCAATGAGTGTTCGCCTGGTTTCGCTCTCCCTGTCCGGCTCTCAGCCTCTCTCCCTTTATCTCCCTGTAAATACGTTAATCATGGCAGTCGGCGACGCATAAAGCTGCTCTTTGGGAGGAATCTTCCCCACAAAGAGCTGACAGACAGGCTGTATCCTCTCTCACCTGCTCCAAGGAGGAAAATGCCACGGAGTGAAGAGGGGGCATCGTCTGCACAAATGTAAAAAGCAGACGTGCAAACACTGAAGGGGGGGAGAGCCAGAACTTATAATTAAATTCATGTTTCATTCTGTTGATTTTTGACAGCTTAGCAGCGATTTGGGAACAATTCAATTACGTTTAATTCAGTTCTATTCTAACCTTGAGAATGTGCCTGTCTCCCTTTAATACCTTTACATTGGTCAGCAGTGAGGATTTAAGGCCCCCCAATCTCCAATCCTCTCAGTGGCATTATAAATAACACCTTTATCTAATCTGTGCAGAAAAAGCTTGAAGGGAAAGGCTATTATGAGCTGCAGAGGTTTTATACGTATAGTCTCACCTGGAATAGGAAACATCCTAACCAGACGCTAGGAGCACCTCAACTACCTCCTTCCAGTGCAAAGGAGCAGTTTATGTACTGTCTGAGCTTCACATCCCGTCCCTGAAGTGCAACATGCATCGTTCATGTCACAGAGCAACAGTGTTGGGCAGGTTACAAGAAAGTGTAATAAGTTTCTTTTTAGTTATTACTCCTTTAAAAAAATAGTAATATAGTAAGTAATAATATTACTTTACTTATTACTTGGTATCAAAAGTAATTAGTCACGTTACTTGTTGCTGAACACCAAGGAACCAATAAAAACCTTTTAATATATTCCTCGCTAGATAACCAGAGCTACATGACTTTATCAACCCTGGTTACCGGTACTTGCGATTTCAAGTAAATTGATTTCATTAATATAAATTGCACTATTAGGTATAGCGTACAGTTCATGGTATATGTTAAGCTAACGTTAGCACTCAGTCGGTGGTTGCCTTCCAACAATTTAAAAAAAAAGGGCAGCCCACTGCAAAAGCAGTGGTAATGCATTTCCACCTGCAAAACGTGCTCTGTCTGATCAGGGCCGAACCTCTTCCTTTCGAGGCGATATTGGTCTGAAAGTTCACCAAAGTTCAGCTCAACGATACGAAGATGCATACTGACCTACCATGAATTCACATCACTGTAACATAAGCCTACCTTGCCCAAAAACAAACAAACTGTGTTCTGGTAACGCAGCGTTACTTGGATTAATAACTGTAATATCATTACCGTTTTGGAAATTATAATCCCTTACACTACTCGTTACTGGGGAAATAATAATATTACAGTCATGTGTTATTGAGTGACGCGTTACTACCCAATATTGCAGAGCAATGCGGCATTTGATGCCCGTTACACACAACGGAACAAGTGTGTGGCCTGTAGAAAACAATGAATACACAATGCTAATTTTGAACAGGCCGTACCACTTTGCTAGAAACCACCCTCATGCATCAGGTCTGATTAAACTAAAAGAACTACATCATCAGCAAACAAGCAAAAAGACGTGATGACCAAATGGAGCCTCACTTGTGAGTATAGGGTGTCATCTCCTTATCAATTATGTATTATCAATTCCAAATATTTTGTGTCAAGCGAGATACACAATCTGTAAATATTAGTAATGGTTGGGTGCACGCTTTTATTGTACTGAGACATGTTTTCTGTATAATGGAAATGGAAGCGAGCTTGTTAAACAAATAAATTGCTTTGGTCTGGTCCTGTCATATTTCAAAGTTGTTCAATTTCATATTTGATTACATTTCTGTATATTTGTCATATTTAGATTGGATTACATTTCATCCTGACACCCTGAACAGCAGCGATATTCAGTATATGAATAACTGTAGACAAAGCAAAAGTGAACTTTGCAGATGGGATGGGACAGAAAAACACAGCAAATCATTTATAGTTATTGTAACAGCTTTTTTTTTGTGAGTGACAGAAGTAAATTATATGAGCTGCAGTCGTGCCATCGCACTTTGTTTGTTTGTCTCTTAAATAAATTGTTTTATAAAAATTGAAAGTGCTATTTATTTTTTTTCAGCCGCCCTGCGAAAGCATGAATAAAGATTGGACAAGCAGCCTGAGACAGTGCATGTTTACATGGCGGTGGTGTGTATGTGTGTGGGAGGTGGTGAAGTCCAACTACTCTCTAAGGAAATGGATCCCTAAAAATATTAAACTTGTCATTAGTAATTCTGCAAGGCACTTCGAGTTATTATCAACAAGCCAGTGCCAGAATATTTTGTCCAACTGCCAGAACAATTTCAACTATGAGAGCCATCTCATCTTTTATATACTCTGTGAGTCGACCACGGTGAGTGAACGTTGACGACTTATCAAAATAATTCTTTTAAAGTTGTTTGTTGTGTGAGATAATGTAGAGAAGATGTGGTGTCAGAGTATAACAGAAAGAAGGATAACACCATGTGTCAGGAGTATTTTAAAGGGAAATTCCATTTCTAGTGTTTGTTTATGCGTTTGTTTATTTGTTTTTAGATCCCAAATGATCCGTGAATTTTGTTAGACTGTGGAACTAAACTCAACATAAAAACAAAATTGCAGGTTCAGAGAAATATCTGCAACTCTATTCCAAGTCTATGAAATTAAAATCAACATCTGGGTCTCCGAAGACTCAAAGCCATCTGAACAAAAGAGAACGAGAAGAAAAAGGAAATCAATTTCCCGAGGGTGTGCTACGCCGCCACACTATATTCCATCTTCAGTGCCAAAAGCTGTTCACATTCACATTTTCTTTTTTATCATTCTTTTGTGTGCGAGGTGTTTTTTTATTGGCTTTGCTCAGTCAGCATGAATCAATGTGAGTGTCACAAAGGAGAAGTGGAGCGGAGGCGAACTTTGGATACGCACTGCTGTTGGATTTGAGTCCAGGTGCAACGTCAGCAGTTGTAACAGTACATATTCCTGCATCTCCTTTGGTCCTTTGCCAGAGTCACTTTGAAGGCGGTTTATTTTGGAAGTCTGTTCGAGACACACGGCCTCCTCATCTTCAAAAGGTTTACTTCCTCAAAAGTAGTCTGCTCGAGTCTCTTCTTCATGTTTTAGCTAAAGCGGGGTCAGCAGCGCTACAGAAAGAGAGTTCAACCAGCCTGCTCTCATTCCCTCCGCGTCTGATACCAACGTACAAGGCAGCCTTTACAAGTAACTCCAATGTAAACCCGCTCAGAGTAACTGCTCCAGAAGTCAGGTCACGTAGCATGAAGAGCGAAAATGTCCATGTAGGGAGGAGGTCGGAGTAGTGGATGGGTCAAACAAACACAGGACTTGTGTCCCGTGTGAAACCGACTTATTTTATTTTCCGTAAGTACAGAAGCAGCCACCGAGAATTTCCCCTCTCAGCCAGTTCCCAGCATACTTCCCAAAGTATTCTCATACTACGGTACTTATGATATTTTATGAAAAGTTATTCATCATTTTTCGTGCATTTTCCTACGAATGTCCATCGTTAATTTCCGCTCCAGTCTTTTAAAAAAATTGGAACTAGGTGCCTGACTTTAAAAACAGATCCCAGCTCACAGTACCGTGAGGTGGTCAAGTTATTATTAACACGGTGTGTTTCCGTGGAACGTATCGGTGGATGCCTCTCTCGTTCAGCAGCCTTGTTATGTCTGTATAACGTTACACTACGTTGTTTCTCATCCCGTCAGCTACAGCTTTGTTCCTTCTCACCGCGGACGGCCA
This sequence comes from Sebastolobus alascanus, assembly GCA_916701645.2. Taxonomy (NCBI): domain Eukaryota; kingdom Metazoa; phylum Chordata; class Actinopteri; order Perciformes; family Sebastidae; genus Sebastolobus; species Sebastolobus alascanus. The sequence continues at coordinate 770,186 of CAKAOJ020000179.1, forward strand.
GCAGCTCCCGCACACATCCACACACGTCTCTCTCTGCTCTCAGAAGAAGGAGGCGGGGTCACGCGTCATCAACGCGTCATCAGCTACACTTTATGTGTTTTACCCTGTGGTGTTAATGCTCAGGCTGATCGGAATCTGTAAAAGAATTCCTGAATCCAGATCATGATCCGGATCGCCACCAAAATCTAATGGATTGCTCATTGTGCTACACTCCACCCCTCCAAAACATTTCATTCAAATCTATCACGAACTTTTGGAGTAATCCTGCTAACGGACAAACCAACAAACAAATCAACAAACCAACAAAGGTGAAAACATAACCTCCGCCAAGGCCGAAGCAAAAGTCCAGTTTCCTCTGTTGGTAGGGTTAGGAGTTAAATAGGTTTCATGATCCATCCTTAAAAGACAATAACTTTTATTTTTTCTCCATCAACAGTTTTGTAATTGTGGTGTCAGCCATCAAATATCCAGATGTCTCATTTCAAAGGAAAGAAAAAAAAAAAAAGTTTTCAGTCTGAACATTTATCCACGAGCAGTCAGCCTCTAGTGTTCGCCGCCGCTGGGAGCGGCTGTCACTGCCGGCACTGAGGCTCGTTCCACCTCGACTCCCGAGCGCGCTAATTGCGAACGGGCCAAATCACCACCCAGAGGAGCCAATTTGGTGACCGACCAGTTATTTGCTATAAAAAGAAGCGAAGATGCTCGAACAAAGAGAGGTATTATATACGGAACAATTACAGGACCTGTTAAGCGCCACGTGCTGTGGTTAGTGAGTTCATGTGATACCATCTCTCAAAGAGGTGAAGCGAATACAGTATAGGGGAATAAATTCAGAGAGAGTCAGACGTGTGTGTGAATGTAATCAAAGAGATGAGACGGAGAATGTGTGATGTGTGAACAAAGAGAAAGTGTGTGTGTGTTATCTGACAGCGTTAACAAAGATCACACCTCCCTTCCTCTTCCGTTCTGCTCTTCCTCTCTTTAACCTTCCTGTATTGATCTCCCTCTTCTTCCTCCTCTTTCATTTCTCCACTGACCCTCTCCCGTCACATCACACCCTCCCCCATCCTCACCCCTCACAACTTATTCCTTTGACTCCTGCCCAACTTTGAACTTTGTCTGTATCACCACTCACTAATAAAGTCTACTGTTGACCTCGGCAACATTAATATGATGAATGGAAAAAATCCATCAATATCCAATGTTTTATATTCTTACTAGTGTTATAGTTGTTTTCCTGAAATCCTAGAACAATAGACAGTAAATCTCTTCTATAATAGGTGCAGGAAACTTCAGCCAGCAGCTCTATAACTGATCACTTTTTCACAATTATTTGTGATTTGTTTTGTTTTTTATCCCTCAATACATTGCAAAAGAAGACCAGCATTTTCAAATGTACTCAAACTGGAAAGTGTTTTTGGAAAATACAATTTTTTTTGGGGATAAACAAACTTTAATTTTCGTTTCAAATTAAACTTGCCTGTGTGGACTGTGTGGATATGACCTCTCTCTCTACTTCCAGCTCGGTCTTAATTGTTCTGTGATATGAGCGCAGCATGCTAAATGCAATAAAGTTTGTTTCCCCACCAAGAAAGGAGAAGAAGGAAATATTTAACTTCCAAAAATGACCCCTATGGGAATTTTCTGATCAGTAGTTTGACGGTTTGTCTGGTTAAGTTTACACAACAATAACTGCTTTGTTAAGGGGTACATAACGATTCTGTTAATGGTTAAATGACATCAACATTCACAGGAGAGGAGCCGCGGTCTCTTGCGTTGAAATTTCACGACCATCCACCCAGACCTCTTCCTTATAAGGCCTAAAATACAGTGGACGCACACATGTTTCTGTTTATACTACATTAGGTATCTTCAGATATGTTCATGTTTGTTGTGGGATATGTCTGTGTGTACAGTCCACAAGGTCATGTATATCTGAGCTGCATGCAGCCGGTCTGATCTTTGTGATCTTGATTACAAAATGTACTTTACGCAGACCGTTGTGGATATACACTGTGGAACGGTTGAGGGTGTGGAAGTCACCATCAACCCCAACCTTGCTTCGAAGAAATGTTACGTCCGACAATATAATACAGGCTGCTCTCGTACACCATTCATAGCTATACCTACAAAAGTAATGCACTGTAATTAGTATATATCCCACAAAATCAATTCATATGTAGTCCACAGGAACAGGAAGTATAAAGAGCGACAAACTCGGTGTAGGAAGGAGGTCGGGGTGGATGGGGGGTCTAAAATACCGGACTTTCAACCAGGAGATCGGTGTTCGTGTCAATGTTGATTTATTTGTTTCTGCTCTTTTGAGGTCATTTCTTGTGACTCAAATGCTTCATCTGTCGTCCTCCTCCTTACCAGTGCCCCCCCCTCTACCCATCCGTCTTACCGTCTCCAACCAGCTGCAGCAGAGCCAGGTCCAGTGGCCGTTTCCAGCGGGAGTTCTTGTGCAGGGCGATGCCATAGCCCGTAGTGGCAAACACCTTCCCAGAGCCGATGGTCATCACCTTGTGGAATAAAGCATGAACACATAAACATCCACGCATACACACACAAACACATGAATCCCTAGAAGGAGTCAGATGGCAACGAGCAAATGAAAATCAGCTTCATTTCTGCTGTAATATTCTTCGCCTATAGTGACAAATGCAAAACAGTTGGCTCAGCTCTAATATCGACACTCCCAAAATCCCAGAGCTTGAAGGAAGGATATTGTTTCAGTGGAGGAATTAATATAGATCCACATCAGTTGTAATAATTACTGCAGCAGTGGCTGCTGGGAGCTCAGGCCTCCCACAGACCTTATTACAAATGATCACTGGGCAGGATTTTCATTCTCGCTGTGGGAGCCGCATCAAATGCAAACTTATAAATAAATCAACACAAGCACTGTCCGAAAATGACAATATTAACTAGCTACAGGCTGCGTGGGACAAATAGAAACGTGTCGGGTGTGTTTGATTTATTTAACGCTGATGTAGAAGTGCTCATTTGGCATGCTTGCTGTGCTTCTGTTGCTGTTGTTCTCCCCTCAGGAAGAGGCTGAGCGCACTGAAGATCTTGTAGTTTTGTAGCACATAATAGCTGCGGGGCACAGGGACATCAACAATAGCTGCCACTATGTATGATGAGCGTGTCACTGTGCAGAGCTGTGAAGGGACAGAGATGTATTTCTTACCTTGCAGCCCTCGTCCTTTCTGGCCATATAGTTCAGCACCGCGGCGTCATAAATGAAGGCATCCAGTTTCCTGCAGGGAAAGGAAGGAGGGAAGGAGGGATATTACAACAGAGGAATGGAAATCACTGACCTGGAGCTAAATGACAACAGAGGAAGTGCAACTAGTGAACAAAATGACAGAGATGATGGATAAAGCAGCGCCGAGACAATGACTGTCTGAAAAGAAAACACACACTGAAGGCAGAAGAGCTTCTCTCGCCACACTATTTTGCACCAACAGTCAACAATTGCACAGAGAGCTATTCATCACAGTGGAGGTGATGTCAATTCTCCTCCTGCAAAAGCCTCAATAGACCAGAATACAATGCAACACTAGCAGCAGCAGGGGAGGTTGTGATGTGACTCTCACTTTTCTCACTCTAATGGTCTTCTAAGAGCACTGCACTTTTGCACTTAATGTTGTTTCTTGTACCTAAAGAAAATAAAAGCCACAGATCACTCTCTGATAAATATAAAGATACGTTTCATGCTCTCACTGCACCATGTCGGCAGAAACAGAAGACAAAAAAAACCTATTACATTATTCCAAGATGGTTAAAAACATTGCTGCCTTTTAGGAACCCGACCATAACAGAAAGACCTGTCTTCACACACACATTTATGTTTGTTCACAAGTTAAACCAGATATTAAACTGTGTGTTGGCGGCATATTGCATGTATACAGTGGTCATTTGTATATTGATATCCATGACAATATAGCAAATGCGAGTCCTGTGAGTCGCTAGTCAGTTAAGATAACATCGACCACGACCGTTTCTAACCCTACCTAAGTTGTTGTGTTGCCTAAACCTAACTTGACATTTTATAAACGCAGCAATTAACTAACCAATTGAAAAATAAGAAATAGATGAAACTATAATGAAGAAAAATAAATAATTAGTTGCATCCGCTGAAATCCCTCACTGAAGAAGAAGAAGAAAAAGGCCTGTTGAGTAAAAGTGGGAGCTAAAACACTTTATCATGAAATAATGGATTTGATGTAACAGCTCAGCTCAGACTGATGAAGTATATCTTAGGATCTGATGATGGATTTGTAACTACACCTGCTCTTCTACTTCACATTCATTTATATTCACACTTGGGAAGCTGCACTGTACAACCCAAGAAAGAGAGGAGGAGGAGGAGGAGGAGGAGGAGGAGGAGGAGGAGGAGGAGGAGGAGGGGGGGGGGCTGTGCTGAAGGATGGGAGATTGAAGAGAGGTGGAGGGGAGGGTAGATGGTGCAGCAGGGGAGGAGGTGGGTGACAGGAAAAGGAGAGAAAAGGGGGGGTTAGAGATAATAATTGGAGGGAGGGAGGGAGGGAGGGAGGGAGGGAGGGAGGGAGGGAGGGAGGAAGGGAAGAAAGTGCAAAGCAGAAGCAAAAGGAGTTGATGAGCTATGAGCAAGGAGTTAATGAGGGAGGAGGAAGAGGCCAGAGAGAAGACAGAAAAGGGATTAGGGAGAGAACGAGGGAGTTACAGTAGGACACGAGACAAGGCGAGACAGAGATGGAGAGGTGATGCTAAAGAGGAATCTTCATCGCGCTTTGCTTTGACGCCGTAAACTGATGTTTCCTCCGTGAATAATGTCAGGGCGAGAGGCAGAGATAACGAAGGAGAGATAAACAGTGAATAATGAGAGAGATGCTACTGTAAAGAGAATGAAGTGAGATAGAAACTGATGTAAGAGGAACAAGGCAGATGAGTAAGGATGATAAAAAGGAATGCATCATGGGAGTTTTTAATAACACGGTACGTCAGATCTGCTGAGGACTGCGGCCGCTGCCTGTCTGAATGCCAAACACTGTGTTTGTCCCATTAAACATTTGAACCCTCATCTGCATCAACTAACATCACTCCTCCCCCCCCCCTCCCCTTAAACACGATGAGCAAGTGTATATTTTATGGCAAGTGCTTTGTGTACTTTGTGGCCCCACAGGCGGATAATAAACCCCCCTCGTTGAAGACAAGAGGCGCCTGAGTGGCAGCCGGTGCTGAGATGGCGGGATTTTCCCCCTGCACTGCGGTGGTTGGTGCCAGGATGTATTATTTAAAAGTTCTTCTTTTCTTTTTTTCACCCCTCCACTTCTCGCGCCTCGTTTAGTAGCCGTGATCCTGATGGGGTTGCACAGGTTACAACAGTTAGCTCGGGCTCCTGAGACGAGGAAGATCAATGCGCCAACAGGTGGAGAAAGACAAAAGGGTCCCGTAATTGAAACGAGGCGGGGACGACGACGGCAGCCTCCAGGTAAAAATAAAATATATATGAAGAGCAGCGGAGGAACGGGTTGTGTCTGTTTAAAGTCAGAGCTGTTGTTACAAATGTGCAGCTTTGACTCGTGGATTACAGGAGGAGTGGAGCAGAAAGAGGGTTGGTTTTTTTTTTAAAAGTAAAGTGGATGACAGTAGAAGTTTATTCTTGGTAACGAGTTCCTGATACAGCCCGATTGCTTCCAGTCAGTGTCTGACTTCTTTTACTCCTCGTAGCTCCATTCTGCTGTTTCCCTTCCTGATTCTAAAGTACTGTGTTTTCAGCCCGTTGTCACTCCCAACCCATCAAATACGGCAGCTTGGTCAGTGGCCCTACGCGTCAAGCTATGACTGTGGTGAGAATAAAGGAGAAAGTCAGGTTACGTAGTATAAAGAGCACTAAAGTCTGCGTAGGGAGGAGGTCGGGATGGACGGTTAGGTCCAAAAACACAGAACTTTGACCCAGGAGACAGCTGTTCGTGTCCCGTGTGAAAACAAAAACGTCGACTTATCTTACTTCACGTATAGGGTGACCAGATCCCAACAAACCAAATGTGGGACAAAGAGTACAGTATGTTTGTGTGGGACAATGTGGGACAATGTGGGACACATTACTGAGGCTGAGAGGTAGTCTACAATTCTGATATAATGTCTATCTAACTTAAACAATAAACATTTCTATTCTCTCTATGCTATTGTCCAGCAGGCTAAAGTGAAATACTAACACGTTCTCACTCCCAACTTGTCAAATATGGCAGCTTGGTCAGTGGTCGTGTTTTTGCACTGTCAGTTTCCTCTTGTTACATGCATACACTGTCTTTTCACATTTTTTTTGATAGGAAACAACTTGGTGAGGTTTGGGAAAAGGTTGTGGTTTGGGTTAAAATAACACCCGGTATGTTTGTTACATAGTTAAACCAGATATTAAACTGGTTGTTGGCTGCATATTGCATGTATACAGTGGTCATTTGTATATTGATATCCTCCTATTGATAGACTGCACAGCATTTTTATCCCTTGTCCCACGTCCCACATATTGAGACGATGCCCCACATTTTGATCGGCTCTAGTTCTGAAAAGTCAGACCGCTGCAGGACAGACACTTTTTTTTAAATCTGGCTTTTATCCAGGGAAGAAAGCAGGGAAGGCTGTCATCATTGCGCTGTGTTTGCTGTCAAACTGAGCACACGTGGGTCAAGTGAAGGTCAACATTTCACCGTCGTTGCTACGCTACGCCTAACGAGGAAACTGCGAGTCAACGCAAAGTCACAAGCTCTTCAGATTTAGGTAGAATATGATGGAAACTACCACAAAGAAAAGGACGGGCTGATAATTCACAGTATTGTGCCCCCCCCCTCCGTCCCGCTCTTTTCCATTCCTTACCCAGTCTTGAGGTTTTCAAGGGCTTCCTCCACGCCCTTCTGGTTGTTTCGGATCATGTACTGGTGCATGTTGGGATAGTTGGAGCGGATGTTCTCCTCTGTGCTGCCGTTTGGCACCGTTCCGAAACGCAGCGGTGGGTACTGCTCCGTCGGCTGCTGGAACTGTACGAGAAGAAGAAGAATAGGTCAGCGGAGATAAAGAGCGATAGAAAGAAAGAAGGAAGTTAAAGAGGGGTAGACGAAAAGAGGTGGAGGGGAGCTGATCCCTGCCGCGGGGTGAACTGCTACAAAGATTCAAAGTCATCACCTTGAAAGAACGGCCTCTCTGCTACACTTTTGTGAAGAGCTGAGGGGGGAGGCTGATAAAAAGAAGATGAGGTTTTAAAGTGTCAGAGCAGCAGGATAGGGGTTTTGTGGGTTCTGCTGAAACTGCACTGCAGAAATAAAAGAAGAGGAGGCAACAGAGAGGGGAAGTATTTCACTTCTTTCTGTTAACTCAAGCTGTTCTGAAGTTGCCCACCTGTTTGTGGAGAAAGACAAGAAACAAAACAGGATGATCTCATGTTTTCGATGTTCTCGTCTGTTCACTTTCAAAAATACGTGATGAAGTGCTACACGTCATTCTGAGTCCTCGCTAAGTTTAAGTTCTTGCTCATCTCTTCATGCATCAGTCCATCTGGGCATCCACCTGTTCACGCATCCATCCATCAGTCACCCCATCCATCCATCCATCCATCCCTCGCAGAGCGTACCTTCTTATCCGACAGCCCCGACACCGTGTCGATGTACTCCTCCTGGATCATGAAGGCAGCCAGGTTGGCAGTGTAGGAGGCCAGGAAGATGACAGCGAAGAAGGCCCACACCAGCACCTAAAGGAGGAGTGCGGTGGAGTTAAGATCAACGGGGGGGGGGAGGCAAAGTCTGACAGGTGTGGAAGTATTTTAAGATTTCAGTGACACTGTTTTCACTTCTTGGCATTTCATTGTTAACCTTGCAGCTGATGCTCTGTCTTGCCTCGAGGGTAGAGACGTATTTTTCAGCGCGACACCTACAAAAAAAAAAAAAACGGCACCGCAACTTCGCCAGTTGTCCAAATTTATCATAATGATAAAGTGACAGGTTGAAGACTCATCGACCGGAAGTCATCTTGTTCTTGAGCCCCCCTCCTGACATCATTATATCTTATTATGTCTGTCACAGTCATATAAATGAGTGCATTTACACAGGTACTGTATTTAAGTACACATTTGAGGTACTTGTAGTTTGATTGTATGTGTATTTTCCTTTTATATGACTTTATACTTCTACTCCACAACAATTAATAGGGAAATGTACTTTTTTTATTTGTCTGACAGCTATAGTGACTTGTTATTTTGCTGCAAAATATTTGCTTAAAATACACCTGCACCTTTGAGGACAGGACATTTACCTATAATGGAGTATTTTTGCGTTGTAATATTGCCTCTTAAGTAAAATTTCCACGACTTGTTAACACCAGCTGGCCCAAATTACTGCAGTACATATAAAAGATGCTTTGAGCGGTGGTGGAAGGACTCGGCCTAAAGACTTTTAGCTGTGCAGAAGTGCTGCTTTTATTGCTGCAAGATGCTGCACTGTTGACATTCAGCCAGGATCGAGTGAGAGATGTGGATTAGTCTTAGCACTAAATTTGCACTTGCAGTCGCTGATAAACGGGGCTATTTGCTTCCACGGTACTCCGTGTTTATGCCAAAAGTTCATTTGCATAATTCTCTTAATGAATAAGATGAAAAATGTACACCCTCCGCTCTGGCAATTGGGGCATAATTTAAAAAGAAGTGATCTTAGTGAATGGGGATTAAGTGGTTTTGCTCAAGGACGCTTCAGATGGAGGATTCGTCCTAACGGGAGGGTTGAAGGACGGACTCCTGGCTTACGATGACTCCCTGGTGAGTTTCATGACCCTTGGGCAGATGTAAAACCTATTAAACTTTAATGTATGAAATCAATATTACATGGTTGTCAATTATCAATAAGAGTGCATGCTGGATAGACACTGATGACCCTGAACAGGCTTTTGCAGGTATGAAAAATTAACAAATAATTGGAAGCAATTTTGAGAACAAGCCTTCATTAAAGATTAAATTCATCTTGTGATCTTTTTTTTGTTGCTTGTTAGTAGTTGCGGTTGTCTGATATGATATTTCAAAAAGAAAAATGGATCAGATTTGGATTTTGTCTCTTGTGTATTGTTTAAAAATCTTTTATAGTTGAATGAAAGTCCTGCAGCTTATCAAACCTCTTGTTTGATTGTTGTACCTGCGAGGTGCCGAAAAGCAAACCAACAATTTAACTAAAAACGACAACATTTCCACAGAAAAAGAACTAACAATGTCTCCTCTGACCTCCTTTTGTAAAGCCTATTGAGCAGCTAATGAGCTCTTGAGATGATTGGGTTGTGTAGAGCACTCATGCAGAGTCAGAAGTATTTCTCTTTTTATGTCGCTGAGACATAGAGTAACAGCAGTTATTGAAAAGACCACCGCGGAGATACAAGTGATGTGAACACTCTCAAACTGATTGCACCGGCTCATAAAACTCATAAGTTTTAGTGTTTTTTTCTTGATAATAATGCAAAAACACCAGAAATGATAAAGTCAAGATAAAGTTGTAGATGGAGTGGTATTCTATTACATTTTATCCTGTCAATAAACTGTTCAATCAATCAATTAACCCCTAAAATAGTAAAATCTACTAAACTTAAAGGTCTACTGTTGCCCAGTAAGAACTGATTTGGTGAGTTTCTGGGCTAAAAATAATTGAAAAGTGGATGTTTTTTAGACATCTAGGTTACATACAACAGCATTTAAGGACGCTTTCACAAGCCAACATTTATTCTGTTTTAATTGAACTCTGGTGCGGTTCGTTTGGGCAGTTGTGAACTCAGTAATCGTACTCTGGTGTGGACCAAAACAACCGGTCCAACCACAACCACAACGCAGGCTGCCTGTGCAGGCATTTGTTGAGATGGACACATGTAGACGACAGGTTAATATGAGTGGGAGAGGACGGACTTGGACTTTTGCAGAAGTACAATGTTTGCTTGACATCTGGGCCGAAGAGAAAATACAGAATATGCTAAATAAAGTCCACAAAAATAGTGACGTTTATAAAGTCATTCTAGATGAACTGGAGGAGACGGGATTTGTGTGCACAGTCGACCTGTGAAATCGCCCCTAATGGCTAAAAGTGAGGCGAATCTTCCAAATGAAGAAAATATACTAATTTAATTGCTTCTGAAACAAAGTTTATATGTAACTTAGACATCTAAAACTACATCGTTTCACCTGCACATCATTTAAATCAATGCCTTCTAGGTCAAGTGATCAGCGAGTCAATCAGTGAGTCTGTTTGAGTGATCACCATGATCTTGCTGGTGGTTCCTCTGGGATTCTCCACAGGCACAGAGTTGTTGAAGACCAGCGCCCACAGTAGCCAGACGGACTTCCCTATGGTGAACTTAGATCCACCGGACTCTGAGAGAGAGACAGAAATTCAGCTTTTAGGAGATTAAGAACACTTCGACACTAATGAGCTGATGGATGTGAGGCTAGATAGCATCGAATCTAAAGTTAGAATGAGAACACATCCCAGTGCTACATTTAAATTACAGTACAAATAAAAATCACTACATGGCTAAAAGTATGTGGACACCCAAGTTATAACTATGTGATTGGCTTACATCCCAAAATCATGGGCATTGATCTGCCAACCCGCTCTCACTCCCAACTCGTCAAATACTGCCGTTTGGTCAGCGCCCCTCGGCATCGGAAACCGACGCACGGAGGCACCCTTTAGCAACAGTATGTGATGAACCGGGCTTTCAACTAACTCCAATGTAAACCCACCCGCTGCGTTATTCGGTCGGAGCAAGTGACATAGTCATAGTAGTGTGAGAGAGAGCAGGCAGGAGGGGTGATGGATGGGTCAAACAAACACAAGACTTTCAACCAGGAGGCCGCTGTTTGTGTCCCGTGTGAAACTAAAGTAATGTTGAGTCTTTAGTCACGTGACTCGTCGGTATATCATCAGTCCTGTGAGTCCCGTGAGTCGCTAGTCAGTGAAGTTAACGTCAACCACGACCGTTTCCTAACCCTAACTAAGTGGTTGTGTTGCTTGAACCTAACTTCCTGTTAAAATGGAAGTTTATCTTTAAATCTTTGAATTCAACGAGCGTATATTGGCACGCCGTCCCTGGTCTGTTTAAAAGTAACGCAAGAGGGGTACCCAGGTGCGTTAAGATATTTGACGAGTAGGGAGTGAGAATGTGTTGGATCTGCTCCTATAACAGCCTCCAGTCTTCTGGTTTCAGGCTTTCCATCATGATGTTGGAGCCTGGCTGCAGAGATTTGCCTCCATTCAGCCTCAAATCATCAGTAAGGTCCAACACCGATTTTGGGCGATAAGGTCTGGCTCAGAGTCGGCGTTCCAGATGTTCCAGTTCATCCCAAAGGTGTTGGATGGGCCAGTCAAGTACTTTCACACCAAACATGGAAAAAACATTTCTTTATGGAGCTATGGCTTTGTTGTCATTGTGGACAGTGATGCCCGCGTGCTTTTGGCCATATAGTAAATATCCATGATGATGTTGGGTAGCAGAGACAAACTGCCCTCAGTTATCTACTATAAGAACTGTATGATGTTGAAAACTGTGGAGAGAGAGCTAAAGAGAGGGTAGAGGAAAGACCTATATGGAGTTATCAAAGATTAAACCTGGCAGTAGACTCCCTTGTTTTGAATATAGAATCATTAAACTGTGAAGCCTCAGAAAGAAGAAGGGGGGGGGGAGAAGGATGAAAGATAAAGTAAAGCAGGAGGAGGAATCTAGTCGGTGTTTCAAGATGAAAGGTTGTGGAACATTTGTGGCTGGAAAGAGTCATCATACTCTGAAGGTATAGACGGGATAGAGAGAGAGAATATGAGAGTTACTGAGTTGACAACTTTTCTGCAGTGAAGCTGAATGCATCAATGCAAAGATGGAGGGAAGAGAAGGGAGAGAATAGTAGTCAATAGTAAACTTCATTTTTCTTAACAGGTGATTAAAACTTTTAAAGTTACAAAAGAGATGAAAGGAAGTGTGAGCACATTTCCAACTTCCTGTAACTCTGGTGGTATCTAGTCGTACACATAGTTTTATTGGGTGGATAACTACCATTCTGCTATTTCTTCAGTATAACAGTCCCAATGAGAACTGTGTCGTTCTGATGCTTTAAACGCCACGAATTAAACTCCATTCACCTCCATTGAACTGGAATAGAGGCAGAAATCAGACAAAAACATATTAATCTCTCTCCGTTGACTAGCGTTCATATTTTTTCTGAAATAACGTCCCATGGTGGTCCACCAGGAGGGGCGTGACTTCGGCTCTCTATAGAGATGAGAGAGGGGGAAAGTGCCTTAAACTTGCATTCTTTCTAACATCCAGCAGGGGGCGACTCCTCTGGTTGCACAAATAAGTCTGATTGTATAGAAGTCTATGAGAAAATGAGCCTACTTCTCACTTCATTTATTACCTCAGTAAACATTGTAAACATGAGTTTATGGTCTCAATCGCTAGTTTCAAGTCTTCTTTCAAGATTGCCAAAATGCCGAACTAGAGGCTTCAAAACCACAGTCCACAAACCAATGGGTGACGTCAACTTCTTATATTAGATAGAGTGTATTTCTTTGAAATCGGATGTGAATGGCCAGCTTGAGCTTTGTTCGGTCGCTCTGGATCCTAATATGTTAGGATATAAATTATGTTGAAGAAAGGTCTGGCTCTACACATTATCATTCTGGTATAGGGGGGAAAAAAAACGCTCTTGCTTGTTTGTATTTCTTTAAACGAATCACAATTGTCTTGGGCGGCGCTAAGCACAGGTTGCAGCGATGGTGAATGCAAAAATAGATAGTGCAGATAGCGGAAGGAGAGGTGAAATAGGCGGCCAAAGGCAGGCTTATACAGTCTACATCCTGTGAGTCAGACTAGTCCTCTGTTGGTAAACCCAACCTGGAGAAGAGGACTGAAGTGACCCCTCACCATATACTGCTGTTTGACATTTAGTAGGATCAGAAGAATATAAGGAGGGATGGAGGATAAGATTAAAATCAGCGTATTTCAGAATGAGGAAACAGAGACAGAAGCACAAAAGAAGCTGTAACCGACAGCCAACACTTACCTGCCACTCCAGCTCTGCATTATTCCACTTGTGTCAATTTATTAGAAAGTAATGAATAACATTTCCAAATGATTATTAAAAATGAATGTAGCAGCACAGAGGAGCAGCCAGTAAACAATTGGAATAAATGATGAACTGACAAGTACTGTAAAAATGTCAAAATCAACCACCACCGCCGCGCCGTCACTGTTTGTTTCATTAAAACTAAATAAGCCGGATCGTGGGTGTGGAGAGATTGTTTTGACTCATGTGCAGTGGAAAAAAAAAAAAACAGGACGCTTTGCATAATTTGAGCAAACTCCCTCCTCAAATCAGCCCCCCCCCCCCCCCCGCTTACATAACTGACGAAGTGACAAGTTGGTGATAATGCTGTGAAATGAGCAGTGGCGGCGGGTTGATTGGCGTGCCGACGCTGGAGCGACTGCGTCTCTTACTCTTGGCGCTCTGCAGGCTGCGGTTGTATCCCACGGGGCTGAAGAACTCAAAGATGAAGACGGTGACAGCCACCACCGACAGGCACATCACAAACATCATCACCCACACCGCCGGGCTGTAGGGCTCTGCAACACACACACACACACACACACACACACACACACACACACACACACATGCAAATATCAGACAAAGCCTCAGAAGCTCGCCTGTCATCTGTGAAGTAGCACTTTATCAAATGGAAAACTGTCTGTCACGGCTGGACTGTGGACCAACAAACTGTGTGAGATGAGAGTATTTGAATGTTTTGGTTCAATAATTTGGTAAGAGTCAAACCACAGTTTAAACAACAGTTCTCTATCAGATAGCTGTGTTACTGTGTGGAGCGTATTCACATTACAGTAGTGATTTGTTAGTCATTTAGCGTGCAATACCAACGCATTCGTTGCTTTTGGCCTTGTCATGTAGTCTAGACATGAATATGCTACGCTAAGAGCTAATGATATAGAGTATAAAGTGAGAAAGGCGGCTTATGGTGGACAGATGGGGAGGTGGATGGGTCCAACAAACACAGGACTCTCAACCAGGAGACTGCTGTTACGTTAGTGATGTGTTTTCTCTACTTATGACACGATGTTTACATTCATATTTGACTTAGTTTACGTAGTTATTTTGAGCCCAACCATGATGCTTTTTCTTAACATAACTAAATGGTTTTGTTGCCTAAACATAACCATGACTGTTTCGCACTAATGATGTGGCGTGAAATTACATGCGAAAAAGCCTAAAATGTGTTATCAATGCACACAGAATTGCCCTTAAAATTTCGTGCTATTTATACGCCTTCCCATGAGATCAACAACCCAGTCAGTTTTTTTTGTGGACTGTCTAGATTAGAAAACATGTGATTCAATAACCCATTGAGATCTGGCTCCCCTTCCTATGTCACATGCAGGCTCATTAGAATATATCGCCCACAGCTTGAGAACTAACTTTGCAGAGGTGCACCATATTTTTCTCGCAAGCCAATCAGAGCCAATTCTTTTTTTTTCTGCACGCTAAAATTGTCAAAAACGTTCAAACATTTTCAGACAGAGGGTGAATACAGGTGAGTTCAAACAGACAGCAGGAGAAAAATAATGTTTTTTGAACATTAAAGCATGTAAACATGTTCTAGTAGAAACCCAAAATACAAGTATGAACCTGGAAAAGATCATTTATGTCCCCCAAAAAGGTTTTATTTCATGCATTAATGTGAGGATAAACAAAGGCAATGAAACTGTGAAAGGAAAACCCTACGAGACAGAGAGAGTTGAAGATAGATCTGTGAAAACAAACTGTCTACAGAGACGCTCTCAGCTGTTGGTCAAACTGTGTTCATAGTAAATACAAGCTGCAAAACGTCTCCTGTCTTTAGTCAGAGATGAGACATGTCTAAGACCAGGAGGGGTCAGAAAGTTCACTCATTTGTTTTGTGTTATTCAGTACTTTTCATAAATGAGTGTCATTCTGTAACTGCATGACAAAGCAGGTGAGCAGAAGACAAACTGGAGGTAAAAGCCTCTGGGTGAAGAAGACGGGAGGAGTCTCTCCTCGTCTCGTCCATCTAAAGAAAAGGGTGCGAGTCTGACTGTCGGCTGAGGAAAACGAGCAGATACTTCTGAGATTTGCCAAATTAGTGAGGGGATTTGCTGGCGACACTGACGGCAGCAGCCGTAGCAGCTGTACCGCTGATCGAACAGCACCGGAGAGACGGGCCGAGCTGCTGGGTCGACTCATCAACACCTTCGTCTCTCAGCGTTACATCCAGGAAGACACCATGGACATACCAAAGAGCAACAGGTGCTGTTTACATATGAGGCTTTTAGCTGACGCTCACCTGCAGAGAGAAGTACAGTGAGGGAGCAGGTGGAGAGGCTCGGGATTTATCCATTAAACTTACTGTCAGACAGGGTTAATATGCTTTTAAGGCTGGGCTGTCAAACTGAGTGCCACGAGGACTGAGAGGCTGCAGGGTTTATTTCCACCTAGGTTTGTCACAGTGGACGATATCACAGGTGCAGTAACCTGTGTCACACATCATTTCATTTTATTCTGGTTTCATGTTTAACTGTTTTGTCAGATGTTTGGTAGAAACATTGAATCATGAAATTATCCACACAGAGATACATATTTTTTTTTCTAAAAAAAGAAAAAACAAAAGCCTAAAATGAAATGTTTGCAACAATCATAAGAAGGTGAATCAAAAGCACCTCAACATTAATATCATAAAATATAAAATAATGCATTTGAGTAGAGGAAGGAGCAGGACAAATATTAATAATAAAATAAAATAATATATTAATGTTATAATGAAAATAAAATGGCCTGCCATCTCTTTCATAATAATGCAAAAATATATATTTATTTTGAAAAACCCTTACTTTTCAGGAGGAATCACTAAAGACATGCAACACAACATTGTGAAAATTAGGCTGATGTAAACATAAATATAATGGTGCTTTTAACTTGAGGTCTGAGGTCGTATTTTGGGAACATGGGAAGTCACAGGCCGGGTATTTAAGTGCTGCTTGAACGTCTCGTGATGGACAGTAAAGCTTTTCTGATTCTGGCTGAGGTCACCTGTTGCTAGGTGACTGGAAAAAGGAATTCAATCGTGTTATTCAATTTTTAAAAAATCGTTGATGATTTTGTGCTCTTTGTATTTCAATGTCGAGCAAAAGCAAAAAAAAATATGAATGGGAAAATGTAAATGTTTTCACAACATCAGCTTTTAAAAATAATTGATTATTCTAATAAGCAATGTAAAAAAACAGCATACTTGAAGGCAGTCCAATAAAGCATCACCACAAACTACAGCCTCGACAACGACTACCGTGTTAAATCAATTCTGTCAAATCTAACAGTGTCAGCAAAAGATAAAGTCTGTCTGTTTTGAACCGTCTTCACAAAGGAAGGATTTGTTGCAGGGCTTTTGTATTGAGTTGTATTAGATCGCACAGATACTTAAAGAGGGAGCGTGTAGGATTTGGCGCTTGTACTTAAACTTCTCCCGTTTGCCAAGCAGGCTACTGTAGGAACATGGCGGTGCAACATATAGGTATTAACGGCTCATTCTAAGCTAACAAAGACACTGTGATTCTTATTTTCAGGTGATTATACACTAAAGAAAACATACTTATTACTATTATATTCCATTTCTGCCAATAGATCCCACTAAATGCAACACACTGGCCCTTTAATACAGTGAATTAATAACTTATTATAGTGCACAGCAGTTAATTTGAAAGAAACACAACTGCAGCAGTGTGACAAAGCACTAAGTGGTTCAATGTATGAGGAAATATACTGTAGTTTTTATTTGAAAGTATGGAGACATCAGAACTATGTTATAAGACATGAAAGAATATTTTGTTGTAATTTTCCTTAACTTTATGAGCTATTTATATGCGGCTTTGGATTTAAATGTTTTTCTTATGTAAATATGTGTGTTTGTGTTGAGATTTGAGTGTAATGCCAAACTTCTTTGTTTCATAGCATTTCAGTTCAGTGTAGCCCGAGGGAGGTGATTTACAAGTAATTTAAAATATTTGATTGTGTTCTTTGGTCTTATTCTAACCAATGATTACAGCAGCAGAGTTTAAACAGCACAACATCAACCAGTACAGAAAGTAAATAAATACTTGCTTTTTCAGTCATATTATTTTAATTGACATTATTTTAATTGATTGATTTTTTTAAACTGTGCCCCAGCACTGGATTTATATTCATGTATATTTGCTTGCTCATGTTTTCTCATCAGGTGGAGTCTGTTTATTATTCTGCATCCCAGTAAAATTACTGTCTGTTATGTTTAATCCAGTCGGTATATCATGTGGTTAAATCAAAATTGGCTTGGCGGTGGGTGGAAGTGCGTAAATAATTACATGGCGCACTGCAAATACTGAAGGTGCCGTTTGATTTATTGTCTTTTACTCTGACGGGCGAGGAGTGTAAAGCAGCCGCGTGTTGTTTACAAAGTGCTGTCAGCCTTCTTTTATTCTGGTTTTATTCTGCATCCATGCACTCTCTCACTGACTCCCAGCAGCTACGTATCCATTCTGGACAACAGTAGATCTATATATATATATATATATATATACCCATATTTAACAGGGGGGCGTCAAGAGAAGACATATGATCTTTATCAATGATGCCCTCTTTAAAATTCCCACCTGGGAGCTGCCAGGTACAACCACAGTGTGGTCCTGGTTACAGCGAGCAGATCCACTGGAGCAGATGGGGTTAACGCTGGGGTTAACGAGGGTTACGTGCCCTTCCTCAAGGGCATTTAAGCAGCAGTTTGCTACATGAAGTGACGGCATTACTTATTCATGTTGCTTGCAGACATGTTCCCAGCAGGTCCGGGGATTCTGGTGACCTTAGTACTCTGAGCGCTGAGAGTAGCAGTAACACAGAAGTCAGAAGTCCCATTAAAGGTGCAATGTGTGTTATCTGACCAGAATTTTAGTTCAAAACATTAAAAAAAATGAACCAACATTATCAATAGAATGTGTAGACGTCTATGTATTGTGTTGCAGAGATATCTACTGAAATTAGCTAACCAACTAGCCCCTGTCTTGTAATACCACATGAACCTCGAGAGGCAGTAGTGAGTCACCAGTAGGCGATTTGAGGGGGGGGGAAGCCATTCCCCTGTAAACTTAGATTTTATGGACCAGTAGCAGAGGTGAAATGATTGGTTGGAGGTTGCTACATCTTACATATTTCACCTTTAAAGAGAGGGATGACCACACTGTGAACCTGACTGCAGGTTTAGTGGCTCTCTATAGTGAGAACCAGAGCAGCACAGGACAAGGACACAGTAATGTATGACATGCCACCAGCTACATTCACATTAACATAATAACACCATTATGGACAGTAATTAGAGTGAGGTATACTCCAATTAAGACTTTTAAATGGATCCCATTAATATGCCACATTATACCACAACATTTCCATACATATCCTCCCTGCTCTCTCTGTCATTACACTGTCATAGTATGCACCTAGAGTGTTTATTATGCAAATATCATGTGCATATATTATTTAATGTCATTCACACCTGTGCATAGGGAAATATAAGCTAGTGCTACACTTCATGAGACATTGAAGGAACCGAACTGAAATGTAGCTTCTTGAATGATTTTGGTTTTGAAAGTGTGTCAGTACAGTTATTTTTCTGCTGGCTCTAACAAGGCACAGCATGCAGAAAGGCATTTACCCAGAGAAAAACTATTCGCTTGTTAAACGCCACCATCGCTGTTTGAAGCATGGGACGTCTGTTTGTACGCCTAGAAAGTATTCTTAAATGACCAGACAATAGAACAGAGAGTGAAGCATCTGATCAGTGGAAGATCTCTGCTTTAACACAGCGTTACGATCAACCCCGACCGTACCACCAGAGACAAAAGCAAACCAGCTGGCTAAACAACGAAGCTAACATTTGACAAAGATTCCAAAACAAGACAGATTTAAATTCATAGACATTCAAGACTGTATGAGGAAAATACTGTAGATGGAAAAAAATACTTTTATACCTCAAAAATGAGTCTTGGCAGAAAAAAACTTCTGAGACATCAGTTTGTCCTTTGGCAGGAAGAGAAGGATCATCACAGACCATAAAGAGTTTCATGGTTCTGTCTCGTTTCTGATTGAAGATATTTGAGATGTTACAATTACCCCCGGTCTCCTCCAACGTACTGCAGAAGGATTTTTTTTTTTGCAGCTTTATATATTGCAGCCTGTTGCAGTCTAATTTTTGAAACACTTTCTAAATATCAAGGGAGTTTAGTTCTCTTTTTAAAGAAGAGTCTGAAAGTGTAAATGACAGTTGTCAGGGTATAAAAAACAATGATCTGTTGATCTTTATGCATCAAGACTCCGTAGTCTAACAATGGCATGTTTAAATCGAAAATCAAATCTAATTCAGATCAAATCTATCTGGGCTTTACGCACCACAGTTGCTCTTATCTTTTTTCCAAACTGGGAACAACCTAAATGCAACACTAAGCACTTAATACAATACTTAACAAAAATACACTTGTCAAGAGGTCAAGTGTTCAAAGTTACTGTCACTTTATCAGAACTTGTACAACATGTTAGTCATTCCTTATCCTGAGACTAAATGTTTTTGTGTGATCACATCAGCTAAAGATGTGAATATGTGTTTTATATGTTTAGTGTTACTCTGTAAAGATCCTCTAGTAGTCTGAAGGCTTTACATGTTTCATATCTATGACCTGACATCTAATCATCCCCGTGGTTGATAGTGATAGAGATACAGGACCGAGTGAGTCGAGTCTGACTGTCTGCCTCCTTTGTTGTTCTGATT
The DNA here is from genome assembly GCA_916701645.2 of Sebastolobus alascanus. Taxonomy (NCBI): domain Eukaryota; kingdom Metazoa; phylum Chordata; class Actinopteri; order Perciformes; family Sebastidae; genus Sebastolobus; species Sebastolobus alascanus. The sequence continues at coordinate 790,060 of CAKAOJ020000179.1, forward strand.
AGATTCATGTTGAATCACATCAGCTCCTGTGAGATTAGAGGTTCTTGCAGAATAATCCGCTGTTTGATCCTTATTTTACAAGGTGAGTCTATTAAAAGCAAATCTGTTCTAACAGTCACCGAGCCAACGCGCCTCTGGATGATGACATGAGGGGATGAGGAGGAGAAGTAATAATAGCAGCAATACACAAGATAATAGAGGAGGTATTTTGAGTGTCTCCAACATTAGAGGAGCATTGTCTTTGATTGAAGCCAACACCCAGGTGGATTTGGAGTCATGCCATAATGGATATGTGTGTGTGGTGCAAGGACGACGAGAACAGACACAAAACAGTACCCAACATTTTTGTAAAGGACAAAAAAGTTTGTCTGCGAAAATCAGGAAAACAGTTCAACACACCATACGTCCGTTTGTTGTTTCATCGGCTGTTTTGATTTCTGAAGAATCTCCATTTGTAAAATACAAAAGACATGCAAAGAAAAAGTACTAAAAGTTCTTATAAGTTCAACTTAAAACAACCTTTTGGATGATGGGAGGTTCATGTAACAAGACTCTAGTCATATCGACAAAATCATATTCAAAATGGGCACAGCGATATGCTATGTGAACTGATCTGTTTTGTATAGAGCGGTTTACAATATACCATCAATTATTTATCTGAAAATCCCTGAATATGATCACTTATAGAACAGTTAAGAGAGTCCGAATTAATCATAAGCCATCTTTCCATTCAATAGTCAAGCAAATTTTAACTTTTATAATGTTGCAAAAAAAGAAAGGTGAATTAAGCACGTTTCCATCGACTAATTTGGAGCGAATAAACTTTGCTACAGCACAGTTTGGTCAGAAGTTGGCGTTATAGGCTACAAATGGCTGTAATCTGCCAGTAAACAGAGTAGAAGAAGTAAAGGTTGTGAACCCCAAACAAAACAAGTCGCCTTGGTCATCATCTAACCATCTATGAGAGAAAAATGGAGAGACGTCTTCAGGAATTTGTTTCAACTGGTCAATTTTTACTTGATCTTTCATGTTCGCTATGTCAGAACTTATCCGTCAGAGGCGTTTTTATAATCCATTTAGCGCATCAACTCAAGACAAAAAACACCTCAAGCGAGCTTAAAAACTTTTTTTTGCGCATAATTGAGGAAGTTTTATCAAATTTTGCCGTTTCCATACAGCTTTTCATAAAAAAATATGTGAATGGAATCACGGCTATAGATATATTTAATGCTATATATGTCAACTTGTATTGTTCTATTGTACTTGTAGACTGGGTAGTTTAGACATTTGACTGCAGTGTGTATGATGCATATTACAAATTAGTTCTGGATTTTGTTTTACTTTATTTATTACCTGTTTTCTGTATATGCATATGTACAGTATGTGTTATGTATGTACTGTATGTTACACTCACTTACTTCTATTACAATTATCACAGGATATTGCTGTAGTATTCTTTTCCCCTATGGACCCGCTAACAGGGATCCAAACATATAAACAAATAAAAACTCTAGCAAGACAGTTACAAGATAAATTAATGCTTCATTCTGACTCACCCAATAGGCCTTTTTCACAAAAAAAAAAAGACCAAAAACCGCTTCAGTTTCCGGGTCCTGGTGTTGTTCATACTGCGACACTGTGTAAAACCTGTGCTTTTACTACAAAGACAAGTCAAAATGTCTGCTGTTAAAAGGGCCTATATGCTCCACTGCTGCACTTAACATTATTTAGAACAAGTTATTATTCAACCGCAGAGTTACTGATTGGTTATTTGTAACATTATTTTATAAATTGACCACAGCTGTATTCACTGGGTTCACATAATCTCTCCAGAAGAACAAGTTGGTTGTTCCGTCTGAGAGTTTTGCTGCACTCTTTTGTTTGTAAAACCTTTTATCTCTGAATTGCAAACATGAGTGACAGCAGCTACTGCAGCGGCTCATCCTTCCCAACACGCACGTACGCATGCACGCACACACACACAATCCCTTTACTTCTCCTCACTTGTTCAATCGTCACGTCTCCTTTACTGGGTCCACTGACAGTTTAAGTGTTTGTTATCATCCTGGCTTAGACTTGGTGTCCTGCCTCGCTCCGTGGTCTGTCTGTGTCTCTGTGTCTGTCTCGTTTTCTCTCTCACTGAGTGTATCGAGGTGTTAGAGAGGATTGATTGAACTAGAATTGTTAAAGCTAATTGAAGAGATGAGACGTATAATGTTTCCGTTAGAGACTATTTTCTTTCTAATGCTGAGTCGGAAATTTCTGAGTGGCGTTTAACGCGCATCAGGGCTAAATAAAAAACTATTCAGAAAATTAATCTCCCGGTAATTCTGCCAAAAGTGAGTGAATAAATAATTAAATGTGTTTAAATTGTACTAAAAGTGAAATGAAGCCTGACCGACTGGTGGAAATGTGATGATGAAATGGTACCTATGCAACATTCAAACCAAGGTTTAGGCATAAGCAGCGTATCATAAGGGCTTCACTTTTTTTCTACAAGTATTGAAAACTTACTTTCACTGCTAAGCATTGATGTTTTACACATTCCTGTGTGTGGGGGTCTGCCACAGTGAGTCAACCTCAGAAAAAAGTCCTAGTAGGTCGAGATCAACCTGCAGCAGTCATCGGCAAATAACATGTTTGACATGAAAAATCCTTTGTAACACGTCTTGACTGCAGGACATACCCAGAAATAACTATTCAGTGGCAAACATACATTGTCACAGAATGTCAAAGTAGAAGAAAGGGAGACAAAAATATTCTTAAATATTTAAACAGTCATAGAAAATGTTCCCAGCTGCAAAAACTGACCGTTTCCAAGAGTCTGACAGGAGAGTATGTGACTGGAAATCCACCTGATTCAACTGTTATCGGGTCATTAAATCGCTCGCCAAAAGCATCATAGGAGTGGGGGATGGAAATAACAATATAATATGTCTACTTTGTCTTTATCCATAAACAGTTGCTACCAAAGGGGGTTTGTCTTACAAATCAAGCTAATGTAATTTGTTTTCATATGAAGAATAAAACACTGGAGACCCAACAGGACGCCACTCGGTGTGAAACAGACCTAGAAAAACATGCTGATGCTGCCCGCTACTACTTACAGTCTAAAAGGCGCGGGGAGAAAGGTAACACTTTATTCAGATGACCTTTAAAGGTGCTATTGATAGCACTGATAACATTCAGCCACTAGATTTCACATTCTCCCTTCCCCTGTTCCATTGCATTTACTTCACAACAAGTCGTTGAAAGGCACTTATCGTCTATCTCAGCCATTTATCCGTCTTTTCCATACTAACTGACGACCCAGAGATACCACGTGAGACCAATGTTGTCTTACTACTGGCTCACAAGGAACCAAACGTCAGATATCTTCCACAGAGATAAACAGAACATTGATTTTGGTCCCGCCAAAATGTTTAAAATTATTAATTTACAATCATAATAACTGCTTTTCAGGAAAAGCCATATTTTTATTTGGCACCTTTTTAAAACCTCGTGGATGTATTATTTAAAATAATATATATATATTCATCTACATAAAAATGTTATCAATAATAACTTCAACACTTAGGAGGAACAACCTGGTTGCACTTATTTTGAGTTTCTAGTTGTTCCCTCCATTTATATACAAAAAAGTAAAAGCTGATCAGCGTGCAGGATGGTTTCACAATGTTCTATGATTAAACTTTTAACGAGCTACCGGGTCTTTAATAAGAAAAATGATGCATGGAAACACATTGCTTAAAAAAAATAAGATGTAAAATACTCTGGCGACTTTTTTTCACAACAAAAACAAGACAAAAAATAAATAAAAGTAAACTTTGAAAACTATGATGAAATGAATCACATTTTTCTTCATTCAGTAAAAAATAATGATTGTGTAAGATGGATAAATTAACTAATAATGATGTTTTACTCAACAACCTGCATGTATTTGCAAAATCACATGTTGTAGCTTACGATGAGTAAAACCGTGTCCTCCATCACACAAAACACTGAGAGCTGTAGTCTCGAAATCCTCAGAAGATACAAAGATTAAAAATGAGACTAAAATGTCACTAACAAAAACTTCTTTCACCTTTGACCTTTTCTCACGTCTTTCTGTCGCCTCTCTGGCTTTGCTTACCTTTTCTTTTTTTCCTTCCTAACAACCCACACACTCACACACACACACACACACACACACACACACACACACACAACCATGAACAGCTCCAGTATGGAGTCAGTGTCGTCCCTGGGGCCTGGTGGTCTTAAGATAAAACGGCCTTGGGAGCCCTGCTCCTCCGTCCAGCCATGACGTGTTTCAGATTGTCTCCTAAATCTCCTCTGACAGATAGATAGATGTACTACTGCAGCTGTGTAAGTATGAAATAGATCCCTGTAGGGGTGGGAGGAAAAGATCAGGTCTATGAAGGGAGAAAATAAGTTGACTCCTGAAGCGGACTTATTTCAAATCATGTGGCTTAAAGAACCACATCTAACTACGATTGGAGGAGTCTCTGTCCATCTGTCTGTCTGTGTGTAAGGTTTGTATGTTTGTATGTCTGTCCTTCGATATTCTCAACGATCGTTCATCCGACTGACTTCACACTTGGTGGGTGAATTGCTGAGGACCTAAGGAATTGCAGAGTTGAGTGCGAACTCTTGAGATCTACGGGAAACATTTATTAGTAGTGCGTTATGTACAAACTGTGTAGTGTATTGAAAGGGAACTGTAACACTACCGAACGGCATGCTGGGTACAGCTCACTCTCCATCGCTCGCTCACAAAAGAACATTGAATAACAGATAAAGAGAGATCTGAGATCTACGGGACATATTTATTAGTAATTTTCTCGACAACCATTTATCCGACCGACTTCACACTTGGAAGGTGTATTGCTGAGGACTTAAACCAGCTTTTATTGCAGATTTGAAGTGGGTGTTCTGCTAAGGATATAGTCCTTAACATCAAATAATAGACACCATGCTAAATATAGAAATTTAAAGTAATAGTTTGACATTTTGGGAAATGTGCTTATTCTCTTTCTTGCAGATAATTTCTCATGTACATTAAATACAGTGGGTGATTTGAGGGGTATTGGGGGGGTGGGGGGGTGGGGGGGTGGGGGGGGGTGGATGCCATTGCCCTTGTTAACCTGCCACCCCCCCTCTCCATCCCCTAGTAGCAGAGAGAGTGATGGGGCAGAGGGGTTGTATATGTTAGTCTAGTCTGCCTCTGATAAATCCATGGAGCTGTCCGTGGTGCTGAAGTAGCAGACACATTTGAAATTGCGACTTTTCCTCTGAGTCTCACCCTTCTGTCAGTTTCGTCTTGGATCTATGATATTCTCTAAACTATATATCTATAGGGGGGTGGTATTAAAAAGTACAGAACCAAAAGACTCGTTTCAGGGGCGGCTCGCTAGTCGTAGGTTTTTACCTTTACACAGAGTCAAACTGTTTTCTACTGTTTCAAGTCTTTATACTCAGCTAACTCTTAACATGCATATTCCAAAAAATGTTAAATTATTCCTTTAAGCTACTAAATTGTCATTTCTTTTAGGTGGTAAATCTTGCAGCAAAAAACACCAAAACAAAGCAAAACAAAAACATAAATATGATAATAACTGCTGCATCAGGTAATTAACATTTTTTTGGTTTTGGTACAAATATCAAAACTGCTAGGGTTTTTTTTTGTCAATATCTTACAATATCTTATTTATGTACATTAGTTATCAACTTAGACTGATCAGGTAAGTGGAGTCAGTTTAATTTGACTTAACTTTTGCAGGCGGTTTGTTTAATATGTTAATCTAAAGTTGTAATGTGTTTGCAGAGTGTTTTTTATTTAGCTACAGTGGCTTTTTCCTGACTATGTGTCTCATTTTTATGTTATTTATATATCATATTACATTATATTTGAACCAAAGTTGACAGAACGATCCTATACAGTATACAGTATTTGTTTCCTACATATATGTTTATCTAGAGCTACTCAGCGCTCTATTCAGTCTTTAGGTTAATAGACTCTCTAATAAGTGTAATTTCATTAGAAAAGAAGCTCAAAGCAGGTGAGCAGGTGATAAATACTACAAGACATTTGTTTGTTGAATAAGATGACATCTTATTAAAGCACTACTACCTATGCTGGTGTGAGGATGGTTAATGTCAATGCTTTTCATATTTGAACGTTTCCTTTCACAAAAACAAACAGATGATGTTTTGATTTTCAATCGACCTTTAGAAAGTATATCGCTATATAATTTATTTGTGGTGTATCAGAGTCTTGGCATATTTATATGCATGAGTAAATAATTATATTCTTAATTTTTATTTTTTTGTTATATTTATCTACACAATATGTACTTGACTGATCCATCAAGGGGAAGTGGCTCATTCGTAATCATGATAGTTAAGTGTTCACATTATGTTAAGAAGTGGCAGATTTGACAGATTCAGAGACGTTTGCAGATTTTGGATGAGACACTGCTAAAAAGTCACTGTGATGGGTTATCATCTCATCTGGTCTGCGCACGCAATACACACACACACACACACACACACACACACACACAGTACACACACACACACACACAGTACACACACGCAGAGCAGCTCGTCAACCAGCCGCTGCTCAGATTAAAACATCTGAGAACGTCTGAGAATATCTGAAGCAGCTCTATCGCTCGCTCTATCAAAGCCACTCAACCTCGCCCTCAATCTTTTGTGTTTGGTTTATATTTGGGACATGACAACACTCTCTCTCCCCCTCTCTCTCTCTCTCTCTCTCTCTCTCTCTCTCTTTCTTTGTTTTAATTTCTCTCTGCCTCCAGCTCTTTCCCTCTCTCATCTTTCCATCTCTTCATGCTTGGATATGTCTGGAATTAGTCTAAGAAGATTTGTAAATTAAGAGGTCTTATCTTAGAAGAACGGCCAACTTTGACTGAGACATATACTTCACTAAAAATAACATAAATAATAAATAAATAAATAAATAAATAAATAAATAAATAAATACCTCACCGTGGGACCTCATTTGAGAATATCAAATCGAGAGTCCAGACTGGCAGCTTTGCTTTGAGATGCAAAGCCGTGAGTGTGAACCTTTTCAAGTGGGAGACAAAAGCGCATCACAGCTGAAGGCCTGTTACATAACTGAGGATCATTTACAACACTGTACAGGGTTATGTGAGGTATCGGGGCTGTTGTTGTACACTACTCTAACCTCTTCAAAGGCTACATTTTAAGATTAGAGAGCCCAATGATGCCAAAAATATACTGCCTACTATAGCTTTAAATGTACATGATGTGATTCTGAGATATTTCACATGTGGAATGTAAGACATCACAACCAGTAATTTCCTGAACAATATATGCCAGATTTTGAACTCTCATCCTCTGTCGCCTCTTTCTGAAAACACACCATCGTGCGACGTTCAACAAATCCATTTCCACACTCGCAGAATATAAACTGCAAAAGAGCCACCAGACTAAGTGCTTTTGGAGCGAGGGATCGACCTTTTGGAAACTTTGCTGAGAGCGATGCTGTCTTTTTTTTGGAAAGCCTTGTTCACATTCACACAGTTAACACACAAATTCACACCTGGAAGCTGCTCAACACAACCACAGTCTGATCTGTTGGCCCGATGGAGCTGCACTGGAGCCGTTTGGGGTTAAGTGCCTTGCTCAAGTGCACTCGTAGGTGATAATGAGGGGGAGGTAAGTGTTGGTCTTTGATCAAACTAGCAACCTATCAGGCACAAGCCTCTATCCTTTAAGCTGAGCAGAAACTGGAGCATTTGCATTAATGTTGCACAATTTATTCTGCCTCTCTGCACGGACACAACCTGCCACTTTTAAAAAAAATATTGTTTATTCAAATAAGACGACTCCATCCTCAACAATGTTGAGCTAGAGAGAAAGGCAGCGTTACTTTGTGCAATTCTACTATGAAAACAAAGATGAAAAAATAAATAAATAAAGTAATACGGAGCCGCAGATGACAAGACAAAATGTTCTGAGTTCTGCAGCAGTCTGGGTCCTAACAATGACATTCACATACAACAAAACTGCATTCGAGGGAAATGTATTTTCTCCCGGATTACGTTTGTATTTGACGCATCACAAATACGTTTCTAATCATAGTGTGCAGAAGTCCATGTGAGGAGAAGGTCGGGGGAAGATGGGTGGGTCAAACAAACACAGGACTTTCACCCAGGAGACGACTGTTCGTGTCCTGTGTGAAACCAAAAGTCAATTTATTTTAATTAGTAACTTAAATAATGTAACAAACAAACTCATTAACTTCCCTTGAAACGTGATTTTGTAGGAAACAGGTTGTCGGCAGAGACGTTGGGTTTTATATCACAGTTCGGTCTCAGTCAAGTCTACACTTTTAACCCGTACTTGTCAATCTTGAGAGCTAAAAAAAATGGGAGAATTTCAAAAACAAAGCGGGGGGTCCTCCCACAGAATTTCAGAGACTTTGTTTTCTGCATTCTGGTGACTTTTAAAGACTGAAAATAACAAAATATTAAGTACACTGCAACAGCGTTTTTATGTTTAATAGGCCTACTTTTAATTTTACTTTTAACTCTCAGGAAAGAAAATTGAATAATTCGCCCCTCTGGTGTGAACTTGTGTGGATCTCTGGTATAAACTAATATTCATCAGTTTTTATTAATTTTTTGCTCCTGCTTGGTTTAAACATTTGTCATAAATCGGGAAAAATACGGGAGAAGTGTGACCCCGGGAGGAAAGAGGGAGAGGGCGATGAAAAACGTGAGTCTCCTTGGAAAATCGGGAGGGATGGCAAGTAGCCACAACAGGAATTAGTACTCCCGTAATATTAAAACAAGCTCAGTACAGTTCTGATCTTTTGACAGCAACCATGTTGGGAAATCGGACCGTAAGAACGGCTCAAACTGCTCAAACTGCAGACAGACGACCAACATTTCTGACATGCCAGAAATTCATCTGATCGTCCGGGAGGCAATTAATCAGACATTGTGACTAAGAACAGGCCCAAGTCTATTCTTGTTAAATGTAAAAAGGTATTCTGGGAAATGAAGGATAATCACTGATTGATTAAAATAACTCCTTCAAAGTACATCATAGATTGATATCTATCAACACACAAGAGAATTTATGGGCATTTCTTTCTGTATTTGTGTCATGTGCTGCTCTTGTTGTGAAAAACCTGCTTGTGAATGAGTGAATTTAACAATAGATGAGTGCTGGCTTGTAGGTTTATATAACAGGATAATTCATTAATAATCAAATCTGTTCTGTCTGAAACGTAGACATGAATGATCACCTCATTAAGACTTTAACCTTTAAGCCTTTGGTTGGATAGAATTAATAAGTGCTACAAATTCAGACAAAACCCCATGTAACTCCTGAGGGTGCTGCAATTTATAATGTTTTGTATTGATAAGAGTTCGTTTCCAGGTATTGATATACAGTAGTTTTTTTTTAATTGTTGTTTTATTTGCCTGAGTTCAAGCCTGCTGTGTTGTCATATACTAAGAAAACATTTGGCTCCTGTAAACACTTGGGCAATAAAGTGGATTTAGAAAGATTTTCCACACCAGCAGTCAAATAACAGCAGGTCAATACTTTGAATCTCTGTGTTCTCCAACATTATCCCTCAGTAACACACAGCCACTACATCACTGCAGGTTCTAGTTGACTCAGCATGCGTTTATGTTTTCCCGATTCTGTGTATTTTTCATGTGTGAGATATTCCATGTAAGTTTTGACTATATACCAAACCCTGCGTGAGAAAATGAGATCACAACAATGACGAAAATAAAACTGTGAAATTCCCTTTTGGTTTGATTCAGAAACACAAACACAGTAAGTAGGACAGAGGGAGAGCACAACATGGATATCAACTACTGTAGCTGGGACAGCCCAGTGGGTTTTACATCAGAAATAAATACACTTCAAATTATATGCACCATGATTTGAAGCAAGTTTATATTTTTAATTATATCTTTGTTATATTGGACATCTTTTATTGGACTTTATGGACGTTGGTTGGCAGCAGCTGATCTGTAAATCCCACTTTTAGGGAATAAAATTAAACTTTAATTTAGATAATGGAGTTTATCACCAATGTTTTATAGTTGTGCCTGAATAATAAACTCTCATGCGCACACATACAGTATAATCCAGGGTTTGCAGTTTCAACAAGTTCATAAGCCGCGAGCAAAATGTCAATATTGTTGCTTTCGGCTTTCCGTTGAGCCTCCGCTGAGTTCCTCTCTAGTAAGTAATCAAGCTGTTATACAAATAAACTGACTTGACTTCATGTTCCTATTTGTAGAGGCAAATACTCGCTCTTAGGAAAAATACTGTAAGTTTTTATTTGAACTTCGACTTAATTGTGTTTGACACACTGTCACACAGTTGTAATTAATTAATTATGAATTAATCACTGTAAAAGTGCAGTCTGTAGACCTTATCCTGGAAGGCTGTGATTTAATAGGTTTTATTCGTCACTAGTAGGGCTGTGTGTTGGCAAGAATCTGGTGATACGACACGTATCATGATACAGAGGTAACAATTCAATATATTGTGATATATTGTGATACTGTAAGCAAGGTGATGTATTGCATTTTTTTTTCAAATCTAAATTTAGGAAAACTGTCATAGTATAAAAGCATTTATGTGTAAATTCTGAGTTATATGAGCTATGAGCTATAATGGGGAGTAACATCATCAAACATAAATACAATTGGGACCCACAATGAATACTGTTAAGGGACCCCAGTCTGCAGAAATATTCAAATACACCATTTTAGAATTTGTACTGCGTGCATACAACTGCATAGTTTTTGCCCAAAACTGCATGTGATTATCTTAAAGTGGGCATGTCTGTAAAGGGGAGACTCGTGGGTACCCATAGAATCCATTTTCATTCACATATATTGAGGTCAGAGGTCAAGGAGCCCCTTTGAAAAATGGCCATGACAGTTTTTCTTCGCCAAAATTTAGCTTAACTTTGGAGCGTAACTTTGGAGTGTAACTTTGGAGCGTCATTTATCGATAGAGAGTTTTGGAGAATCGATATAGTATTGCAAAATATATTATCGCGATACTCATGTGTATTGATATTTTCTTACACCCCTAGTCACTGGACTACATGCACATTACGTTTGAGTTCCTACAGATGAACACGTACTTCATAAAAATGAGAGTAACTCAAGACAACAACTCACCAAGGAAAGCAGAAGGCGACACGGTGCCGTTGCTGCGAGAAACCATGACGCTGATGCCAGTCTCCACGAACGGAACGGAGAACTCCACGACCTCTGACCTCTCTTCGTTAATGGTGAGAGAACCGATGGCCATGTCGGCTCTGTTGGATACCACCTGGAAAACAGGAGTTAGGATGATTATGTGTGAGTCGAAGGAGCTCAAAAAGGTTCGAGCAACGAGGATTAAAAGGATATTTGTTACCAAACAAGACTGTTTCTTGTAATTAGATCAGATTAGATCTCATGAGTTCAACCCTGCTCTTGTTGTCCTGCATCAACTTTGTCTCTCCTCTCTTATCTGTGTTGTATATGCCTTTTTATTGAATTGTTGGAATACATCCTAACATTTGTGAACTCTACAGCCTCCTACAAAGCGTTGCCTTAAGACTGAGCCGTGCATAGAAGCACAGAGCGGAGTCTTTGAAAAGAGAAATCCAAAGCTCTCTTCCTCAGTGAAAATACTTCATAGGCTTTGTCAATTATGTAAATTCAAGTTTTCTTTTGTCTCGGCATGCGACATGATACCGGGCTGCGTTCCTCCTCAGAGCTCCGCCGACAGCTGTAATTGAGGCTCAGGTGTTCAGGAGGTGAGGAAGTGAGGGGATTCACAGCTCTGTCGTGTTTCACCTGGCAGGAAACAGAGGTTACTTGACTGCAGCTGAGGGACTGTGGAGGTTAAAGGAGCTGGCTACTGACCAGAAGTTCATTAGTCTGAGTCCTGGCCGGGCCCCAAAAGTGTGTGAAGACAAAAGGCTCTGCAGTCCCTGAGCAGACACCGCTGAGACACCTTTCACAACGCAGCCTCTTAAAGTCACAATCCTTAAAGTACTCTCCCTCTTTCTCTGCTGACATCTTAAGTGTTCAGCGCTCATTGTTATCACCTGTCAGTCAAAGAGCAGTGGCAGTGTGGTGATGTCTTTATCTTTGGATTTTTCTGGTGATTGATGTGGGGATTCTGTAGGTGGGTGTTTTCTTTTCTTTGTTCAGCCATGATGGCTATTGCTGATCTTGCTGGAGAGCTAAAGTTAAACCAGTGAGGCCACTAGAGCTAGTTCAGACATGTGACAGCAGAACATAGAGAAACAAAATGGTGCAGACATTCGGGCGCTTTCACAAGCCAACATTCAGTGCATTTTAATTGAACTCTGGTGCAGTTATTTTGGGCAGTTGTGCAGTAATCATACTCGTACTTGCACCAAAACAACTGTTCCAAGACCGCTTGCAAGAGCTGGTCTCGGACCGTTTCCAAGCGAACCAAAACGCAGGCTGCCTGTGCGGGGTGGACACATATAAAGTGGGAGTGGACCGACTTGGACAACATAGAGAATATGCTAAATAAAAGCCACAAAAATAGTGACGTCATTTGAGATGAACTGGAGGAGAACGGATTCATGCGCACAGTAGATCAGTGTCGAGTCAAAGTGAAAAAAACATGACAGGAATATACAGTATCAAAGTCCGCGATCCCTGCATAGAAGTGGAAGCTCTCGAGATGAAAAAGATAAATTCGACCCTGAGCAAATTAATTTTCTTTATTTGGACGGCTTTAGTCTGTGCACTGTGAGAGTGAACCAGACGAAATGGATTTCACTCTGATTCGGACTAGCCAAACAGACTATGTCCTGTGAAAACGCCCTTAGACGGTAGATATTATACATAAAAAAGTTGGAGAAATTACAGAACTTCAGTGCTCTATAACTTCCCCTTTCTTAAGTTTATTCCCAATAAACGGTGAATGTTGTCACAAATGTAAAACACATCACTTTCTGGTCAAACAATGAATTCTTCCTGAGTACAACTAGCTAGACGGTGACTGTTCAAGACATCAACGTTTTTCACTGCAAGAGACTTAAAACGACCCTGGATCCAGACCTCTGAAAATCTGCCCATATATCTGATTTGTAAAGCAATTTGTACACATCTCGTGTTGTGGAAAAACAATCCACCAATCAGAGCTTTGTATAAGAATGATGACAACATCTAACTTCATAATAGTTAAATACCTACATGTAGCCACATCCATGAACATTAGTGACAATAACAATGGCCACAATGGAGCGTCTTGGTAGCCGAGTGGTTACAGCGCATGCCACATAATGCCCCCCAAAAATAATCTTAAAATTAAAAAAAAAAATTGCCATAATAATGGCAATAATAATCGGCACAATAATTGCCCCCCTCCCAACAAGAAATCTGCAAACATGAACACATTGCCACAATGTCAAGTTAATTCTTAATCAATTAATGAAATAAAATGTCAATTCAGTCTGATTGTCAGGCTAATTTAAAGCTCGATAGGATATTCATAATTGTGAACATATTGTTATAAGTTATGACTTTTGTATGACACATTTACATGCTGCTGGGAATCTTTGAAATCTGAGTTTTTGCTGCTGAAAATTGTTGCAATCACAGGTGATTCTGTTGAAAACCGCAATCAAGAAAGCTACAAGCAAGCATGTAAAAATGATTAAAGACCAATTTGGTTATTTCGTACATAAAAAACGTTGCTGTTTGGTAGCTGACGGTCGAGTTCTGGATCTCAGAGCTTTGAATGCATCAAGCTGCAGACTTTTTTCTAATCGCTTCATTCTAGTGCATTGTCCTGAAACTTCATCATAACATAATTACATAATATAATTAAACACAACTAAATGTTCACTGTGATGGATTACCTTTATCAAACGAGTTTCAAGTCTTAGCATATCATATCATAATTTACATCATAATGAATTATAATGCTATACTATAATGCAATCAGGAAATTAATGTGAATTAATGGCTGGCTGAAAGGCAGGAAGGAGAGTGTTTAACTCCTCTGGTTAAATACAGAAAGAAAGTGTTGAACTTTTTAAGTTGACTTTGTAAAATCAATAGTTTGTCTTTGAGGCCTTCGGAGAGACTTTAAAGTACATTTCTGCAGCGGGATGATGCACAAGTTGTAGACCTTTGATACCGTGTGATTGGTTGCTTCTCTACCTGTCAAGATTAATCAATCCATGATAATTACTAGGTCATTACAAATAACTGTCTGAAAGCAACACCCATCACACTCCTGTTCAGGAAGTGCTTCAGTGCTGCTGCATCAACATCATATTGGGGACAAACACTATCATACCAGGATGATTCATGGTTGAGGATGACAAAATGTTAAGGACGTAGGAAATCCTTCCCCGATTGTAAGGCGTTCTTGTAAGGAAGAAGGACAAAAAACTGCAAGGCTGAATGACATTTTGAAAAATATCAGAAATGACTGTCCAAGTGTGGACTTTTCACTGAAGGCACGAGGACGCACAGCAAGTCTGAGGAAGCCTTGGTGAAGTTTAACTTTGTCAGGATGTGAGAGGAGTTTAGTTGATAGAAAAGAATCAGTGGAGGCTGGTGACTCAGAAAAATGGGGAGGACAGGAGGAAAACCAACCCACGGGCAGCGTCATGTTATTGTCCACTAGCTGGCTACTTATCTCTGCTTTGTTGTGTTCAAAACAAGTAAGCAGTGAAACAGCAGCTTACAAGGATTCTTGCAATGCGAGTAGCTACCGCTTGATAAAAAAGGACGTTATAATTTTTTTTCTAATATGCTACTATGTGAATTTATCTATCGATTTACTGCCAGTTTGTCACACTCACGTACAGTGGTAGAGAATTGATGATGAAATTTGGAAATCATCATTTGACCAACTCAACGTCAATATTGTATTCTGGTGGTTGATTGGTAACAAGCCAAGGTAGGATGTCCTCTGTTGGAGGCCCATGAAAGATTAGCATGATAAAAAATGTACATTAAATTGATATAAGAAGTCCCGTCCTGAGGAGGACAGCAGGAGGGTCGTGTAGAGGGTAACCTATAAATTGTAAAAACTCTCGTGAGACTCGCTGCCCAACGATCTATCCTAACTTTAACCATTAGAGGTCAATGTCTAACCTTAACTATTAGAGGTTACAGCCTAACCTTAACTATTCAAGGTCAATGCCTAACCTTAACTATTAGAGGTTACAGCCTAACCTTAACTATTCAAGGTCAATGCCTAACCTTAACTATTAAAGTCAATGCCTAACCTTAACTATTAAAGTCAATGCCTAACCTTAACTATTCAAGGTCAATGCCTAACCTTAACTATTAGAGGTCAATGCCTAACCTTAACTATTCAAGGTCAATGCCTAACCTTAACTATTAGAGGTCAATGCCTAACCTTAACCATTCAAGGTCAATGCCTAACCTTAAATATTAAAGTCAATGCCTAACCTTAACCATTCAAGGTCAATGCCTAACCTTAACTATTAAAGTCAATGCCTAACCTTAACTATTAGAGGTTAATGCCTAACCTTAATTTGAGGTCAATGCCATCATGCACGAGTTTTGCAACTTGTGGGTTACCTTCTAGACACAAATAAGCAAGAACCTGTCCTCCTCCTACCCCACCACCACTCTATTGCCCTGCAGGTGTCGCTGTTTAAGCATTATAATCAGAAATTCAATGATGTTTTTTTTTCTTCCAGAGATCAGATACTGATATTTAATGATTGTTTATTTCAACCAATTGCTTTTTTTCTTATATTTTGATCTCCCTCTTGCCTCTCAAAAATAGAGGAGGAACAACGTCGTCTTCCTCGATGGACCAAAGAATACAACGGAAGTGAAAAGACAAACAGGACGACAGTTGAGTGTAAAAGCGTAAACGCTAGAGAGAGAAACAGAAATAGCGCATTTTTTTTTTTTTTAATATTCACAACAAAAATAACTGGTTTGGATTAAAAACAATTTCCTCCTGCAGGTACCAGGACACAACCGAGGACAATGTGAGATACAACACAGACTCAGCTGCTCCCTCTGCACACGTGTTCGTCTGCCGCCATAATTAAGCAACTTAATGAGTTAGTGACAGAAGCTGGGCAGGAGGCAGCTGGGGACACAGAGAGAGAGAGAGAGAGACAGAGAGAGAGACAGAGAGAGAGAGAGAGAGAGAGAGAGAGCACACCTGCATCTCTGAGTCCTCTGAGACAGAAGACTTGTAAACAACAACATCTGGACTATTAGCAAATACTGATATTGTCAGTGTTTGGTTGATGTTCACACACACACACATACAGTACATACACACTCGCAGATTCACACAGACACACAAATCTGCACACACACACACACACACGACTTCACGTAATATGTGTGACCCTGTAAAACCCTAAAGCTGGATTTATACTTCTAGCACTCAGAGGTTACATGCTTAGTGTTCACTAATACGGCGTACCAGCCCGTTCTCATTCCCAGGGTGTTAAATACCGAGGCTTTGTCCCGGCCGCCGGCGTGTGGAACCGTTAGCGGCGGTATGAAACGCACCAGGCTTTCCATTAACTGTGATGTAAACCCATCCGCGGCAACAGTAAACGCTCACAGAAAGTGTGCCGGGAGCGCGTCACGTTACAGCTGTTCGTTCGTGTCTCGTGTTCACAATGTTCAAACGCCCGTTGTAGTTCTTTCCTAAAGCGAACTATAGTGGTTTTGATGCCGAAAATAAAGTGACGCCAATGGGCGTGACAAAGCGGCGGTGTGTGAAAAGTGGGATGAGAACGTGCTTTAGCTTCTCTTCTGGCCTCTTGTTGGAAGAAAGCTTTCTCTCTCACTTTGTGCTTCAGGTCTGTTTTGTGGTTAGTTGGGGAAACTTACTGTAACATTGTGTTTTTATTTGATTCGGTAGACTAAGTGAGTTTTTATTTCCTAGTTGCTGAGGGCTTTTTGTTTATTATTGTGGCCTTGGAGACACTGATGCCTTTTTTTTTTTTTTGCTTCCATTTCTGATATATCGGTTGGTTTCTCTGTTAAACATTTTCATATAAATAAATGTCATGTATTGTTACAGCTAAAGTGCTTCAGCAGCCTTTTCTTGCAGTTTTGATTCCATTTTTGCAAAGGTTGGGTAAACGTGTTACAGTATGTTACTTCTTCCTGAGTTCCCCGAGACATAAAGTAAAGGTTGTAACACACATACGCTCAAAAAATCAACTAAATACTGGGGTTACGTTGACTAAGGAGACATGTGGAAACCTCAAGAACAGTGAGTGGTCAGCTCGGGCTGCTTGTGTTTTCTCCTACAGGGCTCAGAAATGCAGACATGTTGTATTTTTTGATCTGGCAAAGTCATTTATAGGGAATTAAATACACCAGATTATAAAGTTATTAATGATTGCACAGCAAATGCTTCCCATGGTTGGTCGACAGTATATCACAAATAGAAAGACCTGGACCTGATAATTTATGACAAGTAGTACGGTTCAAATCTGATGCCAAACATGACAATCCACCTTTACACACACACACACACACATCTTTGTACTTCAATTCGTCTTCTGTCTTTCACATGCAGAACTCCCCAAGACCTGAAAAACCATCACATACTCACTCCCAACTGCATTACTTTTTTGAAGGACCAGGGACGGCGTGTTAATATACGCTTGTTACATGCAACACAACCCCTAGTTAGGTTTAGGAAATGGTTGTGGTTAATGTTAACTTCACTGATTAGCGACCCACAGGACTGACGATACTGAAACTAGAGACTGATGTGAAAAAATAAGACGTTACTTTTAGTTTCACACGGGACATGAGCAGCAGTCTCCTGGTTGAAAGTCTTGTGTTTGTTTGACCCATCCAAACATTTGGTTTGGTTTCCGATGCCGAGGGGCGCTGCCCGATCGACACTATTTGATGAGTTGGGAGTGAGACCGGGTTGTTTAAACAGACTTGGGTAATAATGGGATGTCAAATTGTTGTCAAATGGGTGAGTGCTATTTTCCTAACCGTAACCTAACTCTAAAATTAACCCTAAAACTTGACCCGTAAGCCTAAAAAGAAGTGAGCACTGGAAACATGTCCTCACATGTCGTCACTCAAAACCATGGTCCTCACAAAGATAGAGATACAAGACTACACACAAACACACACACACACACACACTGTGCTAATTTGCATCCCTTGTCTAACTACATGTTAAACCAACTTCATTAATCCAGCCACCAGAGGGGGATTGGCATCATGGAAACAGCAGCGTATCTGCCAACACACACACACACACACACATATAAACAGTCTCACAGTCTGTGTTGTCCTCTCTCTCTCTCTTTCTCTCTCTCTCTCTCAGTTTCTCCAGCACTAATCTTTCTGACAGACTCCCTCCATATTTTCTCTGTTCTTCTTCGATTCGGGTCCAATCCTCTCTCGCTGGGTCGTGTTTTAAAGGATTTGAAGCAGGATAAAAATAATTTCACGGGAGCCCTCGAATTGAACCCCCTTTTTGTAAACACAACAAAAGGAAAAAAAAAAAAAAAATAAGAAAAATGACAAATGTTACTGTACAGGAAAAATGGAGAATTAAAAACATAGTTACAATATCTCACTGAGGCACACACACACAAAAAAGGGTCACGGTGTGTTTGTGATCTGGGCTGCTAAACGTTAGAGTAAACAACTCCCAGCGGAAATGCAGTCTGCTAGCTGCGTCTTCTTCAGGTCCCACTGAACACACATTTTCATTTAATCTCTCACCTACGGAAGCCCGGAGAGGCAAGGTGAATTTTTTCTTCTATTTTTTTTCCGGGCAATGTTTCACTGTGATGTTTATTTGTTGTGAGTTTTTTTTATTATTGCTTATGAATGAGTGAGAAGCTTGGAGCTCTCTTAGGTGTGTAAATGAAGTGCAAAGCTGGAGCCGGGACAAGGTTAGCCTAGCTTAACACGGAGAATCAGCTTGTCAAAGTCATCGCAAATTGTAATTTTTTTTACATTTCTGTTTAAGTTTAGGTTGTGACAGCCCTTTTGATTTCCTGTTTGGGTTGTCTGACGCAGGAAGTGCATCACTAATTATCAACTGTGGCTGGTTACACAAACAAGATACAACATGCAAATAAGATTAATGCGTGTTAAAAGTGTTGGAAGGCGCATATTTTTTTTTCACATTGGACAAAGCCAGGCAAGCTGTTTTCCCCTGCTTCCAGTCTTTATGCTAAACTAGATTAATCCAGCTCTGTACTGATGCACATATGGATATTGATCTTCTCAGTCATACTCGGAAAGACAGCAAATAATATTACATTTGCAAAAATGTTGACTATATCTTTAAGGGAACTGGAACACATTAATTATTACTGCATCAATATGTGACTTAAATACTCATTTATGATTGGGCTGCAGGTAAAAGTTGGACAAAAAAACATTTCTTAGGTTATATGTGGATACTTTGTCATTTATTTTCTCTTAGTTTGATTACCTAATATTGTACTTCATTAAAATTTGTAATCAACGAGGCAATGCATTAGTAGCACACAACATCATACTCGGAATTCATAAAATTGTATTGAGGTTACTTTTAATTATCTATGCAATAAACCCTCAAAGATTTAAAAATGTTGAGGTCAACCTCCAGTTTGCTTTAAAGTTGCTATATTTGTTGTTTTTGAGATACACGCTAAGTTGCTAGCATGCTAACAATCTTCGAAACAGAGCAACCTTGCCTGGAATAGGGAGCAACGTGACCTGACCCCGGGATATGTGGCTAGAAAAATGGATGGTTAGATGGACCATGTTACCGTGGAGCCGATCATTCAACATATATATAATATGGTGAAATGGTAGCACTGAACACCAGAATAAACATCAAAAAGTCCCACTGATATACTAGCTTTTTTTTTACTGAACTGGAGAGTTCACCAACAAGCCAATTTTCCACAAATATAATATATTCTTAAATTGTAGAGGTGTATGATAATCATTATTAAATCAACGTAAAGATCCTCACCTCTCCGACCATGCCGTTCCACTCCCCATCGATGTTCTTCCCGTGCCTCCCGTTGGTCACCAGGTAAAGGTCATAGGTGAAACCCACGATTTTCGCCAGTCGCTTGAGGACGTCGATGCAGAACCCTTTGCAGCAATGCTTCATGGGCCCGGCGCCATCCACCACCAAGCTGAGGAGATGGTGTGAGGAAAAAATAGACGGGTGAGATAGTGAACAAGCTTTTTATGGGTTGACCTGGACGGACTGAATGGCTGATCTAGAAATTGAAAAAGAAGGAGCTGCTAGAGGAGTGAACATATGAGTACCTAAGCAACCCTGTCTGCCACAAAAATATGTTTCCATACAACTAAACTGAATAACCAAAATACGTTTTGAGGGAAACGTATTTTCTCCTGGATTACGGTCGTGGTTTTAAACAGATTTAAACACATAATTAACGTAGTAAATGGAAACAAAATACGAAAGCACAACAGAACTACTTGTAAAAAAAAAATGTTTGGCTTCAAATAACTTAAAAACAAAACAAAAATGCAAAAAAATGCACGGGGACACAAACACTGGCCTCCTGGGGTATAAGTATTTCTGATATGTAAAAGACAAACGTAATCCCTGACAATATACGTTTCCTTCCAAACGTATAATTGAGGATGCAATTTAGTTGTATGGGAACGTAATTTTTAGGAGACAGTGCTGACCTAAGAGACACAGGGAGAATGTAACAGAGGAATTAATTGAAAAAAAACCCATCTTTTTTATCTTTTGTGGTGTGAGGTGAGCTTGAGTGCCATGAAAGGCATTAGTATTATTATTGTAGGAAGAATGGGAGATTGAGGAAGGCACGGAAGACATGAATTATTGGCAAGAGACTGTGAGTGGATTGATACTGACAGTTTGGGCCGTTGTGTTTGGAGAGGCAATGCTTGAGAGGTCAGAGAGCTCGAGAGGCAACGCGCTGCATTATTAAAACATAATTAAACTCCACTTTGTGCTCTTGGAATGCCGTCTAAAATTAGAAAAAAGAAAATTCTACAAAGGCCTCTGAAAGCATCTTTCCTGTGAGATTTAATACAGTGAACACTTCACCCTGAAAGCATCAAGAGCAGGTCAAACATATATGAATCAAAGTGCATTTCAATCACTATCTGTCAAGTGGCTGCTGTGACCTCCATCAGCTGTTCATACAAAATGCCCATTTGATGGACCCTGAGACTCTTATGGCAACATCTTGGCTCTGTTACCTAGCAACACAACTTGTGCAGTTGTTTTTTTACTACAAGCCACAGTACAAGCCACATCAAACCTATGAGGCTGGCCACTTAATTCCTCTGTATTAATTGTATATTTGCAAACATTTTTTTTTTCTACAAATGAAGTCTGGTCTTCACTTAGCAGAAATCAATAAGGAAATACAAGTTGTGTTATTGTTAATTTTGACTGGCAATATGGTTCTGATTTTATTATGTCACAGCCATGACTCTCTTCTCGTGTATGTGCAAATAAATTCACATTATCGACATGTTAACTTACATAAAATCATCCCACATGATGTACGGCAACACAATTGCTACTTTAAATGTTTTCATATATGCACAACGCAGCTTTACTAGCAGTTTGGGTGCTAACTAGCAAGCAGATGCATAATGTTACAACAGTGTTCACAACTAAATTGAGATGAAAGCAGGTAATTAACTGAAGTGGCATCACATTTAAGTGATTAATAGAGTTTAGTCGAGAGAAGCAGCAATATCTAATTGTTTTGCCACACAGCTGTAAACACAACAACGACATAATATTACTTAATAAAAGTTATATGGCAATAAATAACAACAACAGAGCACAGAATGCATAAGAAGTGGACGTAGTCTTGAAGTCTTGAGTTCGTCATTTTGTCTTTTTTGTTTGTCTTTTTTTTTTGTCTAAAGCGTCCCCTGCTTTATGGTCTATTTGACTCTAAATAGGACCATCATTTACTAAATGAACATCATGCTGTATTGAAGAAGACTTGAAACTAGAGATTGAGACCATAAACTCATGTTTACAATGTTTACTGAGGTAATAAATCAAGTGACTTCTATACAATCTGACTTCTTTTTGCAACCAGAGGAGTCACCCCCTGCTGGCTACTAGAAATAATGCAAGTTTAAGGTACTTCAGCATTGGCTTCACTTATCAGAACTGGATGTTTCCACCTGCAACAAAATTACCATTCATTTGGAGTTGTGTTATTGTTCTTTCTCTCTCTTTTAGCTCTGACTTGGTCTTTTTGAGGGCAATATCTTACTCTAACAGCTCCACTATATTCACCAGCTAGTAGCTAACCCTGTCTGTCCACTGTTAGTGAGCAGGGGGAATATCTGCAGCTCTGCACAAGATACCTGGAAGTTTGGATGCACATTCATTCATTTCCCATTTTTTAACAAGCATATACACCCCTATATGGTCATTTCGAAGCCCAATATCTCAGTAGTTTATTATTAAGCGACAAGTGACTGACTGAGATTAAGACATGTCACATGTCTGAAGTGGTCCTCAACAAAAGTGGGAAATATATTGAGTAAAAGTGTTTGATTGGGCCCCAGTAATTCATATGCATGTTCATTTTAAGCACTGTACAAATAAATCATGACCTTGACAGCAGAAAATAAAACGTAAAACATCGTAGCCACTGCACTGCAGCAACATCAGAGGAAATACGCTGCTACAGGTAAATAAAAAAAAGCAAATCAATTACACAGCACGTAAAATAGTACATAAAAGTAAAACAGTACATCAAATATATATGTGTCAGACAAAAAGACAAGGAAGTGAGGAAGGGAAAAAATAACCTGGGTCGAAGTAGGTTGATTAACAAGAGAAGAAACTTCTCTCTCAGCCAATAAAAGTGATGGAGTATGAACTTGTTATCTTCCCATTGGCCAGGTCATGTGCTGGCAGGAAGGAAGCTTATCTGGGATAGACCAGGAGCCCAGAGCGCACACACACACACACACACACACACACACACACACACACACACACACACACACACACACACACACACACACACACACACAGACACAGACACTCTGTCTCCTTGACTTACTTTTGCCTCAAATGAACCTTATATGTCCATGAAACAGGTGATTATAAAGGAGTCTGCTATTACTGTACAGTATATTGTATAAAACACATGATAAGAAATTAAAAGTTCTCCTCAGCTATCATAAATCAGTATTGAATCGGTCTCATGTTGTTGCTATCTTTTTAGTATATCATTTTTGAGTAGCCCTTCACAATGTTTTTAAAGTGTTGGAAGGGATGCAGCAGGGATCTGTTGCTCCATGATTCTCATTATCTGGATTGATTAAAAGACAATTAACCTGTGTGGTTTCAAGTTTCTATTATGGTTTTAATGAACATCTGTAGCAAAACCATGCCTTATTCTTAATTGCATGCTTTCAGGTGGTACCTTATGACATTTAACGTATCTATAGCTGCTGTGAGGAAACTTAATTTCCTCCCTGGGGTAATTAGATTATTTCTTTAAGCCTATTCCTCCCCTGCACAACAGCACCTGGAGACCTGGAGAAGGTAAAGATTTACTGTCTTGTTCACGGACGCCTGGCCAGACATTTCAATTTCACAAGGGATCAGAGCCTGGACCCTTCTGGTTTAAAGATGGTCTCTATCTTACCACTTTTTGGAACTTCTTTGCTACTTCCCACTCAGGTTTAGAGGCTGATAAGGATTTAGAGGAGAAAACAATCGGAGACGTCAAGGTTAGAAATTGCTTGTTATATACTAAACCGACTCCTGTATAAAACTGTCTCAGTCCATTCTCAGATAAATGTGACATCTATATTATTATCTTCCTTTCTGCATATCGCCAAAATAAACTGCAGGTCAGCCTTAACTGCCACTGTTTTTTTTGTTGAGTTACAAAAACATATTTCTGCTCCATTCACACTCTCATGTTTGCTTTTGTAATGCTGGATAATTTTAAACCTTTCATTCTTTCTCCAAGAATAAAATTTAACAACCATAAAATGGACTGTTCGACCCTGTGGTGATGAAGGAAATGTGCAGGTGACATTTTGCTTTAATGGATATAATGGGCAGTTTGGCTGTTAAAAGCAAAGGAAGCTGGGAACTATTGTTGAGAAACCACTGATTCATGGCACAAAAGCAATGTACAAGTCTGAAGAAATATGTTCTGGTACTAAGAATCACCTTTTTTGTTGACCATGTATAATTGGAAGGCAAGTGAATTTTGATGTGAAGTGGTTATATGTGCACAATCATGGAGAAAATCGGACCTAAAATAAAGCCTTATTTTAGTGTATTAAACAAATACAGATGTAGAGACCAACCATTGAGAACTGAACCTTGCAGATTTGGGATACAATGAAAAGTAAGTTTCCTCCAAACTTGGTGATGGTTGTGTTTCATATCCCGGGACTGTGGTGTGTTACCTTGTGTTGACGGGCATCCGACAGGGCACAGAGTCCCGGATACAGGAGCTGGTGCCCGGGTCAGCCGGCTCCACGATGACAAAGGGCCTCTCCTCCAAGGTAACCACTCGAAGGTGCTGGGAGTCGTCCAGAGGCTTCAGGAAGGAGCCGTAGCGAGACCAGGGATGGTAACGCAGACGCAGGTGGCCGTTCTCCCACCAGCCAACCTGGATGGGCATAAACACACCAACACAGATGCTCAAGTCTTCAGCTCTTGGACGACGGCGGCTTAGAGCAGACTGCTGATCAGATCATTTTAATAAATGTCTGCAGAGCATTTGAGTCATTTCATCAATGACACATCTGATCCGTTTTGTGTTTTGGCATGGATAATGTCATCTAGTTAGCAAGTTAAGGCCCAGACACACCAACCCAGCATCAAAGATGCCTCATGTTGACTTGTGCGACCATTTTCACACCGCTCTCACTCACCACTTAGCTTCATTCCAGATGGCCATGTCGCTGTGAAAATATCTGTGTGTTGGAATGATCAGATGAGATGAAGATGAAAGATAAGAAGAGCCTTCTGTGTTTTTCCTCTTGACTTTACTCGTTGGCTTGCTCTCCTCACTTCCGTTTCTCTTCTCGTGCACTGATTTGTTTCAGCTGAACAGCCAATTAGAGTGATTCTCTCACCGACGAGCTCCGCCGCCGATTCAACATGCTGAATCGGCCGAAAAATCTCCGACACGGGCAGACTAGAGCCGACGATGCAAGACACACAGCAAAAACTAGGCTGACAGACACTCACCAACGGCCCCAGGTTCAGGACCTTTAACCATGTTACCCAGTATAACAGTGCTGTTAACAAATCTGATTTGCACACAACCCAATAAGCATGCACACATTTGGTCATTTGCAGGTAAAAAAGGCATCTATAGTTTGGTTAATGAATTTAGACAGCTAGGTTACATATAACTTTTGCTTCAAGAAATCTATAAGGACTACATTTCATTGTTTAGTTAGCAACATAACGATTACTGTCACGTAAATATATGCAAAAATCAACCTGTTTTTAACTTTAACACCTACAAATCAACCAATCCATGCTTACTGGGAAGCTAATGCGTCTAGCAAAAACTAGCTTTCCCAGTAACAGTTTCACTTTAAAAGGACACTCCTTGATTTGTGCCCAGAATGCTGCCCAGTGGTTGAATTCAGGAGTACAAAAAATACATATTTCGGCAGCTATTTTTTTCAAATGTTTTGTCCAAAGAGTTTTGGAACCTGCAGCATCCTCTTTGTGTCCCAGTGGTTTGACTTGCTGGGTTTACTCGTTGCAAGCCATTCCCCTTTTCTCTCCCTGCATGTGTCTTTTGTGTGATTTAATGATGGCAAAGAAGCCTCCTTCTGTAAAAAAAGGTCTGTATCAGATGTCTAAAATTGGCTCCTCCAGTGTGTATTTCGAGCATTGTGCTGCTTCCGTCCTGCTTTGACATTGTACGTATAGTTGAGTCCTCACCCATGTTGATAATTAACCAACTAAACCAACTAAAGTGAAGTTGATGCTGTTGTCTTGATTTGGGATTTCTATACTCTCACCTCTACAGTGGGACAGCATTACTAATCACAGAATAACACACAACTCGGTAAAGTCCTTTGACTTTTGAGTCTTCTGTTAGCTCACGTTTCCACTCGTGTCTTTCCCCCCTTATCTACAGCTGCATGCGTTTTCCTGCACAGTTCTGGGTTGTGGGGGTGATGTAACACCAACAGTGTGTCTTTGCATTGGTTGTCTTGTATAATGAGCAGTTTGTTCACGTTAACTGAGCTGTTTTCATGCTGCAACGTGGTATTTTGGGGGCAGAGACTGACACTAAACAGACAGTTTACAGTGTCATTGTGACCTACATGTGTAAACAAATCTGTTCACATCGACTGAGGATGTTACCGGATGGATGTGCAGCCACAACACAGCAAATCTGACTTTTTGTTTTTTATTTTGTCATTTTCTAGCTGTGGTGTCACATATTTAGATGCTATTTGCATACAGCCGATTCCCATGTGGATCTCCCTGATGGTGCCAGACGTCGCTGCTGGGATTTGTGAAAAATCATGCAAAGCCTCTTTAAACACACACATACACAGGTTTTGTAGCTTGTGAGGAGATCGTTTTTAGACTTACCTAAACCTTAACTATAATCACTACACGCCTTGAACTAATCCCAATCTTCTCTCTAAAAGAAGTCATAAACCTGGTCAGTTATCAGTCAGTTGTACCTGGCGGTTAGTAGGTGTAAATATTATGAATAAATATGATTATATAACAACTAATCACTACTTATAAACTAGTTTGTGTGGTTCAACCTTCAATTAGAGAGGCGTGGATCACACTTGCATCGTAACTTGGCTAAATTTGAACTTACAAACAGCTGGTGCAACCAGACCCGAGGTCACATCCCCATAATGCACCGTGGAGACTGACGTCCCCACAATGTGATGAAGTACTCACACACACACACACACACACACACACACACACACACACACACACACACACACACACACACACTCACACACTCACACACAAAAGGACAGGTGCAAACATAATATTCTACACTTTACCAGCAGTAATGCATACACACATAGACGCATACAAACAAGTCACAAGAACACATTATTCTACACAAATCTAACAGACACAACAGCAAATAAGTGCACCGACACACTACCACATTATTATTCATGATTACTCATTTTGGCCCCTCAATACATTAACAACAGCACCAGAGATACAGACAAGAGAGCGATGTAAAGAGCACCTGGCACTTTGTACCAACCTCACTCACTGTATCTTTTATGCACTTTCTGTCCCTCTCTTTTTTTGTTTCAGCTCCTCTCTCTCTCTCTCTCTCTCTCTCTCTCTCTCTCTCTCTCTCTCTCTCTCTCTCTCTCTCTCTCTCTCTCTCTCTCTCTCTCTGTCTCTCTCTCTCTCTCTCTCTCTGCTGCATAAATAATAATAGCCAGATCCAACAGTTCATTATGGAACAAAATAATAAGTTGCTCTTTTATGCTCATTTGTCCTCCAGTTCACCCCTCTAACGTGTTTTGCATTAACTGAAGTAAATGCTTTCCGCCGCTCTTTAAACACAAAACACAACAAAAAAAAAGACATTTATATGCATGCACACACACACACACACACACACACACACACACTGCTCAGACAGGGACTGAATCCCTGGATTGCCAGCCCAGCAGAAGGCAGGGATAGAGTATGATCTGATATTTTGTGGTTCTCTGTTACCATGGAGCTCAGACAGACCTTTAGAATTTCATCAAAATGTTATGAGACTCAATGACAAAAGAAACATTAAATCCAACTTAAAGTAAGAAAAAAAGATAAAGTTATATTCACATACTACAAACAGCACAGATTCTATACAATGTGTATTGACTTCCTTGCCACATTATTGCATTAAAAACCAAGTGAAACTCCAGCACATACAAAGATATACTGCAATCACTCCAGTCCGAAAAAATGGAGCTCAGTCATAATAATTTTTAGTCTCTCCACGTCTATCTTTGATATTTCCATTACAATCAATAATCTGAGGTTCACTGCTCAGAGGACGATAGTTTGGGGTGCACTACTTGGAGGAATCAATAATTCAATGTGCATTATGTCCAGAATCAACACTCCGATATGCATTGACTTGAAGAAGAAAGTACTTTTGCAGCCATCGCTTTCAAAATGCTCTGTAGGATCAATAATCTGATCTGCTACCCCCCACCCTGTAAATAATCTGACATTAATAATCTCAAACCGATCGATAGCTGCTTTACAGAATATTTTATTTTAGATATATTTTTTTCTTTCTGTCTGTTCAGTCACAGTGGCGGCTCATTGAAACGCAGCTCCTCTTCTGTTCATTACAAACAAATCACTGCTGCTGCTGCTGCAAAGGTAAAACTCATCACTATCTGAGCACCAGAGGACCCTTTAATAAAAAGACCAAACACTGATGAGAATAGCAATTGTAAAAAAACTGTTCTATCCTAGGAATAGGCTGAATCACTGTTAATATGGTCTTCTTCTAGAAGGTAGCAAAACACGTAAATTCATAAGAAAATGTTGATAAATACTTGGAGCTTAGAGATACTGTTTTTCATGTTAACTGCAAGGTTTTATTTTCACGGTAAAGTCAGGATATCTCAACCCCAACTCATCAAACACCGCCGTTTGGTAAGTGCCCTTCGGTATCAGAAACCGGCGTACGTAGGCACCCTTTAGCAACAGTATGTGACGAACCGGGGGAAGGGTGGTGGATTGGTCAAACAAACACAATATTTTCAACCAGGAGACCGGTGTTCGTGTCCCGTGTGAAACTAAAAGTAACGTTGACTTATTGTTTCGGATATCTCGTCCTCTGCTGCTTCGATTTTGACAATATTTTCCCAAATGTATGTCTCTCGCAAGTACTCCAATTTTATCATAATGCAGTACTAATTAGTAGCCCTTTAAATAGATTATGATGATCGCCTGCTGTAGGAGGACCTGGAGCTACAAAGTTCACTTGATCATACTGTA
The DNA here is from genome assembly GCA_916701645.2 of Sebastolobus alascanus. Classification (NCBI taxonomy): domain Eukaryota; kingdom Metazoa; phylum Chordata; class Actinopteri; order Perciformes; family Sebastidae; genus Sebastolobus; species Sebastolobus alascanus. The sequence goes on from CAKAOJ020000179.1 coordinate 819,124, forward strand.
AGGGTAGGAGACTTCAGGAGACATCAGAACAATCTTTGTCCTGAAAGTAGACTATGTTTCATTATGTTTTGTTAATTAGACGATATGGAAAGTATTCATGACACTATCCACCACTATCATATTATTGTGTATTTGGCTGATTCATCGTACTCATTTTGGCCTTACTCAACCTTCAGTATCGAGTATACAGTTTCATTCATTTCGTAAATGTTATTTAAATCATTATTATTGTTGAGTCTTAGCCGTCTGGACTTCCTGTCTGCTTCTGTGCTTTTCAGTTGTGCCATTATTTATTTTAGTCAGCTTCGCACTGTCCTGGCTTCTGTTCTGTTTCTCAATGATGTCACCCATCCGGAGATGAGTCAAGGCTCTTTACGCACCAACACAACTAATATTCGACCTTGTTGTTTCCCTGCATGCTAAAAAGTTACTGCACTCAACTCCAATATTGCAATTTCAGGGGGACAAGGTTTGGGGCGTTGCAGCCCAAAAATCCTTCCAACAGAAAGAATGAAAACGCAGCGAGTCCTCACTTGTAATTATTACTGGAGGACTGGCAGCCATTTTATGGATAGCGAAGCGTCGATGGGCGTGCATTCATCCATGCGACACCCACCAGCGGTGGATTCATTACTATTTTTAAGTGATTTCTGCCTCTATTGTCACTCTGCCAGTCCGTTCTGTGAGTGCAAAACAGCTGAAAATTGTAGTAAACAACTGAAGTACAAAATTGGTCTCCGAGCAGAATAGTTTATAAACTCCAACCAGCTGCAGGAATGGAAAACTTCTGAAAACATGATGAATAATGGTGTCAACTGAACCAAAACAAATAATATTTGATTCAAAGTTTGGTTTAATTCAATATCGGCGGATGCACACTGACTTCTAAAGGTTTTTCCTTACACAATGGTCAGTAGGTCCATTAGGGCTGTCACGGTTTTCACTACACGATTATCTCGGTCAAAAGAATTCACAAAAATAATCAGTCAAATTCTTCTTTAACTTTGTTTATTGTGCGTTTTGTCTCCTTTTTGGCAAATTAATTACACTCAAAATACAAGTGTATGGAGGTGGAGAGAGAGTCTGTAACCATAACTGTACAAAAGTGGTATTTAAGAAGCGCTGGATTACTTACATAATATTATCATATCTGTATTATTAACATGATATCAATATTTATTTATTTTAAATATCCCCGTTATCATCAATACCCGTAAATCGCAACACCCCTAATGTCCATACAGTTGTCATACAGTTGCAGATTGCAAACAACTGAGTACCACTCCTCCCTTTCCAAGACTGTGGTAATGTGATCCGCCTAGTAAAAAAAAATGGCTACGGCGTTGGCCTCACTCAGAGGCCATCCATACCATAATAACACTACTTTAGGAGCAACGGAAGTCAGACGTGGCTGGCGGTGCCACGGTTTTAAAGCCTGCTCTTTTGTGAAGTACCTGCTGAATCATTGTAATCGATTAACAACTCTTCCTGCAGATATATTGTTATTATTCTGTGTTGTGAGGTTGTAAAATTCTCTTATTGCGTCTTTAAACTGAACTGAAATGGGATCCAGCTTTGTGTGATCTAGGATTCCAGCTCTCCAGGCATGTTGATTAAAAAGGCACCGCGGCTGTCTCCTCTTATTCACTCATTGATCCGCTGAATACTTCCCTGTTTACGCTTCGGCTCCGAGAACAAACAATTGTAAGATGACTTGCTGTATCGTTGCATCACATAACACCCAACTTCATCAAACTCACAGAATGAGAAGCTCAAAGGGGGTGAAAAAAGGCTCAGTTGGCAGCGAAACAACAAATATCAAACAAAAGAACCCTTTCATTTCCAATATGATCTGCACTGAAGTGCACATACATATAATAACAAAATGATTTGATGCAGAAAAAATTGTATAAAATAGTAAAAACAACATAACGTGAGAGTGTTTAACAATATGTAAGAGTAAAGACTAACAATATAACGTTGGAAGGGGGTCCTATTGGTCTGCCCTCATGCTTTTCTATGCAACACGCAAGATATTCATGACACTAAATCAAAGAAATTACACTCAAATGATATATTTTGTGTGCTGCTTGAAGTTTGAGGTGCAACATCTCAGTCGTAAAATCAGGTATCAGAAACAGGTTAATTGCCAAACCTGCTTGGCAATTACAAAAGTTCACACAAAGTTCTTTGGCCAAAAGCAAGACTGAATATTCATCTCTGTGTCAATTTCTTGATAAATACAATCCCAGATCTCACTATCCGAGCTCTACAGCCAGCTCTTTTCCAGCTGCCCTAAGGTTGCTGTGCTCTGCAGATATACTCCATGATTCAGTTCAGGAGAGGTTAATTCAGCAAATACACGCCTGGGAAACGGAGATGTTCAGACAAATGAAATTGGAGAGAACCGCTGGGCAGTTAGGGTCAAGTAGTCTCTGAGGGAGCTGTATCGACACAGTTTGTCTTTTGCTCGGCCATTCCCCCTCAGGTCAAAGTCCTCATACAGCAGGCACTTTAACAGACCTTCAAGTCCTTGCCTGGAAATGAAATGACATGATGGACTCAAATTTATTTTCAAACTGCTGTGCGTCATAATTTGAATCTGTATCCACCCAAAGGCTAAAAAAAGATGAATTCTATGTTTACGAAGGGACTTGCTGGTCAGTTCGCCCACTTTTCATCTTGTTCAACGCTGTCTTTTAAGTGTTTGGTACAAGTTGCCATTTTGATCTCCATAATAAACAACTTTATTGTTTGACCAAGGCACTTGTAATTTCGGATATGATGACTCGGTTTCCTTGGACCTCTGGTAGCTGTCTCATGTTGTTTTGAAGCTCTGATTTCTGGGCTGATTTCACAACCCAACCTAATGGGAAGGCGTATACAGAGCACAACATTGTAAGGACATTTTGCATGTCATGATAACACATTTTAGGCTCTTTATACGCCACAGGCTAAACGTTGTGAAAGGGCTTTTTGCGCATCATTTAATGCCACTTTGTCACTGTGAAACACTCGCAGTTAGCTTTAAGAAAAGTGTTATGGTTTGGCTTAAAATAACTACGTAAACTAAGTAAAATACGTACCTAAACAACATAGTACAGAAAACACATCACTAACGTGACTTTGTTACATAACCGTCAAAATAAATCAACAACACAAACACCTTTCTTGAACACTAGTCTCCTGGTTAAAAGTCCTGTGTTTGTTGGACCCATCCACCTCTCCTCCCGCCCGCCATCAGCAGTCTCTCACTTTTTATTCTACGTCACTAGCGCTGACCGTAGCATATTTACGCAGTTTAAATTGCAGTCAGTACAGACTACCTGGCGTACACATGAAATGCCGATAGCATCAAGGGCGTTGTTATTGCATGCATGATACCAGACTGAATTTGGGATAGAACCTTGTTTCCTTGGACCTCTGGAAGCTGTGTCATGTTGTTTTGAAACTCTGATTTCTGGGCTGATTTCAATACCTGTTTTATAGCTGACAAAAACTGATAATTAACATTTCGGTGAGTAAAGTTGCGAGCCCAGAATACCAAAGCAATTATCTAAAAGATGCTAAAACGCTCTGTAGAGCTGAGTGGAACTGGGTGATATTTCTCTGTGGGTCATTTGATCCATTGTTAATACAAAAAATATTGATAATAGCAGCTTTAAGTGCACATGTGTTTTGTGCTTCTTAGTCTAAGCACCAGATCAAGCATAGTGTGGAGTAATGTCCAGAGAGGGGCCATAAATACTGTAAGATTACTAAATTGCAGGATCCTAAGGGTGGTGTTTCCTGTTTGAAACATGACTCGGCTATCCTGATTATTTCCTCCTCGACTCACCTGAACATCAGATATAAAAGAGCAGCACAGGAATCGTCTTTTGAGAGCAAGCAGTGCAAACTAAACCCTTATCTGTCAGTTTTTCCTTCCTCTATCTTTTCCAAACCCATGGAGTAAAAGACAGTAACCTGTCTCCTCTGCCAGTATCTCAGCCATCATTTCAGTAAAAACTCAATACAGTAATGGTGAGATGCATCAGAAAACGGCAGAAAATGGTGCTATTATTCCCACAGATGGAGCAGTACTTCACCAGGCACTACTGTAATGTTCTGCTCTGTAAGGTTAACCACTGCCAGAGGAAGTACAGGCTGGATGTGCTGAACTCAAAAACCAAAAAAAGACGGAGTGAGGTATCCAGAAGACTTAAAAAAAAAATGAATAAAATAGCTGACTCTCCAAAAATAAATGCCCCTCGTTCAGCAATCAAATGGATATTTTTCATTAGTGCTGCCTATTTGTCAGCTTTTAAACTAAGTATTGTGAGTAACTTTATTTCCCCTGATCTGAATCTTGCTCTGAGGCTTGTTATCTTCTGCAAAACAAGATCGGGGTCAATTACAGATCATAGCATACATGATGTATAACCCCCCCCCCCCCACCATCAATCTCCACCATTCAGTCCAAACTTTTTAAGATGTAAACTTCCGACAGTAAGTCAGAATTTCATAGAAAGTCCAGAGGGAGAGACATTACGCGGCATGTCAAGTTAATGTGTTCTATCGTGAATGTTGACAGCTGAAAAAGGGGGATTTAGAGGCCAGCTCAGATCAAACATTCACCATGTGAAACTGAGAAGGACTGAAACTGCCAGCAGAAGAAAGACAAAATGAGATTCTACAACTGACCGATTTGACATCAAAAGTGTAGAGAAAAAGATGCTGTTTAATGTTACTATGACGATGCTCCCTCCAATGTCTCCACAGTTTCTCACTAGTTCATTAATGATCACATTAGACAGTTTAAGAAACTGCAACTGATGAGATCGTGTACATAAGCCCAATGGAAATTGCTTGTAGTAATTACAATATGTCATCATGTCTGAGTTGAGAGGAAATTCAGAAGTTGAGGATCTGAAACAAAGTTTTAACCAAAGGTGTAAAAGAGCATCACATCCATACATGATGACTGTTCTTGGAAGACTTTTCATTAGGTGTTGGAAGCTGGCTGCAGGGATTTGCTCCCATTCAGCCACAAGAGCATCAGTGAGGTCCAACACTATAGAGAGGCCAAGTCCCTCCCCGTCCGGTGGACCCCATGGGACCTTATTTCGGGAAAAAAAATATGTACGGTAGTCAACGGCGAAGGACAAATCATTTTTGATACCATTTGAATTTTGCTATGAATCACAGATATGATGTTTGTCAATTCAAAGTTCGTCCTAGGTTTTGTGCGGAACCGCTCAGTGAACTACATCTATCGTCTCACACAATATACGTCACCAACACAAGCTAGCTAGCTAACTTAGCTATGTTCCACGCACACATGAAACGTTATCTTACCTGATGTGTTTTATCCAGCGACTCCTGGTGTTTTTATCAACCGGGAAGAGAAAGAACGAGCGACACCCGTTGCTGGTGTGAGTTCATCCCAGTACGAAACACACAGGTATCGTAGCTTCAGAGAGAGAGGCGTCACTTGGGCAACTTTTGGGTTTGTATTCTAATTTCGGATTTTCACTGACAAACTGAGACTTTATTGACTTGAAAAAGTATGCTTTAAATTGACAAACATCACATGTGTGATTCATAGCACAATTCAAACAGGATAAAACAAAAATATTTGCCTCTCTCCGTTGACTACCGTTCATATTTTTTCCGAAATAAGTTCCCATGGTGGTCCACTGGAAGGGGCGGGACTTCACCTCTCTATACCCCTTTTACACCTTGCATTTAAATGCGTTTTGGGTGATCAGATTGCAATAGGATACCACTTGAACACATTAAAGTACAGGTGTAAGTGCACACAACACTCACACTCCATGCGGGACAGTAAAGTTCTTCCATACCTAACAACATTTCTTTATGGACCTTGATTTATGCACAGAGGAATTGCCATGATGAAACAGGAAAGGGTCCTCCCCACAATGTTGCCACGATGTTGGAAGAAAACTATCGCCTTAAATATCGTCATAGCAGTGAAATTTAACTCATCTGGAAATATCCAGAACCATGAAAAACAGCTTCAAAGTGAACATGCAGCGTGTCCATATACTTTTGGCCAAATTGTGTGCCGGCTAAGACAGGTGTAGACCGCACAGAAATCCTGCTTAGAGCAACTTCTGACATAAATTGAGTTTCCTTATTCCTTAAATCCTACTTAATGCACTCTAATCTGAATCCTTCATTCATCCTTCTCTTATGGAGCCGAGCTGAAATAGTGTACAGACGTTTACCTTTAGGAGGAAGTTAAGCTTCGACAGGAAGGTGAAGAACTACAAACACTTTTAAATCCAAGGACTCGTACTGATGCTGCACTGTTAGAGCAACGTGTTTTCTTTCTTTCAAAGGTCGATTTCTTCCTTTTTTGGTTATCATCCTTTAAATGAGGGGGGTCCTGAGAGTTTCACTCGCCTGTGAACATATTGAGTTGCTAAAGGTCAGGAGCAAATGGAACACAGCGGGATAGAACGAAGAGGTTTACTTGTTTTTTCTCAGGTCGAATGAGGTCTTGAGGAATTGAAAGTGCCCTCTGAGGGCAGACCTTGGATTTGGTGCTATTACTGTACAAGCGCTACACATGGCCCCTGATGGAGAGGATATTGGACTGCGAGTTAGCGCTGGCTAACAAGGCTGACAAACCAAAACGCAAGAGTATAGAGGGAGAGGAGGAGAGAGGGAGGAAGGGGAGGGGGGCTTAGGGGAGCTCTAATGAGATCTGGGAGAGACAGTGAGACACCACAAAGGTGAAGCTGAGCAGTGATGAGTCAGCGTGTTTGATGGGCTGTGAAATTGCGGTTAGCCCGTCTAGCCGCTGCGCTATGATAATGAGTGCCAGCTTGCACAGCTGTGTTACTGACCTCCTCCCAGCCTCTCCCATTGGTGTAGGAGATGACATCGAGCAGCGGGTTGGACAGGTAGCCGTCACTGTTGAAGGAGTAATCCCGCCCACCGATGGATATGTTGGTGAAGTACCTGTGAGAGGAGACAGGAGAGCAGAGAGCTGACATAAGAGATGGGATTTTACTGCTCTACAAGATGCAGTCCATGTAAGGGGAGAAGGAAATAGATGTGGAGGTATCTCAGTGTGGTTATCAAGGCACCGTGTCCCGTAGATGTAATCCCTGTCACCTGTGGAAGACTAAACTAGCTGTTGTATTTCATAATTAGTTAAAGTAAAATAAATATATAACGTAAAAAGTTGAACCTTTCATGAAAAAAATACTCAAATAAAACAAAAAACACATTTGTCTATAATACTGTTACTAAAACTAATCAAAGTTGCTGTGAATCATTGATATTCAGACTGGGTTCTGTTTTAGTTTCACTTCATTCATTCAGCCAGACATCACGTTCATGTTAAAGCTGCAGTGGGTAGAAATAGAGCAAATATGATTCACCCACAATCAATTGAAAGGATAAAGTTTCAACACACAACCATTATACTTTAAATATGTGCTGCAGTATCTAACATTATATAGTGTTTCTAGAAAAAGTACACCAGAGAAATGATATCAGGCCATTTGTGCACTTGATTATTTTGATAAAAGAGAAATCAAAGAAACGAGAAAAGAAAATCAAGTAAAGTAGTGAAAGCTGTGGAGGTATAGAGACGAGATATTCACTGTGGGGATTCTGCGCTAAAGACAAAACACATGTCTGTTGATATGAAATCACATCGTTGAGGTGGAGAGACCGTGAGGGGGAGAAACAAAGAGTTTAATGAGGAGGTGATGCAGGGAGGCAGAGACGACACAAATTCGCCAAAAATGTTTCCCCGTCTCCGGCTGTTTCCTCGTGTCACACAGCAGCGGGAGGTTTTGCGGAGAAGAGAAATACGGGGGAGAAAAACTGAGAGAGAGTAAACATCGGAGTACAAATACTTGAGAATACTTTTAATACCAGGAAAGACAAAAGCAAAGAGCGCTGGTGTGAAGCAGAGAAAGAGCTTTACCTTTGATGTTTCTTAATAAAATATCTACCTTAAAAGCATCTGGAAAAAAGCACATCAAAGCCTCCTGATGAAACCATCCCACACACTCACAAACACACAGGGGCGACCTCGCCGAAGGAAAACCTCAACAGCATCTCAAATAACACTTAATCAACTGCAATCAGACTTCAAAACAGCCAAAAAACATGAACTGCAGAAATCAGTTTAAACAAAGAAAAATACTGTAATAACTACTGTGACTAAGCAGTCAAGAGCACAACTTACTCTACATGTTAGTACTAAGTTTCTCTTCTGAAAACCAACTATCTTCATTTAATATCCCTGACATAAATAAATAAATAAATAAATAAATAAATAAATAAATAAATAAATACATACATACATACATACATACATAAATAAATAAATAAATAAATAAAAAACCCTCTGGTGCACATAAGTGGTGTGTTTCAGGTACATGCTGCCATCGTTGAATCCAAATTAATAGAAGAGTAAGAACTGGGTGGATAGCAGCGACTACGGCTCTCTATCGTTGAGTGTCACTTCCGGAAAGAAAAAAACTAAACGAATCAACAGGAATTGTCACAGAAAAATACAGTTGATTGACAACAAACAAACAAAATCTGCCACCACAGCGGGGGCTCCGAGTCCAAAAGATGTCATCAAAACCAAAACGCCTGAACCATTAGTTCCATAACATATCAGTGTCTTATATCATCTAGTGAGCTGAGAAGTGTCAAAAATGTCTGTTACAGTACAGTCAATTTATTGCCATTTGAGGCTGCCATTAGTTCCATTATCAGCAAGAAAATAGTGTCAGCTTAAAGGTCCACGTACTTCCTCTTCCACAGTCTCCGATCAGTGAGTAGCGTTGGCTCAGATTTCAAATAGTATCCAGCTTCATCTGATCACTGAAGACCCTGAGACGTGGGTTTAAAGCGCAGATATAAATTGAACTTTAATTAGCTTAGTGCATATATTGCCGCTAAAGGTCAAAATGAACCTATAGTCAAAAGTATATATAGTTCTACTGCATCATAATAACCTGTTGTTCCTTCTGCAATATCTCTGTGTCCTTTGTACACACTGTGTCTACAGTGACTCATTTAAATGAGCATAAGGACAAAAAGGACAAACTGTCAGATGCAGTCCCCTCGAAATCTGCTTAGATGATCTGCGAAGCACTGAGGCTCTTACAAATAAACTTACAGCGACCAGACTTTACTGTAACACTGCTGTCAGACAAAGATAGCGTGCACACAAGCTTGCACAACGTATAAACAATCATTATGAGTTGGGAGCATAATCCTCAGTTGTCCACTGTGGGATTTCTTTGGTCAAAGTTCAAAATATCCCTCCGGTCATATATTGACTTTGAGTAATGCATATGATTTATAAATGCAACGGAAATAATGGCAAACAGCAATAGAAAGCAGCTTAGAGAAGCTAGAAATCAGGATGTTATATGCATATCCCAGCTATCATAGTCTGCTTTCCAATAATAAGAGTGTGAGCTTATCCCTGCTATTGTTAAGTAAATGAGATTCAGCTCCTATAGGTGCAGCTGACTGAAAAGTCACAGTCTTTACTGCGTAGTTGATTCACTTTGGCTTCATTTCCCAAAGGGGGAATGTTAGGGGAACTCTGAATTTAAAAGAAAACGGTCAGTTCACTAATTGGTTGAGAGGAACTCGAGTTTATGCTAATGTGGTCCTGGAGTATATGCGACACAGATAATTCACCGCATTGTTGATGTGCAATGGATTCAGGAAAAAAGACTTGAATAGCTACCGCTGCTTGTCATTACCAACAAACAATATTATCCAGCAGAGATTCAGAGGCTGAATGGATGCTGAAATTGCAGCTTGCACTCTGGAAAACACATGAAAATAGAGCATCAACAGGAAAGCTGAACCTGATTCGCTCCCAGGTTGTATTAATATACATTTCTACCCTACCGTATAATCATACTGTGGTGCTTTTCAGCAGCCTCTTTTAGCCCATCATCTGTCAAGTGTTTGATAGGTAAGCAGTGCAACGATAAACACCTTAACGCCTTTATATCCAACCTGTTCTCACTTGTGTCACATACACAGCTTGGTCAGTGGCCCTCGGCGTCTTGTATGCATTTAATGTGCAGAAACTGTACATTCCTGTGAACACTGAAGTTTATTTTGAAGGGACAAGTCCCTCCCCTTCCGGTGGACCCCATGGGACCATATTTCGGAAAAAATATGCACGGTAGTCAACGGTGAGAGACAAATATTTGTTTGTGATCCCGTTTGAATTGCACCATAAATAAATAAACATAATTTTGCAAGTCAAGAAAGTCTCAGTTTGTCGTAGTATCATTTAGTTTAGTGTGAAACCGCTCAGTGAACTACATCTCTCGTCTCGCACAATATACGTCACCAACACTAGCTAGCTAACTAACGTAGTTGTGTTTTATCCAGCCACTCCTGGTCTTTTTATAAGCCGGGAAGAGAAAGAACGATAGAGACCCGTTGCTGGTGTGAGTTCATCCAAGTATGAAAAACACAGGCATCATAGCTTCAGAGAGAGAGACGTTTTAAATTGACAAACATCATATGTGTGATTCATGACGCAATTCAAACAGGATCAAAACATCATAAGTCTATCGCTGTTGACTACCGTTCATATTTTTTCCAAAATAATGTCCCATGGTGGTCCACCGGAAGCAGGATACTTCCCCTCTCTATCAGCAGAAATTGACACACCACCTCTGACACATCCAAAACTGATATTAGAGGGTTACATAGAGCATCAGAGTTTTAAGCGTTATAGGGCCACTGATCAAGTGTTGGTATTTGGGAGTGAGACCGTGTTGTTATATCAGAGTACTACTGGAATATCAATGCATGTTATCATGTTGGCCTGCAGCAGCTGGAACAAAAATCCAGCCAGAACACATTGAACACGTCAGCTACAGATGTAACCTCACACACCGTGTCATCTCTGAGGGCACTTTGACAAAAAGGTGCTTGCTTCTACGCCTCTGAATTCATGTCCACCTCTTCCGTGACTGGAAAGTGTTTGGCCTCCCCGGCAGGAGTTTTAGACCTCTAACCTGCTGCTGTACCCGCACGAACACCTGATGTTAACTGACATCTGGATGGTCCCAGAGGACTCAAGCATTTCTCTGTCACCTAGTTTTGCCTCAGCAAACAGGAAAAAAACACATATCAGCCTTGAGGTTCAGAGTGGCAGAAGTCACAAATGTCTCCATCCCATCTGCCGGGCAGTGCCAATCTGCAGCTCAGTGTGGGATACAATCCCTTCTTTTCCTCCATCCTTTATTCTTCCCCCTCCCTCCCTGCCTCTGCTTCCTCCTTCCGCCCTACCATCTCAAATTCTCTTGATTTTCTCAGGCAGAGGGTACAGTAGAGTGCAGAGGAGCAGCGAACCAGAGGTGACAGCAGCGAGGAAGTGGAAAGAAACAGCAGGAGGGGGGAGGAGGCGAAGAGAGCAAAAGAGCAAGAGAGAAGGTTGAAGAGAAAGAGAGAGAGAGAAAGAGAGAGAGAGGGGGGAACAGAGAAAGAATAAGAGAAGGAGACAGCGAGGGAAAATGCAACAAAAGGGGGAGACGGACGCAGACAGGGAGAGAGTGTGCGATACAGAGAATGAGAGAGGCACAGTGTGCTGCATGGCACAGAAACATGAGCTGGGAAGCATCAAACAGGTTCGCTACAGGCACAAACCAACAGCTGCCTCACACACATAAAGGAAAAATCCAATGAATACATGTCAGAGAGTGTTAGTGCTCGCTAAATCGCTCACACCGCAGCCAATGTTATCACATTCACGTTGAATCAGGGCCAGAATTGGACCAAAAAAGGTGCCCTTATTCAACAGCTGCAGGACATGATCATTGCGTGTGTCTTGGATGTATTTGTACGTATATCTTGGTAATATATTCCACTTCAAATGTGTTTTTGTATGCATTTCATTGCATATATATATGTCATACATTTCCCAGTCCGTTCGCACAAAAAAGCTTATAAAAGCCACGATAATGTGCAAGCCGTTTAGCGTGCAATAAGTACACCTTTCTTGATTACCACGTGTCATTTGTGCGCCATGTATCCTCTCATAGGTCTCTCATCGCCCTGAAGGGGTTTCTTTCACAACAATGACCCTCTAGCTGTACATTATCCCGCTTATTATACGGCTACTTACTGAAGAAATCAATCATTTGACTCAAAAACGGTCCGCCAGAGTCCGAGATCAGAACTGCATCCATAGCAACTGTCTGTTATAAAAGAAATAACAGACCGTAGAACGCAGTGATTGACCTGTTGTCCTGTTTTATTTTGGTATACTCACCTTTGTCTCTGTTTCGGCTACTTCACTCCCTGCCCTTGTGTGGTTCCCCCCTGCGTGATTGTCTGTCCAAGGCCTATTGAAAGAGGCTCGGAGACGGGTCTTTTCATATGGGGTATAACACATGCGCATTGCGTTGCGATTGGCTCAATTTCGGCGAGTGCGGACCAGATTTTACTGCGTCTGACATCTCCTCTTTTCACCGTCCTCGTGTCTGCCCCGCCCTGATTGTTTCCACCTGTCCCCCATTAGCCCTGCTGTCACCTGTCCCTCGTTATCACCCTCCTTTCATTTTGGATTCCCCTTTGTCTGTGCCAGTTCATTGTCGTGTTTTAGTTGGTGTTCCAGCCTCTTTGTTCCCAGTGATCTCCCCGTGTTTCTCAGACCAATCTTCAGTACTTTGACTCTGATCTCGCCTGGCGTTTTTTTGGATAGCTTTGCCTGTTTCTGGATTGACTTCCTGTGTGCCGAACCCTTGCTGCTCAGTAAAGACTTTGTACCTGCTCTGCTCTACTCTGCTCTGAGTCTCGTATTTGAGTCCCTTGTCTGTTTGTGCCAACTGTGATAGATTTACAAAGGAAGCAGCTCATTACACAGTCAGATCCTGGTACCGTCCTCCCAACCTGCTCTCACTGAGACACACTCTGCCAGTAATGACGAGCTCATAAGCGAAGCTTAGAGGTGGGATTTTTATGAGATCATAACAGAAATGCTAACATATTGATCTTGATTATAAAATATTTACTTTGGCCAACTCAATCTGAGGAAAAATAAAATATTACTTAAAATATTACTCTTTAAATTATGATATTATTATGATATCTAATTACTGCCGGAGGCAATAAACATGTTCATGGTAAACAGAAAGGAATCAATGACACACCAAAATATATATAAGGTATGCAAAAACAGCCGTTGAACAACCTTGTAGACGTGGAAAGGCTGCATAAAGGTCAAATACCTACTTTTAACTTGTACCAGTCGTTAAAAAACTGGCATTAATTTCTGCGAAAATGTCACAGATTATTACTTTGAATTTCACCTGGAAACCAGGAGGTAGAACCCTGTGAAGGCCGGGAGCAGAGGGAGGGATGAGTCAGAGAGAAATGGGTGAAAGAGTGAGAGAGAGAAGCAGGAGGTTGAGCTGCCTCAGTGGGAGACGCTGCTCTCCGTCTGTATTATACCTGCAGAGCTGAGACAGAGCCTGATTTAATCAATGAATTCATTACTGGGACACGTGACAGCCGTGCTTCAAACAGAAGGGGGACAGAGAAAAGTTCCCTGGGGAATCATCTCCTGTTTTATTACTTTACAGACTGAGAGAGAAGAAGAGAGAAGGAGAAGAAAAAAATCAAGTGAATTATAGGTGAAAGTAAAGGGATACAGGAAGAGAAAAGGCAATTGAGAGGATTTAAACCAGAGAGAGAGGGAGATGGACAGACTGACCAGGGGTTTGAAAGCAGCGATTCAGGGATACAATGGAGGGTAAAACTCAGCTCACCCCAGTTAATCCACCTTTTCATTCGCAGGAATACAGTTTACCCAGACCTCCGTCTGCTCCAGCTCAGAGAGGTCTGGGGAAAATCTTGTCACAAAAACCTTGAATAACAAAGTCTGAGGAGATCTCGAGGTGGCCGTCTGACTCACTCAGTTTGATGACACATGCAGCTGAAAAAAGCCCGTCTGGTTGAGGAGGAACACGTTGTTCTTAGCGTATATGTTCTTAGTTTGAAGTGTAATGACTACCCTTTGTGTCCTCCAGACAACCAGCTTAACCGGTATCCTATGTATTCATATTGGATGATTCAGAACAGCCACAATATTCAGTGCTGATGCAGTGTCTTCTTTATGTGGCGAGGTGGAGAGTGTGGAGGTTAGACTGGTCGACGGGCGTAGACCGGCGTTCATGCACCATGTAAAACCAGAAGTCAACGTTGATTCATTTGTAATGTATCTGACGTACTTATGTAACGCCACTTCCAGAGTTATTTTAAGCCAAATCACAATCTTTTCCTAAGCCTAACTGAGCTTTGTTGCATAATCCTAACCGAGTCATTTTTTTTCCTAAACTTAACTAAGTAGTTTTCTTGCCTAAACCTAAGGAAGTTGTTTACTGTGCAGACGGAAGTTTATTTTGAAAAGACTGTATGAATGTAACGAGCGGAAATTGACACGTGTTTGTAGGAAAAAGAACAAAAAAGAATGAATAACTTTTTCGTAAGATATCATACAAACAGTTGTATGACAAAACGTTGTTTAGCTGCCTAATGCAAGCCATCCCTTAACCAAAGTTTATTTCTCATAACCATGATGCTTCACTAACTTCGTTAACCTTGACTGTAGCGTAGTTGCCATAAACACGCATTGAATGGGTGTTCATCACTACCATTCTAATGCTTCAGACGGGCCAAAGTGGATCTACCATGCTGTGAAAGTGAAACTTAACGTTGGGAATTGAAACAAGTTACGTGTCAAAAATACCGTAAGACAACTTTTGGTTTCACACGGGACACAAACAGTAGTCTCCCAGATGAAAGTCCTGTGTTTGTCTCAACTCCTGAGAAAAATACGGCGCCGGACATGTAATGTAGTACAGCTGCGAAGAACTGCCTGCTGCCACTGGAAATAAAACTATGAACTAAAAGAGGCTTAATTGCTCAAAGATGTTGCAGAGTTGGTGACAATTCTCAGTTTGTCACAACAAGGGACGTATTTGAGAATGTGTATCATTTGATTCATTGTGAATATACAAATATTAATTGATAAAGCTTTAAATAACTTCTAATTTGCTCATGTTGAGGGTTCCCTGATGACCTGATAGTTTGGGCCAGCTGGTCAGTCAGCCTCAGTGTTTCTCAGCTAGCAGAATCTCTCACTTGGTGATAAGCCTGTTAATTTGCCTCACTGCTCTGCTATTGGCCAGCTTTTATTTATTTATTTTTTTCTGATCTATCACTATGAATGCTTTCTGAGCCTGCCAACAACAAGTGTGTATCATGACAGCAGATACATCAAATAACACTACAAAATTCACAGATTTCTTCTGGTACAAATGATGAATCAATCCTGTATAATTTGTTCAATTTATTGGCTATTTCAAAATCAAACAAAATGAGCTGAGTATTTAAATTGATTCATGTTTACTAGCACTGATGTCTAATGATGAGAGCCAGCAACACTGAGCCTGTGTGTTGGCAAAACTGGTGGCTGGCCATCATTTCATTAGGTCTCATTAATGTTCTGGATAAACAGAAACAAATATAAACAAACAGATCTAGCGGCCCCATGAATCCCCTGCATGGTTAATGATGTTTAACATGTGACTGCTGGCTACGTTTCTACAAGACTTAGAGTTCATCCAACCATCATCATCAACCATTTCCATCACCTTTTGTCGCTAATTGAAATGTTCATGAATCCTAAAAGCTATGACAAATCCACCCCGAGCAACTGGTAAGGACAAAAAATATTATAAATATAAATACATTTTCCATTTTTATTCATCACTTCTAAGAGGAACTTAGCATCCGCCACCCGCCAAATGCGGGTAAATTGTTGGCAGTGGCGGGTAAAATCATCAGGCCATCCGCCACTCTGGCAGATAGGGAAAACGCTAGAGATGGGAATAGAGAACCGGTTCCTAGTTGTCCAATTTCTTGGCATCTCATACCTCCGTGTCTATTGATTCCTCTTATTGATGCTTTCCGACAGTTACGCATGCACAATGACACATACGCACGCTGTCATGTTTCAGTTTGTTTGGGACCGGCGCCATGGTTGAGAGAAAGAAAAGCGCTCAAAAGCATGGCGTTACTCCTTCTAAACCTGCGGGGCGCCCACTATTTTTTTCCCTGATAATGCGACACTGTGAACAACAAATCTGACTTGAAATCGGCAGGAAGAGAGTTAGTAACGTTAGCTGTTAGCAGCCGGTGGGCAGCACAGTCCTGCTCGGTTAAATAAAAGGAGCTACTTACATACAGTATGGTGCGTTCAAGCACTGTTCAGTAAATTGAGTATTGGGCGAAGGTAAATATCTTCATCATGATGAGTTCAAATGCAATCTTGTAAAATTACGTTTTTGGTGAGAAACTTTAATAAACGTAGTTGATTGAAGGAGACGTATATGTGTAATTCATCATTAAAACTACTGATACCCAGATTTTTTTTTTAATCAAAGCAGATATTTAAATTTAAATACAGTCATTTATTTTCTAATCATTTGAATTGTGTGTTTTTATGCAAATAACCACTATAGATGACAATAATAAAGTACAGTATACGGAAAAATAGTGCTCCCGGAAGGTAATTCGAACACAGTAATTTACCATGCATATCGTGTTTTTTGTGTAAAATATATTGAATATTGAATGACATCAGATCTAAAATGTTATTCCTTCATTTAGCGCAGAGATTTGAAAAGTGGCAGATTAAACTTCTGAGTGGCAGACAAAAAAAAATACTTGCCTGCCACAGTGGCATGAAGTGAAGAAAAGTAAATTTCAGACCCTGGCTTCTAATGACATACATTATAATTCATGAAAAAAAACAAAAAACATATTCTCTGCAGCTGAGAAACAGAAATCTGAACTATCGTGGGTTCATAGATTCATCTGTTCATACCGAGGCTGGTAGGTACAGTAGAGACAGATAGATAAAAAGATCCATTCAAGCAGAGAGAGAAACTGGAAAGGATGTGTGTGTCTGTCTGATATGGAGTGTGTACTGATGGTTTACAGTCCGGTTTTGGAAAGCAGCAAAGATCTCGCCAGCTGACGTGTGTGTGTGTGTGTGTATGTTATTTCCCACTAGTGGAGACATTCAGCCTCTTTCCCGACTGTTACGGGAAAGCTTTCTGTGTAAGAGTAAAAAGAGAGAGAGTGAGAGATGAGGAGTTAGAGAGAGCAAGATGAAAAGAAAGAGAGTGATGTAGAGGGAGAGAGAGAGAGAGAGAGAGAGATGGGCAATGATCAAGAGCCATTTTCATGCTTCTTCTAAAGAGTCTCGGATTTGTCAGCATTATTCTCCATCTCTCTTCATCTTTCTATCCTCTTACGCTCAATTTTACTTGCAGGAATGTTGATGTGACATTTACGTTAAATTATTGAATATAATACATTTTTAGGAAAAGGTCGACTGAATAAATAATCACAAGATGGCAACTCAAACAGTACAGTCTTTTAGAGCAGCGGTCCATGTATTTTTGAATGTGATGTTTGAGTGTGAATGCGACTATTCAACATTTCATCTCGAGGAAACTAAGGCGCAGTATGGAATGATAAGACCCTCACTCTCTAAAGTCAGAAAACAATGCAAGTTTAAATGTGAATTTCAAACACGTGGTTAACGTTGCAAATTGAAGAAAAAAACAATACTTGGTTATGTTTAGGCAACAAAACTACTTGGTTAGGTTTAGTAAAACATCATGGTTTGGCTTAAAATAAGTACGTTTGTTACGTTGTTTAAGTTTTGGATACAAATTAAAATAAGTCAGTGTTGACTTTTGGTTTCACACGGGACACAAACAAACTTGAACTGAACTGAAAGTCCTGTGTTTGTTTGACCCATCCATCCACTCCGTCCTCCTCCCTACGCAGACCATGCTTGGAAACGTATTTGTGATACAAACGTAATCCGGGAAAAAATGTTTCCCTCGAAACGTAATTGACGTTGCAGTTTGGTTGTATGGGAACTAGGGCTTTCAATCGATTGAAATATTTGTCTCTCGATTCGTGGGTACCCATAGAACCCATTTTCATTCACATATCTTGAGGTTAGAGGTCAAGGGACCCCTTTGAAAATGACCATACCAGTTTTCCCTCGCCAAAATTTAGCATCAGTTTGGAGCGTTATTTAGCCTCCTTCCCGACAAGCTAGTATGACATAGTTGGTACCAATGGATTCCTTAGGTTTTTTAGTTTCATATGATGCCAGTATCGTCACTCGATAACTTTAAAACTGAGCCCGCTACAACCTAAAAATCACAAGTTGCGTCAATGCGTTATTATCTAGTTAACATTGACAGCCCTAATGGGAACCATGACATATGAGTGGATTTCAAGCCAATGACGTGATGATGTGGTGAAGATGGGCTGGTTAGTTTGTACAAACCTAAGTAAGAAATCTCCCTCTACCCCTTTTCTCTGCATATTAAAAACTGATCCACTGAAAAAACAACAAAAAAAACAAAACAATGAAAATGTCAGTTTTTTTGTGAAACCACGTTGAACAGCAGTTGGCACCAACCTTGGTGACAAATACCAAGCCGATTGTCAGACTAGAATGTCCTTATTGGACTGTTGTTTGGACAAAACAAGCCACACTTGTAGTATAAAGAACAACTTGTTTGTGAACTTGTCTTCTACATTTGGAGTCAAAGCTTAGTGCACAAAGCCAGATAACAATATGCTCTTGTCTAAGCAGATGTAATCAGAGCCTATAGCCTCATCCAGATAAATAATCACCAGCCACCACTGTTATACGCTGTACGCTATTTATATCTAAGGTCGCGTTGTATTTTGATCATTTCTCTCCAAAAGGTCACATCCTTTTCTTTTTGGTTGTGTGTGACTCGGTTGAGTTTGATTTTTGTGCTAATGTGATGCTGCCCCGATGCTCTTTGGCATTTTGTAATGTTAGCGGGTGTAATGAGAGTTAATACAACACACAATACACACAATCTCTCTTTATCTCCCTTTCTCCAACCCTCTCTCTCTCTCTCTCTGTGTTTCCCTGATGCAGCAGATACAACTGATTGAGCTTTCATTTCTAAATTTTCCCCATTTTCCTCCGTCCCATCATTTAGAACAAGGCTGATGCATTAGAGAGTTAAAGAAATAGATGGATGAATGAATGAAAACATAATGAATAAAAGCCCTCTGCAGCAAATACTCAATGGGGTTTTCGTCAGCATCCCTCCCTCCCTCCCTCCCTCCCTCGTCTCCCTTCCTCTCTCACTCATACCTCCTCTTATTGACTGAGATGATTCATAGTTCATCACTTGCCATGATAGAGGCGCTGTGAGTCCCGTCTCCTGGAACTGAACCCAGCAGCACAGCTGTCTCTGCTCTTACATTGTGGAGAACAATGTTTGTATATCATGCTATTGCACACACACACATTGGGTATGAGAGAAAGAGGCCTATGGCTAAATCACACAACTCAAATGAAAGGCTTGTGACCATGAACACCAAAGGGGAGGGGGGGGGGGGCAGCCTGACAGAGCTGTTAAGGCTATCATGACTCCTGTGTGACTCATAGATTCTGCAGTGAAGGAGACTAGAGGAGCACAGGATGTGTTATGTGTGATTTAACTGGGCTACGTTTGGCTCTTTAATATTCATAAATCACTGCGAGATTCATCGTGAGACGTTTTAAGATGTCGTCAAGAGGACTGTCAGTCTGTAGAAGCCTGAACTGCTGCATTTTAAATAGCGAGACACCGGGGGGGAAGATTCGCTGAGACATTTGTTGGACTGTTTTGAGACAACAAATCTGTGCTGTATACGATTATGGATGTATTCCCTCCGATGGAAGCTGCTAAGCAGCCATACATAGTGAAAAACATCATGATTCTGCATTGTCGGGCCCACAGAGTATTAGAGTATTTCTATGGATGGAGCCTGCACATACTGTATGAATCGCACTGACATATTTCAGTGATACCGGCTTCAAGACTTTTGACATGTCAAAGGAGGAAAAACAAAGGTGGAAATTATAAAAATCAATGACAGATAAAATCCACTTAACTTAAATTGTGCATTCAGGGTCGTCGTCACTCTGCCATCATGTCTTAATGAGACACTTGAATAGATTTTAGTAACACCTGTGCTTCTCCTTCTATGACAAGTCAAAATGTCTGAAGTGAAAAAGGCCTTTTATACGACATCATTTATTTGACACTACATGCAGACACTGTAGTCGTGTTTCAACATAATTTTCATTCGCATTTTGAAGTATCGCTTTAGAAAAGCTGTACGGAAACGGCAAAAATTTGATATAACTTCCTCAACTGCGCAAAAATGTTTTTACGCTCCCTTGAGGTGTTTTTTTTGTAAATGAGATATGGAAACGTCTTTTCCAAACAAGGCAAAAGTGATCATGGCTCACATACCCCCCCGCTCACTGCTTGACCACGGCTAAAGTAGGGCCAAAGGTTTTGCCCTTTTGGAGCTAATGAAATTAATGGGCATTAACTAATTAACTTATGGGCACCCTGGACTTCTAACCCCCAAAAGGCACAACTAGACCACACTGTCAACCATTATACCAAATTAGAATTTCCTAAGTTAAATAGTTTCCGAGTTCTGCAACGGAAACGAAATTGAAGTCGAAAAAATCTAATTTTTTTGGCCAAAATTTCCAAAATTTTGGGCACCCTGGACTTCTCACCCCCAAAAGGCACAACGAAACCACACTGTCAACCATCTCACCAAATTTGAAGATCCTAAGTTAAATATTTTTCGAGTTGTACTCTGGAAACGAAATTTGTCTCCATTTTTCTCTCGTAGATGGTTAGATGGCCAAAGGCGACTTGTGTTGTTTCCAGTTCGCAACCTCTACTTCTTCTTCTACTCTGTTTACTGGCGGATTACTGCCATGCACAGCCTATATCACCAACTTCTGACCAAACTGTATGGAGTTCATTCGCTCCTAACCAGTTGATGGAAACGTGCCTAATTCGCATTTCTTTTTTTGCGACATTTCAAATGTTCGCTTGACAATTGAAAGCAAGCATGGCTAGTGAGGTGTAAATATGATTCATTGAGGATTTTCATTTCAGTAGTCAGTAGTAATAAATGAAAAGGTTGGTGAGTCTTGACCTTAAGTCAGTTATTGCTATGAGTCATCACAGGCCAAAACAACAGCAACTGTGAAAGGTCACTCAAAAAAATCATTTTTGTTTCTTCAGAAGATCCTTCAAGAAAGCCCAGTTATGATTCCAAAATGGATGAAGTGCATCTTTTGGCAACAAGGTTCCGAAAAGTAAATTAATGCATTAAATGTTTTGTTGTCATTTAAGCGATAAACTTTTGATTTCTATTTATTTCTGGTTAGATAATCAGGATTGTTGGCTAGTTACGTTATTTCGCTGGTCAGAGTCTCCACACTCAACACAGGTTATCCTAGCAGCATCCTCGCTTCCAAATACCACAGTGGGATTCCTTCTTGAAGTCTGTGTCCAGTCAAAAACACAAACCAACATCCACAGTCTCTCCTTGCCCGTTTCAGAGTGCAGTAATGGTCAACATGGGTGTAAAGATAGACAGGGTGTCCATAAAAGTTTGGGAAATAAAAAGTGTGTTGCTCCCTCTCGCCCCTCAGCTCAGCAAACACCATCGATAATAGAAGCATTCTAGTTTTCTACTGGACGTAGATGGTTTTCTACAGCACTTCTTGCTGACTCCAGAGATGTTGATTGGTGGTATTCAAGGACTCAGAATTGGTACAGTTGTTTGGAGAAGTCAACAACAGCTGCTGCTGTGTCACCACAAACCTCCATAAGGTTTCGTCTCACGACATGAAGCGCTGTTCATTATACAAAGAGCGCTGACACATACTGATGAACTAACACATGCTTTCAAGGCTTTTTTTTAAATCCATAACTTTCAAGGATGTCCAAGTGCTGTGTGAGGCTTCATAACACAATGGATGTGTAAAGTTTCAGTTCAGAATCAGAATCAGCTTTAGTGGCCAAGTATGTGTACACCAGCCTGTTCTCATTCCCAGGGCGTCAAATACCGACACTTTGTTACGGCCGTCGCACAAGGTACCGTTTCGCAGCAGTATGCGATGCACCGGGCTTTTTATTAACTAGAATGTAAACCCATCCGCGGTCACAGTAAATGCTCAGGGAAAGTGCTGTAGTGACGTAGTTTAAAGAGTGTAAGAGACACACAGGGTGGGTGGGAGGGGAGGCGGATGGGTCCAACAAACACAGGGCTTTCATCCAGGAGACGGAGATTTGCACTGTAAAAAAGTGGTAGTTTTAAGCCCAACCATGTAGTGTTTTTCCTAAACCTAACTAAGTGGTTTGTTGCATTAATTCACGGGTCTGACAAAGCGTCAGTATGTAACGAGTTGGGTTGAGAACATGTTGTGTACACATACAAGACTCCGGTTTCCATTGCTCTTAATGTGCATACACAGATTATAGACATACAGCTGAAACAAGGACAACAAACCTGGAAAAAGGTGAAATTTATACATTTAACTACTGTATATATAATCTAATATAAGTATCTAATACACCACAATATTACAAGGATATCCCATGTGTCATGACAACACATTTTAGCCTTTTTGTGTGTCATTCTTACGCCACGCAACAAAACTACGGTAACAGCTGCAGTTAGGTTAAGGCAACAAAACTACTTAGGTTTAGGAAAAACATCATGATTGGGCTTAAAATAATACGTAAACTAAGTAAAATATGTATGGAGACAACATAACAGAAGTATGGAAAACACATCACAAACGTCACTAATATAACTTCAAAATAACTCAACAACAGTTTGGGACACGAACATCGGTCTCCTGGTTGAAAGTCCTGTGTTTGTTGGACCTATCCACCTCCTCTCCCGCCCACCATAAGGTGTCTTTCCCACTCTTTATTCCACGTCACTAGCTCTGAGTGTAGCATATTCACACAAATGTGTTTACATTGCACTCAGTACAGACTACATGGCGTGAAATGATAAGAAAACGACATTCTTATTGCATGCAAAATGACTTGTGATTACCGTGTCATTCATACGCAATTGAGTGTGACCGGGCTGATTAAACAGTAGCATAATGGTGCTGAGTGCAAAGGGTGCTGAATAAATATACAATGCTTCATATACAGTATATACAGTGTACATATAGATTTGTATTTAACAGTGATTTGTGTTGAGGATCTGTTTTTTCATGCATGGATGTATCTTGTGAGCCCATGAGAGTCGAACACTGAAGGTGTGACACGGATATAAATCAATAAGATGAAGGATGTACAGCTCACCACTAGACCTGTCACTGGCTTATCAAAGAGGAGGAGGAGGAGGAGGAGCAGTCAAGAAATTAAAAGGAGAGAATGTAAAGAGATAA
Organism: Sebastolobus alascanus; assembly: GCA_916701645.2. Lineage (NCBI taxonomy): Eukaryota > Metazoa > Chordata > Actinopteri > Perciformes > Sebastidae > Sebastolobus > Sebastolobus alascanus. The sequence goes on from CAKAOJ020000179.1 coordinate 842,498, forward strand.
TGAAAAAAAAAAAAACGAAAGGAATCTGCGCTTGGTCTTTGGTCCGTTGCCTGATAATTATTTTATGCATGAACTCAAGAGATGTTGGGAATACAAAAAAAAAATCCCGCTGAAAAATAAGAAATTATTCATCCAGCTTTGATTCGTCTGCGTAGCAAAGTCGAAAAGTATTTAAAATAGGATGAAAATCTGCAGCGTATCAATGGAAACGCTCAGCTCAGCGCGCTGTTCTGCTATATTTCTGATCTCTAACGCAAATTCTCTTTTCTATTGCTCACTTTCTCCTGTCTCCTCACCCTTTATTTCTCAAATTCCCCTTCTCTTCCTCCCAGTACTCCATCTTCCATTTTCACTCTACTCCGTCCTCTTTGATTCCTCTCTGGCCTTCCTTCTTTTCTCTATCCGAGTCTATCAATCTCTTTCGCCCCATCTTTCGTTCCGCCTCTCCCTCATCCCAGCGGGGTTGTCATGGTGATGTGTGCAGCTTGGCATTACATGTGTTTTCATTAACGCTGTACATGACCAGGGCCGAGCCACAACAAGGCAGCAGAGGCTAGATGTTTGAATACAGAGCTGGCCTAACAGGGACGTGAAGAAAGGACGGGACGGAGAGTGAAACGGTGAATGGACTTGCATTTATATAGCACTTTTCTAGTCTACCGACCACTCAAAGCGCTTTACACTACATGTCAGCATTCACCCATTCACACACACATTCATACACTGATGGCAGAGGCTGCTAAGGTGCCAACTTTGCTCATCAGGATGTAATCTAAATACTCATTCACACACCGATGGCTATGCCTTCGGGAGCAATTTGGGGTTAAGTGTCTTGCTCAAGGACACATCGACATGTGACCCGGAGCAGCCGGGGATCGAACCACCGACCTTCTGATTGGTGGACGACCTGCTCTACCCTCTGAGCCACAGCCGCCCCAAAACAAGAAACTAAAAATCGACAACAAGAAATTAAATATTCAATCAATATGTTTCTATTAACAATAGTTCAAACTACTATGTATGATGTGAAAGTGTCTTAAATCTGTAATAAAATATCAAATTCAGGGTTGAAAATAAGTCCTCATCAAGCGCCTGATATACAGCAGATGATGAATGTCTGTGAGAAAGAGGAGGAAGGAGTGAGGGAGAGCAAGGGGGGATGAGGAAAAGACACAGGGAGAGAAAGATGACAAGTAGGGAGATGACTGGAAAGAGAGAGGGAGAAGGAAGGAGGTGAGGAAAATGAAGGGAGGAAGACAGAAAAGGAGGAAGGAGAAGGACAAGAGAAGCTGGGGATGAGGAGAGGAAACAGACAGCTGAAGAGGAAGCAGGGAGACAAGAAGAGAGAGAGACAGAGGAAACAAGGAGTGATGGAGAGGCAGGAGGAGAGGAGAGACAATTACAGACGGAGAGGAGGATAGAACAAGGATAGGGGGCGCTGGGTGGAGGAGGAGAGCAGCTATTTCAACATCAAACAGCATCGGAAGGAATTTAATGTTCCTTTTACAGCTCCATTTGCATGTTCATAAGCAAGAGTGGCAGCTCCTGCATTAGACACACATGCACAGAAACAGACACACACTCACATTAGCACTCCACTCCCACCATCACACTGATGTGGCTGCCTTCATTAGCACCGATAGGACAGGTCGCAGCAAGGATACCGGGGGAGTGTGTGCATGTGTGAGTGTGTTGACAGTTTTCACGGCGATGGCAGCTGAAGTCACGGAGCCGGAGGAGATCCGCTCGCCATTTACTGACAACCTTTAATTTAGCATGCAGCAAACGCAGCGAGTCGACAGCGCACCTGCCCTCTGCTCTCCGGCTGCAGGTGAATCTGAGAGAGCGCCGCGATCTACTGAATCACTGATTAAATAACGTCTCACGCAATGTGATTGTTCGCGACTCCTTGTGGAGAAGGCGTCCTCTTGTTCTCCTTCCTCCACAGGCAGGTCAGAGTCAGCTGCCTGCGGCACGAGGTCGTGGTAATGTTTTGAAGTGAGCATGACGGAAAAACTACCAGTGTTTCCCTGCCATGATAAAGACCACATCTAGGACACACAGCTGTAAAGACAGTGGAGGTACAACAAACAATTCTACGACACCCATTAGGACTATTGTTTCCCCCAAAGTAGGCTCAAGTACAGAAAAAGCAATTTTTTTAACTAGGTTTTACAGTTCAGAGTGATCATTCACTGTGTTACGTCTCCACACAAACACCAGGAACTGCATCACATCGAAGATGTTACATTCATTCTTAAGAGGCCTTGAATTCTTTGCTCATGCAACCTTTGTTTTGTGCATAAAATGTGAGTTTTGAAGTAATTTGGAGATGGATTGAGCCATGCTAAGAATTCACTGGACTCAATAAACTCTGTGCACTCCAGGAATCATAACAAACTAATAAAGATATCAATTGAGCGTCGTCTGAACACACATTCTTATGCTGTTGTTAAATAAGCCATCCACCTTTGACTACAGTACAAGTAATCCACAACGATAACTGCTGTTGCTTCAGGTACCAGTGAGACGATGCAACACTTTGTCAGACCCCTCGGCGTCACATTTTGGTCGCAGTAAACAGGTGCTTAATGTTGTAAACGAAACAAAAACACTTGTTTAGGTTTCGGCAACAAAAACACTTTGTTAGGTTTAGGGAAATAAAAATATGGTCGGGCTTAAAACTGCTACGTTTGTACAGTGAAAATGACACTGAATATTGTGAACACCGGACACGAACGAACAGCTGATTGTAATGTGAAAGTGAAACTTAAAACACGGGACATGAACAGCGGTCTACTGGATGAAAGCCTTGTGTTGTTGGACCCATCCACCTCCTTAGTTAATGGAAAGCCCGGTGCGTCGGTATTTGACGCCCTGGGAAAGAGAACGGACTGACTATCTATCACTGCTCCTGCTAACTAATGAGTTATTTTACAAGTAAAGCAGCAGCTGAAGAAGCAGAACAAGTTCCTCAAGGTATAGTATTCTCTAGTTTGCATGGTGATGATGTGCTCACTGTCACATTAAACATGACTTCACCTGGCAGAGCACGCTGCAGGTATAGAGCATGATCAATTGAAGCTTCCAGTATGTTCGTGATGTCTTTCTGTCAGTGTTTCTTGCATGTTTCCTGAAAGTACAGTATGTGTGTCTACCTGTGTATTGAAGTATTCATGCATCTGCACCTCCGTGAGTGTGTGAACATGCATAAATATTTGCCACTTTCAATCCTTCCACCTCTCTTGTTTGCTCCTCTCGTTCCCTCCATCCCACCTTCCCTCCTTCCTTCCTTCCTTCCTTTTTTTCCTCTCTTCCTGCCTGCCACCATGCATTATGCGTCCGAATCCAATTATCCAATTTACATGCAAAACGATGCATCAGATGCCTTTGTGACCGCGGTATCCCCGGAGGAGCAGAGATGGGAGACAAAGATGGGCAGGAGAGCAGAGCAGATAGGTAGATTGATGGACGGAAAGCTAGGAAGAGTGAAAGGGGAGGGGGAGGGGGGGATTTAATAAGTGAGAAGGGGGGGATGAAAAATGAGAGAGGTGAAGAAGTAGAGGAGGGAGCGGGATGGGGGGGGGGGGCAGATTTGTATATGAATTGGAGAGACGGAGAGAGGGAGCATGAATGAGAAATTGATGGAGAATGACTGGCTGGATGATTGAATAACAGCCGACTGAGTGACAGACTGAAAGACAAACAAACCAGTTAACTGACTGAGCTAATGGATGATTGAATGAATGAATCAACTAATCATTCAATCAATTAATCCACCAATCAATGGGATATTCTGGCTTCATACAAGTAGGGTTTTATTTCATAGTATTGGCCATCATTCTTGTCAATATAATTTTACTCACTGAAGGGTGATTGTAGAGATCTGACAACGACATCAGATGATCAGACAGGTTTGAAACAATCCCCCATGTAGTCAAACATATTTAGAAGAGAAAATTAAGGAAAAGAATATATGCATTACCCCTAAATGTGTGTTGCAATCACAGTTATAGACTCACTTGCTGGTTCAACTTTTTTATCGACCGAAAGAGGGATCATTTCCAACCCGTTCTTACTCCCATATCGTCTGATATCTTACGAAAGGTTAAATGAGCCTGTCCAGCGTGACGCATCGGGCTCACGAAACTTGGACCAAGCTGTGAAACTAGGTGATCTAGTTCTAAAATGAAACCAGATTCAGCAGTGGCATAGACTACTTCTCGATTAAAATGTTTTCAGAAATAGATTTTGGTGGATTGTTTAGACGGAATGACAGAAAGCCTAAGAGCAGTTTCCTGTTTGAAACAGCGAGCAGAAAACCGGGGACCAATCACATGCATTCAACGATAGGGTACGTCAACGCTTGAACAACCAGTTGAGTGGAGCAGCGCGTCCCCTAGTGTCCTCGTTGGACATGGTGGACATTTACCGCTGGATTTAACATTATAGACATGACCACTGACTATTTGTATAACAATTTAGCCACAAATGGACAGACATATTCTCGGTTTTGACCGAGTCTTGTTTCGCGTTTTCCTACAAAAACACACCACAAGCGATCAGATCATTCCCCCCTGCAGTGCAGAACCTGTTTAGACAGAAAACCAATTGGTTAGGTTCAGAAAAAAGATCATGGTTTGGGCTAAAATATGTACGTTTGTTACGTAACTGACATACGAGGCGTTAGTTTAGTACGTCAGTTACGTTACAAAATGTATTAAAATAAATCAACGTTGACTTTTGGTTTCAAAAGGGACACGAACAACAGTCATATGGGTTTGTTTGACCCATCCATCCACCTCGACCTCCTCCCTACGCAGACTACGCTCTTTATACTACGTCATCTGACTTCCTTAGGGGCAGCTCTGCTCATCCTTGCTTATGATTACATGGGTTATATGTGAATTATAGCGCATTTCTTTTTGTAGGTATAAGTACGACCAGTGACTGAAGACAGGCTGCTCTCAGAGCTGAGTTTCTTTATGTCTGCTTACATCAGTTTTACAGTCAATGATTTACTCACGAATTAAACCATTCATTGAAGGATGGGTTCAGATAAGTCTGTACTTGAACAACACTCACATGCTAAAAGTAGATTGAAAGAGTTCTTGGTGGCTTTAATCATTCCTTCTCTCCATTCTGGCCATAAAGTAGCACCAATGGCTCCAATGTAAGAGATGGGGAACAACATCTGCAGTGCTTGTCGCAGTGCAAAAATACACACCAGAGTTCTTTTAGGAGACTTCTTTTGAGAACAAAATTCTTGTGTTATCCCTCCACCGTAGGCCAGCAGGGAAAAACTTTCCAGGGAATCTATAAGAGTGAATTTCATTAAAAAAACGACTAACTTTGGAAGAAACCCACTCGGCTAACTCAGACTTCTGAAGCCTTGAATAAGCTGCGGCTGAACTTTGAATTACATTTATGCATGGAAGAAGGATTTTGTTCCTCATCTCTTCCATTGCAGCCATGCCAGAAAGCTGACCTAACGGCCGGCACGGAGAGGACGAATGATTTCAGAAAAAAGGGAATGAGATTAGATTTATTGAACGATGGGAAACGGTTCATAAAAGGCTCAGATTCTACAGAGAGAGAGAGCAGGAAAGGCAACTACAGGACAAGGGTGTGCTTTCATGTGAAAATGTGAAGCCATCTGCTTAATATGCATGTTGATCTGCATTTGTTTTTTTGTGTATCAGGGTCATAAATTAAAAACAGTTCACTCAAAGCAAAAAAAATACCCTTGAAAGTTCATTAAAATAATACGGCAATAAAAATGGTAATTTATAATAAATTTGTGCACGTGTAGTTGTGGTGTGTTTTCTGTCTGTAGGCCTACTTGAGAGTAATACCGCATGAAGACTGAGCCGCATGGAAGCTCGTCACATAATTGGTCAGAGCGGATGAGGGGGAAAAAAAAGCATTAGGGCGGCCATTACCCCCGGCAGAACCATTAACAAAGCCTTGGTATAATTAGACAGTAAAGTCGACCCTCCTTTCTAAACCCCCCCAAAGCACATATTACCAAAACTAATCCTCGGCCTGCCCTCCCATCGGCTCTCACCGTCTCTATAAATTATCCTGATTATTGAGGACACGAGTCATGTAACTTTAACTCGACTCCCGCGGACGCACCTCATGTATGTTTAAGGCGGCAGGGAGGCGCAACATGACGGTTCAGTGCTAACACACAGAGACGGCACAGAGGGAGGAAGACATGGAGGGAGAGACAGATGCACATCATGGCCAGCAACTACGTCCGTCTACTCCTGATCCGAGACTGTAAACGTCAGGTTTCGGTGTCGGCTCTTCAGAATCAGACATTTTACACTCAACGCTCACCAATTATACCAGCGAGAGGCAACAACAGGCAGCCGGAGAGAAGCAGCAGCAGCAGCAGCCTCAGGAGAGCAGGAAGCTCTGCAGCCTGAGAACATGCTGAAGTGAGTTAAGGGCTGAAACACTGGAGACCCTGTTACTCTCAAACTGTTACAGCAGTACTGTTTAAGCTCTCCCAGACTTCATGTACTGAATGCAAACAGCTCAGACCCGTACTGTATGTGCTGCTATTCTTGAAATTGTAGTAAAGCGATAAGTAAAAGAGAACAAAGCAGGATATAAGCGGACACACATTGCAGCACATCTTTGACAAAACAAGAAGTGCACTGACCTGTAATTGTATAAATATATTATGTATAAAAACCAAAGACTGTATATGAGAAGTGGACGTAGTCAACGTGACGTCACCCATTGGTTTGTGGACTGCCGTTCTGAAGCCTTGAGTTCGGCATTTTGGCTGTCGCCATCTTGTTTTTTTTGCAACCAGAAGAGACACGAGAGGGTGGAGCTAAGTACAACCAAACGCTGAATAAGACATTTTTAGGCGACCAAAAATGTACAATTATGAACTGAAAGGGTGCACTATGAAAGGGTTAAACTTGTGAGACGAAAACACAGACAACTCCCAGACCGTACAACGCCGTGGTAGTGACCTGTCAATCACAATGTAGCCCCGCCCTAAAGCATCCCCTGCTTTATGGTCTATTTGACTCTAAATGGGAACATAATTTACTAAATGAACATCATGCTGTATTGAAGAAGACTTGAAACTAGTGATTGAGACCATAAACTCATGTTTACAATGTTTACTGAGGTAATAAATCAAGTGAGAAGTAGGCTCATTTTCTCATAGACTTCTACACAATCAGACTTCTCTTAGCAACCAGAGGAGTCGCCCCCTGCTGGCTGTTAGAGAGAAGGCAGGTTTAAGACACTTCAGCATTGGCTTCACTTCTCAGACCCAGAGGTTACCCATTGATGCACTGTTGTTGTTACCTATTCAACAGCATGTAAAGGTATTTTTTCTGGCTTCACTTTGGTCAGTTTCACATCACTGTAAATCGTCTATTTGAGTGGACATTTTCCCCCTTTCTATCTCAGTTTCAGGTTTGGTTTCTCACAGGTCTGTTTTGATCAGGTCCGAAATTTCGAGCCTGTGAAGACCTCAACTTTGCGTAAATATAGACAGTAACCTGACAGACTGTAGAGAGAGCCGGGCCCGTCATAATGGCACTGGGGCCGGTAATATCTACCTTATGCCATTGGCCTCAACCGTTTACACATGGAAACCATACATACTGCCATAATCAACAAACAGACATTGTTTTTATAACCCTAGACTATCTGTTGACCCTCACAATAAAAGGGGAATAAAACTACATCTTATTACACTGATGGATCTACATGTTACATCCGAGAAGCTAAAACTGAAGCTGGAAATGAAAGAAGGAAATCAAATATTAGATTCAAGTGTATGCCAGAGGATAACAAGAAAGGAAACAAGAAGAGAGAAAGAGGAAAGGTGTCTCACCCAATTAAAGAAAACAGAGAAACAGAGTGAATGTATGCATGAGCCAGAAGAGAAACACAGAGAGAGAGAGAGAGGGAACACAAGCCACACTAATACCAGACACGACAGATGGGAGGGTGACAAGCAGACATGTTGATGAGCGAAGAGGGAAGGTGTGAAAAGAAGAGAGAGAGAGACAGACGATGAAAAGTATCATGACCGGACACAGAGTCCTGACACCCCTCCATCGTTCGTCTCATCTTTCGGTGTAATTTATCTACTTGTGAAGAGGCAACTGATGCAAAACCATACATAATGAAAGAAGCTAAAAATAATAATTTCATCAATGGGATCTGGTGTGTGGATTTGACCTTTACTACAAGAAAATAAAATGTCATGGCAGTTGCAATCACACTTAATTACCAGTGTCTTTGAATGCATGTCCAGCTCCCTAAATGACCAACTAATCTGTTCTGTAAACTGAGTCAGTGTTGAGGAGTGAAACAAACCTGATAACGAGCTCCAACACCTATATTTTCACATGCATTACACTTGATAAATATTACTGTTAGCTGTTAGCACTGTGGGCTTAAGTGTTGCATGAATATTTAAAGTAGGATTATGCCATACAGGCTCTATCACTGTATGCACTCTGCAGCTCATGAAAGCGGGAGCTCCCCCGCTGTGTGACGGCATCATCAACAAGTAACAGAAAAGAGGGGATTTGGGAGATGGAGATCTCAATAAAGGACACAGTTACGTGGTTACCGAAGCTTTAGAGAGCACAGAGGGAGAAGTGCGAAGGGTTTTCTGGTCGTCCTGAATGAGTTTGGCTGTTGAAGATCACCGTGGTGATGTTATTAAAAACAGTGAGAAAGAGAGAGCAGGCGGTGTGACACTCCTCCACTCCATATGAGCAGTCGCTCCCCCCCGAGGGTTGGAGGTGACCGGCTGAGGTCCTCCACTGTCTCCCCTTTCTTTCACTTCTCTCTGTCTGCTCTCATGTCTCCCTTTTCTTCTCCTCCTCTTCCTCCATTTTTCCTCCCCACCATCTCTTGCCTCTTTATCCTTGTTTCGTCTTCTGACCCCTTCCTGTCTTTCCCTCTCCTCTGCTCTGCTCTGTCTCGATGGGTTTTTTACATTATTTTAATTAAGAGCTAACAATAATATCTTCCTTCTTCATCTTCTGCATCTTCTGTCCCACATTCAGCATCGCTGTGTTTCTATATTTGAGCTTCAATCCAGAGATAATTACAGTATGCAATTTTAAAAGTAAAGATGTTCTCCTTTTTTCTAGACTACTACATCCTGGCTGTCCTGTTCTGGTCCACATGTCTCCCTTCTGTCCGATACATCTCCTGACACTCCACACTTGTGTGTTTTATTCATTCAGTGACAATGCACTTGCTGTCTCAGTTGTCTGAAGGTATTAAATCCTCCTTAAATCCCCCCTCTGCATGTCTGATGAGTCTAATCGTTCCAAACAGGATATGATGGGCCTTTTTTTACCTGGATTCACCTGATTAGTGTGAAAGAGAGAAAGCGCAGGAGATCCTAGTGTTTGGTTCGGCGCAATTTCCTTCACCACAAAGACATTATCCTGAAGTGGTCAAAGAATTTTTATAATCTTTTTCATTTGAAATGGTACTAGTTTCAGTTGTGTTTAAGCCTGACTGAAGTTTTAGGCTGAGGCAGTAAAGCACCAGTGAGACATGATATAGTCCAGTTCTTCTCAAATCACTCCTGCAGCATGATCCACCTCTCTACTGTTGCTCGGTTGAACGGTTCTCGAGATATGCGAAGGACACACAGACAGACAGACAGACAGATAGAGATTCCTTGATTTCTAGTTACTGATTTTGTTTTGTGCCATATTTCAGGGTGTTGCACCAAGCTGCACTTTGTGAGCTTTATTCGAATGTCCTTATTATGAGTTCCACTCTGCTCTGTTGTGCAGCATGTGTTCAGTTATTCCATCGCACTGGCTCACATTGTGCTCTGCTGCTGTTGTTTGTAATCTGATGGCCGGGAGCTTCAAAACGATTTCCAAGCAGACAGCCAAATCACCACCATCATCATCATCATCATCATCATCATCGTTATCTCTGCCTCTGTCTCCTGTCATCTCCATCTTCCACTCACTCTTTCCCTCCATCCTCTCAACTCTCCTCCAGCTCTGCCTGCCAAACTTCCATCTCACACATTTCCTGTCTCCTCAGTCCTCATACACGTTCCCTCCTTTTCTTCTGTCTGTGCATCCTGATATTTGTGTTGCCGGGGTTCTGTATACGTGAGCAGCTGCTTGTTCAGTGGCTTTGGGGCTTTTTGGTGAATGCAGTCATGCAGCTATGCCGATGTTTTATGTCTTTTTTTGTTAAATACACATCTGTCTCAGCTGTCAGAGCACACAAAGAGCAGAAAGACTGGCTAATGGAGATTGTTAGGAAGAAAAACATTTGTATTGTCTCATCTGAGTCTTCTGTGTGTGGATGTTGTTTTCACATGTCTCTCGCTCTAAAGAAAGACATGATCTCTGGGTTGGTGCTGTAACATACGAGAGCGTCATCTCATATTCTAATCTTAATATTTCAGAGTCCATAAATCTGTAATATAATTAATAATATCAACTTTGTTTTACTGTCTTGTACTGATTAATTATTCAAGGGAGATTTGCTGAGCGTGCAATGGCTCCGCTTCCCACTCGTTCGGTACTATTCATTCAAACAGAGGAGCACTGTTGGCAAGTGTGCAGCCCCATTAATCAACACCATTTTGCGTTGTACGTCTGTCTAAAAGAGGATGCCATGGATTTGAAAGCATGACTATTGAAACACTACCTGCTATTCAAACCTCAGTTTTTCAAAAACAAAGAGAGCTGCATGGGAGCAGGAGCTTCTCAATAGGTGATAACGTCAATCAAGTGGGGAGTTTTATTCCCACAATAACAAGCTTTTTGTGTGAGCTCCAAATCAGAACAAGGATAAAATATGAATTGTTAACAATTTAAAGCAATAAACTGCTGAAAGTCTATCTTTTGAGTGTCAGTGTTGGATGGTTCACCCGTCTCAGAACTGTCCTATATCGATGTTCTTGTCAGGATTTGGAACAAAACTCAATGCCAACAGTAGGATTCTCCTTCTAAAAATCTTTTTTTTTTTCCTGTATCAAATTCCACCTCTAAGATTGTAGAGCTCACTCCTACGATGGTAATCGTAGCAAACATGTCAAAACATTCACAGACATCTAAGTACCACTCCTGAAGCATACTTCTTTGCTGTTGACCCATATGTTTCAAACAACCGCTTCACCAATAACATGCTAAATATCCAACGTTTCCTGAGCTAAGGTTATAGTGGGGCACAAAAGTAGTGCAACTAGTAATGTAATGGAGGAGCTACGAGTGTGGCATACAGTGGAGCGGGAGTAGAACGTGGAGAACGTCTTCCATCGTAACTGCTGTGAATCCAACATGTTTACCATACTTACTCTATCACGTCCTTCCCTGTGGGTGAATGGGATCTGATAACTAAAGCCAAGTGGAAACAGACCAAGAACCATTAGAGATTCATCTCAACCCCCCTGAGGTGCCACTAAAGCCGGATGTTGAAAAGATGGGAATGCAACCATCTTTCCAAGCTGCATCTTTACTCGTCTCAAGTGTATCTACACAGTGTCTGGAAGTAGCCACTTACAGGCTCTTCCTCTAGTGATGATGGTGAATGAAGGGACACTGAACATCTCACTCCGTCACCATAAAACAACACAAAGTAATTTCAACACTTGTCAAATAGAGAGTGTAACGAGCTTGCACTGTAGTGTTTATCTCATCCCTGATCAGTGTAAGCACCAGTGAGCTAAACTATTTTTTAGCATGAGTTTATTCTTCTTCTGGTGCTTTTGGCAGTTACCAAATACATTTGGTTGCATTTACCACCGGACTGCAGGAGGGTCTACGCAGATCTGTATCCAGCCAGGCTAGTCTCATACACCGTTAGTAGCTATACAAATGAAAAGTAATGCACTGTAATTTGAGTATATCCCACAAAATCAATTTGTGTGTAATTAACGCAATCGTGAAGCAGGAAATATAAATAGCGGCAAACACTGCGCATGCAGGGAGGAGGTCGGGGTGCATGGATGGGTCAAAAACACCGGGCTTTCGCCCAGGAGACCGGCGTTTGTGTCCCGTGTGAAGGCAGAAGTCAAACTTGATTTGCCACATAACTTACATACATAAGTAACGCCATTTCCGGAGGTATTTTAAGCCAAAACACATTTTGTTTCCTAAACCTAACTAAGTAGTTTTGCTGCCTAAACCTAAGGAAGTTGTTTCCTGTGAAGACGGAAGTTTATTTTGAAAAGACTGTATGCATGTAACGAGTGGAAGTTGACACGTGTTGCTGGATATTCATAGGAAAACGAGGACTTGGTGGTAATATATCATACGAACCGTTGTATGAGAATACGTTTATCCAGCACAGGACAACAAAAACTGATGCAATTAGACTTGTGATCTACTTAAATAGACCAGGCCATTTCATACATACGTCAGTAATCAATTTGTATTTAATCCACGTAATGATGAGCCAGGACAAGTGATGTAGGATTAGGAACGACAAAGTCTGCGTAGGGAGGACGTTGGGGTGGATGGGTGGGTCTAAAAACAAAGGACTTTCACCCAGGAGACTGCTGTTCATGTCCCGTGTGAAACTAAAAGTCCAGAACGTTGAATTATTTGTTACTAACGCCACGTCCATAGTTATTGTAACCCAAACCACAATCTTTTCCTAAACCTGAACAAGTAGTTTTGTTGCCTAAACACTGCAGGGGTTTGCGCAGGCGCACTGATCGCTTGTGTTGCTGGACATTCATAGGAAAACATACGTAAAATAACAAGATATCGTACGAACCGATATGTTGAATAGATGCATACAGGCCAAGAGTGAACTAAAATGTATCGAATCACATCTGGATTTTATCCAGATATGAGCCTTAAAATGACAAGTGGAGCCTTTAATACTCTCAACGCAGAATTCATGAATTATTATAAATTCAGAAGCTCCCAGTGTTCCAAAAATAAAGATGTTTACACGTGAACGAGGCCACACAACTGTTCAAAACACCAACAGGTTGAGTGTCATTTCTATGTCAGCAACACTTCAGTCAGAGCGGAGCCATTTTTGGTGTAAGGTGCTCATCTCCCTCGAGAGTATAAACCCTTCACGTGTTACAGGTGTCATTCATGCTGCTGTGGCGAGGAATATCACTGAGACTCCCACGAGCCCCGGCGCCTGTCAGCGTGACAGACAGCCCCGCTGCTGATTGAGAGCATTCAAAAGCCAGATTCTGAAGGGCATGAAATGTTTTGCCGAGCTTAAAATGAACCTCTTCACTTCATTAAAGAGCGCAGGCAGGCAACCTGCGGTAACCATCCATCTGCAGTCGAACTCGTTGTCTGATTTCTCCAACGCTGTCATCAATCTGTCATATCTGCACCGATCTGTTATTTTCTGGTGTTTGCTGTTGCAATTTAGCTTTTTTGTTGTGCTCGCTCTCCCTCAACCTGCATCTATTTCAGGAAGAACATTTCCCCGAGTGTCTTTCAATACCCATACAATTAGAGGGAACAGGTGTGAACATCAAGTTTTCTCAGTTAACGTTTAAGGGAGATAGTCCTCTGCTTAGAAATAAAAAAAAGTCGAATTCTTAAGAAAAAATAAAATACACCATTGTTCAATTCAATACACTCAGAGGTTTTACTGTTACAGCCTTACTTGGTCTGAAATGACCAGTAGCCTATCGTGGCTAATTGTTAGCAAACTTTAGGTAGATATTGCTGTAGAATTGACAATACTGAACTAGTTCACTAACTTTAATGGCTCTTCACTACATGTACTGTACTGGTGTTACATTATGTTTTAGCATGTTAATATTGTCCTGTAATGCCCACATGTTGCTACAGTGGCTGCAGTCCAGGCCCACAATGAACGGCCAATTCCACTCGTTTCACACTATTAACCACGTGGCATTGTACGTTTTTGCAAGAGTGATACGAGGCTGATATAAAACTATTTATGAAACATATTTTTGGTTCAGAAACGCCGCCATTCAACGTATCCGTGGTTTGCAGAAACGTCCAAAGCCAAAAAATATACAAGTTTGCATTTAGTGGCTCAAATAGAGACACAGACATAGCAAATTGCGATTAAAAAAAACCCACAATACGTTGATCCTGATGAATTTCCAACATCAGGATAACAGTGAATATTGTCACAAGTGGCTTGAAAAATCTGTCTAGTTTGCTATCATGGTAGAGAAGTGGAAACTGATTTAGAAAATACAGGAGTTATCATGTAAGAAAGAACAGACTCACATAATTAAGCAGCCATCTTGATATGTCATTGCAGGCTAAACACAGATGTAATTAATAACATCAATTCTGTTGCATTTAGGTGGGCCGGGGTCTGGTATTGTGCATGCTGGCTCACTGGAACGGCTGTGACACTAAATAGAACGGGATCATACTTAATCTTATCAATTACACCTGTGTTTACCCTGCGATGCCATGTCAAAGTGACTGCTGTGAAAAGGGCATACTATGTTGCTATTTTATTTTAAATCATTTATTTCTGCAGGGGGATCTTAATATTTATGATTTCCTTATTTATGGTTGTTTGATGTTTTTCACTATAAAGATGTGTCCTATCTGTGAGGCAATAAAAACATTTGAATGTGTATGTAATGTAAGGTAAAGTGATTCCAGTATGTTTTAGTGCCATTTTAAGAGTTTTAAATATATTTTGATGATTATCAGGATAATACCGTAAATCGCAACTATTTTGGAAAGGATACTCTTGACATGACATTTTCATATCGCCCCATGTCTTGTTGCAGATGTTTTCAATAATCTCCTCAATGTTCATTGAGTCTCCTGTCAATACCAATGTGGCCTAACATCATTGGAACTGTTCATGTGAGGCAAAACAACTTGAGAAACATGAGCCCAGACACTCCTCATCTCTGCTGCTGTACATGAACAAACAGAAAGTTGGCAATCTCAGCTTCAACTGTTTCCTTTTAAAATGCAAATTAAAGTCCCAGATAATGCCCTGCTGCTATTGTTTTCACACCTACTTGTCTTGGAAGTTTTTTTTTTTTGTTTTCCTTCCAGAAACGCGCCTCTTCATATTCAGTTCAGTGTGAGGGAGAGAACCAGCACAGCTGCACTCATCTCTTAGCAGATCAAATGAAGCGGTGAGGGATTCGGTGCCTTGCTCAAGGGCCTTTTGACAGATCAGGGTTTCTCATTCACTTGAGTGTTTGTCTCCTGATACAGAGCTTTTTCACTGAAAGTTGAATTAATGGAGCCCAATGTACAAACCGCCCTTCATGGATATATTCTGCATCTCTCCTGCAGACTATTTGTGAACGTTACACAGTACAACCATATTAGTAAATCTGAACACAAATCTCTCAGCAGGTAACCAGACAGCTCCTGTAACCCAGACAGCTGAAAAGAGAACCGAACCTGACTTCTTAAAAACAGTCCCCAGAGGGGAGCAGCAGCAGTCAATCAAACATGCAGTTAAAAGTTGGACTTGGACTTAAATATGTGGAGACTGCTCGTCTCCACATATTTAAAGTCCCTCTGGGTAAGAGGGGCAACCTGGGATGTTTTGGTTGACACTGTACAAGGTTCTCTAATATTATGAACTTGCCAGTTTCCCACTGACTTTACCATTTTGTTGGTCGTATGACATCCTGGTGATTTACAACTACACAATAGCACCATTCGTTTTCTTTTATTTGAGGCCTAAGAGTCTAATTGGTGGTGAGGAGCAGGTCCAGTCTGGCCTTCAGTCCTCTGAAGGAAAAACCTTTATGGACCACATCCTTCACACAACAGCCGCTGAATTTTGGACAAAGCTTGTATTGCAACATTTTGCATTGCGCATCAGTTGTAAAAAACAATAGGCATGAAATTACCAAGTGTGTTTTTCTCGATACACAGACAACTGCATTAATTCACTGATATAGTAGCAACTAGCACCAGTCCCATAGGCGGCGATATTAAAGCTGCAGTGGGTAGAAACGGAGCAACTATGATTTAAAAAAGTAATTTTTATAAAATGATAAAATCATGTGCCTCTGTGTCCTCCGGTGCTCCTAACGGCATCTGCAGGATTTCACAGACCAGAGGAAAACAACCAATCAGAGCTGATCTGGAGTCTGCCGTCCAGCTTCCGTCTCTGAGCAGCTGTCAATCACTCACAAACTCCGACCAAACAGTCAAACTAGGCAGCGCTGATCAAATATGAATCAATATTCTGTTACTGTAATGCCTATTTCTCTCCTCAGATGTTTTCAGAAACATCTTGTAGTTACTGTTTAGCTGTAAAATGAGAAAGTTTGTGACCCGGCAGGCATGTTGGGATCAAGTTGAGGAAATACCAAGCACCGCCCACCAGCCGGAGCACAGCCAATAGGAACGCTCTCTCTCTCTCTGAAATGACCTGTGATTGGTCAAAGTCTCCCGTCACGGGGTAGATTTTCTAAAGCCTGAAAACAGAGCCATGAGGAGGAGCAGAAGTCTAGTTTTCTCTCAGAACACTTGAATTACAATATGCTGAAAGGTTATCATGGAATTTTTGCCTAATGATGCCAAAAAATTGTTGCCTACTGAAGCTTTAAGAGGCCCAAATTACCAGCGAAAAAAAAAAAAATTAGCCTTTAACAAAATTATATCATAATCATAATGAACCGAAAATACTTTTACACTTCAGATCCAGCTCGGCAGGTCAGGGCCGGCCGCTCAGTGTGGGAGGTTCCCCTCGTGGGACCTCTCACCGAGGCTGGCTGGACCTTGCCAGGCGCATTTCATGCCTGGCGGTGCCACGACCGGCTCTAGGTTGGCTTGGAAAGACCTCGCCGCTTCCCAGAGCCGTCGGCACCCTCTCTTTCTGCGGGGAATGACAGAGCCCTCTGCTCCCGGCGCAACTGTCAACCGGGGGGGGGGGGGCTGTCCTCAATCAATAATAACATTGTTCACAAGGGCACAAAATTGTTTACAAGAGCACAAAGTTCATCGATCTAGCCTCTGAATTTTACTCTCAAAGTGCACCAGATTAATGCATTTAACTTTAAAATGCGCAATTCAGCTTCCCCAAACCCCAGACAGTCATTCACAGGACATGAATGCACCACAATGTCTGTCTTTGTATTTTGGCAGTGCTGAATGTGACCCTGGACAGTGTTGCTGAGTTGTAGAATCAATAAGCTCTTAGTATCAAGGTCTTTCATTATGAAATATGTAAAGCCAAAGCAAGAAAAAGCATTTGTTTGACCTCCATAATCATGATATATATATTAATTAATCCTCTAAATCTGTACCAGTAACACAGAAAGCCATGCTTCCATCAGTAGCCACCATGTGGAGTTTCACCTGTAAAACATCACTATAGAAACAAACAGCTGCCAGGATGACTCAGCTCTCTTTGCTCTGAGTGTGGAAGCTCCACTACAGCTGCTTGCCACTATTTGCTTTTCCATGCTGCTCCGCTGTTTGCTCGCTCACTCTGCCGCATGTCAGGAGCCGGCGTGAATGACATCGAGATTCAAAGTCACCCCTCCGTCCTCCCCTCTCCCTCCCTCTCACCTGATTCTGTCTCGCACTCGGTAGGTCTGGTTGCCGTCACTCTCGCAGTTGCCGGCGTACTGCGACCGGCTGTTGGACCCCTGGTCCCGCCGCAGAGCCATCGCCCCGTGGGTGAGCACGGAGACGCCTTTGGCAATGCGCCTGCAGGATTAGGGAGAGAACAATGTGAGACAGAGACACTGGGACATTTCCAAAGGTCTTTTTCTGACACTGCTGAGGTCCAGGGAAGAGAGAGAGACTGTCTCGGTGGAAGACAGTTGTCACTGCTTGAATAAGTGCACGCCGGTGACAATGAAAATTCAATCAGGCTCAAATGTAATAGCACTGAACTTATGCAGGGAAATGGACTTCTCTCTTACATACCTTAAAGCTGAACGGTGCAAAATGTTAGAGAAGACCCATCTTTGCAGTTTAAACTATGTGTGACTTCAACAAAATGAAAAGTAATTACATCTTCACTGACTGAGACACTGTAGAATTGCTCAATTTCTACAAATGAGGTTCTGGTGTTGGGGGTTAGCACTTCTCA
The DNA here is from genome assembly GCA_916701645.2 of Sebastolobus alascanus. Taxonomy (NCBI): domain Eukaryota; kingdom Metazoa; phylum Chordata; class Actinopteri; order Perciformes; family Sebastidae; genus Sebastolobus; species Sebastolobus alascanus. The sequence continues at coordinate 860,534 of CAKAOJ020000179.1, forward strand.
GCACACAGAAAGTGATGAATCAAGACTAAAGAGTGGAATCTAAACGGTCTCCCCATCAGCTCAAAACTGGACTCATCAGCATTAAACATCTTCCCTCTATTCTTTCCTTTTGTAGAAATCATCAGAGACCAGCCTAGCTGGGAAACTAGCTGGGTGTTAAAGGGATAATGCAACATTTGTTTGCTGTCTTGCCGGGAGTTAAAGGAGAAGAACGATATTAATTGTTTAATTAATTCCACTTAAAGAGAACATGTACAAAGCTCCAAAATTATATTATTTACATGTTGTATCGTGTTAACTATCGAAGAACCACCTAAGCAGCCGGTTAGACTGTTATCATGTCATTAAATGGGCGTTATCAGTGGTTATAAGCCTCATAGTTGTGGGTCAGAAGGGCCCTGCTACACCCACTAGTAGGTTTTTATCAAATATTCACATGGGCGATCACTGAAAGAAGGATTAAAAGAAGACGACAGCGACCTCTAGGAACCGTAGTAATTATGACAGGAGCAGAAGTAGAAGTCCGGTAGTCATTATTATCATACTGTCGGTGACGTGTCGGTGTTTTTGTTCTGGTACTCTGCAGAGCTGACACTCGCCCGCCCGCTCGCTCGCTCTCATCCCCGCCAGTAAAATAACCTTATATTTATATGTTAATAAAATGTACCCGGGTTCATGAATATGTAGGATATCACTACTGACATTCCTGTAATATTACATCACAACGTCTCACAATTAGCCGTGTGTTTACGAAGTGAGATATGATCACAAGTGGTCACTCAAGACGCACGTGGAGACGTATTCTAATTCAATGTGTGAACTGACGTATAGAGCTATCCACTTATGATCGGCTCACCCAAGACGCATGTTAATGCCAGGTGTAAACAGAGCCTATGAGGCTTATAACAACTGATAACGCACAAATTATAATGAGCAGATAACAGTCGAATCAGAGAGTAGTCAGTTAAAAGTGAAAAGTTATAAAGGACACCTTGTACACCTTTAAATATGATTGGATGTTACCAGTCAGCTGATGGTGAAGCATGAATGAAGCAGCTGGTGCCAATAAACTAATGCTAGTACAACACTGAACATCCAGTTTATAAATGTATGTATGTTTCAAGTTCCCCTCATTCCAATGAATAAATATCTCTTGCTGTCTCTCTCAGGACAATTAAATAATAGATCAGACTTGATCTGCAGGAAGCTTTCACAGAGCAAGAGACTACTTAACAGGCACTGCTTTTTATTATGGCTGTAAAATCAACTCTGATTTGTAACTCACCACATAAAAACAACACCAGGCTCTTCTTACATCTTATTATACATGAAAAATATTTATCACGTGAAATAAACATATAAGGCCAACAGCAGGTTACTGCTATAGTCCTGATGATGAGGCCTGCTCCAGCCAGGCAGGAAACCCCATCTAATGATCCCAAATTCATAAAGCATTTCAATGCTTCCATAATTCAGCACATTACCACTTCAAACAAGCTGGCGGGGCAGGACATGAAGTGGGGAAGGACTGTGGAAGAGAGTTCAAAAGTGATCTCCGCATAAATTTGAGGTGTCATAAATTCTGTCCTCTTCACAGGGAATTAATTCACAGTCACGGTGTCTTCAGGAAGCAGGGCGTTCACAGTTGTACTCTGTGGCTACCGTCACTTTGAGAGTTGTGACATTAGTTCGAGGCTAGTTCTGGTCCGTAAGGAACGCCAAAGCACACACGTTACATTTGTAACTGCCTAGATTTGCAAGCCAACGTGATATCATCCCTACTCGTCATATTTTGCCACTTTGGCAGAAGCCTCCAGCGTTGAAGGCAGCCTTTTAGCTTAGTATCTTGACGTAGAAGGTTTGCGTGTGGTTAACCAACATAAGCTCACTCCCATCTTGTCAAATACCACTGCTTGGTCAGTGCACCTTGGCATTGGAGACCGACGCAGATGTCCTCCAGGAGATTTAGCCTCTCTAACAACTTACTTCAGCCCAAGGGGGCTTATTGGCATGGGTAACATACATTTACATTACTAAGCAACTGTGAATTAAAAACAAAAATCTGGTCCTTTCTCTAGGTTCCATGGTGGAGAGGAGGTCGTGTTGCTCTGGCTCTATCTATCTGGCGTGGAGAGGAGGTTGTGTTGCTCTGGCTCTATCTGGTTGGCGTGGAGAGGAGGTTGTGTTGCTCTGGCTCTATCTATCTGACGTGGAGAGGAGGTTGTGTTGCTCTGGCTCTATCTATCTGGCGTGGAGAGGAGGTTATGTTGCTCTGGCTATATCTATCTGTCGTGGAGAGGAGGTTGTGTTGCTCTGGCTCTATCTATCTGACGTGGAGAGGAGGTTGTGTTGCTCTGGCTCTATCTATCTGACGTGGAGAGGAGGTTGTGTTGCTCTGGCTCTATCTATCTGACGTGGAGAGGAGGTTGTGTTGCTCTGGCTCTATCTATCTGGCGTGGAGAGGAGGTTGTGTTGCTCTGGCTCTATCTGGTTGGCGTGGAGAGGAGGTTATGTTGCTCTGGCTCTATCTATCTGACGTGGAGAGGAGGTTGTGTTGCTCTGGCTCTATCTATCTGACGTGGAGAGGAGGTTGTGTTGCTCTGGCTCTATCTATCTGGCATGGAGAGGAGGTTATGTTGCTCTGGCTATATCTATCTGTCGTGGAGAGGAGGTCGTGTTGCTCTGGCTCTACCTGGTTGGCGTGGAGAGGAGGTTGTGTTGCTCTGGCTCTATCTATCTGGCGTGGAGAGGAGGTCGTGTTGCTCTGGCTCTATCTATCTGGCGTGGAGAGGAGGTTGTGTTGCTCTGGCTCTATCTATCTGGCATTGAGAGGAGGTCGTGTTGCTCTGGCTCTATCTATCTGGCGTGGAGAGGAGGTCGTGTTGCTCTGGCTCTATCTGGTTGGCGTGGAGAGGAGGTCGTGTTGCTCTGCCTCTATCTGTTTGGCGATGCCTGGAAGCTGCTTGACATCCTCCTGGATCCACCTTCTCACATATGTTCACGTTATTATTTTTTGCCATATAGATTGTCTATGTTGTATTTTCATTATGTTGTCACTCTGTACGTGATGTGTTATGTGTTATGTTGTTACTCTGTACGTGTCACGTGACATAACATTGTCAGTTAAACTTTTTGGTTTCACACGTGACACAAACGCTGGTCCGCTGAGTAAAAGTAAAAGTGTTTGTTCGACCCATCTACCATCCCTCCCTCCCACCCTTAGTGGACTTCTCACTCCTAAATACTACGTCTGTTGCTCTGAGCGTCTAATAATGACGTGGATGGGTTTCCATTGGAGTTAGTTGAAAGCCTGGTACGTATAATATAGACGCTAAAAGTTGCCTTGTGCTTCGGTATCAAGACACCGAAGGCCACTTCCTAAACGTCGGTATTTGACGTCCTAGTTTTGGTTTATGATAGCAGACACGTGTAGGTCGTTTGCCTGAAAATATGTAGATAAAAAAAAATTATGGCGACTCTCCCCAACATGCTCTGGTCACAAAGTCTTCTCTTGCGATATGTTGACTCAGTTAACGAGGTTGAATTTAATGTCACATGCAACTTGAAAGAGGTGTTAGCGGTGCAGTGGGGTAAGACTCTGCTCCCATCGCAGCCGGCGTGCCGCTTGTTTAATGTGTTCACAAAACCTACTGGTCCACATCATAAGCATCATTTCTTTAGTGTCTAGGAAGGCTCTCTGGGGGATCCGTCAGCAGCAGCATTCATAAACACTGCAGCAGAGAGCAGACTTACTGTAATACACCACTGAGGGGGAGGCCCGTATTACTGTGTCACATTCATTTGAAATATTTAATTGTAGGGAATTGGAGGACACAGCTGGTGTATCATTTGCACCCCTCAGTATCCAATAATCCATTGTGCACTGGTCTATTGTGTAATGGTGCATTCAGGCGGTCCTCATCAACTCATTAAGTTGGGAAACATCACGTGACCAAGTCATTTTTACCAGGTATTCGGCTTCAGTCACTGCTAAATATCTCACTTCAAATAGACTGTGGAAAAGTGTGGTAAAATTTAAAGAAGTATTGTATTACCGTTATTTCCCACTGCCAGCAGGATGCTTATAATGGAAGCCAGGCGTAAACTCCAACTTCAGAAAAGTTTGGATTGTTCTGTGTGGATTGTAAGGGGCTGAGGGCCAGGGTAATTGGAGGTTTCTACATCCCTGACAGGTGGATCCACCCACTCCCAGATTGGGAGCAGGTGTGGGAATCCACACACCTGGAGCTGGTCTCCTCATCATGGGATAATAAAGGACAATCAGAGTTCACTTTGTGTGGGAGTGAGGAGCTCTCAGTCTCCCCGCCAAAGATCTCCAGGGTGAACTTTTATTGTATTTTTAGGCAGTTTTTGGTTTTCTAGTTCTAGAGATAGAGGTCCTGAAGGAGCTAGATTTTCTGTTTTGTTTGTAAGACTTTGGGTTAGGGTCAATAAAAACCTTTTTGACAGTGAAGCTGACTGTCTTTGATTGCTACCACTGTCCTCCGCCCAATCCTGTTACAGGATATATCACCACTTTTAACCTGGTACATTATTTGTCAGAGGACCAAAACGTTGTAAATACTGTAAAGAGAGTCTGACAGCAGGATTTTGGATTCCTTCACACCCAGAGGTCTTTGATCCGACGCACCTGTCTAAGAATTTCTGGTGTGCAAGAGCTGTGTATTAATTGCTTCCTGCTGGGAATTTTGACTCTGAAGGGGAGTGCCTGAATGCACCATGAGTTCTAGTCTAGAGTGAGTCTAAACCATAGAAACAGAAAAGGTGTAGAACGGACTATCCCATTCAAATCAACTCAGCAGGATAGTCAGAGCGGCGGCTATTTTTATATGTACCGTTGAAAAGAATGTAGCAGGCTACTTCCGTATAAACCAACACATTCTCACTCCCAGCTCGTCAAAGACCGCCGTTTAGTCAGTGCCCCTCGATGAGAACGGGTTCTTGGGTGAAGTCACAGACTCACCGGGACTCACTCATGCCGGCGTGACGTGTAACACAACAGCGTCGGCTGTCCCTTTCACACAGACATCAACTGTCTCTCAATTCAGCAGCAGATTTGACTCTGTGACTACATCCGCTGCCGGCTTAGCGGTGGAGCAACAGTGTGACACACTTTACAGCCTGACTGACATGTGTTGTCACCGTAAGAACAATCAGCGTTTTCTTTTGAACTAGTCAAATGACCATGGCGACCAGTTATATTCAATGTCTATGGTGTAAACCTTTTCATTTGGGGGGAGATGTGCAGGTTCACACAGTCAGGGCTTCAGAAGGACCCATCTGTGTTAGTCACAACCCTCTATGTATCCAGCCTCATGTCTTTGGACACACCATCAGTGTTCCACAATGAACCGTGACGTTATGCCTGGAAGTGACAAGCGTGCTGCTCACTCTGGCTTTCCTCCTAGCATCGACACTAGTTCGCAAGCATACAAATCAGATGCATTCGAAATGCTGCTTGGCAAGCTGGAAGGAATCCTGCTTCTCAACAGATTCAAGATGGCCGGTAGACAAAGCACAGAGGGTGACGTGGCAATACCCAAGATGATGTGTGGGATGATGCAAAACAAGAGTCATATCCTGGAGCTCAGTGGGCAATTCACGTCTGCAAATGTAGCAAATATAGTCCAGGTTAAGAGTCTGTTTGTGTAGAAAAATAGAAAACTTTGTAATCCTTAACCTAGTTTGGATTTCTGATGCAATAAAATTCAACAAAATCTCACTTACAAAGTGTTCATCATTGTTAAACTGTCTTCATAAATCCTTTCTAACCAGCCTCCCCCTGTGCTTCCTGTCATGACTGAGGTGGATTTAATAGTTCAAATCAATAAAGGATTGCACCTTTCACCTGTGTTCACTTGGTCAGTCTATTTAGATTAGATTAGATGAAAATTTAATGATCCCTGTGGTGAAATCAGGTCATCCCTGCAGCAGAGAATACATCATGCACAGAGCAGGTGGTCGTAACATTTTACTGTGTACCTCTGTGTGTAGCTGCGGGGAAAAACACGGAGGTGCACAAACTGTGTTTTCAGGGTGTATTTTCTCACTGATCCTCATGTATTATTAAAATCATAGGTTCAGTTTTCAGCAGCTTTAAGACTCGGCATTGCAGAATTCAGTACGTATAAATTCTCAATTGAGCTGAGAGAAAAGAAACCACAACATTGGAACCGCATGGATTCTCAGCCACAGTAATAATCACACACTATATTGTACACAGAGAATCCTGCAAACCCCCTCTTGTGCTGTAAATAAGCATTTAGGAGTTTTACAAATGAGCAGCAATAAAGGTTCAGAATCATAGCGGTCTAGTTATATTTGAGAAGGGTTCACTGACTGTGTATCTGCAGGTTTCAGAGAGACAAACACTGCTACTTGGAAGAGGATTTAATACCATTGAAAATAAAAAATGAACATAGCTATGAATGTTATGAGAGTGGGTGGTGTAATGTGTAGGCTAAGATATGGCCACAATTTTAGTTTAAACTAAAAAAATTAACTAACAATATCAACAGAATGTGAAGAGGGTACAGTGTTGACGTCTATGTATTGTGTCGCAGAGATATCTACTGAAATGAGCAAGCTAACCCGTTAGCTCGACAGGTGATAGTGAGTCACTGTAGCGTCCAGTCTGCCCTCAGTCCAACATGAGATGACGAAGAAGTAGAGCTGCCCCGAGGGCTTGTCAATCACGTTGAAGGTACAGGGTCTGTGTACGTTTTGAAAGTTTGTTTATTGGACTAAATCCAAAGTGGCAGAAACGAGAAAATGCCTCGTATTTTTGATTCGTTCTCCCTGCTGCTAGGAAACTATTTTGCCGGTAGGAGAGCGGGTGGTTTACTGATTTGGTGGGGAGTCGGTGCAGTCCCCCTGGGATCAGACAGGGATGACTAAATTTACATTGTATGGACCCAGTAGTAGAGGTGAAACGATGCCCCCTATTTGTCTGGATCATGTGGTCAGATCTATGAAAAGTTGAATTTCTAGTCACTACAACACACCTTCACCTTCAGTCAGTTCAGTGCACTCAGGGATTTAGTTGCTACAGTCTTACTGCTTCTTATGGTAGCTAATGTTAGTGGATGTTTGCGACCTTCAGCCAAATAAATATTGAGCATGCGGTTCATTCTTGACCTCGGGAACATATCTGTCATAAAAATTCAACTTAGATATTCCTGAAGGCTGTGGGGTATGGCTGAGAGCTTCGGGAATAACTAAGTAAGGGTACCTTGAGTGTATTATTTTTTATCACAAATACAGTAGATACATATTGGTGTATGAGGCTCACTTTAGAGACAGTCCCTTCTGTTAGCAGATATTATGTTTATTGGTCTAACCCTGTTTTGTATTCATCTAGCCCCAAAAGTCTATCAATGCAAAGTGAAAAACGTCAGCGTGTACAATATCTTAACAGGTCAGGTTAATTTCCTCTGGACCTGTAGAAGCACCACAGCCAGTGAACCCTTGAAACCCTTCTGCTCTGCCCGTACCTTCGTGCCTCGTCCCTCCAGCCCTGCGGCCGGATGGCGAACAAGGCCTTGGGCAGCCCCTCCAGGCCCAAACCGGACAGGGCCGGTCCCACGGCGAACCACATGTGACTGGGCCCGGCCTGACCCGCCGCCAAGGCTGCCTTGAACACCAGCTCAGCCTCCTCCAGGGAGCAGTACAGCAGACGGACCTGGAGGAGGAGGAGAGGGAGGGAGGGAGAGGGTGGGAAGTGATTAGTAGAAAACAAAGCAAGGAAGAGGTAGGACAGCAAGAAGGAGGGATGGAAACGGACAGACGTGGCAGGAGGGAGAGTAGAGGGATTTTATTGTCCACCTCAGTGGGAATCTCTCCTTGGCTTCTCCAAGTATAGCAAAGGTACAATACACACAACACTCCTTTAAAACATAAAAATATACAATATACAATAGTGCAAATGTGCAGGTGGAAGCAAATAAGTTATAAATAATAAAAGAGAGCACATCTTATAGTGTTCCCTGCTGCAGTCATTCTGTTTTCAATGCCTGTATAGCATGAAGAATAAAAGACTTCTTATACATAGTCTGGCCTTTTGGACCTTAAATCGACGGCCAGACGGGAGCAGCTCAAACTCCGAGTGCAGTGGATGTGAGGTATCTGTAGTTATGTGTTCAGCCTTCCTGTGTACAGCTCTGTCAGATATATTGGAACGTTGTTTATGTGACTTACCAATCACCTTCCCTGCAATATTAATAATTAGTTTTGCTCTTTGCACTCAAGTTGCCATACCTTGTTGTTATGTTAAATTACCAAATGTTTTCAACCAGGGTTCTGTGTGTCATTTCAAGTATGTGTTGGCTGACGCCAAACTCCCCAGCTTCCTGATTAAAAACAATCACTGATTGTATCTCTTAAAATTGCTCTCTGAGTTCTCATTAAAAGTTTGGGTTCGATCAATAATTGTGCCTAAGTACTTAAATTGTTCTACTTTTCCTTCAGGCTGGTTATTGAGTGTGACAGGGAGGACGTTACTGGTTCCACTTGGTTTTGTTTGTATTATAAGTTCTTTTGTTTTGGCCACATTCATTTCCAGTTTACTTGCCTGACACCAGTCCTGAAGTATAGTGACCTGGCATTGTCTTTCAGGAGAAGACCAACAATGGGTCATATCATCAGCATATAGCTTGACATTACTGCTGTGGACACCCTGTGGAAACCCTGATCATTAGATCTCTGGGGGTGGTAAGTTAGAAAGCTCCAATGAATCAGACCACCAATCACGTTCATCTTAAAAAGTTGTTCTAAAAGCAACCTGTTCTCACTCCCTACTCGTCAAATACCGCAGTTTGGTAAGTGACCCTCGGCATCGGAAAGGCACTAGTCACTTGAAGCTAACGTCAACAACGACCGTTTCTGAGTGGTTGTGTTGCCTAAACTTAACTAACTGTGAAAACAGAAGTTTATTTTGAAAGGACACTATGCATATAACAAGCGTATGTTGACACGCCGTCCCTGGTCCGTCCAAAAGTAATGCAAGAGGGGTACCCGGTGCGTCGGTTTAGGGGCACTGACCAAGCGGTGGTATTTGATGAGTTGGGAGTGAGAATGTGCTGCTAAAAGAGTGTCAATTTGCATTGTGATAAAAGTAGAGATAAACTCAATAAAAAAAAGCACAAGCAAATGATTTTGGTTGTTAGGTGTGTATCTGTTGGGTCCACTATAATGATAGAAGTATCCTCCTCTGTCTGTGATTTGTATGTAAATTGTAGGGGGTCGAGTTGATTCCCTACAGAGGACTACTCTCTCCACACACTTAGCTAAAAGTGGAGTGGAGTGCAACTGGTCTAATGAGGAATGGGTTTAAATAGTGAGAGAGTGAAGGATGAATCAGTCAAAAGAAAGGAAGGAAAGAAAGAGGAAGGGAGGGAGGAACATGAAAGAAACAGGAGAAGAGGAAGGAAAGGAATCAACACATGATCGAGAGGTCTTAGAGAAAGATGTAATTAGAGAAAGAGGGATGTAATGGAAGAAAGTACAGGGAGAAGGGAATAAAGGACAGAAAGGAAGGAAATTTAGGATTGAGGAAGAACAAATTATTAAAGGAGGGCAGAGGGGAAGACAGGAAAAAGATAAGATTAAAAAGAAAGGGTTGAGATAAAGCCAAGAATAAGGAGGGAGATTGGGGAAATGGAGGAATAAGAAACAAAGAAGAGCAAGAGAGAATGGTCGAGGACAGAAAGGAAAGAGCCGACGTGCAGAAAAAAGAAAGGAAGGATGGAAGAGGCTAAAAGCGAATTTCCCCATTTTTCATTTTCCCTGGTTGTTGCATGCTTGGTCCCACAATGCCCTTTCATGTTTCCTTTAGAATTATGGATGATACTCATTTATACATCAGTACACTCGGTGCATTTACACATTAATGCTTCTCCTGTTTATTTATTTCTTTTTAAAAACAATGAGCTGCACTTGAAAGATGGTGCCTGTTGGTCTGCTTGCATCTCCCTCTTATACATTATTAAAGAGGGGGGGGATTGGATGGGGGAGCGAGATTAAAAAGACAAAGCAAGAGTAAAGAACGTGAAACTGGAAGAGGGTGAGAAACAGAAAAGAGGCTGCAGAGTGTGTGTGTGTGTGTGATGCTAAGGGTACTTGAGATGATTACTCAGAGGAAGCACTAGAGGAAAATTTGCTCCACAGTTTTGTAAGACAGTCGGAGAGGTTATAAAACTGAAATTAGTCAAAACCAAAATGCTTTACTACAACACACTGTGAGAGCAGCCGGCGTGTGGTGTGTGGATCCCGTCACATGCTGCACATTCACCGCTGTTACTGGCGTCAGAGAGGACGGCGACATGACGCCGATCCCTCCCACTCAGCCGACAGCAAATGGTATCGAGGTCGGCGTGAGGTCCAAGATAACGCTCGGTCCCTGTCAATCACATCCTCCAAGCAGTCCGTATATGTAGATCTCTTTACACACGGCGCTGGCATTTCATGAGCTTCAAGTTTGTCACGTATGAAATAAAGAGGATCCAGTCTGTTAAAGTTCTGCTCCTCAGAGGGAGCTGAATTCCCTGCTTTCTGCCGTCCTTCAGAAAGAGGCGTAATTTGTTATAATTCTGTGCCATCAATCACTTTGTTAGCGCAGGTGTCTCATTTTTCAAACGTTGGACATCTCATTTTGGAAGAAAACATTTCATTTAGATCCCCGTGGGTCTTCATATATTATCATGACAGAGCTTAATCGCATGCAGGCTGAAATGAAAGAAGTGTATCTCCAAAATGGTGAATATCCGCACAAAAGAAACATCTTTTAATAGAGAACTGCATTTTCATTTCATTTAGTGCCACTATTTTTTTTACTACTGTTGCATCTTCTTCAAAAAGACGGTTTGTTCCACAGAACCATCTGAGAAGCCGTCATTGGAAGCGGTTTGGAAAAGGGCAGGAACTCCCAAAAAAATACTTGGCAGGTGATTAGATGAACCATCTGTCAATCAAACGCTTACCGAAGCCAGTCGGGAGAAGAGTGAAAACATCTTTTCTATCGAGAAAAGCCTTCAGTGCCGTTCTTTGCTCTTCTTTCAATGAAGAAATACGCTCCAGTTCTGATATAACCTAATATAGCCGTTGTTATTTAGGACGAATGGTTACCTCCCCGTGTTGTCACACACACCTAAGCCACGCCCGTGCCCGTACGATTCTTGTGTGATTTCATGATATCGCGAGAGTCCAGCTGACGTGCAAGGTAAAGCAATAACAGGCATCCTCCGGAGTGCTCCATTTGTTCTACTCATCCAAGTTTTTAATCCACTTTTAAATTCTGCATCTGGTCAGAGGTCCCAGCCCATTTAAACAAAAGGAAGTATAAATACTACGATAACGCGCAAGGCATTAGGTGTGCGCCTTTCTTGATTTCCGCGTGTCATTTGTACGCCATGTATCCTGTACTGACTGCAATGTAAATGCATCCGCGTATAAGTGCTACGGCAACGGTTAATGACAAACACGGGACATTAAACCAGGAGTGTTGACCGGTGTTTTGTAAGTTAGTGACATTTGTCACATGTTTTTTATTGACGTTTGTGACGTGTTTTCTGTAGTTGTTACGTTGTTTCCGTACGGGTTTTCATAGTTTACTTACTTAATTTAAGCCCAACCATGACATTTTCCCTTACCCCAACTAAGTGATTTTTTTGCCTGAAGCTAAATTAGTGGTTTTCTGGCCTAAACCTTACTGCAGACGATCGCGCGGTGTACACATTACCAGAAAATGGCCAAAATGTGTACTCATGACACATGGAATGCTGCACTTTAAAGCTGACACTTTAATATCAATGTCTGAATGAAAACGTGAACAACGATAGCATTACACATATAGTTCCGGCTGCTGCACTTGTTTGATTTGTCATGCATGTGTTCTGCTGTAATGATGAAGACATGCAGAGGAAAAACAACCCGCCTGCTACCTTGCTTACCAGTCACACCGAGATGCTTATCATCAGCTGATGACTGCGTTATGCTAATTGGCGAAGGCAAGCTTTGAAGTAAAATAAATGGCCCATGCTGCACTACAGCCTCCCCAGTGCGTCCAAGATTATGCATAAAAGACACAAGATTAATAATTTTGCATTAGCTGCGACAGAAAGTTGTCAGGTCGAGCGAGGCACGCGGTATTTATGTTTTGCAGAGGAATTCTTCGGGGGCACTGGAGGCTAAATTTAATTTCAGGTGTAAATGAAATACAGATTGTCCGTGTGCGGATATCGCTGGTGGGACATGTTAATGTACGATGAATGGGAGAGAGGGAACAGGAGCAGGAGGAAAAGGGGATGAGAGAGATGGAGAGAGCAGTAAAGAGAAGTCTCAGCGGGAAACAGTTCTCTCTGTCTGAATTATACTCACATCACAGCACAGACGAGGCCGAACCAAATTTAATCAATGATTCCAACATCAAGAGTGTGTACGTGTGTGTGTGTGTGTGTGTGTGTGTGTGTGTGTGTGTGTGTGTGTGTGTGTGTGTGAGGAAGGGATCTCAGCAAACACACACAGTGCAGGGCTTGTCCAATTCAGTACTAAACCTGCACTATAATGCTACATTATGTGAAAGTACCCTTTGGTTTTTCATCAAAAGCCTGGGCATCATGGGAGGATTATGCAGAAATTGGCATGCAACGCCGCTAGCAGCATTTCAAAATGGAACACTGACAAGGTGTGAGCAACACAATAATGAATAAACAGGCAGTATCATAGTACAACGGCAGATCTGCACCTGAGGAACCAACACAACAACAAATCTGGAATCCAAAGTTGTCTGTCTTATCTTGGCAACTGGACCCTAAAACGGCATGCTAACGAGACACAGGCTGCATCTTATCGGTCTTAATTATCTCCATGTTTCCCTTGCTCACAAGGCTGGAAAAGATGTTTGCATGACTGTTTCCTTTTAAACTTCTACATTAAAGTGTCCATTTTGAATCCATCTCATGAGATGCAAAGACAAAAAAAAAAAACACACAAGGAAAAGATGTAAGGAAAGAAGAAACGTGGCGACACCGCCTCCCACCACTTTCAATCAGTGATGATGGTGTTACAGCTACATCACCTGTCAATTTAACTGCTCTGTTCGCATCCAGTTGTTCCCTTGGATTTAAAACTGAAGACACAGTATTCACTTTGACAACATAATTTCACCACAAGGTCCATTTAGTAAACTGTTATAGAGCTTCTAAAATCCGATAGAGTTTGGCAGGTGTCACACTGCGTTTGTATTTGTACAGATGATGTTATTCTCTGTCCTAATTATCAAGGTGAACGTTTTCCCTTGATATTAAACAGTCTGACAAGCATCCGCAGATGCACAACAAAAACGTGTTTAAATAGCCAAACACAGTCTGTAAGTGTACTTTCTTTATTGTTATCTATTTTCATTATTTCATTATCACATTATCATTAGAATGACTTAATAAGTGGAAATAATGTATGGGATTTTTTCTAAAGTGCCCTTAGGTGTGAATGGTTGTCTGTCTCTATGTGTCCGCTCTGTGATAGTCAATAGGCAACCTGTCCAGGGTTAACCCCGCCTTCGCCCAATGTCAGCTGGGATCGGCTCCAGCCCCCCCGCGACCCTGAATAGGATGAGCGGTTTCTGCGAATAATGGATGGATGGATGGATGTCCACTCAGGTTTAAAACTGCTGTGCTGTGGTGATGCAGTTTAAAGCAGCTCGATCAGCCGGTATCTCCAAACGCTAACCGAGTTCCAGTAAAGAATATGTGTTGATCCGATAAGAGACTTTTGCATACGATGCTCTGGTATTTCCTCACTGAAGCCTCCTTGTTCATTGATCTTTGCTCCTCCAAAGCAGATAGAGAAGCATTAGAATGAACTTTAGGATACAGTAGAAGACCAGATCGATTTCCAAGAATCGAGTGAGATAAATTTAGCAAATGAGACATATTCAAACACTTAGTAAGGCTGCTTCCAAAGCACAGCTGCTCCTTAAGGTAGGAAGACCAAAACAGATGCAACACGCTTATTTTTTTTTCAAGGACATGTTATATTACTGTTAAAAATACTGCATACAGATGGACGATACTGACCTTGGAACTGAGGGACAAAATACCCAGATGGCAGCATTTCAGAAATAAAAGCACATCCTTGGAGAATGTCCAAAAACTTGCCCTGTGCATGACTGCCCATTGTTTACTTTTGTTGGCGCGGAAGTGGACATGTTAGTTGGGGACATTTAATAATAGTTCAGCAGCCGCAGCGGTTTTCAGCCGACACATAACTTTTAGCAGCCGCATGTTAGGATAGTTTGAAGTGCACACTTATTACACGCCACAACCGTTTTGTGTAGTTTTTAAACTTCTGTGTGCAGACGCTACCTTTTTCCTCACTGATGCTGTTTGCTGATAGCCTCTCACCTATACGTGATGTGCATATAATTACTCTCCTTCAAGGCAGTTTGAAGTACCAACTGACATTTGCAGTTCATGTTGGACCTTTGAAAACAATCAATGTGTTAGAAACATACAATCTGACACCTGCAGCGGGCTGAAGATTTAAACACCACCCTTAAATCCAAAGGCAGATATATCAAGTCTGGAGACAGATTTGAGGTTTTATGTCCTACAGTGCTTTGTATTAGAATTATCTGGAGGGAACATTCTGCATAGAGAATTTGATCAAAATGAATGGTGGTCAGTGGTAGTTGGTACTTCACTCCCCCTTTTTTGCTATAAATACCAATTTCATTGCCAATAAAATCATTCCAAATGGTTAAATTTACCTTCAATATCATTAAAAGCAACATACTTATGTGTGGATTCAGATTTTAACAAGATTAAGAATCTACAGCCATGAGCCATTGAACTAAATGCTAACTTCAGCACACACACCACATCCATGATGCTAATATGCTCACAATGACAATGCTAACATGCTGATGCTAAGCAGGTGAGATCTTTACCCATGGATGTAAAAAGAGAACTGGATGCAGCGTTGTAGGCGGGCTCCCGTTCCCGAGAGTGACTCAGTGGCTCATGAAGCCAAAATGGCTCGACTGCCGAGTGATAAAGCACCCGGATCCTTCGGCGATCTTCCAAATCCATTGGGCCCAGAGAGCGAGCGCACTAGCGTTTTCCTTTAACCCCACTCCACATCCCAGCCCTCGGACTGGGGCTCATTCACATGAACGGAGGGGAAATGGACTATTAGTGCATTTTACAACTTTTAGGACCTAATGATTTAAATAAGGACTATTCAAGTATTCGTTTGGCCACTATGAAAATGTGCTTCTTAGCCCGGCGCTCTTCCTGGGGGCTTGTCTTTGCTGTGATCGCCATTTTAGTTTCATGCTAACATTTGCTAATTAGCACTAAACAAGTGTCCCGATAAGCCGTGCCAGTGAACGAGCGTGCACAATACCAGAGCCCTGGAACGGGCTCACCTAAATGCAATGCAGCCACCATGGGTAGAAATGCATTAACACGTCTCCTAACATATCCTGGACCTGTACAGACTCATCTTCTCAAAAAAAAGACATCTAAATTTGTACATCTCTCCATCTAAAGCCCAGCACAGAGTTCATTCACTCCCTCCCTATTCATCATTTCATATCACTTTCATTACATTACATCATGTTCACTCTCCTTTTGCTTTTGGTGCATTCTCCCTTTCTTTCTGTCTCTCTACTCCCTTTCATTTTGACAAAAGGTCATCTATGCTTACAACGGTAAAATGATGAGAGCGAGGAGTGAACACGAGTCGAAAAGGATACAGTGCATGTGAAAGACAGAGGGAGGAGATATTGCTCATGCACAGAGATGAGGGATGGGGAGAAGGAAAGAGAAAAGATCCCGCGGTACCCAGGAACTCCTTCCCCCCTCTCAGCTAAAGTCACCTCAGCGGATGTCCATTCTGCTTCTACTGTCCATTTGTTCTGGACTATGTTGTTTGTCTGCAGCTTTTATGTTTAACAGCAATGATGCAGAAAAACTTCTTCATTTCAAACCTTTTTATGTTGTTAATGGTTAGAAAAAGTTTCTTGGCAACCCAATGAGTACCCCTTTCACTCACTCCTCCCTTTCCAAGACTGCTGTTACGTGAGCCGTCGAATGCAAAACTGTGGGAACACCGGTCGCCTCGCTCAGAGGTCATCGTTACCATAATAACACTACTTCAGTATCGGGTCCGATACTGGTATCCAGTTGGCGAGTACCCAAATGTAAGTACTTGTACTCGGTCTGAAAAAAAGTGGTCTCGGTGCATCCCTGGTTACCACAGTTACACAAGTGTTTCAGAGATTTACGATGGCCTTCGGGTAACATAAAAATGTGAAAGGTTCTCTCCAGAGTCAGTGTTTGGTTTGTCCGTTCTGGGCTACTGTAGAAACATTGAGGAGCAACATGACGGACTCAATAAAGAGGACTCGATCCCTATGCAGATATGAAGGGCTCAACTAAGCTAACGAAAACACTATGATTCTTAGTTTCAGGTGATTATACACTAATGAAAACAAAGTTAAACGTTTCATGAATATTACATTCCATTTCTGCCAATAGTTCCCCCCGAAATGCTCCACACTGGCCCTTTAAAGTAAGGGATGGATACTTCTCCATCTAAAAGCAGAAAAAAAAAACTGAAATACTGTCAGCTAAAACAGCAGTGAGGTGTATCCATGAGGGGCCTTTAAGTGGGAAATAAGTCCTGAGAAACTGGTTGTGTAGCAGCACTAGGCCACCACTGGGACACAGAGGAATATTAAAACAACCAGAATGTGCTCACAGAAACTTTCTCTTGTGGTAAATTCAGTTTTTCTCCCAGAAAAGCTGAGCTGAATTTATATCTGACACAGAGAGCAGTGTCACGTCGTCCAATAACGACATATGTTTATAAGACGTGTGATTTGTTTGCACTGAAAGCCCCTCACACACACACACGAGTGGACTCATCACACAGGATGAAGCACTGCTGAAGAATCCTTCAGCAACACACTGGATGCTCAGTGTTTCAGGAGAGCAGCTGCAGCGCGGCGCTGCAACAGTTAAACGCTGCAGTTACTACAAAGCTTCCAGGTGTGTGTGATAGTGTGTTTGTGTGTGTGGGTGTGTGTAAGTGGTCCCCCGGGATGTCAGTTTAAATGAATAGTGTGTCCTCAGTCAACCTCCCCTAAATAAGGCTTTTACTGGAGGCCAATTTTAAATGGTGATATAACAGCTTTCCTCAGAACCTTTCCTCTGGTTAAAATGCCTGAAGAAGTGACTTATAATGTCATAACTGCAGGTGCGGCGAGAGCACCGCAGACTTATTGATCTGACAAAGTTGATTAACCTAGTATTGAGTTTTTGGAGCCCAACTGAAATTGAATTGCCTGTTTTTTTTTTGTTGTTTTTTTTTCTGCCAAAGCAAACAGAGGAAAACTCAAAAGAGAGAAATTTGATATAGTTTTTTGGTTTCATGATTGCACCCCCCGTTGTTTATTTGCATCTAGCCAATCAAATATTTTTTTAAAAATGCCTTAACTTTCAATTCGCATTCATTGACTGATGGTGACACTGGTTAGGAGTGCTTCTAGAGATTTTTGACACAAACAATATGATGCCATTTCAGTTGGACTGAACATGTTTTGTTTTTTTTCTTCTAATGGTCTCCCAATTTGATTTGACTTCTTTCTGTACTTTTCTTAAAACAAGTCCCAAAATCATATATATTCATACATTTATTAAATCAATGCACTTGCACAAGCATCTTGCCACTTTGTCTGAAGACCCATTACAAATCAAAATGGTTTAATTTGATATTTATTTGGCCATTGTGTGTTTTTAACTTCTTCTTACGACTCACAGTCGTTCCATTATACACTTCTCAAACTCTAATCACCATTTTTTATTGTATATTATAATACCCTAGAAGTCTGTCTCTGATCCTGTGAGTATAAAAAAAATCCTAACAATAATGGACTTTTAAAAGATGTTAGGAACCTTGCTCTTTTAGGTTGAGTATCATTTCTTGTTTTAGGGGCACGGCCAATAGTGAACAAGTAGTGACTTTCAATGTAAACCTTGCAGGTTCACAGTAACATGGAGAAAAGGGCCTTTTTTTAAACTAGAGATTGACTGTGTTCAACATCTGCTTCCTCAATGCTTGTGGAGCCTTTCCAGATGTGGGTTAGCTGAGCCTCAGGCTCCAGAAGAAGTCTTTTCAAGGTAGACAGCTCATCAAGAGGAGAGACAGAGAGGTGTGGTGGATTCCTCAGGTTAAATATTGAATATTGCACTGCAACACTTCGCCGGTTGTAATACGTCACTTTCTCTGCCCGAATGCAAAAGCATTCAACGTATACATGGTTTGCAGACACGTACAGTGCCGACATGTTTCCCTGGTGACTAGGCTGACTCACCTGGGCTTCGTGGTCTTTGAGCAGCCGTTTGGTTCGGGCCCCGCCGGGGTCATCCGTCACGTTAAGAATCACCACACTCTTCTTTTCCCAGCCGATGAACGAACCGTCCGTCATGCCCTCCACCATGGCCAGGAAGTCCTCGTAGCCGTGGTGACGGGTGGTCACCACGGAGAAGGAGGTCCAGTCGTATTCTTCAAGCACCTCGAAGATGACCCCGAGCTGGAGCGAGGTGGAGCAGGTGAACTGGAGGTAGATGGAGCCGGTTTCCTGAAAGCAATGAGAGAAAGAGAGGTAACATGAACCCACGACGACATTCAGCTCGTTAGATGTTGCCTCTAAATGAAATCATAAGAACAGCTGATAACAAATCACTGTTATCAGCTCTGCCTGCTCGAGCTTGTTGCTCTGTTGGATCGATTTTTAGCAAGGTCACTGCATTCTGATACTTCAGCAGTTGCTTTGGTGGGTTTAAAGTTATCATAACACACAGCCGGAGCTGTGAAGATAATGCTCAAGCTGTAATGAACCATAGCTCTCCTTTAAAGTTAGTAAATGATCCGACCGGATGTAGCCCAGTCTCCAGCATGAAAGTCACTACATGAATATCTGATCCCTTAAACTGTGCAGAGAGTGATAAAGAAACCAACACTCCGCTTTCACCTTCACTCGTCTGTATTTACAATTAAACGCATATTAATATGAACAAAAATATTTCACAATTATGAACAGATTCAGTTCAAGGAACACATTTAGCACTACCGCTACCGAGCTAATCTGCTCGCATGTTTACTGCACTTTTTGGATCATGTTTTTTTACTACAGTGGCATTAAGTTGTGCTCTCTTCATTATCTGACCTTTTTTTTTATTGTTTTAGTTTAATTGCACACACATAAGACTTAATAAAATCCAGATTATGAAAAAGGTCAACAAGCTACAGGCTTATACAACAGACCTCCCCTCAACATAATGAGAAAAACAAACAATAACAAAAGAGGAAAAAAAAAAAACAAGAAAACTAAGCTAACATAATTTAGGAAAATAAATGACAATAAAAAGAACACAAATAAGCAGAAAACTACTGAAAACTAAATCAGTAGACAACAATCCATTAAAAACAAATAAATACAAGAAAACAAAAACAAAAGAACACACATACATATACAAACGTCAAGTCAAGAAATAATTAATAATTATAATATACTAATCATGAATTAAATGTGATAAAATATTCTAAGGACACAGAGCTCAGAAAATCAATCTGTCTAGTATTATATGAGTGAATTTGGGAATTCAATTTGAAGAAGTTGCTTAACGATGATGGTAGAGAAATCACAAATATTTATATATATGAACATACATATCTGATGAATATGTATGTCATATACTGAGAGAATATTCAGTTTCCTGAATAGTGGAACAGAGGCCTCGTTAGAGTTTGAAAAAGCTGCATATCTTACAAATCATTTTTGCAGCAAATAAAGTTTATGGAGATTATGAGGGTGTGTATTTGCCCAAACAATATTACCATGAATCAAATAGGGATAAATCAGGGAATAATATACATTTAATAAACAAGAGATATTTGTTAAACTTCGTAGTTTACTGAAGATCCCCAGTGACTTTTAAAATTATTGTTTTGTTTCCATTTTAATTTCTTATCAACTAAATGCTTAAGAAACGAGTGTGAGAGACTTGAGGAATTTATTCTCCATCTACTGACACTCTATCAGAATCTCTAACATACCTCCTTCCTGCAAATATTATGAATTTTTACTTTTAAATATTTAATGAGAGCTTATTGAGTTTAAACCATCGTGCAACTCTCACTAGTGACATTTCTCCAGCCAGACATTCTGGATAGAGCTGGTGGAAGAGTTTCGCTGTGTGAAATCTGAGTAAAGTTCTGCAATAACACTAACAAATGGCGACAGGATGCTGTAGTGAGTTTTACTTTTTTATCACCGTTTACCTCTAGTACAAGCAGAAAAGCTAGCAATGCTATCGAAAAGTAGCCCTGACATCGGCTTTCACTATAAATTGGACGCCGTTTTACTGTCCTGAGCATAATTCAGGGACTCGTACTGCAAGTCTCCTTAAGAGTAGCAGTCCAAGCTAGTTCTCTCTGTTCTCATCCAGTCCAGCTCTTTTCTTTTCCTCGTGGCTGACTGAATGAATGAACACTCAAAAAAAGTCCTCAGCTTGTGAATAAGGCTTTCAGTGTCAATGAAAGAAACAGCGATAGCCTTCCTCCTGCTCCAGTCACATTTAATCTGGACAGATGAGCCGCTCACTGCTTGAAAGAGGAATTAATTTCTTTCTTTCTTCTATTGTATTTTTCCTTAAAACTAGAACAAAGGGGAAATCCATAGGCTATAGGTTGAGAGTTGGAATGACTGTGAGCTGAAATAAAGCAACTTATCATGACGGTGTGAATATTCCTGTGCACTTTTTTAAACAGGGTCCAAAGTTCTCAGCAGTGTTGTTAAATAACTAATTATTTCTGTCTTCCTGAACATAAAACCAAGAGGCAGCGAGCATGTGTTTAAATTAATCATCGAGTCTCTTTGTGCATCTTTGTTTACACGCAGATGATCAAAGAGGAAACTCTAGGGAGCATCAGCGCCTTCCCGTGTCGACAGGCTCACCTGAGGTTACGCTGCTCGGAACTGGGTCAAATATCAAACCAGCATCAGCCTGATTTATGTTGTAAGCTTGTCTGGCTTTCTTAACCCAGCTTAGAGTGGAGCGTAAAGGGAACGTGCTCGGAGTGAGTGGTGGGGGTGCAGTCTGAAACATAAAACCAAATGTTCGTTCTTAGCTGGAGCTAAAGCACCTCTTGTCATGGGAGCACTCACCAGAAACAGTGAATGACTGACGTCGTGTCCCAAGTCACAGTTACTGAAGCACTGTTGACACAAGGTTGAATGATTCTCGGCGTGTATGAGGGAGAAAAAAAACGCATGACTCAGCGTCCCAAAGGCAATTTAGAACTGATTAGAGTTTAATTATACAAACATTTCTCAAATGCAGAGCTACTCTGAGGGCCAATCTGCCCATGTGTTGTGTTGAAGCCCAATAGGCAGGGTCACAGAACCGTAGCTTCTCAAGCTAAGAAACATTTGACTCAAACACAGAGGAAAAGGAAACAGATAAACTCAATCCATGCTTGTAACTGACAATCCATTCATGCTAAATGAACAACGAGTTATCCTATCTGTCCTTCCTAGTTCCAACTACGGTGACCAGGCGTCCCAGTTTGTCCGGGATTGTCCCGACAAATATATAAAACATGGAAATGTCCCGGTTTTCAACAGTCACAAATTGTCCCCGTTTTCACCACAATTAAAATATTAATAATAATAGTATTATCCTTGTTTTCAGCGCTTACATAGACATTTACCATGATCTGTCCCACTCATTAAAAACAAACAATGCACCACGCGTCTGAACACTGATTTGTCTGTATGTGTCAATCAATGAATGTGTCATCAAGGCTGTTTCTATGACATTTTAGGCTCTTTCTGACCGAACCTGTCAGTACGCTTACAGTTAGCTGTCATGCTGGAGAGACAGTTGGTCTTTTCAGGAGGATTACTCCTTCCTTCGGAAAGTACCCAGCAGTGAAAATGCTGCACACACTGCAAGAGGACATTTTCAGTCGCGCAGATCATAAAGATAAAAATAAAGATCATATTAAGACGGTCAGATAGCAATATACAATAACTGGCAGAGAATGTGTCACAGTCGGCCATTTAGCTGGCAGCCTGCACTTGTGAGCACTGATTAATACCTTGTGTTTAAACCAATGCAATCCTTGTATTTTTACTGGTGTTATTATACAGTTTTCAAATAAATTATGTTTGGGTGGATTTTGGGAGAAAAAAACATAATTTTTCGTCTGCTGAGGCGCTGTCTGAAAGGTGAAAGGTGTTCTCGGTAGGTGTGCTAAGCACAGAAATAATTGCCTCCCACGTGATGAACACGCCTATATGGTGCGTGCGTAAGCGCATACATGTGTGCATGCATGAACGTGCGGTACACTTAAGGGTCCTGGTTTTGCTCGGCATCGGAGACCACACGGGGTTCCCCTCTTGCGCTACTTTTGGACGGACCAGGGACGGTGTGTCAATATTCACTCGTTACATGCATAGTGTCCTTTCAAAATAAACAAAAGATCTGATCTGATCTGATCTGATCTGATCTGATCTGGGTGCTGTCCCTAGAGCAGCTTGCCCCTGTGGAACCAGGAGTTTGAGGGCAAAATTGAAATAAGCAAGTTCATATAAGCTAAATAAAGCGAGATATTAAAAGGTAAATAACATATTTGGCTTATAGCATTAGTATTTACATGTAGAGGCAGAAGCACATTGACTTGTATAAATGTAATCAAAGGTACTTTATTGAGTCTAACAAGAGCAAAAGTACTTGTGCGACTTCAAAGTGAACTCCCCTCCCTCCTTAATCACATCTGCATTTGATAATGAATATTTTCAGATGCTGACAACGCTTCAGCTGAGTGTGTTACGTCAAAATGATACCGTAGCTGAAGTTATGCAGTTAAATGTAGAAATCACAATAACCACATTATACTGTCAAAATGATCCACTTAAAACAAATTGGACAATTTATTAGAGACCACATCTGCCATGCTAAAGTGCTTTGTTAGCTTGATCAACTCACTGCTAATGTCTGTCAGCAAAACATCCACACACAGATTAGCCGGTTGGAGAGCTGACACCCGTTAATTACTGTGTAACAATGGGCAAGCAAGCACCGTTTAAAACAAGGTGACACAGCAGCAACATGACTAACGGGATCGTCTCTTTGGAAATTGAAACTCTGGTTTTGGTCAAAAAACAAATGTAGGAAAATATTGATTGCAGTTGCTAATACACCTTTTCCTCAGTTGTACACTGGACTACTGCAGAGTCACACAGTGTGCACTAGAAAATGACTAACACATTTGCTCCACTCAGTAATGAGAAGCAGTTCTGATGCCGATGAGCTCAGCAGCGGTGACAGAACTGGAGCAATTCTTACAAAAAATGTAATGTTCCTCTTCTTGATTATTGCTTCGTGATGAGGCCACAGCAGCGTCTTTTTTCTGAAAATTTAGAAAATAACTATATACTACAAAGGGACTTCAGTCTAAATGAAACTACAGATTCTTCACGACACTATGAGGTACCGCCCTCTGTTACAGATAGTGACTGTTATACATCAATATTACTCACAGGCCTGGAGCATTTGTCACATCCAGCTGAAGTGTACATTTCTTGGAAGGAAAAAAGAGAGGAACCTTGCCTCAAGACTGCGCCACCTCTTTTTGCTATGATGAGAAGCTAATGTGGTGTAAAGAAGTGAGGCAGTAACCTCTGCTACCTAAATGTCCAATGCTGGTGTTGGAGCTGCTCTATTTTACTGTAATATCATAACGTATTCTCATACAACGCTTCGTATGATATCTTACGAAAAAGTTATTCCTCCTTTTTCATTTGTTTTCCTACTAATGTCAAGCAACACGTGTCAATTTCCCACTCGTCACATTCATACAGTCTTTTCAAAATAAACTTCCATCTTCACAGGAAACAACTTCCTTAGGTTTAGGGAATAAAACTACTTAGTATAGGAAAAGATCAACTTGGTTAGGACAAGACAACTAAACTACTCAGGTAGGTTTAGACAAGAAAACAACTTAGTTAGGTTTAGGAAAAGATCGTGGTTTGGCTTAAAATAACTCCGGAAGTGGCATTACTTAAACACGTAAGTTACATGACAAATAAATCAAAGTTGACCTTTGGTTTCACATTGCCGGTTTACTGGGCGAAAGTCTGGTGTTTTTTGACCCACCCATCCACCCTGACCTCCTCCCTTTAATGTTTGGTTTTACGACTAACGAGTTTCTGGTTGAGTCTCACCGCTCTCATTGACTCATTTCCAGCTGCAGATGCAGATGTTTTCAGCGATAAAGCTCTAATAATCCTATCGTATGCTTCCTGCCCAGCATCAAACAGCAGACAGTCAAAGTTAGCGACTAGCAGGAGACATAGTAGAGCATTTAGAGTTAGTTGAGACCAAAACAGAGCTAAACGGAGAGTGAATATTGGACTTGCATTCATCAGGTGGCCAAAAACGCAACTACGAACAAATGTTACTGTGGCTCCATGTCTGCTGAATGTTTAAATATGTAACTGTTTGCTAACATGTTCGCCATATCAACTATGTAAGGTCATAATATCTTAATATTCCGTTTACATTGTGTTCTGCTGCTCCCAATAGGCCCAAAACATCTGATGCGTTCATGCGAAAATTATTGCTAAGTTATTTATAATTCAAATTAAATATTAATCATACATTTTAAAAAAATGACTTGCTATGTCAATAATGTAATCCTCATTAGGAAATAGTCCATTAAGAAACAGTTGGACTGCAGAGCACGAGCTTCCACCCACTTCAATAGACTTTTTCGACAATAATGCACTGATATAACATAACGGACATAACATAATCTAATGTATGACAGTATATCCCATAACGGCCATACTCATCGGCCATAAATAAACCATAAATCAAAGGATAGGTTCACAATGTCTCAAGTCATTCCCTCTTTGTGTTTCCCCGATGAGCTGCAGAGGAGGGATTGGAACTGAAAAGACTAAATCAGACCGTTGAAGCGTCACATTGGCTTTAGATAAAATTTGGAACATATTTTTGCACAAAAGAAGGATGTGGATCTCGTCCTTCATAACTTAAATTAAATAGGATAAGATTTTTTTAATTGCCAACTATAAAGCAAGGAATCTCTGTCTGTCTGTGGGTGTGTCCTTCACACATCTCAAGAACCGTTCATCCGATCGACTTCACATTTGGTTGGTGTACGGCTGGGGACCCGAGGGAATGCAATGTTGAAGCTGGTGCAATTTGGACACGTTCAATATCAATAAACTTTGAATAAACAAGTAAACAGCCCTCTGTGCATGTACCCTATCGTGGAATGCACCTGCTCGCCGTTTCAAACAAGAAACAACACGGCGGCCTGCTCAAAAACTTGCAGTTATTCTGCCTCAACAATCCACCAAAATCTATTTCTGAAAACATCTGAGGCGAGGTATAGGCAATACCTTGTTTCATTTTAGAGCTACATCACCCTAATTTGACAGCTTGGTCCAAGTTTTGTGAGCCAGGCGTGTCGCGCTGGACGGGCTAATTTGTCATTGTCATATATAGACCAACTCCAACTCGCTGCAACACTCCCCACCATGCACTTGGCAACTGCTTCTCCTGCTCTCCATAGGAAATGAATGGAAAGCGTCGAGACGCCCTCTGCCACAGGATCTGGTGGAAGTGCGCAGTGAGTCGAGCATGCCGTCCGACTGTAGTTCACTTCTGCTGCTGGATGCTGGATATACTAACGTTATACCCAAAGTCTTCTTCCCTACCCTGGAGTCAAAGAGCCATTATCAGTTCTCAACAACACTGCAAGCAGCACTTCTGGGTGCCAAGCGACCGGCTCGCCCCGAACGGGTTCACCCCTAACAACGCTGCTAGCAGCAATACCGGGAGCCAATCAACCAGTTCTCCACGGGTACTGGTATTTCTAACCTGTAATCTTAATTCAAAATGAAGAAATCCCACCTCAGAAAGGTCACTAGAGGTCAAGAGGTAATTCTTCAGTCATTTCACTCATTATTTCTTCCAGTCTGCATTTCATCCTCTAAGCCACAGACAGTCCTAGCTGTAGTCCAAATGATGTTAACAGCGTTGATGATGCAACGTTAAGTAATCCGTTTGTACCTGTGGCTCTCGTCCCAGGCTGGCCCCTCCCCCTACGGCAGCCACAGGAACCCCCGTCTGGGCGGAGACAAACTCCAGCATGGGGGCCAGACGGGCGCGGTTCGGCGGCGGCAGTCTCTCCTCCTCAAACACCAAACCCTGGACGTAAAGCAAAGGTTGACATAAAGCACATCAGACAGAAAAGCATTACATCAGCCTCATTGAGACGCAGTTTCATAAGCTTCTCATGACACTTTTATCCATCAAAGCTGCCGCTTCTCTTATTCTTACAGTATGCACCGAGCCTTGAGACTAAATTAAAGGGTGAGCAAAATATATTAGTACAATGTGCATGTTCACAAGCTGTCCACAGCGTTCAAGATAACAGCTTTTACTCCTACTTACAAGCTAAGACTTTACTTTCTTACCTTGCTCACACATATCTGGCCTGCTGAAGAAACTGATTCTTACTTTTACAGGTTTAATGAAGTAATGAAACAACTGTTGGAGGCTTTTAAAAACAGGACTTGTGTGCTGCTCTGATTGGCAATCAATGTTCACAGAGATAAAATCAGAGTTAAGTCCCTGCAGTGGACTGGCATCCTGTCAGGACAAGAGTGTGTGTTGTACCTGCACAACTTAAGCTGCATCACAACACAAAAACAAGAGATAAGCTGCAGGCTTACCTCAGCTCCTACAGGGTTTACTAACAGGTGTGGCTGCTGCATACATGCTGAACTACTACTGCAAGCCATGTTTTTATATGAGCGTTCTGGTAACCAGGGTTCTGTTGTGATTACCTTTAAAGAAAGCACTGTCAGCAGCGGTAATGAATTCAGGAGAAACGCATGAAGTTCTGGAAATTGCCATTACTTTCCGTAATGATATGAGGAGCAATGGTGATTTGAGGCCGGCTTGATGACTTTACGCTTGTTTTCTTGTAGCGATTCAGGGGAGCAAATTGAAGCTAAGTGTAGCTGACAGCTCAATTCTCACTTGGGAAGCATTTGATAAGCAAATAGGCTACGGACAGGACCTGGAAATAAGATAGCAAGTGTTACTTAAAATCATACTTGATCAAAGACGTTTATAGCAAACACCTTTCCACAGCTCTGACACAACATCAAATAGACGGATAGACACAGATTAGATGACAAGATACATGCATATTTTTTCATAGAAAAATGAATGAATGAATATATGAATGAGTAAATGAATGAAGAGTAGGGGTGTAAGAAAATATCGAAAATATAGTATCGTGATATTACGTTTTGCGACACTGTATCGATTCTCAAAAACACTGTATCGACTTTGAATTAATATTTTACATGCAAAGATTAACTCAGTATTAACTTTATTACTAAGATATGTGCCATCTCAGTGTATGTGTCCTCTCAAAGTAGTGCTATGACGTTGGATGTCATGGGTACTGTGATAAACACAAATGCAGATCCCACTGTTCAGACTGCATAAAAAAGTTCACTTTTTTACTCAGATTTTATGCATATGGCGGCATGTTCTTTATACTATGACAGTTATCCTAAAGATTTAAAAAATTGCAATAGATCGTCTTGCTTACAGTATCGCACTATATTGAATCGTAACCACCGCATCATGATACGTATCGTATCGCCAGATTCTTGCCAACACACAGCCCTAATGAAGAGTATGTTTTATTACCTCTGTCGGTATGATCACAAGCAGCTCTCAGCGTTGAGGTGCAGACTCCCATCCACAAGTGTAATGCTATGAATGAATGAGTGAAAAGATGAACAAACTGCACAATGAAAATGTACATGACTGGATGAAGGGACAGTTTGCAGTTGGTGAACCAATAACCAATAAACCATGGCAACAACATGTTAATGGTCTGACAGAGTAAATGCTTTTCTCAGCTAGAAAACTGTGGCTCTGATCTTTAAGCGGTCAGTATGCTTCAAACAAAAGTGCCTGTTGGAGTTTCAAATGAGGTCTGAAACCCCATCCCCCACACCTTTTATGATGTTGGATCTGTCGGGGGTGGGGGAGGGTCGAGTCTGACAAGGCTGCATTCACACCAGATCAGGTGGTGCTGCGAAAACGCCAGTCCTCCCATTCAATTTAAATGTGGGCAGTGTTCACGCTGCGGTGGCCAACCACGTAACCGGCGATCCAGAGCTGTACAACCCAGCTATGAGGGATTAAAAGGCATAAATTGTCGTGCAGTTAATGGGCCATTAAAGTGACACTCCCACGCTGCTGCACAACCCTGCGGCGAATTGCCGCTACGCCTGATCTGGAGTGAATGCTGCCGTACTCCATGACAAACACAATCCGTCAATCACACCCACTTCATGCGGTGACGGGCAACACACGCAGAGGTGACGCGTTCTGACAAAACATTGCACAAACTTGTTCCTTTTAAGCATTTAAGCATTTAGATGAAAGAACAGGAAGTATTGGTTTAAACGTTACATTGAAGTTGGGATCATGAAGTATTTGTTCTTTATGGGGAACGTTAGGGAATAGTTATCCAAGATGGTACATTAAGGCTTCCAAGAGTGAACCTTGAAGAAGTATTACTAAAGTTATCCCGCCAAGTCGTGGTTAGATTTAGATTTTTGAAATTCTGACTTCGATACGATACTCTGCCTAAATATCTCGATGCCGATACCGAAACGATACCACGGCAAAAATCTAAAAACATCAGGAAAAGTAATGGAATAACAGATGACATAGCATGGAGCTTCAAATTATTTTTTTATAAATTAAAATTTTTAGTAAAACAGAGCCCCCGCTGGCACATCACAGTAACTGTAGAAAGCGCTGCGTTGTGTCGGAGTGGTATGAAGAGAGAGAAGAGTCACTCTCACCGGACTGTTCTTCCTCTCCGTCCATTTCACGTTACAGAAACACACGGTGAAATAATACTTTAACTCGTGCTCTTTGGTGGATTGTATGTTAGCCAAATTACAGGAGGTACTAGGACAGATTGAAAAAAGATGGTAATTTTATCGGTACATTTGATCGGTAATTTGAGCCGCGCTGTTATTTCCTTGGTTTTTTTAAGGGAGTTCTGCTGATAGTGACACCAGCTCAGAGCGAAGACTGTGCAGCCGGCGAGAGATTAATGACCTGCTTTAATCTTCTTTTCAACTTCACTTGTTGACTCCATCCTTCTGGTTGTCACTACAGTTTTTTTTTTTGAACGGCTGCTCCACCAGTGTCACACTGTCATTCTTAAAGTATCGGTAGTAATAAAACGGGGTATCGTACCGTTTTTAACGGCAGGGTATCACGACACCTTTCTAGTATCAGTACACCGTGCAACACTAGTTGTGGAAGGAATGTTATTTTGTACATTATCTTTTGGAAAATGTTCTTAAAACTGTCTGTGATCATGGGAACTTTTTTTGTTACTATTCATTTTTTTTTTGTTGTTTGGCAAATTATGGGGAAGTTATGTTGTAGAAGCATTTTTTAAATGCTCTTTGATCATTCTCACGTAATCGCTCTATTACAAACTTTAAAGAAATGTACCAGTAAGGTCCTGGGAGAGTATTATATGATGTGTACCTGCAGTGGTGTGGTAGCCAGCAGCTCACACAGCTGCAGCAGCAGGCTGCCCGGGCTGCTCTCGTTCACAGCCAGGTAGATGACGTTGGCCTGACCCGACGGCGTCATCACCGTCTCCCCCACGAGCGCCGCCAGCGACAGGGATGATGAGACGGAGGAGGAGAATGAGCCCATAGCAGCTACTCCTTCCATTGAAACTGTATCCGTTACTCCCCTTCCTCCTCCTCCTCCTCCCGGACCGTTTCCCAGACCAGGCCCCTGCCCCGGCCCCGGCCCCGTCCCCGGCTCGCCGACCCCCGCGCCTCCCGTCCTCCTCGCCGTCTCCGGGAGCAGGGAGGAGCCCGAGTGGACCACAGCGATGTTGACCCCACCCGAGTCCCTCTCTCTCTCCCGGGTCAGCAGTAGTAGGGGGGGCGAGGGGCGCACGGGCCCCGTGCAGGCCAGGACAGCCAACAGCAGTGAGAGGGCGGGCCTTGGGGCCACCATGGGGTAAGGGAAGGGCCAGTGGCAGCTGTTGGATGGGGTTTGGCAGGTAAGACCAGGTGGGATTTAGGGATTTTGGGGTAGTGGGTGACGTCTTTGGGGCAGGAGGGAGGGAGGAAAGGAGGGGAGGTGGGGGGGAGGGTTGGCGGCTCACAGTGCTTCACCTGATGAGGAGAGGAGACCCTGGAGAGGAGAGAGAGAGGAGAGGATGATTAAAAACTGTCATCATTCTGCTGTCATACTTCTTCTGTAGTCAACAGTCACACCTTTTCCTCTGTTATATAAGTGTTTCTAAGTGTTACCTCGAGTTATGAAGCACTTATAATATGTACATAAATGACAAACACCACACCTACTCATCCTTGTATTTATTGCTCCTGACTCACACTTCCTGTTAGTCTGTAAACTTAATACTGTTTGCATTCCTAATAATTAAATCCTGCTGACATTTAGGATTAAAGAGGACAACAACAGAAGTTAACTGATAAGGATTTTCCAGATTGCAGTGCAAAAACTCCAGAGTGATTACTGTTTATCAACGAAAACGTCAACTAAATCAAAGTGGGGATCTTGCGGATTAGTACCTTAAATATATGTATATATATTGTCAATACGAGATGGGTTTGAAGTCCAAAGTGGAGGATATCGGCTTTAATTCCTGCAATCTTACCTGGGTAACACAGTTAAACTTTGGGAAAATCTATGAAATCTTTGGCAAAAACATCTGTTAGTCTGTGAGCCAATGGGAAGAGGAAGTGAAGTGCGTCAGTTTCTGTTAATGGCCTTTTTCTTAAATAACTTTCTACACGATTTGAACATTTTTGCACCCAGGACTTTAAAGTAAGGCTGATTTAAGCTATATACAGTGTAATTGAATATAATAGAATGTGAATGCTGTGGATATTCCACCCTTACACAAAATGTTAAGAATTATGTTACCATAGTATAAAAGCTTTAAGCTTTAATGTCGGCTAGATTGATTTTAAGCGCTTGATTTCTAAATATCAAGCAGTAATAACATACTGTTGTTTGTCAAGTAACAAAAAACAGCTGAATATTTTTTTTTATAGCGTGTCTGGTGTGTAAGAAATGCACGGCTAAATTACCCAAATAAATACAAAGTTAATCTGGTTGAACTTGGGTAAACCAACCCTGTCTCCTACAAAATTATCTTCCCATACGACTAAACTGCATTCTCAATTACGTTGCGAGGGAAACATATTTTCTCCCGGATTACGGAGGCAGATTTTAAAGAATTTTGACAACTGTAGCTTTAACGTTGTAAATTGAAACAAAACACAAAAAAACGCAACAAAACTACTTGGTTAGGTTTAGTAAAATACATCATGGTTTGGCGTAAAATGACTGTGTTTTTACATTATTAACCCACAGACATAAATTAAAATAAGTGAGCGTAGACTTTTAGTTATACACAGGACACTAGCAGCAGTCTCCTGGGTGAAAGTCCTGTGTTTGTTTGACCCATCCACTACAATGACCTCCTCCCTAAGCAAACTTCTGCAGACTATCATTACAAACGTATTTGTGATATGTCAATAACAGATGTAATCCGTAATTTTTAGGGGACAGGGCTGGTTGGATAAGCTAATATTATGTTAATACAAAACTATGTGTTGCAGAATTGCAAAAAGTGAAAGCAAAGTGTTTGCACATTTGGTGCCTTTGTTTAAGGCATGGTTGCAAAAGTTAAGGTTTTGATGCTTTTGTCTAAGCATTCACTTTTAGTGTGTAAGCAATGTGCAAAAACTGGTTGTTTGCAATTGTTTGCATTCTGCTATTAATGCTATTAATATTATTATATACACTGATTTAAATGTATTGATTTAGATTAATTATTGATTTGAATTTAAATTGAAAAAGAAAAACAACTGTAACTACATTAAGAGAGTCCAGATTGCTGTAATATCATATACTGTATATAAAAACTATGAAACCATGTGTCACAGATTCTAATACATCATCTGGATTAAAACTGAAAATAATAACCTCTTGTGTTCGAAATGTTAGTGATCGATTTGAATTAGGGTTTCATCTCAAACAGGCCACACAAATATACTCCGGAGCCACTGTACACAAATACAAGACTGTGTGTCGTATGGAATTCAGACATAGCACAGTGTTTCTGGCTGAAAAAAGTTAGCAGAGACGGAAAAAGCACAGTATGCAGGCAGGTCATTTCCTCCGAGACAGGAAGTCCAGAAGAAACAACAAATTTAGTTTTTTCCACAATCCAGCACAGACTGCGGTCTAAGTCGCAGCAATGACAGTGTGAGGATGGACCCAGAGGAACAGGCAAGAGCACGACCACAGAGGATAAATGGTGAGTACAAGCAGAATAAGGAAGCAGGGAAAGACCTGCAGGTGACAAAAAGGGATAGATGAAGCGAGGGATCGAGGGAGGGAGAGAGGATTAGATAGAGGAGTGTAGATCCGGCTGCAGTGGGAGGACGGATGCTGTGTGTGTGTGTTTGTATGGGAGAGCAAAAGGGTACAAAATGAGACCTGCAGTATGAGAGTGAGAAGGAAAGAGAGGAGTGTTTGTGTGCAACAGGGAAAAAAAAGAACAAGCAGACCATCTGAACAATGAGACTGCATGCTACAGTCTATAATGATTCCTGGCAATGGAAAGCAATCCGTGCATAATTTGACATAATGGCCAAGTCCAAATGTTCTGACTGAGTTTAAGATGCACAGGAAATAAAATTACAATGAAGAAATTTCAGCAACACATTATCTCCACAGCTGCCCTTAAGCTCTGTATAGTTCCACAGGAGTCCTGTTGGGAAGTTATGATTCTTATCTTCATGTTTCCTCACTACCGCTTGATTATAATGGTGATGCAACTGTACATGCTTTAAAGCCATTGTAGCCTCAGCTAAATGTGTAGAATGTAAATGTTACAAGCTTTGTCTTATTTTGATTATTAGAATAAATTAGAGAAATTATCATGCAACTTAAGTAAATTGGTATTCATTACTTTTTAGTAACATTTAAAAATGTATGTGATGCTTTCTGGATCTGGTTATTACTAACTTCTCATATCATGGAGGCTGGGCAGATATCTATACATGCAATAATGAAGAAGCCAGCATCATCACCATCATTATCATGTTACTGTGATGTCAGACTGTACTCACACACTGACTGCACTTCTTCAAGTTACTCTAAGGGTGCTTTCACACCTAACTTGGTTTGTTCAGGTCCGTTTTGCCCGGTTAGTACGGTTCGTTTGGGCTGGTGTAAAAGCTGTCAATCAAACCCTGGTGTGGACCAAACAAACGAACAGAGACCAGCTGAAAAGGTGGGTCTCTGTCCACTTCCGAGCGGACTCTGGTGCAGTTCATTTCTAGTGTGAAAGCAAAAGAACAGGATTTTATGATAGCTGATATTTAATTTAGCATGATTTCAAAAGCTAAACTACTAATAAATCCATCTACTGATCGTGAAATCTGTTCAGGAAGCGATTTTATTGATCTGTATTTAGGCCATATAAGCATGTCAGTGCAGGTATTTGCGGGTATTTCCCCTGATTAATAGGTCAAAAGCTGTTAAAACTGCTGTGATTGTATTGACTGTGTACTTTGTCAATTCATTAAGTCCATTAAAAGTGTATGACAGCGATCCCACAGTAATAAACCCAGAATCATTACCGTATAAGACTCCTCCTTTTCCTCCTGTCTCTACCTGTTAGTCATTTTTCTTCAAATGTGGTTGATTTGAAGTCTAATAATACTAATAATGCTTATAATCAGTTATTTCTTCGTGACCTCTTTCACCAAAGAATATAAATATACACATCAGAAGCATTAAAGTGCTGCATGAACTTCTGTCAGAAGAGTTTGATTTCCCCACGTGGGTCCTGATGATGCAGCATGACAATCAGTGAGTTACGCGTCAGTCAATATAACTTCATGTTTACTCCTCTTGGTTCATTTAAAAGTCAGTGTGAACAGGAACAAGACCAGAACTAAAATGCAACAATATATCATTTTTTTCCCCTTGGTCCGGACCAAATGAACCCGACTACAGGTGTGAAAGCACCCTAAATTGGCATCCTGACCAGGAACATATCCCTGTTTTTAGCAGCTACAGTAGCCTAAAGGGTTACACACATTCACAGATGCGGGAGCTGCCCAGCACGCACTCAAGCACCTATTGACTATTAGAAGTTCTGGGTTAAGCATCTTGCTTCAGGGCACTTTAACCGAAGTTGTTGAGGGGAATGGAGAGTTGTTCTTTCACACTCAGATTAAATCTTACAGTAGTTTCATAACATTGTGTACATTATGTTCAGCTCTACTGAGGATGCCTGTGTATAAGCTGAAGAGGATATAAGGTACCGACCTGCAGCAGGTCTTCTAACATTGTTTTATTAATGTGTCTCTGAGCAAGTCATCATCCTGATGATGAAGGAAAAATACAGATCAGAGGTTTGATCATTTCTGACGGCCAACACAGATGATCTGGGTTTAGATACATTGATTTGGATAATTGTGTTTATAAATATCCTACAATGTATAACCGAGTTGAAGTTATTTCAGTTATTTCAAACACATAAATTATCTGTTCGATCTAATCGATTCAGCGTCCTCTAAAACTTCTAAATTGACTGAAACTTCCATCAAAATCAGCCCAAAGGTAGTTGAAATATGGCCACTTCTGGTTTAAACAGATTTTGAAGAGGTCAGAAATCGATTCAACATCATGCTTAGGTGATTATGCTAATTAATGAGAATTATGCTAATTATGCAAATTGTCCAACATGTGCAAGTTAGCATCCGGCAGTTTCTATGTGCGTTCCGATACCCATACTACTATTTAGTATGCCAGAAAAAAGATTTAGTATGTCCCAATACGTGGTTTGTCAAATGCAGTATGCCAAAAATACCAGGAGTTCATACTACATCCAGTCGCATTTTGCAGTATGCAAGCCAGCATGCTTTTCTGGCTATTCTGACCCACAATCCTCTGTATAGCAGATATACAGTATGAGCAAGAGGGTCAAAGTTCAATGCTCAATGTTATGACGAAGTAGTATGTCCCAATTGTGTGCATACTGCATGCAACTGTACGGACTTTTTAAGGGAAGCTGCAGTACGTACTAAAAGTAAAAAGAAGAAGTATGTGATTTGGAACACAGCCTATAAATATATAATAAAACTTAGAGGTACTCAACATTTCCGGGTTCACAATAGGGCTCTGTAGGATGGCAAACAGACTATTAAACTAACCTAACAATATCAAACATGAATTTACAGATGGTATCAATAACAACGTATCAAGTATTACATGCATTATATATTAAAAAAGGCAGTTGAGGAAGAATTATTCAGAATATTTACATAAGTAAAAGTAATAATACCACAGTGTAGTAATAGTAAAAGTCCTGCATTCAAAATCTTACTTGAGTAAAGTACAAAAGCATTAGCATCAAAATATTTAAAGTATCAATAATAAAGTACTCATTATGCAGAATGAATATTGTCAGAATAATATGTATTATATTGTTGGATTATAATTATTGATGCATCAATGCATACACCACATTAATATTGCAGTTGGTTATGGTGTGGCATATTTTAAATGCTTAACTGTTGGGTATCTACAATAATATATCATAATTTATTAGTTGATTCATTATTAATACACAATATGAATCTGATAAGTAATTAAAGCTATCAAATAAACATTTCCAAAAGGATATCGTGCTGACAAGAATTGAGATATTACTCATTGTCACCAATAACAGTTTTTTGACAGATGAGATTTACTTAATTTATTTGATTGTTATATTAGCAAAATATTATATGCATAAAATAATTTGGCTTAAAAGAATACCCTCCTTTTTTATTTTTAAAGATACTGATTTTAAAACATATTTGACCATGATTGAAAACTTAAAACTCAAAAATTCTAAATTGACCAAAACTATTAAATTGTTTAGACATTTCAAATTTATTCCAATTGTTTAGCAGACCCCAAATGTTTTTTGTTTGTTTATTTGTTTTTTATTTGTTTTTGTTTTTATTCCTCTTTTTCCTTTCTTTACAGTTTATTTGTTGTACAATTTACAATTTATTTGTATATTATTTTTATACCGTAAGATATTTTTGCAGAACTGTATTGAAACATCTGAACATCTGATTATACTGTATTGAACTTTTGAAAAAAAAAAAAAAAAAAAAAAGCTGTCAAATAAATGTGGTGCAGTAGAAGAGATAAGGTGGAGTAGAAGTAAAGTAAAGTAGCACATAATGTAAATACTCAAGTAAAGTACAAGTACCTCAAACTTTTACTAGTACCTTTACTAAATTAGTTTCCTCCTAAATAGAGCCAGTGTCCTCTTCACACAACAAAAACCTGTCCAAACAGAGAATGTTTTAGGGGCTAAAGGTTAAAGTTAATACATAAACTAATAGGACCCCAAACCTGATGCTAATGCTAACGTTAGCTGTTGTTCCATGACCAACGTGTTAGCATTAGCAAGTTAGCATATGAGCTACATTATCATCTTCTTCGTGTCCCAGCTGCTGGACGACCTCTAGCCTTATATTGTCCTTTATTTGGTTGTTATTTGGTAGCAGTGTTTGTCCTACATTATTGGGTGTCGACCAGTTGTTATTCCGGAAAACAAATAGTCCGAGAAATGTCGCTTTGGACCGAAAAAAAGCCCATTTGTGTGACAGTCCATTAACCCGAAAACAAACGTCCATATTTCCTAAATTCAAACTCTCCGTGCAACAAAACAGAAGCACGTGGCTAATTATTATGCAGAATGACGAGAACAGTTGGAGCAAAGGATTTCATTGGTCAAACTCCACAGCAAAAAAAAAAAAAGCTGTAAAGTCTCTCAATAGTTTAAAGGAAGTACATTTTCTTGAACTCTGAAAAGACTTGAAATGAATCGACATTGAACTCCTCTAGCATTAAGTTTTTTTTTTCTTTTTTTTGTCTTGTTTGTTTTGTACTGTTTATTGTATTCCCTATACTTTTGTACTTGTCTTTTGTTGAAAATAAAGTTCTGAAAAAAAAAAAGAAAAAAAAACTCCACAGGCGGAAATCCGCTGAAATCGAGGTCCGTCCCAATATTTCCTCCCCCGCACAATTCGACACGAATATTGGTTCCAGCACATGTAGGGGTGAGGGGGGAATGAGAGGCTGGATGAGTTGGCAAAGAGGGCTTTAAAAAATCGAAATATAGAAAATGCAAGTTAGTGTCAGTAAAGCAGATGTCAAATGTCTAATCTGGGGGAAAAAAAACACCAAATGTGTCAAGAAAGGTGGGACAAAGAGGGGAAAGGGAGGCATCTATATCAAATTCAAAAGTGCCAAAGATACTAGGAGAGGTAGGGGGCACAGGAGAGAAGAAACTGTGCTGGCAAGGTTCAGGTTGGGGCCTTGTGCAATAAACAAAACACTGACAATGATAGGGAAACACCGGACAGGATTGTATGAGGGATGCCAGCAAGAGGAGTCAATAGGGCACGTAGTTTTGAGTTGTAGGGAAAATGAGACACAGAGATGATGACGAATTAAGGGTACAGGAATTCACATTAAAAGGGTGAGAGCGCACAGGTTAGGTTTCTTAGAGGACACAGGTTTTTTTTTTTTTATAGGTTATGATGTATAACAAATGTTCCACAGGGGTGTGCAAGCATTCATGAACCCTCAAAATCAGTTTTTATGAATTTCCGTGCACAATTTTTTGGACGAAAATCCGTGCTTTGTGTGAAACCGTGCCTTAAAGCTGAAAGTGCCCAGTTATGCTGTTGCCCTTTACAATAAGTGGTCACTAAAGTGGTGTTTGAACAGCATCAAAGATGGCACCCGAGAAAAAGGAATTGACAGTTATAGCAGTTAGATTTTACACATTAACATTAAATCTTAGTTAAATGAACTACACCTGAGGAGGAGGGTTGGGGTGGTGGATGGAGCTGCTGCAGCAAAAGGTGTTAGCATGAGCGTATCAGAATGTGTGAGGCTGTAATGGCCACGCTTTACACCTGCGTGCATATGATTGGCTGCAGCTAGTCAGCTGACTACCACACAGCTGGTGAACTAGACAGTGATTGTAAAGCATGAATGAAAACAGCTGATGCAAGCACAACTTCCCTGCTCTGTCAGCACGATGCTCCATTTGTGATTTTGTGTTGTCAGCTGGCCTCAACGTGGCCACATGGTTAGTGAAACGTACTTCATCCTAACACTCAATATGGCAGCCATATAAACACTGACTGATGACATGTCACATTATGTATCAGAAAAGATTCAGAAGACCACACTAACAACCAACATTATCCAAACACAATATTTACACACACGCATGACATAGCTGTCAAGTTTATTGCTAGATATTTTATCTGAACAGCTTGTCCATTAGCAGTCCCAAAGCAGCTCTTTGTCTCTGAATCTCTCATCTTCCTTTATTTTATTTATTTGTTTCCACTGTGCGAAGACGTGTGGCTCAGAAACCTTTCGCACAGTTGAAAGAAACCACTCGACTTTGACAGACGATGCTCAGTGCACCAAGAACAAAATAAAGAGTGCCAGAACAATAACGGCACATAGAAAAGAAGTTTAACCAAATATTAACGCACCAATCTTAGCGTTTGAACAGATATGGGTATCATATTACGTGATAGAGAAGAGGATTAGAGTCCCATGTGAAAAAATGCATTTGAGTTCTCAGAATTCTGAGAATTGTATGATATTCTAATAAGGTTACAGATAAAAAATAATTACAGATTTGAGCTTTATGATCACATCTTTCATACATATTAAGGCACTTTCCACTGATGCCTCCAATAGTGCATTATTTAATTGCTAAAATATGAAACAGATTTTCGGAGTGATAGCAGATGAGAGCAGAATAGTCCCAGTTGTGTCTTTAACACAGAAAAAAAACACTTTCAGATACCATCAGTCTTATTCAACGCGTTCCAGATGTTTAGTGTTGTAATTTCCCTTTTGTGTTTATCCACTTTCCTCTCAAATAAACTCTTCTCAGTTGGTGATTTCGTAAGTTTCCTGCAACACTTTTCATCAACCTCAAGAAAACTTTTGTTGTTGTTTTCATCTGTTATTTGGGGGTAATATAGCGATGATAACACAGTAAGAGCCAGACAGCTTTCTGGTCTATTAAAGCTACACTTCAGAGAGAAATTGGGATCTCTGCCGCTAAAGTTAAACCTGACTCTTGTGCAATCCTGGCACTGATGGAGAAGGCAAAATTGTAGTGGATCATGGAAATAAACTACACCTTTTCAGAAAGAGGGATGTGACGTTCTCAAACGGATGAAATAACAGAAGCAGAAGTGCTCATTGCTAATGTGCAATATGTAGAAGATGAAAACTGCAGCTCAGCTTAAGGTATACAGTATTCATGGCGGTGGACTCTTTTATCTCAATCTTCCCTGTGAAGATTCAATGTGGTTCTAAAGGAGCTGAAGTGATTAGGGAGCACAAAACAAAGTGTTACACACTGTGATGACCACACCAGTAGCCACACTCTGAACCACAGGACATGGTGTTCCTGGGGGTTGCTGCTGGAGTTGTCTGACTTGCCAATAAAAGGAGTACCAGCTGCGTCAGAACTGCTTAAAAGAGTGCTGATTGGACAACACGTTCCTCCTGCATCATGGGGAGGAGCCCAAAGTGCCTTACACCTGCATTATTTCTAACAGCCAGCAGGGGGCGACTCCTCTGGTTACTAAAAGAAGTTTGATTGTATAGAAGTCTATGAGAAAATGAGCCTACTTCTCACTTGATTTATTACCTCAGTAAACATTGTAAACATCAGTTTATGGTCTCAATCGCTAG
Organism: Sebastolobus alascanus; assembly: GCA_916701645.2. Classification (NCBI taxonomy): domain Eukaryota; kingdom Metazoa; phylum Chordata; class Actinopteri; order Perciformes; family Sebastidae; genus Sebastolobus; species Sebastolobus alascanus. The sequence continues at coordinate 900,580 of CAKAOJ020000179.1, forward strand.
TTTCAAGTCTTCTTCAATACAGCATGATGTTCATTTAGTAAATTATGGTCCCATTTAGAGTCAAATAGACCATAAAGCAGGGGATGCTTCAGGGCGGGGCTACCTTGTGATTGACAGGTCGCTACCACGACGTTGTCCGGTCTGGGAGTTATCCGTGTTTTTGTCTTACAACTTTAACCTTTTCACAGTGTGTTTACAGTTCATGAAAGTTAATTATAACCTTTTTGGTTGCCTAAAAATGTCTTATTCAGTGTTCGGTTGTACTTAGCTCCACCCTCTCGTGTCACTTCTGGTTCTAAAAAAACCAAGACGGCGACGGTCCACAAACCAATGAGTGACGTCACGGTGCCTACGTCCACTTCTTATACAGTTTATGGAGCGGCAGTGTTTTCTAGTTTGATTTTTGTTATTAATTCTTTAACAAGCAGTACAGGCTTGTGCTGCTCAGTTTAGTTCTGTTATGTTGACCTCTTTTATGGGCCAGAATTACTGTCAGAAGTATTTTTGGTTACTATTTTTTGCCTTTTGTAAATAAAAATAAAAACATTTTTAAAAAAAAACCTTGTGTCTCTCTGATCCACCAGCTCGGTCTGTGACAGACACATCCAGTAAGTCTACCCTTCGACTGCCAATCACCTGCCAGCAAAACTAAAAGACCTCAGTGGCACACTGGCATCAGCAGTCAAAGTTGTAAAATGCTTTAAAGGTCACTTAACCAACAAACGTCTTGTCACAGAATGGTGTGAGGATGAAATATATGAAACATTTCCACTCCACGTGGTCTTCTTCTTGTGAGAATCTGTGTTTTAGGGTCGCTTAATGAAAAACACTGCAAAACAAGACGTAATTTCCTTTGAAAAAACTCAACCAGTGCATTGAAAAAAGGAGAAAATAGCATTTCCATTTTGCAGACTTGACCTATTTAAAGGATGTAAAAGCTTCTCTAATGCAGAGAGAGGACGTGGTCAATAAAAGTGCACAGTACAGTACGTTCTGTCTACAATTCTACAATTTAATTTAGCAGACGCTTTTGTCCAAAGCGACCTTCATCTGAGGGTTTGTACAACACAAGCAAGGATCTAGATAGGAGGGAACAACGTGAGTAAGTGCCAACAACAGCTTCACGTTGGCTTTGCCTTCTCCCCGTGGAGTAGCATTTCATAAACTCATAAATGGCTCAATGAAGCCACAGAACATGTGTTTGCTTCCATGCGTAACAACCATGTGTAGCATCCATAATATTTGCAAGTACTCAAGAGTTCAGGAAGCTAAGCAGTTGCAGGCTCCTGGCTCAGGCTTGATGAAATGCTAAATTAAAACTGAAGCATTTGCTTGCTTGTTGGAGTACAGAAGACGAGAGACGATCTGCAGCAATTCCCAGAAGTGCTTTCGTGGTCAGTTTACTGTTGCTGAGGAATATGAATGGATGGATTTCTTCACCGCATAAGTTCAGGTTGCTGAATTCCTCATCAGCTTCAGGCAGACTATTTGTTTGGGATTGTCAGGGGATCAGGTATTGCACCACTATACCACACTAGCACTTTAAAGATTCTTCTCCCATTCAGCACAACATACCTGAGTATCTCATTCATGAAACAGACTGGTGGTCAACAACCTAAAACTTTACTCTCCAACTCAAGCCCTGCTGTTTTTTGTCGAAACATTAACACCCCAACGGGTTGAATATATTTCTGTTCCATCGATAAAAATGTAATGACGGCTGAAGGGTGCACAGAGAGCCTGTATGTGAGTCATACATGTTATGCCTTAACACCGCCCATTAGTCATGTTGTTGGCCTTGGCTGTACTGTCAGTGAAGGCTCAAGCTGTTGACACTCATCAGCCTCGGATACCTAGCGAATGTGAAGCAGTCTGAGGGCTTAATGCTGCCAAACAGCAGAGCCAGACAGCTGGTAAGATACTGGCACAGTCCGACCTGTCCGGTTGGATGTCCATTTGGAGGAAACTGTAAACGCTGCAACCAAGACTGGGCAGATATTATTTTATTTTTGTTTATTTATATATCATGCATCCCTCGTTTTGAAAGGCCTTTTAGATCACACACTACAGAGAAAGTTATGGATGCAGCAAACTCACTTGTGCTCAGTTCATCTAGGCTTTTTTATAACGTGTCCTCAAAATTAAAGAACACTGTTATGTTCCATAAATACAAGGTCTTCTATTAAAAGGGAAACTTTTTTTTGTAAATTAAATCTATTTTTGGCTGATATTGTCAGTGATTAATGATGATAAAGGTCGTTATCTTTTTCTCCAATCTTCATAAATGTTCAAGTCATATTTTCTTCAAAATCTTGCCGCTGCAGTGACCCACTTTCCCCCAAGCATCATTAAAATCTCATCTTGTTGTATGTCGTCTTATCTTTTCAAAAGACAAGATTATCTTCTCTGTATCGATTAAAGTTAACACGTGTGCCGCAGAGTGTTTGTGTCTGTTTGTGTGGCGAGAAGAGTAGAACTATTGAAAAGGTTTTCTTCCACCTAGCAGCCTGTTTGTGTAGCAGAGATGTTGATTTCCACAGGTCCAAACCTGTCTTCAAACCGAGGTGGTGAAAATGATGGTAATTTATTACTGACCCAGACAACACATGCGTGTACCACTCTCTAAAAAACACTTTCTTGATGTTTATCTTTCTTTTATCTTGCAGAGACGGGTTTTACAGAAATATGAGCCTTTGAATGAACTGGTACATTGTGCACTTGCCAAACATAAACACACACAATACTGAATGAAACAACACGGGAGGAAACAAGAAAATGTGGAATGTAGTTCACACATTGTGCAACTTTTCCTGCCATATAACAAACACAGTAACTTAGTGTCAGCTTTGCTTGTAGCCAAACAAGTTCTCTTGGTTGTGGTTACACATGGTAACAGCAAATGTGTTTTAATAATACACATCCCAGAGTTATGTTCAAAATATCACATATATTAAAGCCCCCCCCTCCAGCCAGTTTTAATTCCTGTTTTTATGTGTTCTTTCTCAAAAAGAGAATTGGGGGGTGGTTAATAGTCAGACGTAATTCATCACCATATCAACCAGATTGCATATTTTTTTCAACCCAGTTTAGATGAATTTACTGTTTCTATCAGACCACAAATGAGACAAGAATTATCTCAAAACACCGACTCTCTCTCACTTGCTCTCTTCTTCACCATCTCCTCCTGGTGAGGCGGCCGTCTAGCTGCTGCTGCACCGAGGAGCTGCACCACCACACGCCGGTCACAGCGCACCGGAGGATGGATAGACATGTTGCCCATGTTGTCCAGTGTTTGAAATGCAGTTTCGGGACATTTTGGAGGTGCACCGCTCTCGCTTCATCTCCCAGCACCGACACCGCACCAGGCTGCGCTGAGATTCGTTTATTTCTCTAACGGGACTTTTCTCTTGTTTTCTGTTGGGCTGAAAGTTGTGCTCCCCGTCGTTTGGACCTATTAGGGACCGTCAAACCTCCGGTATCGACTGCTTTCTGTTAATTTATCTCCAGCAGGAGACAGTGAAGAAGAGAGTGAGTGAGAGAGACAGTCAGTTTGTTGTGTTAATTCTGCCGGTGGGATTTTTTTGTAATCCACTGCGTTGATTTCACCCGTTCACTGCACACACAAATGCCATGGTGAAAATAAACACACATATAAACATATGAAGGCAATTACAGAATACTAATACACTGAATGCTCAACACGTTGTCAACCCAACTCATCACATACTGACACTTTGTCAGGACCGCTTGGCGTCACTTTCTAACTCACTGGGTAGCCCAGCGCATCAAACTATGACGCTCCACTACAGTCGCAGTAAACACGTGGTTAACCTTGCGAATTCAAACAAAAAACACATGCTTAAGTTTGGGCAACAAAATCACTTAGTTAGGTTTAGGAAAAACACATCATGGTTTGTTTTGAAATTACTATGTTTGTAAAGTGAAAGTTAAACATTGTGAACACAAAGACAAACAACATGTTGCTGGTTTCACACAGGACATGAACAACAATGAAGGTCCCGTGTTTGATAGACCAAAGCTGTGGCCTGTACTACAAACTAGTATTTGCGGTTAGCGAGGTAACTTCAGGGTTAACCCTTCAGGGTTTTCCGTCCTACGACGGTGGATCACTTCTTACCAGAGTAGATCGCCATGGTAACTGATGCTGAACACCTAACCTGCTCCGCAGCAGGATATGTTCCAGATAAGAGATCAACTCGTATTAAAGCACCTCCTCCTGACCAATCAGAGCTCGGTGCGCAGATCGTATGATAATATTACACAAATCCGAAGAAGTTACAGTCATAATCCAGACTAAAAACAACACAGTTTAAACTGACAAATGCATGAAGGACAGCTGGCTGTATGCTGTGGGTGTTCACTGCTTTGAATTATGTTTTTATATTTATTTTTTTACTTGCTCTCAAATCCATTTCACACCGCCGGAGACGAGGACACAGCTGAAAGAAGGCTGAAATATACGCTGTGTCATTACCAAAGGTCCTAATGAAGTGTAATCTATTCATCCATTCTGTTCAAGCTATTTACATATCACTGCCTCATCTAGACGAATATATCTGACTTTAATTAATTAATAAATCTGTAAATTTATGCATTCACAAATCAGCATTTTGTTTTTCTTTTGCCAGCTGTTCTTCCTGCATTTGGCAGCTTCAACTGTGTTACTGTTATTCTGGATTATGTGTTTAACTTCTTCGTATTTGTCTAATATTATAGCTCGCTCTTTGTTTGTATAATCAAATGCTCTGCTGACAGTAGACTTGTCCATGTTTGTGATTGGTCACATGCTGCAAACACCGCCTCTTTTAGGTGAACTCACAGCCAGATTGAGAAACCCTGAGTTGATTTACCGAGTTGATAACCACCTTCGTAGGACCGCTTAGCGGGATCTCGTTTGTTAGGGTTAGTTAAGCCAGATAATGAGAAGATACCCTGGGTATGTTGAACTCGCTTCGTAGTACAGGCCACAGGTGTGACCGAACCTTGTTGTTGAAATGGAAGCCATAAATAGTATCACAAATGGAGTTTGACTAAAGGAAAATCTTGAGGTGAGGTGGGATTGTTGTGGGTGAGGTTTAGAATTTGGGCCGTTGGACTGGATGTTTAATGGGCCTTAATCAAAACAAGCATGTAAAATCTGAGCTGAACAGCTGTGGTGGCAGTGAATGTGTCAAAATCTGCATGCAAATTAAGCCGTTGTTGCAAAAACAAAATACACCCTACGCAAACACCCTCCGGACGGATGAAAACAAGAAACACTGTCAAACGGCTGCTTGTGGGGTGGATGCTGAAGCATATTGTGAGATTCGCACGTTGCGGTGCTGGTGAGATGGATTTTTTTTCTCTGCTTGTGCGAAGGCTGCTAATGCATGATTGATCATCAATCAGTATTCTGCTGTCTGAGACACAGGGGGATGCACCAGACCTGGAGCATTTGAAACATCTGCAACTGTGAAAGTAAATAAAAAATCCTTTTGTGGAGACTGTCAAAGCACATACATTTAAAAGCTTTCAATCTACTGTATAAACAGCAAAACAGCCGTTCCCGAATGAAGCGGTAAAGGCACACATGTGGTCTATTCTTTTCTGTTCCTGCGTGAGGCGTGGTGTGTGCGTGCTTATGTGAGTGTGTGCATGTGGGTACTGTGATTTGTGAGGGTAAAAGGAAATAATGGCCACCATCAACATTCCCTCAGCAACCACGGCAATGTTTATAAATGTAGAGGAAGAAGAAAGAGAGGGAGGAATAGGACAGAAAAGAGGAATAGAATGAAGCTAGATAGATTGAAAGCAGAGGGAAGAAGAGGGATGAAGACATGCAGAAATGCAGTGGCTTTCTCTAGACGGGGGGTAGATGATGTGAGGGGAGGAGGGAGCAGTCGGGAGTCGACAATACGATCAATCAACATCAATTTAGGTCAGCTTAGCCACAAAGGAGAGTACAGTACACGTCCTCAGGAGCTTTGAGCCTCCTGCTCCGAGGGCAGAGCGAACACGGCCGCTCCCCTGCGTATTAATTACATCTACTTATGGCGCCCAGGAGTTTCATATAACTGTAGGTTTTTTCCTTTTTAATATTTTTTTTTTTTTATGGAACTTGCTGCTCTCACGCTGGCCCTACAGCCTGTCTCCCTCCTCCCACTGAGTGCTGCAGCGATGTGAATTAGCTTTCCTGTGTTCTGCCTACTTTAGTCACGATGGCTTTTAAAGTTCACGCTGCAGAGAAAGTGAAGCTCTCTTATTCATTGTGGAATTACAGCCTTTTTTATTTTGTTCACATTTCTTGGTTGGTCTTTGGAAACCTATCGCTATCACAGATGTTAGGCTATATCATGATGTTTTCTTCATCATCATGATAACCCTATCTCCTAGAAATGAAAAGGGCTATATACACACCATTAGAGGTATTTGTTTTGCCAATTATGTTTGGAAGGAAAACATAATTGCTGCCTGCATTATTTCCCTGTTACATTTTTTTTTTCTAGTGTAGGAAGTGCTGCATTTAGGCACCACAAGATAGTCGGAGGTTGACTTGGATGGTGGGCGTACAGAGCGCAGGACACCACGGACCAGGGTCCACACCTTGAATCCCTTGTGTGGTTCTGTTATAAGCAACAGAAGCACTTTGGTGTTTAACCAAGTTAGCAATATGTCTCTAACCTTAACCAAGTGCTGTAAGTGACTCAACATAACAATGAAAAAAAATAGCAGATATTATAGGGAAAACAACTCACCTGTTGGTGAACATTTTGCTGATGTTTTAACATTTTTCAACAATGTTTTTTACATTATGTTTTTGATGGAAAATGCAACTGGGACGGCATAGCTTTTCCTGCTATTATTAAGTTAATTATCAAGTTCATAAACTACATTTCTAAGATAGAGACTTAACAAAACATGCCATGATAGTCTAGTCCGCCTGACTCATTGATCCTTTATCTGACTGAGGTTTGTGAGAATCTATGGCCCCGACCACAGCTCTGAAATATCAGTAAGTTAGAATCTATGGCCCCGACCATGGCTCTGAAATATCAGTAAGTTAGAATCTATGGCCCCGACCATGGCTCTGAAATATCAGTAAGTTAGAATCTATGGCCCCGACCATGGCTCTGAAATATCAGTAAATTACAATCTATGGCCCCGACCATGGCTCTGAAATATCAGTAAGTTACAATCTATGGCCCCGACCATGACTCTGAAATATCAGTAAGTTACAATCTATGGCCCCGACCATGACTCTGAAATATCAGCAGCCTAACTGTGCTGTATGTTGATAAATCTATGGCGCTGTCCGTGGTGCTCAAGTAGCAGACGGAGTTGTAATTGTGACTTTCAAACTTTGTCAAGACACAGACTTGATGTTCAATGTGAGGGTTGACACAGCTGTAGCAAGCTGGAGTCTGCCATTGCAATTTGATAGTAATGAATGGAAACCAATGGCTACGTGGAAGGTAGCAAAAACACTTGAGAATGTTTACTTTTCACCCACATCACACTTTTTCAATGAAAGCTTTCCAAATAAGATCATTCATTCCAATCAGTGCTGGGGTGTAACTACTTCTCATTCATGTTTTTTTTTTTAAATGCTGTCTCAAGTCAAGTTTCTCCATTGATTCAAATATGACACCTACTTTACCATCTGTGGTGTTTAGATGTGGGGAAATAAGTTACATGATGATGTTTCTCTGGTAAAAGCAAACATTTCAGTGCATTTTGTAGAAAGGAGAGAAAGTAAACCGTGCTGTTTTCCTTTAAAGAACCCTGAGTCTGAGGACTGAATTGTGTTTTTTCGTGATAAATCAATGAACCCGCAGCTCCACAATGTGCTTCCTTCCTCCCCTCATCTCTCTCCGTCTTCATTTTTTCCTTCCTCTCTTTTTCTTCCCCACCTCCTCTCCTCTCCTCTTCCCCTCCATCTCTTCCTCTCCTTCCTTTCGTCCTGTTCTCTCATCTCCTTTACCGTGCCTCCCCTCCTCCTCCTCCTCTCCTCCTCTTCCTCCCTCTCCTCCTCTTCCTCTCCTGTGGGCCATCAGAATTCATTACAGGCAGAGCTGATTCATGGCTCAGTCCCACATCATTGGAGAGCATGGAGGCATGCCTATAAATCTGCGGCTACACGCTACCACACACACACACACACACACCGTGCCACGGAAAAAAAATACACTGAATGCATACATATCAGCATATCGAAGGCAGAGATAAATGCACATAGGGCATGAAGCCGAGCGTGAATGTGGACTCACACACACGCAACATGCAATTACACCCACACATCACACAGAGACGCATGTAGAAAGCCATCAGCAGTCCACCCTGCACACCATCATTATAGGCAGCAACCTGCTGTGTGTCCTGTTCTGTACATTTGCAGCAAACGACTCTTGGCTTCGTAACAAGCAGGGGGGGGGGGGGGGGGGCTTACGGTCCCTTAAATGCACGGACACACTGCCAATAATGATTATTTTTTCCCCGTGTGTGTTTGTGTGTGAGCACTTTTGTGTGTGTGTGCGAGGGAGATCAAGGGTATCGTTTTAGAAATCAGCAGCTTCATTCCTCCACCTTCAGGGTTTCAATCATCAGGTGCTCGGCTACCTGCTGACGAGTAACGGCCAATCATATTTAAGCAAGTATACATGCTGTTCACTTTAGCTCCCTCACCACCTCCTTCTGTGTTGAAGCTTTTGATGTTGTTCACTTTACTAGATGTCATATTCATATGTTTGTTAATGAGGGATTCCCTCTCAGATCGTCCTCTAAGAGCCTTTTCCACCAACTCTTATTTTGTAACCTCTTGCTACAAATGGTCAGTTCCTTTACAGAAGTATCTCTGACTGAAATACAAACACAAAGTGCATATTTGATTCCATAAATCAGATATTGAGTTCCAGACTGGTGGAGGCTCAGTGGGTAGAGAAGCAGTTTTGCTTGATTTGTCCCTTAATTGATAAGCAATCTGTGCTCAAAAAGTGAGCAACCACAGAAGAAACAGTACAGTATATTGTTTTTATAATTAGACATATATCAAGTATGATTTGGGTTCATTACACACAACTTTAGTATGCTACATTTGAATACATAAAAAGTACACTTATTAAATACTGTTTACACATCCATCCATTATCTTATGCTTATCCGGGGCCGGGTCAGCAGGCTTAGCAACGTATTCCAGACGTCCTTCTCTTCAGCAGTGTTTCATAGCAGCTCTTCCTGGGGGACCCCGAGGCGTTCCCAGGCAAGACGAGATATATAATCTCTCCAGCCTGTTCTGGGTCTGCCCCGGGGCCTTTTACCAGTTGGACGTGCACGGAAAAACCTCTAACGGCGTCCAGGAGGCATCCTGTTCAGATGCCCGAACCACCTCAGCTGGCCCCTTTTGACGCAAAGGAGCAACGGCTCTACTCCGAGCTCTTCATCCTGTCTCTAAGGCTGAGCCCAGCCACCCTACGAAGGAAACTCATTTCGGACGCTTGTATCCGAGATTATTTCATTATTTCAGTCACTACCCAAAGTCACTACCATAGGTCAGGGTTGGAAGGTAGAGGTAAGTCGAGAGCTTTGCCTTCCGGCTCAGCTCCCTCTTCACCACAACGGTCCGGTACAACGCCCGCCTCACTGCTGACACCGCACCGGACTGCCTGTCCATCTACCGCTCCATTTTACCCTCACTTGTGAACAAGACCCCGAGACAATTGATACACAACCCACCATTATCCAGCAGAGAACCATGGCCTCAGACTTGGAGGTACTGACTCTCATCCTGGCTGATTCACACTCAGCTTCAAATCGCCCCAGTGCGTGTTGAAGGTCACGGTCTGATGGAGCCAACAGAACCACATCATCTGCAAAGAGCAGAGACGCAATTCTGAGGTTCCCAAACCGGATTGTTTTATTTGGGTAAAAACCTTTTAGTGCAACGTTTTACAGCAAGACCTCCTGCCAGTCACAATGAGATTTCTTTTGATGATTGCAGACAACGAAACTGTCCAATGAATGAGTTACCTTCTACTTCACATGACTTAATATTTACACCTGTTTATTAGTTTGTAAAAAATCTGTGTGAACCTGAAAGAACTATAACGCAAGAATGTATCTTTCGGACCAACAGAACCAAACTACAGGTGTATGCAAAGTTGCATAATGTTTCACATGATGCAATAATTTACAAATGAGAAGACACAAAATGGTGGTGAAGCAGAGTCAAAAGTATCGTGAATTTATTTGAGACAGTAGGTTTTATAACGATGACAACTATGTGAATTCCAGTGTGAAATTTTGAAAATATCGACATGCCGATTAACAGATTTAATGGTCCACAAAGCGACAGCAAACACAAACCTATTTTTTTTTTTAAACTTCCTGTAGTCCCTGTAGTAATGCTAGTCCACGGCTACCAAGTAACTTACACAGGTAAAATGGAAACTAATTACACTCTCACCACATACTGTTAAATAATTTCATGTGCAATAGGAATACAATACAATACAATAGAAATATGCCATGCTCAGAGCTAGTAATGTAGAATAAATAGTGAGATAATGGTGGATGGGTCCAACAAACACAGGACTTTCAACCAGGAGACCTGTGTTCGTGTACCAAAGAGTTGTTGAGTTATTTTGAAGGTACGTTGGTGTGTTTGACATGTTTAATGTGACGTTTGGGACATGTTTTCCATACTCTTGTTAAGCTGTTTCTGTATGTATTTCACTAAGTTCTTATTTTAAGCTCAACCATGATGTTTTTCCTAAAGTTTTGTTGCGTGGCGTACAAATGACACGTGGAATGTCCTTGTAATATTATGCAATTTATACACCTTCTAATGAGATTGGGTTGGTTAATTGGGCCTTAGTAGACATTCTGACATGTCATATAAGGACAAGCTCAGGTGTAAATGGTGGTTCTTAATCAAGGCTACATTGCATTAACACGTTCCAGTTCAACAGTCCACCTTTTTTATTCACCGTCACGACTTACTGGAGCACGTAATTTTATTAGTTCCACCTGTGTTTTTCCTGCTGTGGCAAGTCAAAATGTCTGGCATGGGAAAAGACCATTGACACAACTTTTTTTTCATTATAGTCCGTATGACCGGTGGCCATTTTGCCCTTAAAGGTCAGTCATCCATCACTGGATAATGGAAGTGACAGTGTAAGTCAAAGCCTTGTGTGCTGAGTGTCAAACTCTGCAGCGATTCATCCACCGGAGACATGCAGGCAATTTTAGTATCTCTTGTCACTTAACAGTTAGGTTACAAGGATGTTGTGCATTTAGGTACTGTGTACTTTTAGGATGGTGTGTGTGTGTGTGTGTGTGTGTGTGTGTGTGTGTGTGTGTGTGTGTACATCAATCTCGGTGTGTGAATGAAAAATGGGCCAGGAAGTGAGCCAACTGAGGCCTTGACTGGGCATCCAGGAACTTTAAGGAGATGTAAACAGCGCAAGTCAATGTATCATCCTCAAGTCACTGAGCTCGCCAAATGTCACACACACACACACACACACACACAGACACACACTTCTTAAACACAAACTACACACACACACACACACACACACACAAACACACACACACTACATCTTTCCTTTCTCTCGCCTTCACTACCCTCCGTTACACACTCCCTCATTCCATTCACTCTCTTTAATTAACCCCCCCCCTCCCCACTTCTCCCCTCAGGCTTGCACAAACGTATGCCAAGGCACCGAAACACACACATTTCCCTCACTAAATAGCACTTGCACTTGCACTTGCACACACACACACACACACACACACACACGTACAAAAACACAAATTGCAAAATCTCCACGAAGCATCAGACTGCAAAAAGGGCAATTCCAAGTAATTGTAGCTTAATTTAGGATGATTCAAATCTTATTTTCTCATGCCAAGCACTTCTCACATTACATCATTAAGCTTGTTTCAAGCTAATTGGTGTGTCTTCGTTCTCTGGCTGAATGATTGCTGACCTGGACCTGGAAGCTGGATACATTTCTATCATATTTAGATTTATTTAGTCTTTCCTACCAGTGGCCATCAGACTATATAACTCCTCCCCATTCTGCAGGAAGGACAACTGAAAACACCGGACACTGAGAACAACAATAATATTAAAGTAATTTACAATACTACTTTTTCCATTCTCATGTGCAATATCACTGTTCATTGTTTGCAATATTGCTTCTTTTCTCATCAAAGGCAATATTACTTCCTTTTCTGTTTTTTAGCTTACTTTACCTTTTTTTTATTTTACTTATCTTATTTACTCATTTTACTAAATGTATCTTACTTTATTGTTATTCTATTAGGCATTGGTGCTAGAAATAGTACTTTTTATTTTATACACTTGTACTTTATACACTTGAATTTGTTGTAATTTTGTTGTAATTTTGAGCAATCTCTGGCACAAGAATTTCCTTCGGGATTAATAAAGTTCTATTTTATCTTATCTTATCTTATCTAATTGGACATTAGACAGATGTACTAGTATCAGGAAAAATGACCCTTGATTGAACAAAATTCTTGAAACAAGTTGAGTGAGCCTTATTTTAGGAGCGTTTATTTAATTTCAATTTCCATTTTTATGCACAAAGTGAAAAAGGTGCATGCACATGATGATGGAAATGCACTCACAGTTCTGAGAAGAGCTCTAATCAGGCTAAATAAATGAAAACACCTGTTGGGGTGTGTGAAAAGGTTTCCTTCCTCCCTTTTCACGAGGCCATGTTCCCCAACATTAACAGTGTTTTTGTGTCTGCTTGATTATTAATTTCAGTCCAATGTTTCAGTTTATTTGATACATTATGGTGTATATATATATATATATATGCTCGTTGGTATGGATGGGTGTCCATAGATAGATTGAGATGTCAGCAGTAACTTAGACATCTTTTATTAATGGTGTGTTCATTATTCTGTGTGGTTTGGATGCTTGATGGGTTTAGCTCCCCCTATACTTACCTGGGCAGGTGGTAGGTTCCAGTTAGGTGAGGCTGAGAAGGTTTAAACAGCCGTTCATAGGGGGAGAGAAGAGTTGGCAGCTTGCTGTGAGGCTGCAGCTTTCTTTTGTTTGGTTTTCTTTTTCCTCAATTTAATTTAGTTTTATTGAAATTCCCGGTTTAATTTTTGTCCTTCGCTTCAGTAAACTTTTTTTTAATAAATGCCACTTTTTTTTTGCAGTACTCCTGCTCATCAACCTGGTTCTTCAACATCCCTTTATGAAGTTTTCCGGTGCCAAACCACCTTCTCTGCCCTTTCAACCCGATCTCATTGGAAGGTGTATAAAAACGACATTTCTGTCATGATAACGCATTTTAGGCTTTTTGCAATTTCATTCATTGTCATTTGACGCCATTTCGTTACCGTCAAACGGTTATGTTTAGGCAACACGACCACTTAGACAAGACAAACATCATGGTTGGGTTTAATATAAGTATGTAAACTAAGTAAAATATGTACATAAACCTCATAACATGTGTGCAGAAAACATGTCACAAATGTCAACGTAACTTCAAAATAACTCAACTAGACTTTGGGACAAGGTCAGCGGTCTCCTGGTTGAAAGTCGTGTGTATCCACCTCCCCTCCCGCCCACCATAAGCAGTCTCTCTTACTTTTTATTCTACGTCACTACTCACACGGATGCGGAAGGTGATTTTATTGCACACAAAATGACTTACAAATGACTGTGTCATTCATACGCCATTTGGTATAACAGGGCTGGCCCTTTATATGGGGTGGCGGCACTACAGGATGTAATGGTGGTTGTGTAGGACGTTTAAGGTCAGATGAGGTTTCAATCTTATCTCTAGATTACGTAATATTTTGTTTGCTTGGGAATTTCTGTGGCGCAGTATTTAAACAAAAGACAAAATATTGTAGATTCCTTCACTAGAATCAAGAAAAACTTCCTGCAATTTTTTTTTTATCAAAACAAGATCATTTAATAACAAATGAACAAGTTGAAATTATCTTATCACATGGCTAGATTTTTGACAAAATGGTCGATGTTCTGAAGTGGGAGTAGCGGTTGCAGCACCAACACTGTCTCACGGCAGTTTGTGGAAAATTCACGAAATTAAATCTATTTCATTTGTGTGCACAGACACAAATTTCCCCCTTTTTTTTCGTGATGCTCAGCCCAACTTTCAACAGCAAAACAACATGTGTCAATTTCCGCTCCAGTCTTTTCAAAATAAAACTAATTAGTTAGGTTTAGGAATAGATCGACTTGGTTAGGCTTATAGGCAACAAACTACTTAGTTAGGTTTAGGAAAAGATCACGGTTTGGGTTCAAATTACACCAGAAGTGCCGAACCTTAAGTACGGAAGTTACGTGCCAAATTCGTGTTTATGTACACGAATCAATACATTACAATTTTGTGACTATTTCACAAACTGCTGTGCGACTGGGCTGGCAGTACAGTCCAAAATGTATCCACCATCGAGTATGGAGGGTGTGTACACTCAAACACACACCGGTTTGCAGACTCACATGCCCGCAAACACACACACACAATCCATAACTGTCACCCTCTTCCCAGATTGGCTGCTTTTTCCCAAACATCACTTACTAATGTCATTGCTTTGAACCAGAAGGCTTTCTGACGTAATGCTCGCTCTTCCTCCCTATCTCTCTCTCTTCTCTCCTCCTCTTCAACCTCTCTCTTCGTTTTCTCCCTCTAATTTCATTTCCACATCCCTCCGTCTCTGGTTTTTTTTTCTTCAGTCTGCGAGGAGTCTTAAGAGTGAGGAAACAGATGGGGGGGATTAAGATGATGAAAACTGCTCATTTAGGGAATGAAGAGAGACGCAACAGATGAGGAAAATATATATACTGTAGCTTTGGTGGAAATATAACAAAAAAAAAAAGGTTAATATATCCTGAGCATGCAAGAGAGTGGGTGATTGAGAGAGGAAATCAGAGTGATGGTGATTTTTATTCACATTTTTTTTTTTTTTGTAGAGAGAAGGGTGTGAGCAAGAGGCAGAAAAAAAGGCAGACATGGAGTAATAAACTACAGAGAGTGCACCATATAATGAGCAGAGCAGCAGGGGGAGAGAGGGTGAGAAACAGGAAATGGAGGGCAGAGAGGAAAAGGGGAGAAAAGAGAGATATTAAGGCGACGGGGGAGAAAAAAAAAAAGGAAATATCCCTGAGATTTCTCACTCAGGCTGCGGCAGGCGGCGAGGCCTAGAATGAGCCGAGGAACGACTCTTGGTTTGTGAAACGCCGCTGCATTATTCAGGCAGATATTAAAGGGCTCACACAGCCATCGGCCATGATGGGAGATGGCAGAGAGAGCATGTGTGTGTTTGAGCGTGTACCATTCCCCGTCTGGCAAACAGATTATTGACTATTTTGCTAAATAGAAGCAATTTACCAACAATTTCACCTCCCCACTTCACAATGGTGAAGTATGTCTTATTGTAAGCATGTTACCTCGTGATTATACTGCAGAAATAGTGTGTCTCATTGTACATTAGGCAGCAAACAAGTATAGAAACACATTTGGAGACATCAGCTCATGCAGCATATCCACCGGTTGCTTCCTAATGTTCCCTAATGTTTATCGTACAGCAGAGCACTCCTCCCTTCATGTTTGAGCTCATACGCTACACAATGGATGATCCCATTGTACGTATTGTAATGGAAAATGCTTCTACACCAACTTGTGCCAAAATGAGATACCCATCATTACTGCCATCAGTGAGTGTCGTTACAAAAGCAAGTAAATTAGGCACGACCAAAGTGATTAATGGACTGCCAATGCAGGCTGCTGAACCTGACCTTTATTATGTTCAGTTACTTTCTATTTCTGGAGAAATACATCCGACTACCAGTTCCTATCATCCCTGCTTTTTCTCAACGAAGCTGCCGTCACACAGGACCAGCAGGCGTCTCTCGCAGTAGTGTAAATATTTCACTGTGTGGCCATTTTTTACTGGACAGTAATTCTGTTGACCCTACCTACTGGGGAGTGCCTGTAAATAATGAAAAACGAGGAGCATCTTTGAAATCTTTGTTTACACCGGGGCCACAGAGAATACTAGTTTTTGTTTAGCTGCCAGATGTCCAAAAAAATTGTGTTTCAGGACACCTCAAACATTTAAAAAAATCATGAAACTGTAGGTAACCATAGCAACAGTACTTCACACTATGTGACAAATTAACTGGAGAACCCAACCATACCATGGTTCAAACTTTAAACTGACCATATACACATTATATACCACCACGGGGCTATTGTACCTCCGGGTCTGAGAAGTGAAGCCAATGCTGAAGTGCCTTAAACCTGCATTCTTTATAATAGCCAGCAGGGGGCGACTCCTCTGGTTGCAAAAAGAAGTCAGATTGTATAGAAGATTTATTACCTCAATAAACACTGTAAAAAAATGAGTTTATGGTCTCAATCCCTAGTTTCAAGTTTTCTTCAATACAGCATGATGTTCATTTAGTTTTACACAACCTGACCTGAAAACGTTCAATGAAAAGGTGAAACACTGGCTGAAATTAAACCGAACCTGCGATCACTGATTATTTATTGGGAACATACATATGTAAATTGATTGTAATGTACGATATTGTATTATGTGATTTTATGTATGATGTGCTATTCTGTATTTTCTTTTTTATTTTATCTTCTTTGTCTTAAAAGCCTAATCAGGGACAAGGTCTGCAAATTAGCTATGGCTAGAAGTCCTATATACGTTGCATCGGTTTGCACTTTAAATAAGTGTAACGATGCCTATGTATTGTCCCTGTCAAATAAACTAATAAATAAATAAAATAAAAAAAATAGTAAATTATGGTCCCATTTAGAGTCAAATAGACCATAAAGCAGGGTATGCTTTAGGGCGTGGCTAACTTGTGATTGACAGGTCGCTACCACGGCGTTGTTCATCGCTTGGTTGTACGTAAAGACACTCTAAGAAGTTGGCTGGCTAGCACCTAGCTAACGGTAACGGTATCTGGCCCTGTCAGGCCTCGCTCTTCCTCACCTCCACCCCCTCGTCCAAATATGGTCACTTCTGGCTCCAAAAAAACAAAGATGGCGACGGCAAAAATGCCAAACTCAAGACTTCAAAACGGCAGTCGACAAACCAATGGGTGACGTCACGGTGACTACGTCTACTTCTAATATACAATCTATTGTTTAAACATTTGATAATGAGTCCAATATTGTCCTTTGAGGTTTCCAAGAAAATAATGGACTCTCTTGAGGAAACTGCACTCTTTTCTGTTAATTTTTTCGTCATCACCGTCGTTGATATGATTATTAATAAAATATAAACCTGCACAGCCATTGTTATTTGACAATTTGTACAAAAATTTACCAGGAATTATTTTTGAAAATGAACAAATGGTAACACAGCCAGAGCTGACATGCAGACCTGTGCAACGTTAACCATAAAATCTGAGATGACATCAGCAGTTGCTAACCACATTGTCTGTGGACGATGACCAATTCTGCTCTTTGACATGTACCAATGTTATTAAAGTGCTGTTAAGGCATGAAGCTAGGACTCATCGCTACTTAACCAACTTTTTGATGTGATAAAATTTCATCACTTGAACAAGCAAATCAGAAATGCCCCTCTGTGTGACACAACACAAAAGCAATACTGACAGCCAATCAGGGTAGAGGAAGCAATAATGTATTGAGTTAAAAAAACAGCCTGGTGTTGGTTGGTGTGGGGCCAATCTTTGGAAAAATATCATCAAAATGCTTCGGCAGTTAGTCATAACAACTGATCATAAAAACTCCACATCCACGTTTAGTGACTGTGCTTTATTATCATATATCATAAATCTTGTCCCTGCTCTTGGCTGATGTCCATCTCCAGCATGTCTGCGGCTTTTTGAAAGTTTTGTGGGTTATCCTGGGGAAACAGGAAGTAGGTCAGCTAATCAATACGCCAGCATCCCTTAGGCCAATGAAAGCATGATAGATGTACCTGCCAAAATAGCTGAAAATCCCAACATAAAGGGTTTTAATAGGACACTGGGCTAACACAAGCCACCCAGATGGCTTCAATGAGTCCTGACAGATGACATCAAGTCGCTCTCTGGCGGTTGCCTTCAAAGCTGAGCGAGAAGGCTTTACTTCTCCGCAGGGAACACGAGCTATCACACAGAACGTTGAATTAAACATGACACGGACCCCATTTCCATACAAAAACACCCTTTATTGATTGCGCTAACACACCGGCTGTTAAAGATGAAATTGGGTGTTTGAAATGTTTTATGTTGATGAATTCTTTCTTTTGAAATTATAGTTATCAAGTCGAATCTATTCTTTGAGTGCTCCGGTGAAGTCTGTTTGTTCACTTCATTTTTCCAAATGAGAAAAATGGTTAATTTCTTTGCAATAAACGCAGTGTTTTGGGAGATATGTTGTCAGCTGCTCCTGACAAAAGTTCTGCCACAAGAAATAGCAAACTTCTCCTGTCAGAACTCTGTTTTCATCCGGTCTAATAGTGTGAATTTTGAGGAAGCGTGACTATAATATCTGACAGATTTGGGGTCGCTTTCCTCCAAAACAGATTAGGTGTTTTTCCTTAAGTCAGGAAAGTAAAAGGAAACATTTACTTTTAAATCATTTCAGCACAAAAGTCAGCTATTGCCGTAATGCAGTAGTAATCTACCCTTAAGCTGCCTTCACATGATAAGATATTTGCTCTTCACTCACCGTGAGGTAGGGCGCAGAGCCTCGCAGAGACAGCAGGTAAAATACCTCCCCAAAAAGAGCACAAGGGACGCCATTCACTGTTTCTAGGCAACAACAGTTGCAGCTGTTATCTCAGTGGTTGAGCCTTGAAAGGTCAGCGGCAACCGAGGTCAAAGTTGAAATAATTTGAACTTTGAGAGCAGGCCTCGGTGGCGATTCCGAGCGGTACGCTGATCGGTGCGTGGTCTGTGTACATGGCGTAACAGAAGTGCATATTTAACAGAGTGTGGACAGAGTGTCCGATGTTATTTGGCTAAATAAAAATACCACATATAGATGCATTTCTAGGGGGTTCAGTGAGCTCCCTTGTGCCTGTGGGTCCAGCTAAACCAGGGAGTTAACTTGACCTTAGAAACAGTGTTTCTATGCACCTGGTTTTGCAATGAACTGAAAAGAATAGTTCAAAACAGCAACAAACTA
The DNA here is from genome assembly GCA_916701645.2 of Sebastolobus alascanus. Classification (NCBI taxonomy): domain Eukaryota; kingdom Metazoa; phylum Chordata; class Actinopteri; order Perciformes; family Sebastidae; genus Sebastolobus; species Sebastolobus alascanus. The sequence continues at coordinate 919,749 of CAKAOJ020000179.1, forward strand.
AACTTGCATCAAATAAAACTGACCTGAAGAAAGTCAGAAATAGTGCTGTAACGTCACAGTATCACAAATTATGATGCAGTCTCTTTCTGATGTGCATTTGAACACCAATGCAACAGCTTAGCTAAGAAAAAATAAACAGTCTATAACTGCAAATATTCAAACTGCAATGAACAAAATGGGTCCAATCATTTAGAAGAATTGTAATTTCCGATTGTGATAGACACACAGTAGGCGTTGCAGGTAGCTCCCAGCGTGGCAGAGGAAGAAATGAAGCTTAATGGAAACCATTTCAGATTCACACTCCCACAAGACAGTCAAATGCAGGAAACAACAAACTGGAGCAGAGCGGGACGAGGAAGGTTGAGGTAAAGTGGGTGCAAAAAGAAAACACTTTATCACTCTATTGCTCCTGGAATATATTTAATGTGTCCTTTAAAGCAATGTCAGCGGTGGAAATCAACTGTGGATCTATGACCTTCCTTTCTAGTTTACTAACCCACCACACATGCTGATTCACTCCACCATTCTACCTTCTCCGACACGCTGCAGTGCACCATAAAACCCTCCAAAAACAAAAACAGCCAACAGTTACTCGTCTCCTGCTGGCTGTCAACTGCTATCCATCGCGCTTTTACTGTGAGGTTTCCCCCTGACTTGCTGGCATGATGTAAGTGTGTGTGTGTGTGTGTGTGTGTGTGTGTGTGTGTGTTTGTGAGAAAGTACATCCCTGCTTCCAGGCTGGTGTTTGTGTAAGTGTGAGCGTGTGACTGAGAAGTTTGTGCATTAGGCCGTGGGTTGTGTATCTCAGTGAGGAGAGTTGAGATCTGTGCCTGCAGCGAATCTTGTGTGCATGATGCTCGCTCGTGGCTTCGATGCTTCTTGTGTTTTGGCTGGAACGAGGAGCCGCAGCGATCAGAGAGCTGACTGCTGGGCCCAAAGGGCTGCTACACACAGGTCAGGAGATGTATACTGCAAACACAGATTCACACAAACACTATTGCACTTATTAAGGACATAATTTACTGCATTCACTGCCTAACCCGTGACCACCAACGCTGCAGCCCCATATGTACCATTCACTCTCCATCACAGCTGGATTTAAATAGAGATATTTGCATTTTGTTTGCCTGAGAGCAGCTCTGCGGTACAACAACCAAGCAAGCATAAAACAGTCTAGTCCTATAACACATCTACACCGCAGTCTGTGTATACATGTCATTCCCAAACCACTGGCATTAATCTGCTGCTATAACAGCCTCCTTCTGGACACCTGGCTGCAGGGATTTTCTCTAATTCAGCCACAAAAGCATTAGTGAAGCCAATGATGTTGGGTGATCAGGTCTGGCTCGAAGTTGGTGTTCAAATATGTTGGATGGGGTTGAGGTCAGGGTTCTGTGCAGGCCAGTCAAGTCCTTCCACCAAGCTGGGTAGAAACCTGTTTTTTTTCAGACCTAGACCTGACCTTGGCCACAAAGTTGAAAGCACACAACACTTACAGAAGTATAACATGCTAGGTCTTGAGCTAGGGGGTATGACAGGCTGGTCTCATACACAGTTCGTAGCTATACCTACGAAAAGTAATGCACTGTAATTTGTGTATATCCCACAAAATCGATTCCTGTGTAATCCACATAATCGTGAACCAGGAAATATAAAGTGTCATGTCCCGTTTGAAACCATAAGTCAGTGGTGATTTATTTGTTATGTACTTGAGTAACGCCACATCCGTAGTTATTTTAAGCCAAACCACAATCTTTTCCTCAACCTAACTAAGTAGTTTTGTTGTCTAAACCTAACCAAGTTGTGTTCTGTGAGGACGGAAGTTTATTTTGAAAAGACTGTATGCATGTAACGAGCGGAAATTGACACGTGTTGCTGGACATTCGTAGGAAAACGAACGAAAAAGGAGGAATAACAGGTACTACTTACCTGTGACGTTTTTACTAACATGTGTACTACTACTTACCTGTGACGTTTTTACTAATTTGTTTGCACTATGGAACTGTGATGCTGGAAACTTGAATTTCCCTCGGGATCAATAAAGTTACTATCTATCTATCTATGGTTTATGGTCTTTATATAACTTTATATATGGTGTATGGTCTTTTATTAAAGATCTTTTCAATAATTGCAGAATTGTAATTCTCAACCATAATGTAGGCTTCTATTGAAATCCTCCCTGCGGATGCCTCAGTGAAAGGAATCATGCAAGTGCATGTGTTGTACCTCGATGTTATGACATGGCCTCTCCTCTTTTAAGCTTCCTTGAACTGGCACCAAACAAGGTCCCTCCCCTCCAGCTAGCTAAGAGTTTCCCTGTTGTAGTTGAAGCGACTCTCTTCCCTCAAGAAGTCTATGAAACACTCTGTCTACCTCTCTCTCAGGAACAATCTGTCCTGGGAGCAGCTACCGCTTAAGGCCACAGCTCTCGGGGTCAAAAGGGCATGTAAACCTCTCCAGTGTGATAAGGTGCCTCTATCCTCTTAAAGATGGGTTGAGGAAAAACTCGGCTTCTCCAGAATGTGTTCAAAGAAGCCGGGACGCCTTTATGCTGAGGTGTTGTGGGCTTACACAAACAAGTGGATGCTGCAGAGATTATTCTGTACATCCATGACTGAGAATAATCCTTTTATATGACTGATTGTCTACAGGTGTGACCTGCAGCATTGTGGGGAAAAAACAAAAGAAAAAAACAACTCTGAACAGACCTACAGCATCTTATTATGCAACACTTTCCACAACATGCTACTCACCTAAAGTTGTAAAAGATCTTCTGTTTTCAGGCCTGTTTGCTGCAGTTTTGATCCCATTGTTTACTTTGTGACTGTCGATGAAATAGTATAATTTAAATTGGACAATTTATCCGCTGAATGTGCATATCTGGTTTCCAGTGTTGGGGGTAACGCTTTAAAGTAATCAGATTACTTTTTTTGTTGTAACAAGTAACGTAACGCTTTATTTTACAATTCAAGTAATTCAGTTATTTAGTTGCGTTTTCAAATAAGCAATTTGTCGGTAAAGTACATACTATGCCTGGGGGATAAGCAACTGTCAGCTGTGAAGAACTCCTGCATACGCACAACTCCACACTGCTGGATAGCGAGGCGCATCGAGGAGGGGAACGGTGCCGGTGCCGGTGCTCCAGCTCCGAAACAACAACGGCTTTCACCTGTCACTCTGAGAGAAATTAGTCAACTGTAGAGGCTCCATCTTTCCATAAGATCGATAATAAAAATCCCTATGATGCCAACGCCTTCTCATCCCAACTCGTCATCTACTAACGCTTTGTCAGATCCCTTGGCGTCACTCTTCTGTTTGCAGTAAACACGTGCTTCATGGGACACGAACGAACAGCGGTCTCCTGGATGAAAGCCTTTTGTTTGTTGGACCCATCCGTATCCCCTCCTGCCCACCCGATGTGTGTCTTTTCGCTCTTAAAGCTACGCCATCACACTCCCAGCTCACTTTCACTGAGCGTTTATATTGACGCGGCTGGGTTTACATTGTTAATGGAAAGCTCGGTGTGTCTCATACCGACGCTCAAGGATACCCTGTGTGGCGGTATCTAACACGGACAGTAGTGACAAAGCGCCGGTATTTGACGCCCTGGGAATGAGAACAGGCTGATGAAGCATAACATGGAGGGAAGAGTGCCTGATAGAAAAAAACATTGCTGGCTACCTCAATATAATAAAGAGCTGTAATGGGGATACTGTGTCTGTCATTCCTGCCTGCAGAGTTACACATGGTGTAGACGAAGTTATGCAATGATGGTAGAGTCAATACATTGAAAAGGTAGGCGTGCAGTAAGCTACACGCCTTATGGACAATATAACCAACGTGTGCAAAGAATCGCAAAGAGGTTTTCATTTTTGGTAACGCAAAAGTCCTCTAACGAGTTACTTTTAATGGCAGTAATGTTGTTATGTGATAAGTTACTTTTAAAAGTTATCCAACACTGCTGGTTTCAGGTTAAGGGTTCAATGTGTTGGTAAAAACACGGGGTGGGCCTCTGGGGTTCAGGAGACTTTCTTGAAGAGTCACACTCAGGCTAACAAGACATTGGTAGCACTACAGCAACACACTGTTAACAGTTACACTGAGAAACACAACAGGAACAGACAGGGCCATTAATAGAACCGGATAATGAGCAATAAAAAAGTCACAGGCAGTCAGAGGATAATTATTATTGAGAACAAAAAAATAATAATCCCTCTATGCTAGCTTTATAGATATGACCTAATGCCTAAATTTGCAGCTGCAGATGTGTACTGTACTCTGACACTATTATCTCCAAACTGATTCTCATTAGGATATAAATACTCACTCACCCACAATTTCAGATATCACAATTACCCTTTTGGTTATGACACTCACCATTTTCCTCGGCTCTGCCCAGGCTGCCACTGACAGCTGAGATATCTTGCCAATATCTTGCCAGCTGTCTGGCTCGGGGCTCTGGCAGCCTGCTCTCCCAGTTTATGAATACATTGCGGGCTGATGAATACCAGCACTATACATTCCATTTGTCACAGACCTGCACATTTGATTTGTGAAAATGCTAAAGTGTAAATTTAGTTTACCTAATTGGTGATTGCAGAATTCTGCCTCGTAGAAATATGAAACGTTATTTTGCTTGACTCACAGCTGCTGCGGTTGAAAACCAAATCCAGCGATGTTGGCTGATTCACTGCAGATGAATAATCACAGTTAATATTAATGATCACAGCATGTTCAGTTTAGCTGTAAACGTGCAGCTTGTGATTCGGTAGCCAATAATCAGCTGTTCCCTCCAGCGCTGATCTGTGTGAAAACCAGCTGGTGATCTGATCAGAAAAAGGCTTTAATTACATCTCCAGCTGCAGGAGGGTTTGGTGATTGCCATCAGGTCTGTGACTGGCAGGTTGAGGGTTCAAATCCCAGACCAGGAGGACAAAAACACAGATGTTTTCTCAACTGCTAACCAACAGTTAGTAACTATGGTCATACTGGGCAGCTCCCAGCTCTGATTTTGTGTAACTGGGGCGGTTTTCCAATCTGACCTTCAGGTGCGGGTTTAAAAACAGATTCAAAGAAGAGGGGCACATTTGGGAAATGTTTAAAATTGTGTTAGGATCCAAATTCAAAGCCCTGGTCTTTGGTAATAATAAACAGCCCGTTCTTATTCCCAGGTTGTCAAATACCAACGCTTTGTCACGGCTGTCGGCGTTAGGTACCGACGCTTAAGACAGCCTTTAGCGCCAGTATGCAACGCAAGACAAGACAATCTCCTTTAGCTGTTGATCCAGTAGTCCGGCTGGTTAGGATTCAGATTTGAGTTCTAAAAAAAAAGTTCAAGAGAAGTTTTATGTCGGGCTGAAACTATTAATTGAACGATAAGTTCAATGAAGTCGATTCCCAGAATACTAATGACTGCCAATTTTAATAATCAAACAATTGCTTTAGTGATTATCAAAGAAAAATCGAAATATTTGCAGGTTTCAACTTCTCAAGTGTGAGAATTTTCCACTTTTTGTTTCTTCCATTTTGTTTTAAATCATTATTATATCATTTGATATCTTTGGGTTTTGGACTGTTGGTCATACCTTGGGCTCTGGGAAACTAATGGGAATGTTTCATCTTCCAACGATTAATCAGTTAACAGATAAGATAATCAACAGATGAATCGATTATAAAAAGTAATCCAACATTCCTCACTTAATGCCTCAGTGGCTGCTGTGGTGATCAAACCCACGCTGTTCTGGTTACAGGACCGTCTCTGTGACCAGCGGGCCGTGCTGCTCCCCAAATATTGACTGCTGCACAGATTTACTCATGAGTTAATCTGCTCGGTATCAGCCTGCTGTTTGCATTTAAGCTTCAACAGTCTGACAGCGACCACAACTAAAGTTAACAAAACTGATGTACAGTCATGTGTGACTCACAAACACCTGCAAGACACAAAGCAGGAAACTCTTGACACCACACAGAAACACACAAGCAGGCTGCGTTTCACTTTAAAAAGCCACCACACATATTCGAGCCGAATAAATAGGCGTTATCAGTCGCTATAAGCTCCATAGATGTGGGTCAGTAGGGGTCTACTACACCCACTATTAGGTTTTATCATCTATTCACATGGTACATCATCAAAAGAAAATCTAAAAGACCACGACAGCGACCTCTAGAGACCGTAGTAATTATGACAGGAGCAGAAGCAGAAATCAGGCGCTGTAGTATAGACAGTGTGAAATGCTATAAGGGGTGGAGGTCAGGGACGATGGATGGATCACCCAGGAGACCGGAGTTCGCATCCCGTGTGAAACCAACAATGAGTAGTTGTCTTTGTGTTCGTAGGGTTAGGGTTAGGGTAGTTATTTTAAACCAAAACACGATGTCCTTCCCTAAAGTTAGCTGTTTTTTTGCCTAAACCTAAAGAAGTTGTAGTTTTGTTGCCTAATCCTAAAGACGTTTATTGCTTAAACCAAAATAAGTTGTAGTTTTATTGCCTATACCTAAAGAAGTTCTAGTTTTGTTGCCTAAACCTAAAGAAGTTCTAGTTTTGTTGCCTAAACTTAACTGTTTTTTTTGCCTATACCTAAAAATTATGTAGTTTTGTTGACTAAACGTAAAGAAGTTGTAGTTTTATTGCCTAAAGCTAACTGTTTTTTGCCTATACCTAAAGAAGTTGTAGTTTTGTTGCCTAAAATTAACTGTTTTATTGCCTATACCTAAAGAAGTTGTAGTTTTGTTGCCTAAAATTAACTGTTTTATTGCCTATACCTAAAGAAGTTGTAGTTTTGTTGCCTAAACTTAACTGTTTTTTTTGCCTATACCTAAAGAAGTTGTAGTTTTGTTGCATAAATCTGACTGTTTTTTTTTATTTGCCTAAACCTAAAGAAGTTGTAGTTTTATTGCCTAAACCTAAAGAAGATCGTGTTCAAAACGTGATGTTTCATTCAGTTTTACATGTTAGAACGTGTTGCTTTTAAGTTTCGCCTATTTAATGGCCTGATAACAGTAGAATCGGGTGCATATTCACACTTGTGACAGTTACTCCAGTGTTTAAACATTCACACACTCTCATAAACACAACCAAACACACAGATGCGACAGTCCAAGATCCCCGGGAGGACCACACCCCAGCTATAAACCAACCACCTCAGCAGCACAATGCATTACAGCTTAGCAAGCAGCCTTGCCTATCACACCATACGCTGAGGCAGCTGTTTCTGGATCTGCATGCATGTGTGTGTGTGTGAGTGTGTGGAGATGTATGACAGTAAAAAAAAAAACTATTAGGGAGGCTTTATGCTATTGACAAAACAATAAAACGTGTGTGTGGAAATGTCTCGGGCGGGCAGAGGGGAGGGGGCTTTGGGAATTGATAACTCCCCACACCCTTGACCCCTATTACCTCTTAAATGCTAGTTCTAAGAGATGTGGACACCCTGGAAGAGATCTGGGAAAATCAATTTCCATTTTCACAATTGATTCATATGGACGGTGTGATAAAAAAAACATGTACAACTGAGAAGAAAGAGAACATGAAGAACACAGCAGTAGCTGCTGATACTTGGTTCACTTCATAAACAATTTCACTGTCTCATTGAATCTCGTTATCTTAAATAATTTGTCCTAATTTTCATTCAAATCACTTCCCTGGATAGTCTCATCTGAATTGCAGCCAAAACTCTTGGAAATCAGCCTCCAGGCCATAACAGATTTATCATTTTCCGCATTTGTTTATTGGCAAGGGAAGAGGGGATCCGCTGTTATTTGGGAAGTTGATCTTGCGTGACAGTTCAATATTAAATCCTCTGAGACACATTATTTTTATGGTTGGATTGGCTCCTCGAGCGAAAGTTGACTAAATAAAAACACAAGACTTCCTGATTTTCGACAGCAGAAGAGGGATCAAGGCACCTTGAAGAGGAGAGTTCACTGAACCCACAGGGACTAACCTGATCGGATCGGCTGAAAAATACCCAAAAATCCCATCGCGAGCCTCTAGAGAGCTGATTATATGTTTGATCTTCAGTGATCCTGTTGTTCTGTTGTTACAGAGCAGAGCTTTTCAAGCATTTTCTGTAACCAAAAAGACGTTTGACATCACAGCTTGTTAAACATGACAATATATAAAGTGGTATTTTTCTTTTTACACACGCAGCCTGTTAAAGCAAGCCACAGATATTAGAATAATTTTCCCATCACATCATAGCGACCTGATCAAAGATCTTGTTTGGCAACAAGTCAAGTGTTAACATAATGACTTAATACAGTCGTCCTGCTGCTTCTTTTGTTTCAATGCGCAAAGAAATTAACCGCCAGTGCTGCTGTGTCAGTGCTCCCATTATCTTTTAGATAATGAAGGGCATTCAGGTGTGGTAATGACTGTGGACCATGTTGGAGGTCAGCAGCTCTTGGGCAGCAATAAAGATAAGTGAAGAGCTGATCTGCTTCTCTAAATGTACAACTTGGCCGTCCTTACGGGAATCAATAAACATGGCGGAGAGGAATTGAGCATTTCAACACTGATAAATCTGATCAATAGCCAACAGCTGTCTGGTCAGATATATACATTCTGCTCTGTCCTTCCATGGCCGTCTTTGACCTTCTGCACATGTTCTTAGCACATGTTCACATACTATCTATGCCATGAATACTTACGGCTGCCACAGTTTCATAATGAAATATGTTTAGACTTCAATCTCTGTGCTCAGTGTGAGAGGATCCCCTCTTGGAGACCGGCTCTAGCTTGGCATGGAAAGGCCCGGGGTGAAGGTGGCTCGCAGCTCCGTCCGTGAGCTTTAAAGCACTCCGTCACCGTAGTTTGTGGGTGTGACTTTTTTGCCGTGTCATCACTATTCATTTCTATACAACAAATGTATTTTGTTGCAGATTAAGTTTGTTTTTGACGTATAAGTTAACGGGATAATAACGCATTACCGCAAATTTGTTTTAACGCCACCAATTTATTTCACGGAATACCGCAACTTGCGATTTTTAGGTTGTAGCTCAGTTTTAAAGCTAGAGTGAAGATACTGGCATCATATGAAACTAGAAAACCTGATGAATCATGAACCATGTCATACTAGCTTGTGGTGAAGGACGTTAAATAACGCTCCAAACTTGTACTATATTTTGGCAAAGAAAAACTGTCATGGCCATTTTCAAAGGGGTCCCTTGACCTCTGACCTCAAGAGATATGTGAATGAAAATGGGTTCTATGGGTACCCTCGAGTCTCCCCTTTACAGACATGCCCACTTTATGATGATCACATGCAATTTGGGGCAAGTCATAGTCAAGTCAGCACACTGACACACTGACAGCTGTTGTTGCCTGTTGGGCTGCAGTTTGCCATGTTATGATTTGAGCATATTTTTTATACTAAATGCAGTACCTGTGAGGGTTTCTGGACTATATCTGTCATTGTTTTGTGTTGTTAATTGATTTACAATAATACATATATACATACATTTGCATAAAGCAAGCATATTTGCCCACTCCTATGTTGATAAGAGTATTAAATACTTGAGAAATACATTTTCAACGGATACAAAATGTCATTCATTTGCAATTAATCACAATTAACTATGGACAATCATGCGATTAATCACGATTAAATACTTTAATCGATTGACAGCCCTATTAATAACATAATTTAAAGCCAAACCATGATGCTTTTTTACTAATCTCAAGTAGTTTTGTTGTGTTTTTTTGTTTTGTTTTGTTTCAAATTTACAACATTAGCCACACATTTAAAACCTTTTAATACTGCGACCGTAATCCGGGAGAAAATATGTTTCCCTCAAAACGTAATTGAGAATGCAGTTTAGTCGTGTGGGAACTAGGGCTGTGTATCAGCGAGAATTTGGTGATACGATACGTATCACGATACAGGGGTTACGATTCAATATATCGCAATAGATTGCGATACTGTAAGCAAGGCAATATATTGCAATTTTTTAAATCTAATTTTGGGAAAACTGTCGTATAAAGAACACACCGCCATATGCATAAAATCTGAGTAAAAGAAGTTACTTTTTTAAGCAATTTACATTTATCACAGTCCCTGTAACATCCAACATCATAGCACTACTTTGAGAAGGCTCATACACTGAGAGGGAGCATCTCTTTGTAGATGAAATGAAGTATTGATTGAGTTAATCTTTGCATGTAAACTATTAATTAAAAATCGATACAGGATTTTTGAGAATCGATACAGTATCACAAAACAAAATATTGCGATGCTCGATATTTTTGATTTTCTTGCACCCCTAATGTGCCACAACAGGTTATTTGTCATGAAACTGTAAACATACTGTGCGTTGTTTTAAGCATTTGAACAAATGACTAATGCTGTCGCTTTTTTAGTGGTCTTCTGACAAGGATGTCCACAGCAACATCATGCTGATACGATGACCCTTAACGGAGCGGCGTTCTTATATAATCATGTCTTGTCAAAACTTTTCCATCAGAACGTCCGTCTGCATCTCAGAGGACTGTATGTTTTCTTACAATGAATAAGCTTGTCCTTCAACGTCGGTGTGTTTGTGCTGCCGGTGCACAGGCCCGGGGCTGAGCCAGCTGTATCCTTGACCCTCCACTGCTGCGTGGTTATCCATCTCTGTCTCTGCTAGCAGCAACTTCACTACCAGGCTCGGATCAGAGGCACCGGTCGGGACAGCTACAGTGTTCGAGCCCCCGTACACACACATCAACACGCGCTCTCAGGCGCTCATTATATGCAAACACAAGAACATATACACAGATTGCCTTTAGGGGTGCTCTACAAACAGCTGTCAAAAGGTTTCATGTAACACACTGAGTCAAGCTCTTGCTATTCACAGAGAAAAAACCCAGATGCCACATTTTACTCTGGGAACGATCTCCTGCCCGAGGACAGTGGATAAAGATAGTCGAAGGATGGAACAAAAAAAATAAAAATGCTAAGATTTGGCCGTCGTAAAGCTGCTGTTTAATGCCGGCTGCCCCGACTGCAGGCAGTTAGACAGGCAGACCGAGAGACGCACGACGCCGAGGCACGAACCGACGCACCCAGACGCTGTGATTATATCCAGTATTTCTCCCAGCGAGCCTGTCGACACGCTGGCAGACGCTCTGCTCTCATCCAAAAGAGCAATAGGAGCTGTCTGCCCTGTCTCACTGCCTGCCTGACTGCTGACACACACACACATAAACATACACACACACACACACACACACACACACACACAGAAATGCATGCATACACTCAGGCAGGAATGGATGACAGTGTAAAGACACAAAAATACGTGCACATACGCAGATGTACATACAAAATTCATGTCCACTAAAACATGAATATACAGATATAAAAATGTACGTGTAAATATGCGACTATGGAATGCCAACAGTGTCGCAAATCATTGTTATGTTAATGCCATGGTTACAGAGAATACTGACTTGTGATTGGCTGCAGGGTATCCATTATTATAATTCAGCTGCAAAGCTCTCTCAAAATAATACTCATACCTGCAGCTGTTGTGAGGCTCTACTCTCCTCACTTGTTAAGTTTCCATGTAAAGAGCATACTGCCCCAAAATGTAGCCCACATTAACATTACTTATATTTTAACACCTGTAGAGTGGCCATGGCATAAAAAGTCCACTAAAAGTCAAACTTCTCTTGGAAACTATAATCAGTGTCAAATATATTTACAAGTATTTTATTGTCTGGACTTTCTGATACTGTTAAGTTGTTAACAACCTGTTGAGAAACAAGATTCCTTATCTTGTTCGTATTATAAATGTGATTGCACCTCAGATTTATGTAAAAAAAACTGCTGCTAACAGGGCAACTGCCTCAATAAAAACACATTATTTTCATCATTTGTTGAAGAATCAAAATAAGTTATATAATTTTACACTAACTTACATTAATGTGTCTGGTTTGAAAAGTCGTTATAGGCATGTCATTGGCAGAAATGGAAGGCTACCAACAATAATGAGACTCAACAGCAGCACAACGAGTCCAACCACAGATGGTGCCAATCCCAACATAGAGCAACACTGCAAAACATTATAACATCTAAATATAAAGCCAGGAATCTGTGGCATGTGTGTGTGTGTGTGTGTGTGTCCTTTGCATATCTCGAGACCTGTCTATCTGATCACACTTGGTGGGTGTATTGCTGGTAACCAAAGGATGTGCAGTGTTGAATTTGGTGCAATTTGGACATGTGACAAGTTTAATATTAATAAACTTTTAATAGACAAGCGAACAGCGCTCTGTGCAGCGGTGGCTTCAGGGCTCTGCAGACTGATGCAGCTGGTCTTTACAGGCTGTGTCATTGACTGTAGTTCACTTTTGCTGCTGGATATTGGATATACTAACGTTACAACCAAACTCTTCTTCACTTCCCTGGAGTCAGCGAGTGATGAGCGGTTCTCGACAACGCTGAAAAAAGCACTTGCGGGGGCACAAACAGGTGCTGCACTAGTTAGATCAAAAACAAGATATGGAATTTTAGATTTAATCTGATTGTATTCATTAAAAGAGCATCACCTACAAAACTCTTCAGTGTTCAATGTACAATCATCATGTTTCAGACCAGATCAGCAGTTTGACAGAGCATCAGGAGTGATATTCTCTCAGGAAAGCAAACACACACACCAGAAATATCTATGCACCAACACACACTCAACTCACACTACAATGACAGCCATCACTGTTGTGAGCCGGCTGGTGGAAAGAGGAAAACATCCCATAATCCATCTTCCAGTTCCTTGACCCCCAAACGCCAACACCCTCCTCCGGCCCCTCCTCCCTAATAATATACTCCAAACCGGCCCCACACTCAGAAAAAACCATCACACATAATATCACACATGGAAGGTCACACAGTGATTTAAACATCCAGCATCTCATACTGTTTTAAACTCACACACACACACACACACACTGACAGATGCAATTCAATTTCGTCACAGCAAACTGCTTTTCACGGACAGTCATGGTCCCGCGTCTCCACCATAAATGGATATTTCATGCAGTTAAAGAAGTCTTCCTCTGGTTTCAATAAGACACATAATGACGTTTCTGACCCATCACACACTATTTTAGACCTTTATTTATCCAAGGAGGTCGACGGAGAGCAGATATGCCATCTCAGCATCATCACCGAACACTGGAGCGTACACGAGTTTAATGCCTCGCTCGAGGGCACGTCGGCAGCTTTGACAACAGGAGGAAAGACTATTTGTTTTGATTTTTAAGACCAAATGTGCCCACCAGCTTGTTCTTAGACTACTGACCAGCCTGCATCTTTATCCTTTGAGCTATTGCCTGTTTACATCGTTAAGTTAAAAAGGAATTGCTGATCAAGATTTCACAGACCAAAGACAGATCAGAGCTTTTAAAATGATTCCCTCAAGCCATTTGAGTCCCGTCTTTGTTCAGCTTTGATTTATTTGTGTGTTTCTAACTTGAATGAAGACACCATTGGCTATTTACAAATAAATAAAATATAAGTGTTGCATCCAAGTTGCATCCACCTAAAATCAACCTAAAAAAAAAATCAATTAAAATGCATTTATCAGAATCATGTGACTACAGATGGCTTAATACATAATAATAATATAACAAATCAAAAAGAGACGTGACATTTCTGGTGTAACTGGCTGATGCTTTAATACTCATTAATATCAAATCCATTCAGTGATATATTCAGACACAGATGAGGCTATAATTCAAAGTAATACGACTGCAAAACAAGTCACTGTTAATGAGATCGATCCACATGTACTTTATCTTTCTCTTTGTTTTGTGAATAATATTTGTAGCCTCTGAAAGACTGAAATATCTCAGCAACTACTGGATGAAATTATTCACAGACACGATGTACCCTGATGACTTTGGTGATCTCCTGACTTTTTATTAGGCACCATCATGATGTAAGAATTATAATTTGTCTAATCATTATCTCAATATTGATCAAAATAATTGTGATTATCATTTTGGCGATAATCGTGCAGCCCTACAGGAATGTAACATCAAACTGGAGAAGGAAACGTGAGACGTGATGCACATAATTTGTTAGAAGCCATAAAGTGGAGGAAGTTACAACCAAACGACTCGTTGTTTTACTCATCAGGAGTTGGACTGTTACAATAAACCAGTTGCCTGCAGCAGTAAACTAATTCAACTGGTCGACTTTAATGTTCTGAGAGATACTTGTTTCCTGTTTCTTTGAAATAGCTGCTGTATATTTTACGGCAACAGCTGGAGCGATTAAGGAAGCAAGTGAACAGCTTTCACTTGTAGGTTGTATGTCTGTTCACAGATACATCACAAGCGACAAGCCACGGTGTCTCGGCACCGCAGTGAAGCGCCGGTTACAGATCTCTCCCTTAGCCCGCGATAATTAACACATCAGCTCTGTCGCTTCAATCACTCAAATGTTCCTGTGTTTGATTGCTTCCAACGTCAAAAGTGTCCTAAAGAAGCAGTTAATGAGGCTGTCAGAGCAGCTCTGCACACCGCCGATCGGTGCCTATAGGCTAATTACAATGTACAGACAGCGAGGTGAAGAAGAAATCCGTCCTGAAACTTTTACTTCCACTTCAGATCAATCAGTATGTGAACATCGACTGGAGTCTATGGCAAAAAGGTCAGGAGTTTCTCTTTTATTACTCTACAGATCACAGAGTGGAAACATTCACGCACAGCTTCCTGAAACTGTTCAATGCCCTTCTGACCCCGGCGCCATGAATATTGATCAGCCTCCAAATTGAGCGTCTGTGCACCTCACGCCCTTTCACATTCAGCTGCTGTTCCAAACTTCTCCAAAAATAATACCCGTTCTCCTTCTGTCCATCATCCTCCAGCTGAAATTACATCATTATCACTTATTCATTGTCTTCCTGGACCCGTATCTATCAAACTGCAACGAGTCAAATTTTAGATTTAAGAGAAAGAAGAAAGTGTTTCATTTTTTAGTCAGCGCTCTATGATTTTATTCCTCTTTTTTAATCATAGTTGGAGGCTACACTTATTTAATATCATGTGTTAATTGCTACTGGAGATAATTAAGATTTCACGGAAATAAAATTAACTTTTCAAAAAAAGGAATATTTTTCAGGCTCTTGCAAAATAACTTTTCACATAATATCCTTTTGTGAATTCAATAAAGTTTCTTATCATAAGTGTAAGGATTTAAAAAGAAAAGAACAATGGGACAGACGTACGTTAAACCATTTTATTACACAGCTTTGTTGAATACTCGATACCGATTGGTTATTTCTTTATAGCAGACCGTTGCTACGTATAACGGTTCTGATGACGGACTCTGGAGGACCGTTTTTGTGTCAAATTATTGATTTTTTCAGTAAGTAGCCATGTAATAAGCGGGATAATGTACAGCTAGAAGGCCATTTTGTGAAATAAACCCTTTCGGGGCGATGAGAGACCCCTCTGCTTCGCGTCTGCATCGCCCTGTCGGAGTTTATTTCACAACTATGACCACTCGCTGTACATTATCCCTCACAAGAAAACAGACGACAAAGAATCTCCGTCCTTTTAAAGTAAAATGTCCGTCATCTTTCTCTAACCTTGTCACTGATGGAAGTGACAGTGACGTGATACGAGTGGGAGACGTGTCTCAGTCACAATTTGCTTCTGTAATGTGAAACTATCTGAAACTGATTGGCCTCCAACTGCTAAAACAAACTGATAGCTGCGTGTACTGTAACCCCCCCCCCTGACGAGAACAAGACACCAAAACCAATCTTTGTCTCCCATTTTCAGGCGACGGCACTTGATTTATTACCTGAGAAGGAACTAGAGGCTGCAAATACTCCTTATTTTAGAAGCAAGTGAGAGAATATTAGAAATGTAATTTCTAACATTCATTAAATAATCTTTCGACCACCCAAAACCATTAAGCGCCGGCAGGGAGTCGAAACTCCCTGTGAGGAATCACTGATTGAGTCTGTTCTCATTATATTCTAGTCTTGTATGCAGGTCGATATTAATGGGGAAATCTGCAAATGTGTGATGTTTTTCTGCTTGATAGCGATATTAACATGGAACTCTATGTGGAGCTTCTGAAAGCTGCTAAATCATGAAAAAATCCACTTCAGTCTCTTTGCATAAATTTCTTGTTTTCACCCGAACAGCAAAAACAGCATCAACGTGCTGCTTATAGTCTCAAGTGCATACATTTTTCCATAAATTCAAAAACTTGATGCAAGAGCTGCTTTATAAACAGTCGCTTGCATCTATAACACACGCGAGCAAGTGAGACCAACAGATCTGCCGAAAAAGTGTGTTTGTGATGCATCTGTCCCTTGAGCCATTATGCAAACCAAACTCATTTAGTTCCAGTTGTCATCTCATGTGTCGGTCAGGTTCAGCATGGCACAAACACAATCAGGTTCTCTCATTACATCCTTCATGCTAAAGACGTGCTTTTTTATTCTATTTATTTTATTCCATGACTTCTTTTCACCTGCCGAGCTCCACCAGGAGGGCGTGGCACATGAGGGTGCACGCTATCCCCCTAGTTACACCGCTCACTGAGCAGGTGATAGGAGTAACCACAAAGAGCAGAGGCAAATATGTCATCCCTCACTGGCTTCCCAACTACAAACACAGCCAGTTGTGTTTGTTGGAACAACCAACCAAGCCAGAAGAATCCCTCCTGGGAACCTAACCTCTGGTCTTTTCAGTGGCAGAAGGCGGATTGTATTAAGCATAAATAGAACAAAGTTTTATTTAATTTATTGTAATCCTGTGATGAGTAGAGCATGGCACTAGAATATGTGTTTGGTTTAACCCTGAATACAATGAATTAAAATAATCTCACAGGGATAATATAAAAGTATCAATGACCAACTCGAAATCAGGCCAAGAGAGAGAAAAGACCACATTTGTGAGATGCTCCTCAATTGATAAAAAACATGAGTGATAGACTTTTCTATCTTGTTTTTCAAATGAAAGGTCAAACATTACACCCTGCAGGTTTTTGGACTACAGGTTTGACATTTGTAGACTGGGAGCCAGGATGTTTTTTAGAAAAGTGGGATAGACTTTGAAGGACCAAAAATATTGATTTTAGATTTGTTTTCCTTTAGCTGGAGAAAGATTTTTGGACATCGAGCACTTGATTTTCTGACAGACGAGATAATAGTGGGACATAAATGTGTGTTATCCGCATAACAATGGTCCTGAATTTTGTGTCTGAGTGTGATATGTGACAGCGTGTATATACAGAACAACAGGGGGCCAAATATGGAGCCTTGGGGAACACCACCAGTCAGACGGGCCACAGAAAAAGAGGCATCAGCGACCACTACCGAAAAAGTTCTGTTTGATAAATAAGATTTAAATCAGTCTAGAGCAGTGTCCATGATGTCAGCCCACTTTTTAAAGTGTCTAAAAGTGTGCATCCTTATCTTTATCTGTATGATTCATTGCATCAAGACTACGAAGACAACAAAAACACACAAAGGTCTTGGAGAGAGAGCGGTGGGATGCAACCAGAAAGGGGCTTTTTGCACCACTTTCTGGTGTAGCAATACAAAAAAAGTATCACTTCTGCTTTTAGACATTACACAAACTAGAATTGTCAAGCATACTGAACATTTAATTCTAAGTGGGGCAGCTGTGCTGAAGCCGAACATCAAAAGTGTCAGCTACAGTGCTGTCATTGGATTTTTGGCATTTACTCTTGACTATGGTGACACACAATCCTCTTTTGAAATATGTTACTATAAAAGTCTAATTTATAAAGAGAATAAAAACCAGAGCACACTGACAAGATGTGCAAAAAAAAAAACCTAAATGTGTCCAACATGGTCACAAATTACAGAGAAGTGCCAATAAAGACGTAGAAGCGGCAGAGCTGGACACTATTTTACAGTCTTTCTTTCATCTAAACCATAGACCTCCCGTCCTCTCACATCGCTTACATTCAAACTGCTGACTGAGTCCAAGAGCTTTGTGCCCTCAAGGCATAAAAAGGCTTTTTAGCAGCGCAGGACAGTTAAAATACATATCACCTCCTCATTAATGTCCACTCGGACTCCTCGCTGCTTTGCTGATTTTTGCAGTTTTTGTTTTGCTGCAGCAAAGTGCTTTTAGCTCCGAGAAGATCTCATCAGACAATTTTAACACAGACGTCTCTCCTGCCTACGACGTCACCTCTGCTGCTCGGAAACTTTCACTATATTCTTCCAATAAAAAGAATAAATAAATCACATTTCAATACCACAAAGCCTTCAGTTCCTCAGCTCTGCAGCTCCATCTCAGCCTGAGACACGTTTCATGTCTAGCAAAAGCTAATGCAGCTTCTCTTATTGTTTTTGTCTTTCCTAGTAGAGGACACTTCTAGCACCTCATATGCAGGGCAATTAGGTAATTAAGTAATTTCATCTTATGTCAGGCTGTTCTCATACACCGTGCATAGCTATACTTACAATGATACAAAAGTAATGCACTGTAATATGTATAAATTCCACAAAATCAATTAATATGTAATCCACATAATAGTGAACCAGGAAGTATAGAGAGCGACAAAACACCTCATGGAGAGGAGGTCAGGGTGGAGACCGCTATTTGTACCCCGTTTGAAACCAAAAGTCAGTGTTGATTTATTTGTCACATAACTTTCATAAGTAACGCCACTTCTGGAGTTATTTTAACCCAAAACACAATTTTTTCCTAATCCTAACTAAGTAGTTTTATTTTGAAAAGACCAGAGCAGAATTTGACACAAGGTCACGTGCTGCTGGAAAATGAGGAATAACTTATCGTAAGATATCATATGAACCATTGTATGAGGACACGTTGCTTAAGTTGTCATTTTTGTCTCAGACAAACAATCATCATGTAAGTTTGTTGTTTCTGTATCTACCGGATAGAAGACTGAAATTCTGCTCAGGTCTGCAGGTTGTAAAAATTTAAAGTACCAGAATATCTGTGGCAACCAGCAATTTTTACGTCAGGTATCAGATAAATAATAGGCTACAGTGGCCACTGCTGTACAGATGGAAAGCACATGAAGCATAGAGAAGAGAAATGACAGGGGACTTTTCTGTGATGGCTACCATTGTACAAAACCACAGTCCTTTTTGTAACAAAGGCAGCATGGCCTTCGACGAAAACACTTCAGGTCTGCTTAAACATTAATATTCAGCTTTTTATAAATGCACAGGAGGTTCTCCTAAAAACATCACAGTGAAAATAATTAACCAAAGATATGTCTGCTTGGCAATGAGGCAATGAAAATGTAGCTTCAGTGATCTGTCTCCTGCTTTCTTCTGGCTCAGTTTGGAAACCGTAGCGCTCGTTTCCCCACAAAGCTCTGTTTTCCCATCTGACTGGTCTGTTAGTGAACGCATCAAAGCAGTCCGGAGGGGAAACAATGAAACATGAAGACGGAGAGCGGGTTGACAGCTATATGAAGACAGGAACGTTGTTGTGACATCTTCAATTACTCAAATTGATGCTGAATCTATTTTATAAGTTGTCACATAGAACAGAGCTGATGTTGTTAATGAGACATAAAGGGATGCTGTTTAATAAAACATTCAGAGATGTGGTTTCATTTCAAGTGGTCAACTTTTTTTCCCCCCTACAATGAAGTAATTCTCACTCAGCTGCATCCATGTATTACAGGGGCCATCTTATCAATAAGGTTTTATTCATTTTGGAATGCAAGTGACAGCTATACTCACAAAAAGTCACAAATAAATATTCCCTAGCAAAGGCCACAGGCCACAGTCGCATTAAAATTCAAAAATAAAGCAAAGATATTGTAGATGGATGAAAAGATCAAAGTTGTTTTTGACATCATTCACCATCTAAGACCGCAGCTCATTATTCTGACTTCATATTTCATCTAAAGAAAACTGGTATTATTATAGTTTGTGATTATTATTATTATTATTATTATGAGTCATTTTAGCAGAAGATTCTGGCAAGCGACTAATTCCTGCTGTCTTCGAATAAACAGGTAGCCGAAGGACAACATTTCCCAGCAAATAAAACTGATTATAAAACATGAGTTCATTTTTGCTGCTGCAGACAGAAGCCTACATTATTAAATATCTGGTGAATATCTAACATTGTGCCCATGGAACTATGTTCTAGGTGTGGGACTCTGCAGCAGCTGCAGCATTAAAATTACCTGAACGAACTGAAAGTCATAGTACAAAATTATCTCTTCCCTTCCTAGAACTACAATACTGTAAGGTTTAATGATGTGCATGTGGTTCTTCGTGCATCCCAGCACACAATTAACTATTTATTCGATTTTTTTTTTTTTAATATTCTTTTTTTTCTCCAGTGTGCATTGCTGTAGAGTTTTGCACGACAAGGGCTTGGATTTCAGCCCAGTCGCCAGGAAAAATCGTGGAGGGTATGGGTCCAACAAACAGAAGGCTTTCATCCAGGAGACTGTAGTTCATGTCACATGTGTCATGTTACAATCAGCTGTTTGTGTCCCGTGTTCACAATGTTCAGTGTCATTTTCCACCGGATTCGACTGTTATCAGGCCATTAAATAGGCATTATGAGTTGCTATAAATATCATAGATGTGTGTCACTAGGGGCCTACTACGCCTACTACGTTGTAAAAGTGAAAGTGAATCTTAAAAGCAACACGTTCTAACATGTAAAACTGAATGAAACGTCATGTTTTGAACACAAAAAAACTACAACTTATTTAGGTTTAGCCAACAAAACTACAACTTATTTAGGTTTAGCCACAAAACTACATCTTCTTTAGGTTTAAGCAACAAAACTACAACTTCTTTAGATTTAGGCAACAAAACAACAACTTCTTTAGGTTTAGGCAACAAAACTACAACTTCTTTAGGTTTAGGCAACACAACTACAACTCCTTTGGGTTTAGGTAACAAAACTACAACTTCTTTAGGTTTAGGCACCAAAACTACAACTTCTTTAGATTTAGGCAATAAAACTGCAACTCCTTTAGGTTTAGGTAACAAAACTACAACTTCTTTAGGTTTAGGCACCAAAACTACAACTTCTTTAGATTTAGGCAACAAAACAACAACTTATTTAGGTTTAGGCAACAAAACTACAACTAATTTAGGTTTAAGCAACAAAACTACAACTTCTTTAGGTTTAAGCAAAGAAACTACAACTTATTTTGATTTAGGCAACATAACTACAACTTCTTTAGGTTTAGGCAACAAAACTACAACTTCTTTAGGTTTAGGCAACAAAACTACAACTTATTTTAGGTTTAAGCAACAAAACTACAACTTCTTTAGGTTTAAACAACAAAACTACAACTTATTTAGGTTTCGGTCATCTGCAATGTGAATAGATGATAAAACCTTCTAGTAGGTGTAGTAGGCCCCTATTGACCCACATCTATGGGGCTTATAGCAACTGATAACGCCTATTTAATAGCCTGATAACAGTCTAATCGGCTGTATTTTCATTGTACAAACGTAGTAGTTTTAAGCCCAACCATGTAGTTCTTTCCTAAACCTAACTATAGTGGTTTTGTTCCATTGTTCCATTATTATTTCAACACAAACCATAGTTTTGTTCCCTAAGCCTAACCAATCGTATCACAACATTAACCACGTGGCATTGTGCGTTTCTGCAAGCGTGATACGAGGCTGATATGAAACGTATTTATGTATTTTGGGTTCAGAAACGTCGAATGCCAACATTTTTTTCTGGCAATTGGTTTGTTGGATTTTAAGTAGATAAAGCTTTGCTAGGAGATGCTTTTGCTGCTTATGCTAACTAAGTATTTATATTTAATTTTTTGTTTAGAACGGAAAAGCTTGAAGTGCATACAGTTTGAATTGCTGCATGCTTCACATTATCCATAAGTAATTTCACTTGCAGTAGAGATGAAAGTGAGAGTTGTATGTTGCTTTCCATTGCACCTTGGTTTCTTTTCTGCTCCTTGACTCACTGCCTCGTTCGTCTACATTTAATTTTTCTGTGTATGAATGTTGAATGATGATGGCAGTTTCAAAGATGGTATTTCTCTTTGACGGATGGATAACAAGACATGATGTGTAGCGTTGTAGTTAAAACACTATTAAAGCTAAACTGTAGCTGCAGGAAATATCTGCATGTGACGCGATTAAGGAGAAAAATACACAAATTCCATCTATAATTACATCTATTAATCTTCAGCAGCTGCGTATTGTTCTTTGAAAGAAAAAGGATATACAGCAAAAGTCTTGGTAGAGACATGAATAAGTAAATATTTGTGGACTTGGGTATTCTCACTGAAATATGATATGACCTGACAAACATGGATGCTGGACCCTATGAGAGAAAGATGGGAGCTGAATAGTCATAAGCAAAAAGAAAAGCAGGTCTGAACTCCGGTACAATCTCAGAGATGAACATATCTTTAATATCTTTAATTCATTCATGAGCTCCAGTGATTTTTAATCATCTCCATCAGTGCAGAGGGCTACTTTGAGCCATTTCAACGTAAATGCCACCCAAATTCATCTTGATGACAGGCAATCATTAGTTTATGGGCTGAAAATCCCTGCAGGCGTGTTTCACCCGCTGACTTAAACACCTCTTCTCCCTCCGTATTCAGCTTTCATTTCAATGCTGATTTCTCTCTAAAGGAAACGCAGGTTTTCCTATTTCTCTTGAAATATATGCATCCACTTTTTTTTTGTGTTTTCCCCATCTTTGAAAGCAATTTTGGCTGGAAATGGTGCAGGCGGAGCCACCGGCGTGCATACAGAGAGTGGCGTGTATGAATCTGTCGAGATAAGTAATTGGCCAACTCCAAATATATGGCTGACAGTGAGGGTCACTGGTGAAATTCTTTATTTCTCTCAGACAACAAGGCTGCCTGGCTGATTGGAGCTAAATCGATCTAAGAAATGGAGTGAGGTGGACACTCATACATGCATAAAAAAGAAATCATAAAAGCCTCCAGCTCTCCAAACAGGACAAGAAGACATGTACATAAAGAAACAAACACAGTGTAGTGAATATGTACTACAGTAGAGAGACTCACACATGCATGTACTTTTTAACACTACATGAAGATGCATACAGGGGGTGGACAAAATAACCATTGTTACAAAAGCACGTATACTCCTCCCAACGTATCCTCATACAACGCTTCATTTATCTCACAAAAAGTTACTACTCATTTTTTGTGCGAATTCCTACGAATTTCCGCTCGTTACATGTCTTTTCAAAATAAACTTTTGTCTTCACAGGAAACTACTTGGTCAGGTTTAGGCAACAAAATTACTTAGTTAGGTTTAAGAAAAAATCATGATTTGGGTTAAAATAACTCCGGAAGTGGCGTACTTAAGTACGGAAGTTACGTGACAAATAAATCAACGATGACTTCTGGTTTCACACTGGACACGGACAGCGGTCTCCTCGGCAAAAGTCTGGTGTTTTTGGACCCACCCATCCATCCCAACTTCCTCCCTACGCTGTATTTGTCGCTCTTTATGCTTCCTGGTTCACGATTACGAGGATTAAACGTAATTATTTCATGGGATATACAGTATACGAACTGCAGTGCATTACTTTTCACAAGTATGGCTACGAACGGTGTATGAGAACAACCTGCACATTCACAAACATAAAGTGGTTTATTTGGGTCTCATTAGCCAATTGTTTGTCTCAACAGCAGCTGAAAGTCTTGTTTTTGTTGCCCTCTGGTGATTTCACTTCTCACGACACATCCTCACTCCCAACTCGTCAAATACTTTGATGCTTGGCCAGAGGCCCTATACGCTTCAGACTATGTCGCTCTAGGTTCCCTTCCAGCGTCAGTTTAGGACGCGTCAGGGACGGCTTGTCAGTTTCCGCTCTTTACATGCATAGTGCCTTTTCAAATGTACAGTTCATGTACAGTTTCTGCTTGTTACAGTCTCTTTTCAAAATTCTAACACTTTGTTAACTAATTTTAGGAAATAGATTTCTGTGATGTTTCTATTTTGTTGGCAAAAATGTCATTTCATGCGATGCACTTTGGAATGGGAAGAATCTGTGACACAAACTTCATTTGAAAGTATTGCCACCGTGTCAAGCGTTCAAAGAGCGCATTAAAAAGATGCTTCATGGGAAATTTTATAAGCAAATATATGTTCTTTTCATATCTTTCTGGTGCTGCTTAATATGCTTATGGTCTATGTTTAAAAGAAGTTCAACAAAATAAATAACGTACAACATTGCTCTGGCCTCTTTTTATCTCTGTACAGGAGGTTATGATTGCTTGTGAAATGAAAACAGTGGTTGCTTGACCTCTTTTTAAAGCCAACACATGCTGCTAATTAATACTTTGTTCTCACCCACATGGGTGTTTTCACTTAGTCAGACCTCTGCCAAGGCACATTTCAAGACTCCACTGGTCAAACGCCTCGTGATCAAGCTACAAAATAAAGTTGGGTTTGTTACAGGAAAGAAGGGCAACACAAATCCAACAGAGTGCACGAGCAGACAGTGTGAGATGAGATTAATGAGACGCTCGGAGCTCTTCTGTCTCCTGCAGCGTCTTCAGAGTAATTAACAACGGCTCTTCAGCGACCTTACAGGTGCCTTTTTTCAATGGTCATTACCTTAATTGTTATTTAAGAGACGGTGCCGCAGACGGGTGAGGTGGGGGGGAGTGAGGATGGGTTTGAGAGCAAAGTCAAGGTGAGTAAATATAACAGTTTCGTTTATAGGATGAAAACACAGAGGCAGGAAGAGAAGGAGAGAAAGAGGCGTCTGTGTTTTTTTAATGACTTGGTGTTTATGCGGCTCAGGATGCTAAACTTGAACGTCAGGGGAGCCGAGATTACAGGAGCACCCCCCCCCTCTGTGTGTGTGTGTGTGTGTGTGTGTGTGTGTGTGTGTGTGTGTGTGTGTGTGTGTGTGTTTGCGGTCGGGGGTTTAAATGACTTTGACAGTCCACTTTCTCCGGAGGGCAGAGTGTTAATGAACTCTACTGGAGTCGTTATACAGTAACTACAGTTATCACACCTAATTATTTCACAATTACAGTCATTTATTAGTCTGACCGTGCAGCGGTTTAAGCTGCAATATGCAACTTTTTTATACATTAAATAATAAAACAAATACATGAAATGTATTACCATTTATCCCACCACGCACCAGATGTCCACTTGTGTTGTTTTACAGACTAAGTCTGGTATATTCTTCATTTTTATTTAGCCTACAAGTAATTAAAATCAGGCTGTTTCATGCACATGCTTGAATAAATAAATAAATAATTATAATAAAGATTTATCGCTTGTCTTGATATATATTCTGCTTTCATTTTTATTTGTTGTTTATACTTATTTACTTCTTCTTTTTTGTTGCACACAGCTGAAGAACCACTAAACACATTTTCATTGTACTTAGTACAATGACAATAAAGCTCTATTCTCTATTCTGTTCTAAAATCAGGCTGATTCATGCTCATGCTTGAATAAAAGAAAAAAAAAATCCTTGGAAATAATTGTTTTAACAAACCAAAAAAGCTTCATTTCAAAATGAGACATTTATGTGACAATAATACTTTTCAATCTGTGTTTTCATGCCTTCGATTGCATGAAATCTGTGTTATAATGTTGGGACATTTTTCACTCATACTGTATATCTCTCCTTTGTGTCATATGAGTGTAGCCAGAAGTGAACTGGTTTAAGGATAACAATCACTAGTCATAGCTGGATGTCATATGCCAAGTGGTTCTAGTTTTATTCATGCTTTATGTGCGTTAACTGTGACCTGAAACTCTTCAACTTCGAGTCTATTTACTTCTATTTTACGAGTGTAACTTCAGCGATTGTATGATGTCCTCTGAGCACAGGTGACCTAGACAACAGTGCTGTACCTGAACACATCCTGTGCAGACACTGATGGAGGACTGAAGCTGCTGTTTCAATGCACTGCTGCTTTTGCCATAATACAACTTTATCACATGACAACACGATAAAACCAAGTGTTCTGCTCTACTCATAAAGATCATTCAACACAGATTTGCCACAGTTTGGTTTGGACTCTTCACCAAAAATAAGACTTATTACAAGTGTTTTTCTCTTCTGAAAGCAGCAGCAAACCACTTCAACTTACACTACTGACAGAAAGTATAAATAAAAAAGCAGGAACACTAATCATTCACATAAAAAAAAGTTGTATGAAGGCCACTTGGGGGAAGTGGAACTTTTCAGCAAACAGTTGCCTATTCACACATCCAGCAGTTACACAGCAACATGATCATTCATGTGGAGTTGTGTTTCTGGCAACCCGGTGAATGAAAGTCCAATATTCACCTTTCTTCTAGCTCTATTTTTTGTCTCCACCAACTCCTGTGAGAAATATCTGGATCTTTAGCTGCTAAATGCTCCACTATGTTCACCAGCTAGCCGCTAACTTGCTGTGTGTAGCTGGCCAGGTAGTTTACAGTGGGTTTATCCAACCTGTACCCTTTTGCAACAATATGTGACGAACCAGGCCTTCAACTAACTCCGATGTAAACCCTCCCACGGCGTTATTCGACGGTCGGAGCAAGTGACGTAGTATTAATAGCGTCAGAGTCCGTTCAGGGTGGGAGGGAGGAGTGGTGGATGTCAAAGAAGGTTACGACCATTTCCTAACCCTACCTAAGTGGTTGTGTTGCCTAAACCTAACTTCCTGTGAAACGGGAGTTTATTTTGAAAGGACACTATGCATGTAACAAGCGTATATTGACACGCCGTCCCTGGTCCGTCCAAAAGTAACACAAGAGAGGTACCCCGTTAATCAAAACAGTGAAGTTGGGTTGGACGCAAGACATAAAAAGCCAGTTAATAGAACGACACCTTTCACATTACACGTCGTCATTCAATCCATTAATATAAAACAATGTTGATTAATGCAGCATTAAAACTGAGTGAAACATTAGTATTGCTGGTTTTATTGCAGACTGCTCGTGAGGCCAACGTCCTCAGAGAGAAAAATGTAAATGAAAGTGAAGGGCAACATTCTCAACTATCTCCTCATCTCTCTTCTTTTTGACTTTTAAAGTCCATTTGGTTTGTGGTCAGAGCGGTTGCTAGGCATTAGAAATACAGAGTCTTATTAGTATTTCTACCCAGCCCCTCCAGAAATGTAAATGATACTCCCCTATAGGAAGGTCTACATTCAGTAAATGCATACGCTGGTACAGAAGTTTAATGATATCGTGCCTACAAAACGTCCATTGGCCTGCAGAGCTGGAATATTTACAGCAAAACTCCTCAAAGCCATCACATCGCTTCACTCTGCCACAGCAGATTAAACACCTGTTGAATCACAATGAACACGTCTCTGTGGGAGGTGAACATGTCAACACGGCACCACGGCGTGCCAGCATCATCACCTCGGCCCGCTCTCATCCGCTCCTCTTTGATTTAAAAATAGCCGTGTTTGTGTGTCTGTGTGTTTTGGCAAAAAAAAAGTATGAATTGCAAATAGCTGCTGAGCTCGTGTTAAAGACGGTGAAGGGAAGCGACGTGTGCAGCGCCGGGCGTGTTTGTGCTGCAGCGAGGACGGCTGAGTGGAAGAGGCAGGTCAATACAGACCGGGCTGTAAACACACTGACAGCCTGGAATAATGTGTAAATCTCTGTCACCCACTTCAGAGAGGAGAGGGGAGGAGAGGGGAGGAGAGGAGAGGAGAGAGGAGGAGAGGAGAGGAGAGGAGAGGAGAGGAGAGGAGAGGAGAGGAGAGGGGAGGGGAGGAGAGGAGAGGAGAGGAGAGGAGAGGAGAGGAGAGGAGAGGAGAGGAGAGGAGAGGAGAGACCAGAGGAGAGGAGAGGAAAGGAGAGAAGAGGAGAGGAGAGGAGAGGAGAGGAGAGGAGAGGAGAGGAGAGGAGAGGAAAGGAAAGGAAAGGAAAGGAAAGGAAAGGAAAGGAGAGAAGAGGAGAGGAGAAGAGAGAAGAGAGGAGAGAGGAGAGAAGAGGAGACCAGAGGAGAGGAGAGGAGAGGAGAGCAGAGGAGAGGAGAGGAGAGGAGAGGAGAGGAGAGGAGACCAGAGGAGAGGAGAGGAGAGGAGAGGAGAGGAGAGGAGAAGAGAGAAGAGAGGAGAGAGGAGAGAAGAGGAGACCAGAGGAGAGGAGAGGAGAGGAGAGCAGAGGAGAGGAGAGGAGAGGAGAGGAGACCAGAGGAGAGGAGAGGAGAGGAGAAGAAAGGAAAGGAAAGGAAAGGAAAGGAAAGGAGAGAAGAGGAGAGGAGAAGAAAGGAGATCAGAGGAGAGGATGGGAGGGTAAGCAATGATGAACGAAACGAGGAAGAAGGAGGGGAAGTGAGATGGGGAAGGAAAGAAGTGAAAAATTGCCAGAAGTCGAGGATAGAAAAGACTGAGGGGATGTATTACAACAAGGAGGAAAGAGGAGTTATGAAGGAAGGAAGGAAGGAAGGAGAGGAAGAAAGGACGGAGAAAGGAAAGAGAGACAGATTGGAGGGCAGGAGTATAAGAGCAAGGAAAGGAAAGAAGAAGGCTAGAGGGGGGGAGAGTGGTGGAAGTAAAGGAAAGGAAGGAGGAATTGAAGTAATGTAAAGGAGTTAGAAAATGAAATGAAGGGAAGCAAGAAAGAAGGAAGGACACAAAGGACAGCAGGAGGAGGAAATAGCAAAGGAAGGGAAGAAATTAAGCATGAAGGGAGAGTAAAGGAGGGAAGGAATAAGTGTGGAATTGAATCATGTGTTGGGTCAGTTATCCACCTGGATGGGGGAAGGCTGGAGGGGCATGATGGCAGATTTCCTTGACGTTGTGCGAAGAAAAGGGTGGAGGAAAGAAGGAGAGAAAGGAAGCAAGGAGTGGGAAGGAAGCAAAGACAGGATGGAGGGATGGAGGAAGGAGGGGACAATGCAAGAAGAGGAAAGGAACCACAGAAGGAGTGATTCAGCAGAAAAAAGGTGAATGGTGGATAGAGGGAAGGGAAGCAAGGAGTGAGGAAGGGAAGGAAGCGAAGTAAGGATGGAAGGAGGTGAGGAGAGAGAGTGATGGAGAGGACGAATGAAGAATAAAAACAAAAACAATCCTGAGGGGAAAACAACAGCTTTGCTATTTCAGTTTCTGTAATACAGTCGCTGCCTCTCTCCTCTCTCACGTCCTCTACGTGATGCAGCAGGTTTTTTTTTCCGCCAGCTCGTCCGTCTTTCAGGTTGAGGAAAAAAAAAAAAATGTTTTGAAACAGACTGATTCATCATTCAACACTATTCATCGTCCTGCTGTCAGATTTGCCCGCAAGGCTGCCAGTCAAAAAACAGGAAGCCAATAAAC
The DNA here is from genome assembly GCA_916701645.2 of Sebastolobus alascanus. Classification (NCBI taxonomy): domain Eukaryota; kingdom Metazoa; phylum Chordata; class Actinopteri; order Perciformes; family Sebastidae; genus Sebastolobus; species Sebastolobus alascanus. The sequence goes on from CAKAOJ020000179.1 coordinate 948,992, forward strand.
CACCTTGCACTCGGTAGAGGGGGAAAAAAAAGAAGCCGGCTTGCCACAACAAACCCCCCCCCAACTCTTCTTCATGTGTGAGGAAACAGGCAGTTGATCCGGGAAGCGGCGGGAGGAAGAGTGATGAGACGGCGGCGGTAACGCTTTGCAGAAGGTCGAGTCAAACGTGAGCATCTGCCAACAGAAAGTGATGTTTTCTTTCTGACACTCACCGCCTTTGAGTGCTGGCGTTGATAAAGTGTGCCAGAGAAGAGGCCGTATATACATGTGGGACAAGAAGAGGAGAGGGTGGGAGGGATGTTTACGATCAGCGCCTTTAGCCAAATGTTCAAACTGTAGCTCCGATAAGCAATTTACGGCCCCTCGATTTAAGTGTTCAAAGAGAGGAGGTGAGCCATCTGCTCGCCGCTCTCCAGCCCTCTCATGTTCACATGTGTCACCGAACGAGCCCGTTAGAGGCCGTACGCTGCAGACTTGAGGCTGATTGTTTCAATAGGAGCGGTTGGTGGTTATCTTCGGCTGTTCCACAGGACACGACGGCGCGCCACGGAAAACTCCGCCGGGTTGAATCCCCGGATGATTCTCGGCAAAGAAAACACAACATTGTTCATTCTTGCAAGATTATAAATGTGAGGGGAAGTTGTGAATGTGCCCTCTCATCTGGCCTGTACAGATAACGTGCTCTGAAGCAAGGCATTTAACCACCAAACCCCAAAGTGGAGTCAGCAGACGGACGTAGAAGTATTCAGTGGGTCCCTGGAGTAATGTGAGCTGAAACTGACTGGAAATTTGCACAAAAAGAAATGGAAAAACTCATATGATTCAAATGAAAATGTGAGCTCTGTTGCACCTGTAACCACACCCTCAACAGTGATGTCAGAGCGTACTGACAGACCCCGGAGTACACGTCTACATCACCGCAGCAAGGTGTTGGACTACTGGGGATCAGCTGCTGTTAAGTTGCTCTTAAATGCTGAATCCCTCCAAAAAAACGGACCTAAAAGTAGTTACCATGGCAGATCTATAGTTATTTAACAAAAAGTTTAAACTAAGAGTAAGTTGACTATCATAATGTCACTTTTCTTGGCCAATGATGAAGAAAGAATGTGCTAATCATAGAAACATCGAGGCAGATATAAATGTGAATCAAGAAGCCACATGTTTTGGATAAATGAGAGTGTAAACACACTGTGTAGAAACATGTTTTTGCTTCTCTGATTTTTAAAGAAAAAAAATGTTCCTGATTAAGTGAGATTATAAAATGAAACACACGGTATTTGGGAAAATGTTGAACTTTAATGCTGCGCGTTGGGGCTGAAAAAAAGTAGGGCTGTCCTCGACCAAAGAAGTCGACTAAAACTCATATGAGTTTGTTGACTAATCGATTAGTTGATTCAGATCTGTAAAACTGAGTTTCTCCACAAAGGATCACACAAAAGCACCACTTTAAATCTAATATTGTGTTTACCAGAGATGTGCTCAGAAGTTTCTTGGAAATAAGTTGTTAAAAGCATAAAAAAAAGCATAGAAAATGACTAATCGAGCAAAGAAATCTCAGTTGTCTGAGACCAAAACGACCAATTAGGGGGCAGCCCTAGAAAAAAAGTGTGCAGATATTTAGGCAAACTCTTCCATGTGAACAGGAAGTTGAACCGTTTCATGAAGAGACAAGGCAAAAGTGAGCATGGCTCACATACCCCCGCTCACCGTTTGATCCCTACTAAAGTAGAGCCAAAGGTTTTGCCCTTTAGGAACTAATGGAATAAGGCTGTTGAGCACAATGTAGCTTATAATTAGCTCACCTTCCTCAAGTCCAGGATGGCAAAAAGTTTCTAAATTTTGGCCACCCTGGACTTCTAACCCCTAAAAAGCACAACTAGACCAAAAAGTCATACCAAATTTGACGTTCCTAAGTTAAATAGTTTCTGAGTTCTGCTCCGGAAACGAAAGTGTGACACATGAACGGACGGAAGGACGGGAGGACGGACACGCGGAGCGCTATATACCCCCGGGGTATAAAAAGTTACCTCTGTTTTCTTCAAATGTGAGAAGCTGTTTGTCTAATCTGTTTTTGTATCCAACACTAAAAAGCATTAGACCTTCTAATGTACTGACATTACGTCATGTGGTTTCTGGGTTTTGAAGTCTTCAGATATGAAGACGGTGGAGAGTGATGCTTTAATGTTGGGTAGAAAAGCTGCAGACTGATCAGTTATGCACATGGTAATTCCGAGCAGTAAATACCGTACTTCTGAGCAGCTGTGGAGCTGGATGCACTTCCTGTCCCGACAGCCTCCACCGACTGGGAGGTTAAAGCCCCGCGCGTCCCTGAAGGCTGCAGCAAAACCATCACATCCACATCCTTGAAGACCGTCCAACCGCCATGTTGGCAGACGGCTGGCTCGCCATCACAGCTGAACCAGATGGTAAAGGTGACAAAAGGTGCCAAAGGGGATTATGCTCTGTGGGTCTCAGTATGTGTGTGAGGAGAGAGAATCAAGGCATATTCTCACAATGGGTTTTGTGTTTGCTTCACACCTGCTTTACCCAACAACATAATATGCATTCTCTCTGTGAGCCATCTGTCCACCTGCGGCGAGGGAAATTTAATTTGGTCACACAGAGGCAAACTGTAAGTAACACCTACCTAAATGCACTAATTTGGGGGATGTCGCATTTACACACAAACAAGTGCAACAGAGGGAACCGCTACGACACATCGCCATCCATCCTCTGCTCGTTCTGTGCTAATAATCAAGTCAGAGGGTAAAATAATAAAAACAAGACTGCAGAGATCTCCATCTAATCAAGTTAATCGTGTATTTTAATGAGCCCTGAAGGTCTCATTCTCTCAAAGCAAGAGAGGAAACTAAACAGTGAGCTCTCTTTTGTTTCCTTCTGATTTCCTCATAGAAATAAAACAGGAGTAGAACGGACATTAGCTGTTTGCTGTGGTCATTTGACTATAGAGAAAATGGCGATTGCTGTTAGTAGTTATGGTGACAGCACACGTCAGTGGGAATGTAAAGTGTGTTGCTAAAGTAGTCGCAGAGCCAAATCAATGTCTGTTAAAGCCAACAAATACTTTCTTTCTTACTTATAAAAGTTACAGCCGGCATGGCGTGACCACACACACATACCTGCAGTATCTTATAAAGTAAACAAACATTGGTCACAAACAAAAAAAATCAAAATGCATTTCTCGATAATAGTGGTACGAGTTCGTTTTTTTGTCCAATGCTTTAAGAGCTGTTTTAAAGGTTAAAGCCTGGCTTTCTGCAAAATATATCACTTTAACTGTTTCATACTGCGTACTACTGAGGAACGCAGTATGTACTGTACACTGTATACTGCGTTCCTCAGTAGTCTGCAGTAGGCGGTTTCAATTACAGCCTGTTAGTATGTGGTGTGGCCGTGGCTCCCTCCTGATTACAGCTCATTCGCTTCACCTGTGCAAACTGCACAGCTGCCTTCCATCTACTCATCAACTTCACAGTATATCTACTCCGGTTCTAGATCATCACAGATCATTGTTTCAACTCTAGTGGTAGATACTCACCAACAACTCTCCTTCCTCGCTCTTGTTCCTTCACCCTCCTCCATCCTCAATCCCACCGGCTGTCCTCCAGGCCTTCATTCCCTCATCTCCACCCTCAAAAAAGATTGCAATATATACCCATTCTCTTTTAAACCTCACTCCCTGTGTCCTTTCTCTGCGTTTGGGTCCTCCTCACTCACTGATCACGACAAAAACGGTTTCTTATATAAATCAACTTGTTTCAAGAAATTTGTTCTTGACTCTATAGTGCAGCAATCTGCCTTAAAGCAGGGACACACATTAGGTCTGTTGACAACAAACACAGGACTTTCAACCAGGAGACCAGTGTCCCAAAGTGATGTTGAGTTATTTTAAAGTTGGTGATTTTCCATACTCATGCTACATTGTTTACGTACGTATTTTAAGCCCAACCATGATGTTTTTCCTAAACCTAACTAAGTGGTTTTGTTGCCTTAAAATGCATTATCATGACACACAGCATGTCTTTAAAATGTTGTACTGTCTATACGCCTTCCAATGAGATCAGGTTGTACAAATACACCTCTAATACTGGTGTTGCGATTGTCGGTTCATATCCCGATTACTGTTTGCATAAACGAATCCAGATACTGCTTTGTGTGTTCCGCCATCTATCAGTGATTATTAGTGATCATTACTGCGGTGGCAAGTTGTAGCGACTCTGTGTTAACTGGTGACTTTCAGCTGAATGCATCCATGGCTGCTTGTAGTAAACTTACATGAATAGTTGCCAAGGATAATAAACACAGATGGGTATATAATTAAAATTGAAGGCTTTTACGGGGACACCTGCATGTTCTGTTCTACGTGTTTTCGCAGTATTTTTACTTTATTTTTTTCATATCCAAACTGCGACTGAGCATTTTAAACATTTAACCCCCAAGGTTGTTTTGTCTCTTTTTTTCAGCAAATAAAGTTGAATCACATCAGTAACCCAAAAGTAACCCAAATCTGTTTTCTTTCTTCCAATCCTTTCTTTCTGGCCAGAAACGTTGAAGTTCAGCAGCCAATATCATTTTGCTAAGACTAGTAAGACCACCGGACTGTGACCCTGTAATATGAGAGCATGTTTAGACTCGCCCTGCCTACTATCACATCTAAATGTCTCCACAGGAGACATATAAGGCTGCTAACAGGAGCTCTTCTCTGTTCCCTGTGTAGCAGCAAGAAACGAACATATACAATAGAATCATCATATAATAATTGCCTACTTTGATCTGATTTTATGGACTATTTCACACAAACAATTATTTTCCACTATTGCGAAAGCATGTCATGTCTAAGACAATTTTTCAACATATTTTCCTGCTTTGTACCAAATTGTTAGTGGATTTCTACTGAGTCATGTTATCTTGCTGATGGGAGGTCGCAGTGGCAATCACACCTGAATATTTGACAACTAGTTTAAATAAATTACATGCACGGATGAGCGTTGCTCTTTTTTGTCCCCTTGTTTTATTCACATGAATTTATTAGCTTTCAATGGCGCTTTGGGCCAAAGCTTCCTTCTAATTTCTGACTTCCACAACATTATGACAGAGCAACATCAGAGAGACTTTGTATTGTAAATTTAACAGACAATATCATGCAGGAACCACAGGAGATTTCAAATCTTCATAACTCACGGACCCCTTCCTCTCAGCACAATACAAAGAGCTCCTATCCGTGGTGTTTGCACAAGACTTAGAAGAAGAGAGCAAAAATCAATAAGCAGCAAGGTTATTCGTTCCTGGTGAGGACGGAGGCCTGTGTGCTCTGTCAGACAGCCAGATCAACTTCACAAGAAAGAAAAAGCAAAAAAAAAACAACTATCATTAATTCATGGACATGGAGTCCTACGGTAAAGCTCCAAAGTATCATTATCAGTGTGTGTGCTGGCATGATGGAAGTAACAGCTTTCCCAAATGGGCTGCAGAAAACCTGGTAGGTACACCCGTCTGTCTATGTGTTGGTAGCAGTGAGAACGGTGTGAACTGTAAATATAACAACCTGACCGAGGAGGAGAAGTGTCGGAGAGTAAACTGAAATGAGCCGAACTCCAGCAGCATACGAAAAAGCTATAGAGAGAGGAAAAAACTAAAAAACTAAAAGTATGTGTGTGTGTGATTTTGTGTGTGCGTGCTTTGCCTCCAAGCCGGTTATCATCATAAAGTCCTCCTGCATTATTTACGAGCCTGTCAAAGGACACGGAGAGTATAAGACAACACAGAAAAAACAGCTCGGGGTACTTCAATGCATTTGCGGAGTTAATCTGAGACTGGGACACGTCGCTCGCTGCTGACTGAGACTGGCGACGGCAGCTCAGCTGATTGGACCGATATTGAGAAAGATAGGCGGCCGTATATATTCGAGCTGACACGTGGGCTGGGTGCAGGTATGGTAATATAGTGGAGGCCCCGCTGAGCCGAGTGAAGAATCAATTTCTCTGGGCGGTTATTGAATAGAGATTGCAGCAGCATTACAAGCAGATGTGATAATCGTCATTATAGGTATCACAGTGTCCAATAGCAACAGTTATGATATTCAGTACACCACATGTTCTATGTGTGTGTTGCTCCTCTCAGGAGGCCTTCACATCGAGCATGTGTCGACTCTGTAAGTGAGTGACAGCTGTTTGGTTTGGTTCATTCTGGAGAGAACGGTGTCATTCAATCTCAACATGGCACTAAAAAATAGCACATCAAAAATGTGTTTGCTTCTTGGAGGAGTTGTGCGGTTGCTGCAACGTATATCCAATCGAACGCACCCCCGCAGTGCATTTAAGCTCTCAGCGCTCCACTATGCCTGCTGCTGTTCTGCTCACCTGCTGTACCTTCTGCAAAAAACTGCTGCTACTGCTGCTGTTGATATCGCATTTCATATGCTCCATCGTCACCTCTGCATCCACCCGTAGCAACATGTTTTCACTCCCAACTCGTCAAATACTGCAGCTTGGTCATTGGCCCTATACGCTTCAAACTAGGCAGCTCGGTCGCGCTTTTGGCGTGTCATTTGTACGCTATGTAGTCTGTACTGACTGTAATGTAAACACATCTGCGTAAACATGCTACACTCAGAGCTAGTGATGTAGAATAAAAAGTGAGAAAGTCTGCTTATGGTGAGCAGGAGGGGTCCAACAAACACAGGACTTTCAACCAGGAGACTGGTGTTCGAGACCAGTGGGGTTTTTTGTAAGTTATGTTTGTGACGTGTTTGCCGTAGTTATGTTACTTTGTTTCCGCACGTATTTTACTTAGTTCAAGCCCAACCATGATGTATTTTGCAAAACTAAGTGGATTTGTTGCGTGGCGTGACACACGAAAGGCCTAAAATATGTTCAAATGTGTGCGCGGAATGTCCTTGTCGTGCTATGTATATGCCTTATTGGGTTGATCTATGACGCTCTAGGTACCCCTCTAGTGTCAGGAAAAGATTGTGGTTACTTACTCAACAAAAATACTTGGTTAAGTTTAGGAAAAGATTGTGGTTTGGGTTAAAATATGTATGTTTGTTACATAAAATACCAAAATTCGGAATTTACGAAGCAAAACTATGGTAAAACCTCAGCGTTGACTTGGTTTCACACGGGACGTGAACAGCGGCCTCCTGGGTGAAAGTCTGTTTGACAGTAGACGGTACAGATGCACTTTGCTTATAGACATACTGGCTCTGACTGATGTTTCTGTATGTGTGCAGCTTCAACTCAGACTTAGAAACTCCTGTCAAGTGAAGTCATACAGCTCGGAATGAATCTTTGAACTCATTTTTGCCTCAATTCATGCTTTCTGCATTTAACCCACGACTGTTCATATCTTTTCATTGATTCTGAATGCAGTATTATCAGGCTCCCATAGTAACTCATAGCATGTTATTGTTGTATTGATTTCATATGGGTGTATATTGTAGGTGTCAATCAATACTGATGTGATCTTGATTTTTTTCATCTTGGGACTGTTTTGGAAATAAGTGTTTTTTCACTCTAACATGCTATCCCTTTGTGTTTCTTGTATATCCATAAAATCAATCCATATATTCAAGTAAGTTTCACTCTTCTATTCAGTTCAGATTTATATTTGACCAGATATTAATTTTTCTTTGAAGCCCGAGCAAACATTAAAGTGAGGTCAAACAGCAGCCTGGACTGAAGATCATATTGAGTTCCTCACCAGAGAAGAGACCAGAAAACTTGTTGATGTTGTTGTGACTTCTCGCTCTGCCACCAAACTCTGTAACCTGGCAGCTTGACAGGTCACCAAACTGTGTCCAGTACACGACAGATTGAATGTGACTGTTGTTTACTGGCCCTGGTGTGTTTGTAATCAGCCAGTTTGAACCTAAACAAGCCAAACAAAGAAATAAAAAAGCAAAGTCAAATCCCCCTCAGGCTGTTTGCACCTAAGCAAACAACATGTAGAACACTCACACTAAAACTCAGAGCACTAATGATGAATATAAGTAAACCTGAAATGTAGTTTTCTCAGAGCTGTTGGAAGTCACACACATATGGTGAAGCACAAGTCAGTTATAATTTGACAGGATAATGTTGTCGACCATGTTGGCCCCTGTTTTCCTGGTTGTCCGATGTGATCTCATGGGAAGATGTATAAATGCACGTCACTTTTAAGGACATTTCGTGTGTTTAAGGTTTTTGGTGTGAAATGACCCAACCCGTTCTCACCCCCCAACTCGTCAAATAGCCTACCCACGCTTGGTATCTAGCCCCCTCGGGGTTTGATACCGACACACCGAGGCACCCTTTAGTGTCTGTACGAGATGCACCGGGCTTTCAGCTAACTCAATGTAAACTCACCTGTGTCATTATTAGACAGTCAGAGCAATGTAGTATAAAGTGTAAGGCTGACCCAAATGTTTCGAAGCTTCGACCGTTGCCATGGTAATCGACGTCCAAATCAGAATTCGAAAGCATTGCATTTTTTATAATAGCAAATATTACATAAAATAAGTAATAGTCAGCCCACATTATTCATTATGCATCGACATTAATTATTATAAATTATTCTCAGACGGATGGCGCTATGTGTTCTGTGGAGAGAGTGTGTGTGTGTGTGTGTTCGGCGCTGTCCAGGTTACTGAAACGCAGCAGATGAGATCAACAGACAAAGTCTCAAAAAAGCCACGTCTTTTATTTTATATGTTGGCATAGGCTACGTTTATTTATTCATTTATTTAAAGGGCTACATATGAGCAAATTTGTTTTGATGGGCTAATTCGCTATAATTTATTTGATGTGATTATTGCACATTTTGTTGCCGTTTTTGTTTCAATAAAAAGGAAAATCCCTGAAGTCTGATTTTTGTCTTCATGTCTCATTGTACAATATAAGTAAAATAATTACCGAGAGTTTGAGAAAAGTTTGACAGCTTATGTTTCTCTCCCCTCCCACCGCCGGTTTATTGCTCGGGCTTATTGAGGCTCAAGCAACAGGATGCTCCATGTGTAAAGATGTAACGGCAGCGAGGGGTTTTTACTTCGACACAACCTGCCACGAGAAAAAAACACAATCTTTTCCTAACCCTAACTAAGTGGTTGTGTTGCATAAACCTAACTTCCTGTGAAAACAGAAGTTCATTTTGAAAAGACACTATGCATATAACGAACATATATTGACACATCGTTTCTACGCTAGAGGGATACCGAGAGCATCATACAGTAGTTTGAACCTTAAGGCCACTGACCAAGTTGCCGTACTAAGAATGTGTTGAAGTGACAACATGAAAAGCAAAAAAACTTGTCGTATTATTCATACGCCATTTGGTGAGACCAGACTGCATTGTAGGACATGGAGAGGCGTTCAGGTGCTGCTTCTGGGCAGGAAAACTCTATATCCATCCAAGACAACAGCACATGAATGCATTAATGTCAAAAAGAAGGTTATAAAAAAAAAAGGTCTGAAACCAAAGCAGGCAACATGTATCATTAAACTTTAAAAGGTCTGTCTGAACAAGAGCCAAGACTGTCAACAGCTTTGATATTGCAGAGCAGCCATGGGGGTGGGGGGGTGGGGGAGGGGGGGTGAACGCTGAGCTGTTTGAAGTCAGCTGCTACCCTGGATTTGTTGTGCACCTAAACTTTCCCTGCACTCTGTGTTCTGTCCAGTTGCAGCTCCAGTTTGAAAGCGGGCCATTTTTTTTTTTTATAAAGGAGTTTTGACAACTCTATTGTGCTGTCCATTCTGAATGGACAATAAAGCCAGACGACACTCTTTCATTGGAATTTCAATTTGTTTGCTAGGCTGAGATGATCGCTTTGAAGTGGGCGAAAGAATCACAGCGACTGAAGCTCTGCACCACCCTCCACCCACACCGGCCTCATCTGCATGACGGATCAGGAGGTGGAGGAGGAGGAGAAATTAATACATTTTAGCATCTGACATCCAAACACACCTCCAATCTGATATCGCTCCATTAACAACTGCAAAACACAAGTCTGAAGAGGATAGCTAGACAACATGTATGCATCCCTGAGTACAGGATGCATCATAAAGGGAGATTTGTCAGGTTTTTAATACTCTTATCAACATGGGAGTGGGCAAATATGCTGCTTTATGCAAATGTATGTATATATGTATTATTGGAAATCAATTAATAACACAAGACAATGACAGATATTGTCCAGAAACCCTCACAGGTACTGCATTTAGCATAAAAAAATATGCTCAAATCATAACATGGCAAACTGCAGCCCAACAGGCAACAACAGCTGTCAGTGTGTCAGTGTGCTGACTTGACAACGACTAAACTGCATGTGATTATCATAAAGTGAGCATATCTGTAAAGGGGAGACTCGTGGGTACCCATAGAACCCATTTTCATTCACATATCTTGAGGTCAGAGGTCAAGGGCCATGGTAATTTTTATTCGGCAAAATTTAGCGTAAGTTTGGAGTGTCATTTTACTCTTCTATATTTGCACTACTATTTGCACTATTCGCACCATTGGCACACTGTCACTTCACTGCTGTACTTATGTTATCTTATTTTTATTTTATTTCACTTTATTCTATTTGATTGTATCTTTTATAAGGTGTATTGGTGTTGGGACTTGTTGTCTAAGCTACTGGATGCCTAAATTTCCTTCGGGATCAATAAAGTATCTATCTATCTATCTATCTATCTATCTATCTATCTATTTAGCCTTCTCTGCGACCAGTTAGTGGTACCAATGGATTCCTTAAGATTTCTATATGATGCCAGTATCTTCACTCTAGCTTTAAAACTGAGCACAACCTAAAAATTGCAAGTTGTGTTTATGCGTTAAAACAAATTTACGTTAATGCGTTATTAATGTGTTAACTTTGACAGTCCTAACTTAAATGCATGACAGGAAAAGAGGAATTTTAATAAGTGCATCCTCAAAAATAATGTTCTTTTTGAAGAATATTAATAATACAACACTGGTGTACTTAAACTTTTTAATTTGAAGACAAAGTAGCTGCAGTAGAGTCCCGGACCACCAACGTTGCACCTTCAGAGCAAGTTAAGATGGTCCAAAAGGCTCGAGCTTCATCAGCAGCAGCAAACACCCGGGTAAACAAACCCAAAACAATTATTGAATTGTTATTGGTCTCCTTACTCTCCACCTTGAATAGTGTGGAGTAAGCAATGGGGAAACGAAGTGCAAATTGTCTTTTGTCGAATACTGGCCCAGTCATTTTCAATAACACTTGTTTAATTCCCCCATGATCTCCCCCCGAGGAGAAGTTTCTTTCCTGCAACACAGGCATTCATTGATTTGCAGCACCTTTACGCTAATTAGGAAACCAAACTGAATCTGGGATGACTTGCGTCTGACATTCACAAAGAGACAACACAGGCAGGGACTTGTGTGAGAGCTGAGGCAATTAGCAAAATAACAAAACAAAGTTTGGGGATTTGAAACCTTATTTGCACACTTTGTTAAAGCAAAAGGTGACTAATAAGCAACCGCGTTCGGGGGAATGGTTTCCTGCTTTCAAAAGTTTTCTCAGCGAGTCTTCAAAGGCTTGCACAGCTTTAACTTTTCATGTCAGGCATTCGGCTTGCTTGTTCAGAGTGTTTCAGTGGAGGGTTCACCTCTTACATCACCAGCATCACAAGCATCCAGTAGAAAGGACTGGGTAAAGGTCAAAGCCACGGGAACATGGTAATATTCCTGCTGCCTAAAAATGATCCCCTAAGAAAAGAGAAGATTTATGGAGAGGTCTGTAGACCACATACTGTAGAGAGAGAAGAGATAGAGAGGGGTATTACAAGTTACAGGATCATAACAGTTTTGTTTTATTGTGCCAATAAGCAATATGCAAACTATGCTTCCTGTTGGCATGAACAGCACCGTGAAATGAAAGTAAGCACTCAATTCATGCCTGGAAAAAACAGGCAGGAGCAATTTGAAGGGTGCAATCTGGTGCAATATCTGTTAAATTGCTCGATCGGTACGCAGCATTGGTGAATGTTACAATACTAATAAAATAGTCGCTCTGCTCTGCTGTTAAAGCCACTAAAAACTTTGTTTGAAATCATACATGTTAAGTTGAAAGCTGTACTAATACCCAGCCCATTTCCCGCAGCAGCAGAACCACTGTACACTACATGCCAACGCCAAACCTACCTGGTGAACATAGTGGAGCATTTAGCAGCTAAAGACGCAAATATTTCCCTCAGGAGTTGGTGAAGACCAAACCAAAGCTAAAAAAAAAGAGTGAACATTGGACCTGCATTCGTTGCTGGGTCCAGTGGGGTCTGAGACGTGAAGCCAATGCTGAAGTGCCTTAAACCTGCATTCTCTCTAACAGCCAGCAGGGGGCGACTCCTCTGGTTGCAAAAAGAAGTCTGATTGTATAGAAGTCTATGAGAAAATGAGCCTACTTCTCACTTGATTTATTACCTCAGTAAACATTGTAAACATGAGTTTATGGTCTCAATCGCTAGTTTCAAGTCTTCTTCAATACAGCATGATGTTCATTTAGTAAATTATGGTCCTATTTAGAGTCAAAGAGACCATAAAGCAGGGGATGATTTAGGGCGGGGCTACTTTGTGATTGACAGGTCGCTACCACTGCATTGTCCGGTCTGGGAGTTGTCCGTGTTTTCGTCTTAGAACTTTAACCCTTTCACAGTGTTTTCACTTCATGAAAGTTATTTATAATCGTTTTGGTCGCCTGAACATGTCTTATTCAGCATTCGGTTGTACTTAGCTCCACCCTCTCGTGTCACTTCTGGTTGTAAAAATCCAACATGGTGACGGCCAAAATGCCGAACTCAAGGCTTCAAAAGCTGTCCACAAACCAATGGGTGACGTCACGGTGATTACGTCCACTTCTTATATACAATCTATGGTTGGGGAGCCAGAAACATTACTCCAAATGAATGCTAATGTGGCTCCATGTCTGATGAATCTGTAAATGGGCAACTGCATGCTAACACATTACCGATAATAACTTAAAGGTCATTAGTCAATGTTGTAGAGCTTGTTCCACTGCTGCCAAGTGGTCAACACATCTATTAATAGTGCTTTAAATTTAGAATCATTCCTTAGAGTCTGACAGCCCAATTCAACCCACAAAACAGCACATACAAAACACAAACACAGAAATCTGTCATGTGAAACGGCAGATAGTTATGAAGGATTTGCTTGTATCACTATAATTAGTTGGAAATGATTGAAAAGCAGGTTTCCAGGGACCTTTAACTCTGAACCGAGAAAATGCACGAGTAGCACTCTCTTCAGTCAGCTCCTGTTGAGCTGAAGTACCCTTGAGCAATGCAGTAAAGCCTCAGCTGCTCTATGCTCAACAGGAGAGGACCGTGCAGACGTGAACGTGGAGAAGCAGGGCGTTGCTGTAAAAGAGCATGTTCACTCTGCAGACCTTCCCTGTTATAAGACACAGAAGTCTTATAGAAACGATTATTATATCAGTGACCTCAGGCTGAGATTAAAATCCCCCGAATGCTCATTTGTAGTTCAGACAAATGGATAAAACCTGCATGCATGGTATCTTGGTTATAAGCCCACAGCACACACTGCTTTAGTTAAAGCTGAATCTTTTGTCCTTGAGTCGAGCAAACTCGCTATTAGCCTAACAATAGCATACCATGACCATTTCCAAACAGAAATCTCTTAAAGAATAATAGCTTTCCTCTCTATTCACTGAGCAGCTTTAGCCCAATATATCAAGAGTGTTTTCCCAGACTGCTGCAGAGTACATGGAATTAACAGTATAACAGTATAATTAAGCCTAATGTCCCCCTAAAGCAAAAGTAGGTCGAATCCTAATGCACGAAACTAATGTTTTCATTATGATGAAACATAAAAAGAAAAACACTTTTAGCACTGCAACCTGCACTGGAAACACAACTGGGAACAAAACAGGGACAGATGTGGGACAGAAACTGGAAACACCCGCAAGCACAAAATAAAAAAAAAGGCATAAAAATGAAAAGGAAACACTAATGAATGCTCTGCAGTTATACAGCTACATACATCAACGAGTCTAAAGAAGACGTTTTTCACTTTCTCACTTGGAATGTTAAAGCAGAGGTCTGGGAAGGCTGCAAGGACAAGAGCCAAGCAAATTACTCTGTCTCCGGCAATCAAGCGGCGGCGTCTCGCGGTGTGACCTTGCAGCCGGACGCCGCCGACCTCAGCCGACATTTGAAGCTGACTCGGACGAGTTGCTGCTGCTCTCATTGTCTCCTGTCTCGTCTCAAAGAGCAGGAGGAACATCCCTCCTGGCAGGTGGTTTACTCTTTTTATTTATCATTCATTAAAATTGAGAACAAGGCTTCACCCCAAGCCAAAAATACTTTAAAGTCACACTGACATTTACCAGATAGTCTGACATACTCAAGGTCCACTTGCTAGTTGTTGTTTTGTTTTTTTAGCTTTAAATTGCATTGCACATTCTTTAAGAGGAGAATTTGCTCAGTTGTCATGGAGACGGATCTGTTGACATGAGGATCTAATTTCCTCACTTTAAGCACTTATCGGCTTAAAGGACAATTCAAGGGCCACTTCATAATTTTTTTTTTTCTGGAACCTAGACAGACATGTCGCGTTAAAAGGCGTATGAATGCAACGATAACACGCAAGGCATTTAGCGTGCATAAGAACGCCTTTCTTGATCTCCACGTGTAATTTGAACGCCGTGTATCCTGTATTGACTGCAATGTAAATGCATCCGTTTATAAATGCTACGGAAAGAGTTAGTGACGTAGTATAAAAAGTGAGAAAGACCACTTATGGTGGGCGGGTGGGGATCCGGACGGGTCCAATAAACAGTGGACTTTTAACCAGGATGCCCGTGTTACCCATGTAAAGTCGTGCTATTTATACACCTTACCATGAGACCAGGTTGCATCTGCTGATGGAGAAGAAGAAGGTGTAATATGTCTGAAAGTTTTGGGAAAAATAGTAAGGGGAGTAAGTGGTCAAACTACTATTTTCAAGGACAAGAATGAACTTCATTTAAACCCATATTTTACTTACATGCATTTTAAAATAAGGCAGATTATGTGAAGTTTATGAGAGCGAGACGATCCTAAAAATTAGTAGAATTGTTGATGGTATTTTACTAAAAAAAGAACAAGTTTTATATGACATAAATAACTAGTTTGTGCATAAAGTTCAAAGAAACTTTGTTTAACATGCAGAAACTGTGTCACCTAAAGGGCAACACATACAAACGAAAAGGTTTATCCTTCTTATTAAAAGTCGTGTATTTTTGTCTTGTTAAAATGCTATCAATAGTTTGACTCTTGTTAAAATGCTATCAATAGTTTGACCTGGTGCGAGGGTCATACAGTTTGTCCGCTATATGAAGAATGTTTCTATTACAGGACATAATGAGAAAAAAAAGGATTTCTTTGGGGACCTGAATGTGTTGCAGTTTTAACTGATAATATGCAAAACATATCCTGAGCAGCGCTGACCTCCAGTGCCCTTAAAAAGTCCTCGTCCCGTTACCACATTGTGTAGGGCAGATTGTTGTATACTTATTAAAGTCAGTCTCAAGACACTGAAGTTTGAATACTTTTTCCATTTGTGTGCAAATTTACGAGATTAGCTTTGACGTCCACCGGGAGCCTCCTGCTTCGGTACTTTCCAAGAGTCGCTTGGCCAATGATTTCATCACGAAGTTGGGTTTCAGGGATGTGTTGATTATCTCAGAAGTAACGGTTTCTATTTATGCACAGCTTAAAGGTCTGAGTAAAATAAGAGAGCTCACAAGTGGTTTGAATGCTTGAGAATGTTGTGCGTCTCAGAAGGAGGAGAAGATGTAGGGCGGGAGGAGGGAGGGAAAGATTTGATGATATTAAGAAAGAGCGGAAAGAGGATGATTTGAGGAATGGGAGGCAGATGGGGAGTCGTTTGCTCATTTGGAGGTGGAATAAAGAGTTGGAAGGGTGGAGATAGAGAGGTTCGGTGTCCTTCATGGACTGTGTATGAGGCTGTGATATTATTCACACCTGGATCAACTGCAAATTAACTGGTAAATCTGCAGCCGTTTTCCTCTAAAATGCAGAAGAAGGAAAGAAAACATGTTAATACTCAAATAAGGTGCCACAAATTTGCACTTATGCAGAGAGTAAATGTAAGTTTAGTTGTTACTTTTTCCAAACATGCTTTACAAAAAAAAACAGCAAGATAAACTGGATAGCTGCTTTATTTACCAAACTTACCAGCTCTTAATTGGTAATGGAAATATTGAATCTTTGCCACTACTAATGCTAGCCTCCAGCTAGTTTGCAAATCAGTTACATCTGAGAACCACAATAGACCTGTTTTTGTCTTTTTTCAGGAGCGTACACGGGGTCTTTATGGGGAGATAGCAGGTCAACAGTAGATGTCACATAGAAGTGGTGTACAACATCTGAAAGCTGGGAACCTGCTCAGCACTGTGGGTCAAGTTCTAGTTATAAGTCAGAAATAAAAATGGATTAACTAATGGATTAATTAATTAAAGTAAACTGTAGAAGTGTATAAGGGTTTAGAACATTATGATAGAAGTATATGATGGTCAGAGTAGAAATAGATTCAGAAAACAGGAGACAAGCGGTTGGAGTTTAGCTTGCTGCAAAACTGAAACAGAGACGAGATAAGAAATCCAGAGGAATACGTGGAATGATGAGATATAGAGAGGTGACATTTTGAGTTATATCTGGTTATTTTTCTGCAGCATGCATCCTTTATTGCCTTTTTTTTGCTCAAATGTCAGTATTTTAACTTTGTTTGTTGAAAGGAAGGGACACAGGTGGCCTGAACTTACTGGCCTCTTTTACAGTGAGTAAATAAAGGTTGCTAAAGTGAGCAGGAAATAGGACAGACATTTTGTGAGAAGTTAAAACAAGAGCGTACAACCTTTTTTGAACTGTAGAATTTATACTGAGAATGTTGTTGCGAACCATTCAACAGGGGGATCGGGTGGTGGAGTTCATCACGGCTCGGAAATAGGTTGAATTATGAGTCAAGAGCATCGTAACATTTGTAAGTATAGGTCAAAGGTTTGGCCGATGTGTAGCTAGTGGGTGATGATCTTTTGTGCATTGCATTTCTTGTCAGCAAACCCCACGGAAACACTCAATTCAGCTATGTGTTAGTTTGTCTCTCAGTACTTTCTGGCTGAGCTCCAAACCCATTGGTTCCTACTGAAGACTAAAAAAGTAAGGCTGGGACGATTCATCTATCTCCCGATTCAATACTATCAAGATACCTGGGAGCCGATTCAATATGTATTGCGATTTTTAAGTATTACGATTCTACAAGAATTGTGATTTCTGTTAACTTTTTTAACACTAGACCATGAAGGGAAAAAATTGAATCATACACTTTTAGGGACTTTTACTTTGGAAAATATCTAAATTGATACAGTAAAAATGTTAGATTTTCAGCACGTTTGTAGTCTGAGATGTCCCAAAGTCAAATATATTAGTCATTGTCAGGAATTATTTGTTTTTTGTTCTTTCAAGCAACCCAAAAATCAAAGAATAAAGACATTTCCCTCACAAATTAGTGGTATTTTCTTTTTAATTTATAAGGGACATGTAATGTTTTATACTTCTAATAGTTAATATAATCCAATCAATCTTATTTCCATATATGTATTTTGTATAAACAGTTCCCTTTGGTAACACCTTATTTTGACGTAGTCCCACGTGTCTACTTCCTCTAACTTCTCCAAGGTGGTCTCTAGCTCTCCCGTCAGCTCCGTTCTCTGTATCCATCCATGGTCAGCTCCATCGGGGCCGTTTGAATTCATTTAACATAAATGTCAGTATATGGGTGCTCTACAGTTGTAGCGTCGGCCCATTTGACCACTGAGATGAGAGTGACGGCCGGCTTGACCGCAACGTTACTGCAATACGATAACGTTTCCTGTCCGTGACAGAGTTAGCATGCAGCTTTAGCCGTGATGTCTAGCTCTAATTTTCCTGCAATGTGTGAAACCCAAAGTATTTCCATACTTTACTGGATGTGTAGTGTTTACCACGCTGGATTTAATATGGGAGGTCGTATCCACGCGGAATTCATTTTGGCTTGCTTCGGCCGGCTGCAGTTTGTTTTGGTGACAGATACGGAACGGATATGACGTCACGTTACTCTGGCTACAACAATAAAAGCGGTAACTTCCTTCTACCTCCACATAGACTCATGTCTCATCAGACTTCAAAATCGTTAAAAAAAACGCGATACATAGGTGAATTGATTTTATTTCCCAGCCCTATAAAAAAGGCTCAGTAATTTCCTGAAACAGCTGGTCAATGTAGTTTTTAAACTAACGTTACTCAAACGGGAGGAAATAGTGCATTTGTTGGGGACTATTTTCAGCGGCGGATTAATCCACATTTGGTGCTCTAGTGAGTATTTGTGGCAGCAGGACGGTGTATGTGGGATTGAATCAGAATAAACTACAGTGAGTGTTCATAGTGATGCAGGAACATGTCAGCCGGTGCAACAGTGAGGCTCAATGATGGGTTTTTAATCGAGCTCTATGGCACAGAGGAAGATGATATACCATGCTCTGACACCTATATAGTCACAATTCATTTTTGGTCTTTTCATTGGATTTCTTGAAGAAAGAAAGAAAAATATAGACTATCAACAGCCTTGTCCTTTAAGGTTAAATCGGTCTACTGTCGTGAGCGTGAAGAAGAAAGGTACAGCAAAGAAAAAAACGCTGCAGGTTCAAGGAAAAGTAGCAGTAACAGTTATCGAATTATAGTTTAGCTTCTTTTGCTGAACAATAAAATGTTTCCTTGCAGCCCGGCGGCTTAAATGTAGCAGTCTTTGGCAGAGAAATAAAGCCGATGTAAAGGGATAATAAGAAGAGTTTACAAGGACATTCCTACTTGTGAAACACATAGCAGGAGTTTATAAGCGACAACTTTAGCATGGATAGATCCTGTAAAGGGGAATTAAACTAGAACTAAAAACCAACATTTCACCTTAGTAGTATTAGTGTCCGAAGTAACGGTCAAGCCAAATCCCACTGAGGAAATAGAACTAATTGTACCGAGGGACAGGGGGTCTTTAGGGGGAGATAGCAGGTCAACACTACTGTATATGTCACATAGAAGTGGTGTGCATCATCTGAAAGCTGGGAACCTGAAGATTAGTTTGAGATGCAGCTCAGCACTGTGCGTCAAATTGTTCTAGTCATGAATCAGAAATAAACATTAAAAGTGTATAAGGGTTTAGAACATTATGATGGAAGTATATGATGGTCATCCCCATGTTCTATTATGTCTCATAAGTTGTCGGAGCAATTTTGGGGTTGATACCATTTGTTACACAGTTTTGGTGCTAAATTTAACCATTTTTTACCACTTGAGAATTGATAAAAATTGTCAAAAATCCCTCCAAAATACCACATTAAGTTACCAAGACCTTGAGGAACACCATAGAATAAGCCATGCTGTGATTTAGTATCAAAAACCTTTGACATTTGGAGATTTCTGCAACAATGGAATTGTTCGCCGATTGGTATGGCCAGCACTAAAATGTTTTCTTGCAGCCCGGCGGCTAAAAATGTAGCAGGCTTCGGCGGAGAAATTAAGCTGATGTAAAAGGATAGTAAGAATAGTTTATAAGGATCCAGTAAGGGGGATTAATCCAAAACTAAGAACAAACATCTCTCCCTTGGTAGTATTAGTGTCAGAAGTAACGGTCAAGCCAAACCCCACTGAGGGAATAGAACTAATTTACAGAGAAAAAAAAAAACAACCTGTTGCTCACGTAGCGCTACAACTCTCAAGTGAATTTAGTCCAAATGAAATCTATGAAGTCAGGGCGATCCAACCGCTGCTGAGGAGTAATATCACAGGAATACAAGAAGAGCAACAGCAGATGGGGAGAGGAGGGTGGGGGTGTTATGGGAAGAGGATATAACAGCTACTGTAAGTCGACCAGCGTGAGGGTGTGAAGGAGGGATGAAGAAGAGGATGAGGGGGGGATATTAAGCAGCTTCATGCAGGGACATCCTAATGAGATCATACAAATTTCATACATTTATTGCTTCCCTCTGCTTAAAATTCAAAACGCATCCGGTTCATCCGATCAGTGGACCTAAAACTAGCATTCCCCCTCTAACACACACACTGGAGCCAATTAGCTGCAGCTGTGGCGTGTTGCTCGCTGTCTGACCACCACTTCCCGCACAACAACATGATGCCAGCTAGATTAACGCTAATGATGGCCGAGCTGGCAGGTGATGGTACTGGTCTTTTTATGGGTTCATCTCATTTGCTTTGTATCAACAATGTGTCCACAAACTGATGGAAATTTCAGTAGGAAACTTATAAAAAGAGACTTGTGATACCAGCATCCATCCAGCTACATTGTATTTTCATTAAAAGTCTCACAATCTAGACACTAACTAGCATCTACAAGTATGAATGTAGTTTATTAAGAAAAAAAATGCAGCCTATAATCTCAAAGTAAAAGTGATCATAGAGAAGAATATTAAACAGTGTTATATTATTCATGTTTTAACCCGTAGGCTGTGTTATACTAGTCCAGGTGGAGCGAAGGGTTTAGATACAGCAATGCATCATATTTTATGAGGTTGTGATATTATTCACACCTGGATCAACTGCAAATGAACTGGTAAATCTGCAGAAAACATGTTAATACTCAAATAAGGTGCCACAAATTTGCACTTATGCAGAGAGTAAATATAAGTTTAGTTGTTACTTTTTCCAAACATGCTTTACAAAAAAAAACAGCAAGATAAACTGGATAGCTGCTTTATTTACCAAACTTACCAGCTCTTAATTGGTAATGGAAATATTGAATATTTGCCACTACTAATGCTAGCCTCCAGCTAGTTTGCAAATCAGTTACATCTGAGACCCACAATAGACCTGTTTTTGTCTTTTTTCAGGAGGGTACACGGGGTCTTTATGGGGAGATAGCAGGTCAACAGTAGATGTCACATAGAAGTGGTGTACAACATCTGAAAGCTGGGAACCTGCTCAGCACTTTGGGTCAAGTTCTAGTCATAAGTCAGAAATAAACATGAGTTAAATAATGGATTAAATTATTTAAAGTAAACCGTAGAAATGTATAAGGGTTTAGAACATTATGATAGAAGTATATGATGGTCATCCCCGTGCTCTATTATGTCTCATAAGTTGTTGAAGCAATTTTTCGGTTGATACAGTTTGTTACAAAGATTTGTTGCTAAATTTAACCAATTTTTACCACTCAAGAATTGATAAAAATGACCAATAATCCGTCCAAAATGCCACATTAAGTCACCAAGACCTTGAGGAACACCATAGAAAAAAAAATGCCGTGATTTGGTATCAAAAACTTTTGACATTCGGAGATTTCTGCAAGAATTGCATTTTCGGCGATTGGATGGCGAACACTTCTGTTCTGGAAACTGCTCAGAAACCACCTTATTGTCAATCTAGCTAGGAAAGCCTTCCATCCTCTGGTTGCTCTGGGTCTCTAGTTTGTGACTGTAAAGTTTCATAAGGCTGGACGCCTTTGAAAATGGCCATGCCAGTTTTTCATGTTTGGAGCGTTACTTAGCCTCCTTCCCGACATGCATGCATGACATGGTTGGTGGATTCCTTAGGTTTTCTAGTTTCATATGATATCAGTAACTCTACTCCTCTACCTCTAAAACTGAACCTGCTACAGCCTCTGAAAGTCGGTCTGGATTGCCCGAGATCCCACGGATCTCACTCACAAAAGATGTAATTGGTTTCCAGTCCAAAATATACAGGAAATGAACGTCTCTTGTCCAACCATCAACCACCAGCTGCTTGACATTATTGCCTCCAGTACAAGAACTTCCACTATGGCTGCCACAGTCTTACAACACCTGAAAACCCTTTGTTTCTTCTGCAGGATCACTAAATCCACATAGACGCCATAAAATGTGCAACCGTGTGAATGTGAAACAGGGCGTTGCTTAAAAAGAGAGCATGCAGGCTCAGTGAAACCCTCCCCTGGATAAATAAAGACTGAAAGACAGACTGAGAAAAAAAAAAAAAACTAAAACAGGAAGACAGACTCCAACATGTACAAAGAGCCAACGTGAGAAGACTGGGAGACAGGTAAAGGCAGAATAAGGAGAAAGATTTGCCATGGGTGATTTTGGGACAGAGATCTTCTTCATGCCGTCTGTTGTTGTCATTCGGTGTCTCTCGCTGTCAGAAGAAAGAGGGAATAAAGAGCAAAAGAGGGGTAGCAGTAACACAGGCAGGCGTGTGGCTTTGAAATACAAGTCTCAGAAAAATAGAGCACCAGCTCAAAACTGCATTCAGCAAAACCCAACGTTGGGCACACACAATATGACACCTGGAACGCAGGTATCATGCTAATATCATTTTAGCAACCACACACTGGTGTATAAATGTTGACTCTTCTTTCATCTTCATTTAAGAGGGGGCTCATTTTCTGTTTGTTTAGGTAGATTGATGAAGGGTGGTGAAGGGAACATTATCACCTGAGAATCGCATTCATCCACTTTCCCATTCCTTATTAAACCCTGTCTGTCCCGACGCAAGAAGATACTGAGACCATCTCCAACTCCAGAGCTGCTCTGCTGAAGCTGACGGAGAAGGATTAACTGCAACATCAGGGTTTCAAAGTTGGGAGTCAAAACCTACTGGTGCTGTTAAAATGATCAGAGACTCAAACTGTTGTCCTTGGTGAACGTTCAAGTCAAAGACATCAAATAATGTTTTACTTTAAAATAGTCCCAAAGGCAAACTGTACTAGAAACTCTCTGGTGGATCAAATAAATTGGATACAAATTAAGTTATTGCCTTACTGGTTTTCTATTAAATTAAAGTGAGTCTTTTCAATCTCACTCATGTTATTTGTCCTTGAGTCTCTTTATTGCTAATTTTGCTTTTGAAACAGCAATTCTGGTTTGTAAACAACCACAAAATGCATTAGACTTTAAATGCATGAATTTAGTAAAAGCCTTAAAATATTTTATAGTACAGTTTTTACTGTGTAAGCTGCTTGATACCAAGCAATACGTATAAATAATTTAATGAATAATTGTGCTAACTTTCTTTCCCTCCCTTTTTTTTCTTTCTATCTCTTTCGGTTCAGTTTATTGTAGTTTTTTTTATGAAATCATACACAGAGATCTCTGTAGGGGTCGATTATTTTACAGCACTATTTCCCAGCATGCTATACTATATATTATCAGTCAGGAGCTGCCCTATAAGCTGCTCTGGCGGACTGAGAACATGTGAATTATTTACCTCACACACCAGATAATCACACTGGATCCTCTCTAATCAGGACGCAGCACACGTCGTGAATGCACGCAAACTCACAAGGTCATTTTTATCTGAGGTTAGAAAATAGAAGCTGTCGGCTCAGGAACCTTGAAAACAAACACCGAGGAGAAAGACTTATGAGACGATGGAGGGTAGGTAGCTTTGATATACGTTTAGCTTCTACTGCTGCAGAATGGTTTTATGTCGTGGTAACAAATGTTCCATCTTTCGTCTTTCTTGTCCTTTTTTTCAAGCAGTATTTTTTAGTGGAATTTTCAAGGCGGGTCTTCATCTTGGCGAGTTTTGGCCTCTGATAGTGTCTCTGCCCTCCACAGGATAGAAGAAAAATAACATCAATCACTATTCAAACCTGTAGATGCAGTCCTGTGGCATATATTACTTGTATAATTGCTGTTCCAGTCAGCTGGTAGTTTTGAAGACCTGTTATTCTGCCCACTAGCTGTAGAGTTTCCCGCCTCAGCCCGTCACCTGATTAAGTCACCCGTACACCGAGCTTCTCCTAAATCCACGATCAGCAGGTGTGGCCAGTCATGTGCCACTGAGAGCCAACAGTCTGGAGGCTTTTACTGAAGGTTCTCCTCAGCCAAGGTGATCAGCTGACCTTTCCCCTCTATTTAAGACCATTATAATCCATGGGTAAGTCTTTGATTGGAAAACCTGAAAATGTTGGCCAAGGCACATGGTCGGCCTTCCCCGGACTGATTTTTCACTCGAGCCGCCGCTCCAGTGAAGAGACAAAGTAGCAGCAGACAAAAACATCAAAATGCCATATTTCTATTGTGTTTTGTATATTGTTTTACACTTTTAGACTGGCGCTCTTTTAGTTATGTCATCTCATTTCGCCCTCTCCTTCTGCAATGGAGCCTGGAGGATTGGCGCCTCCAACTGTTTATCCTGATGTGGCCAACTCCTAATAGTCGCATAATGAAAGAAGACGGAAACATGCATTCATTTGCACTTTCTTTTTGCCGATTTTCTGGAAATTCAATTAAAATTTACGCCACATTTAGTTGGAAACCTGATTAATATCTGCATTTGGATCTAGTTAACCTAAAGTCATGTAATGTGTCAGCTGATGCTGACACATGTAGCAAACACCTGCACCTTACCAGCTTGTTAGACTGTTATCAGGTCATAAAAATGGACATTATCAGCCTCATAGATGTGGGTCAGAAGGGCCCTGCTACACCCACTAGTAGGTTGTATCTTCAATTCACATGGTAGATCACCGAAAGAAGTTTCGCTTTCACTTTTACAATGTAGCAGGCCCCTGCTGACCCACATCTATGATGCTTATAGTGACCAATAATACACATTTAAAGGGACTGTATGTAACTTTTTACACATATAAATCATTTTTTATTGCCAGTGTGTGAACAGGTTGTAACCTAACCTAAGAAATGAGACCTTCTCGACTTTCTGGGTTTCCTCTATCAGCCGGTAGACTGCTTCTAATGTTATGAACCCGGGCCGTTTATACCGGAAAAATCCAACGGATGTGACGTCGCGAGTACCTTTATTTTCAGCTCTGCTTACAGGGCTAACAGTGTGCAACCATAGCTAATGTTTGGTTAGAAATGGAGTCCATTAACGCCAATAAACGACCAACCCCCACCACAACTCAGACTCCCAGCACAAACTCCTATTTTTCTAGAGAGGTGAAGATGCCGCCCGTCTGTGTGTGGGCTTACATTAAACCACATAAAACAATGAGATGCATGTTGCCCTTTAGACACCCAGAGGAACCTCCACTTGTGCTGGTAAATCAGCTGGTAAATCCACAGTGATAGCTGTGGTTTAGAGAAGCTTTTCTCTA
Source organism: Sebastolobus alascanus (assembly GCA_916701645.2). Classification (NCBI taxonomy): domain Eukaryota; kingdom Metazoa; phylum Chordata; class Actinopteri; order Perciformes; family Sebastidae; genus Sebastolobus; species Sebastolobus alascanus. Next base: position 974,129 of record CAKAOJ020000179.1, read on the forward strand.
CCTCAACAACTACTGCCAGGCTGCTTTTGAGCAACACACTGAACATGCAAATCTTTCCCGTGTAAACAAAGGGTTTAAGCAGCCGACTTTAATTCCTCTATCACAAGTGGAATAAGCAGCAAATATGACACCAACATCACTTTAAGGTTTAAGCATATAGCCGACACTTATCCATAACAGAATAATAAGCTTATAATTCACTAATATTGCAAGGAGCCAGTTATACACGAGTGTAAGGGTCACATCAGCTGCAGGGAAAGCAGACAAAAAGTATCCTTGAATATCCATTTTTCATGCAGCGTTAGAGAAAGTACAGAGTGTCAGAGGACTGAATGTAATGATCGATTGTACACAGCTGATTGATTATGCAACACCTTTTTCATCTCCGCGTGGAGAGAACAAAAGGTGTTACTGAAGTGGGCAAAATGAGCAAATTAGAAGGGATTTAGGTAGAACTAAAGAGATCTTCTCAAGCAAATGGTGCTTATCATCCTATTAGCCTGCTGGACTGTGGGCAGATAGGGGGCATCTGCAGAAACTGCTTTGGGCAAAAGGCTCCGAAGCTGCAGAGGAAGAGGTTAGGTGAAATTAAATTACAGTTGCAGCCAACAGCGTCTGCAGGAAGTCATTTCTTTTTCCAAACAGAAGTGAATGAAATATCGCTCCACAGCTGCATCACCGGCAGGCTGATGATCCGCTCACCGTATGTGAACCTGAACATGTATGATGTGTACATTACTGTTGTTTTTCTGTGTGTTTACATTCAATGTTGCACAAGAGCTGTTTCTGTATTGTAAATGTCAAAGCAATTTTTCACTTCTGCTGACACAAATGCCACAAGCCGGCTGCGTGGCAGAGAGAGGGACTTTTTATTCTACTGATTTTAATGTGACTTATTATTTCCCTGTGGCAGTATGGCATGATTATCTATCATTATCAGTCTGTCTGGGTATTTATCCAGCTCATCTGAAGATTTTAAAGCATAAAGCCCTCTGTATTACTGACAAGTATCATTACAACTTATCAGTACAATATATATGCACGACTTCAAGAGTGATTCAACACCCCGTTTTAGCCTGAACATGCATCCTTACATACTCAAAACCAAGGCCACTCAGATTGAGCACTACGCAAATAACTGCCATTGCAATGGACACTATCGACTGGGAGTACAATCAATTGGTCGTATAATAAAATGACCGTACTTATAATTTACTAACTCAGAAAACTTAGTAGAAAGATATTATTAACCTGCTTTAGTTCTTGAGATGTGACTGTTTCTTGTTCGCTGACAACCAAGACATTCATTGTGCATGTTGTGGCCTGTTAGTTGCTGATACCACTGAAAGGCTTAGTGGTAATTAATCCCCTCGACCAAACAATGAATATTTCTAACAGTATTACCGTTGCATTAGTGAGAAAATTACTTCAAAATAGATGTGATTTAAGTTGTCACTTCAAAATGCTCACTGAAATAATCACATGTCCAGAGTTCGTATGACTGTGGCTCTAACAGACTTGCACTGGAGTATCTGAGACAACAAGATGTCTACAATGTAGGCTGGTCCTAAACCATTTAGAGCTTTATATGCAATAACCAATACTTCAACAATATGTTCTAAAAGATAAACGGAGCAAATGTAGTTCCAACACATTCTCACTCCCAACTCGTCAAATACCGATGCTTGGTCAGTGGCCCTACGCTTCAAACTATGACAATCAAGGTACACCTCTAGTGTCAGTTTTGGACGTGTCAGGGACGGCGTGTCAGTTTCCGCTCATTAGTGCCTTTTAAAATTAACTTCCAACATGGGTTTACTTTTTTAGGTTTACTTGGTTAGGTTTAGGCAACAAAATTACTTGGTTAGGCTTGGGTTAATATAAGTATTCTTGTTACGTAACTTACTTTTGTGGCGTTAGTAAAGTACATAAGTTACGTGACAGAACTACGGTAAAATAAGTCAACGTTGTCTTGGTTTCACATGTGACACGAACAGCGGTCTCCTCGGGGAATGTCTATGTCTGTCTGACCCAACCATCCACCCCAACCTCCTCTCTACGCGGACTTTCTCATTATTTAAACTACGTCAGTTGCTCTGACGTGGATGGGTTTACAATTGTTAGTTTGAGTTAGTTGAAAGCCTGGTGCGTCTCATACGGACGCTACAGGCTGCTTTGGTGCATCGGTATCATACGCCGAGGGGCACAAACTAAGCATCAGTATTTGACGAGTTTGGACTGAGAACTTGAGAACGTCATCTAAACTTATTTTTTCTGAGATGAAAGTATGCTGTTTTGGTCACTGATCGTGAGTCTAGGAGAACACAAAAGCTTGTATCGTCCGATTTGTTCTAGTAAATTACAAAACCAAAATCTTGGATAGTGCTTCTGTCTTGTCTTTTCTTTTTTCAGCTTTAAAAAAAAGAATTACTCTCCATCGCCATCTGGCTCTGCATAAATGTACAATCGGGTGTCATCAGCATAACTTTGGAGAATTCAGGTTCTCGGACTACGTCACCTAAACAAAGTATACAGTGAGAAGTACAGGTGGCCAAAGCAGCTTCCCTGCATTACACCAAAAGAGTGTTATATTGCTTGGACACACTCACCCAAACATTTTCTCCAGATATAAGGTTATTTGGTGACTGCAGAAATGTTCTACTTCAGCTCATCACTTACAGTAGACTAAAAAGAAAGCAGTGTTTTGAATTATTCCCATGCGTCATTATTGAATAAGACTTTAGTTTGACCCAAAATATGGAGTTATGGCTCCAAAGCAATTTCTGAAAGGCTGGTATTAATGGAGTTTTCACATATTTGTCTCTGCCACTATCTACATCCAGCACATGATGGACTTTTTAACCTTTGTATAATTTGTCTCTCTAATGGCACAGGGTCCATCAATTTCTGTTTTCAAGTCAAAACAGTAATTTTACCAACAGAAAGCTGTACAATTAGATAGTGGCTGTGGGTGATGCAAATTATATATCTGTGGTGTTGTGTGTGCCGCTCACTCTGTCAGTACTCTTAGCTGCTGCATTGATTTTTTTAATCGTATGACCATTTATGAAAAAGCAAGCTCCGCTTATTGATCAAGTTGTAAAAGTTAACTCTGGGAGCTTCTTATTTTGCTTCCTCGGTGTCGAGAGAAAGAGATGACTCTTGCTGGCAGTGACACAAATTATACCAGTGTTTAGCTTGCCATTGGCAAAATTACTGCTTTGACTTGAAAATGGATACAGAAATCGATGCTGCAAGTGCCATTAGAGAGACAACAACACACACAGGTCTTACTTTGAAAAGCCTTTTTATACATAAACTCCATTCATTTTCTCTGCAGAAAAATCTCCCTAGGACCAAAATCTGTATTTGGGCGGATCTGGCATCACGTGTGCTCCATCACGGATCGTTATGTAGACGTTCTGCTGCATGCGCTCATTTCCACCACGACTCATTCATTCAAGTGCACTCGTTTTGATCCGGTATAACCTCCTCTAGCCACAGAGCAGCTGGGGGCTAAGTTCTTGCGTGCCTGCATCTTGGCACTAGTCTTTAAGCGAGGAGAAAGTGTTACTCATTCTGCTTCCCCCACCGGGCGTGTGCTGGGATTCGAACCCTGCCTAATTGACTACATTGCATTCACTGCGCCGTAGTCACTGCAACCTTGAGAGGCGCCGTGAGGTAAGGATCTTGTCTAAACTGAGCCCTGAGCCTCTGACAGTGGGAAGAGTCACACAGGCATTTTCTCAACGGCGTATCAGAAATTGCCTCCCTCTCCAAAGCTCCTCTAACAATGTTCAGCTCGGATTTTAGGAGAGACGGGTATTCAGGCAGGCTGCGGGCTAATAGCCCACAAAGTCAAAAATGTACAGTGGCTGTGGGGTAATAGGCAGCCGAGGCTGAGCTGAGCTGAGCTGACTGGGTGGTTGAAAAGGAAAGAAGGAGGGGGAGAGAGGGATGGAAACTAAGAGAGGAGAGAGCAAGCAAAGGACAGGGAAATATAGGAGATGGAGGGAGGATAAAAAGACCAAAAGGAGGTGGAGGAAAAGGAAGATGACAAACAATCCTCAGGTGATGCGACGCTACAGGTGCAGATTGCCCCTCAACCTCAGCATCCTTTGTCTCTTTCTCTTTTCTTCATCATTTTTATCACCACTCGCCCCTCTGTTGCTCCCCGGTGCCCTTGTCTCTGAGTGCTACACCAGGTGGGGTTACAGGTGCACCGAGCAAATCCCTCACCTTCCTCTCTCCCTTCTCAGCGGGCTGCAGCCACATTAATCCGCTGATGTAGATTTACAGCGACAGGCCGGCCCGGTGAGCCCCTGGTTAGTTCACTTCAATCCCAGAATGTTCTGCTGAATGTCCTTTTGTTTTTTCCCCTCGTCTTCCTCCTCCTCCTCCTCCTCCTCCTTTCAAGCTGCCTCTCTCATGTTTCTCAAGCTGTTGCCTTCCCATACTGCTGCTGCCTTTTTTTTTACATGATCCCTGACACATTTTCCTCAAATATCTGATGTGGCTGCTTGGATAATCCCAAGTGAGGGATTAGTGTGACACCTGACCCAGACAGTAAGAAAACCCAAAGATGAAGAGCATCTCCACCCTGCATACTAAGACCAGACACTTCCCCTCTGAGAATTTGTGTTACTGTTGTGATATCTGTCAAAGCAGGTAACACGGCAGCGGCTTGAATGTGTGTTTGCTGTGGAGCAGCAACCCCTAAATAGCTTTCAGTATTATACAGAAATAGTACTACTTTCCTGTCATTTTTAATAATAAACACATGCAAATGTGATGTCCTGGTTCTAAATCCGGCCCAGAAATGTTGCTGCATGTCATCCACTTCTCTTTCTTCTAATCCTTCACTCTCTCTGTACCTTAAAATATGCCACAAAGGAGAAATTGCCAACAAATAATGCCATATGTTTTGTAGAAAAGCAGCAGTGTTCTCAGAGGAGCTCATTTATCATTTATATCAGCTGTGCTGATCCAAAATAAGAAATACTATTGTATCAAAACAATCATTGACTAATACTATGCAATCCAAGATATCACTGATTTGGTGATTTGCAGGTCATCAGGGGGAAGTAGGCTTACGGGGGTACTTCTGCAGCTCAGCTAAATATGTATAAGTTCACATTAGGGCTGTCAATCGATTCAAATATTTCATTATATCACGATTAATCACATGATTGTCCATAGTTAATCACTATTAATTGCAAATTAATCGCACATTGTTTTCTGTTCAAAATATACCTTAAATTTGTTAAGTATTTACTACTCCTATCAACATGGGAGTGGACAAATATGCTGCTTTATGCAAATGTATGTATATATGTATTACTGGAAATCCATTAACAACACAAAGCAATGACAAATATTGTTCAGAAACCCTCACAGGTACCACATGTAATGCTGACTTGACTATGACTTGCTCCAAACTGCATGTGATTATCGTAAAGTGGGCATGTCTGTAAAGGGGAGACTCCTGGGTACTCATAGAACCCATTTTCATTCACATATCTTGAGGTCAGAGGTCAAGTGGACCCCGTTGAAAATGGCCATGACAGTTTTCCCTCCCCAAATTTTAGCGTAATTTTGGAGCGTTATTTCACCTCCTTTGTGACATGCTAGTATGACACGGTTGGTACCATTGGATTCCTTAGTTTTGTAGCTCCATATGATGACACTATCTTCACTCTAGCTGGCTACAACCTAAAAATCCTAAGTTGCGTTAATACGTTAAAGAAATAAGGGGCATTAAAGCTAATTTGCGTTAACGCGTTATTATCGTGTTGACTTTGACAGCCCTAGTTCACATGTTTGTGTTCAGGAGGAAATTGAACGCACATTAATTCATGAATTGGTGTGATGCTGATGTCTAGTGTATTTACATTTTTTAATAACCTGACTGCATAGGACACACTGACCTGAGTCAGTTGTAACACTTTAAATCCACTAAAAAAATATTGTTATTCTAAAAATGGTTCAAATGCATGTATGTGAAAGATGTCGCTCATAGTAAGAACGCAACAGAGAATTATCACCCAACTCTGCAGTTCCCCTGCAGCTCTGCAGGGATTTATAGCATCATTGTTTTGCTTTTACAGCTCGCAACTTTACTGTTGCACAGCTCTTTTCCAGACGCATCACACATCAGCAAACAGGAGACAGACACACTTAGAGCAACCCAGTCGACAGAAAAAATGTTGTCATTGGACGTTTCTGCAAACCACAGATACGTTGAATCTCGACGTTCCTCAAACAAAAATACGTTTCATATCAGCCTCGAATCACACTTGCAGAAACTCACAATGCCACATGGTAAATGTTGTGAAATGATCGGTTAGGTTTAGGCAACAGAAACAACAAAACAAATAAGATAACAACGCAACAAAACCACTTAGTTAGGTTTAGGAAAGAACACGAGACACGAACGAACAGCTGATTGTAACGTGATGCACGGGACACGATCAGCGGTCTCCTGGATGAAAGCCTTGTGTTTGTGTTTGCACCTCCCTTCACTTGCTCTGACTGAATGCAAAAACGTTGTCATTTAACATATCCCTGGTTTGCAGAAACGTCCAATGGCAACATTTTTCCCTGGCGACCTGGCTGGTTAGAGGCTACCTGGTGACACTAGTGGAGCATTTAGCAGCTAAACAGCCAGATACTTTTTTTTCCTCAGGAGTTGACAGAGATCAAACATGAGCTAAAAGGAGAGTGACTGTTGGTTCTTACATTCATCAGCTGGTCATAAACATGACTTCAAAGTGGATATGTAAATCGGAAAATTAAAAGCTAGTTAGCAGGCGAGTCTAAATGGCTAAAAGTGATGGATAAATCGTTAACCATCTTCTGTCACTTCGAGTGGTAGTAGAAGACCAAACCTCATCGAGCCAACTGAAAACCAAATAAAACACAAAAAAGAGATCGAATCTAACATAGTTCAACACATTTACTATGTCTTGTTATTGATTCACATGAGCCACAGTGTTTTTCTCTGCGGTTGACTGAGTTTTAATGTGAAGCAGATCTTAACTACAATGTTGTTGTTTGAATGCTTTTGAAACAACAATTATATAACCAAGACATCTACAAAAAAACGTTCAATTTCCAAACAAATGTACTCCAGTTTTAAACAAGATGACTGCAAATAACCAAATGAATGCGTATGAGATGTTGGATGAGTGGAAAAGGAGTTCACAACACGTCTATCCTGCATATTCAGCCTTTATCAAAGTCTGCTTTCCTCCAGGTATTTATTTGTCAAAAAAAGGTCCAATTAAAGAGCAAATTTAATCAATGTCTGTTTTAATCCATCTGTCTCAAGGATTCATGCCAGTCCTGTGTGAACTCCATTATAGGAAAATAAAACATATTTTTTTTTTTTTTCACCCACTGCTGCTCCCACTGAGTCCACGCCTGCTGGAAACACACACACACACTCCTGATATTGTAATGCGTCCACCAAATGGCATATGTTAACTCGGCGTGCATCGATTAGCTTTGACACTGCAGCATCTTGTCTCTCACAGTTCTCAGCCACTGGCTCATGTCCACCACCATCTCCTCTACCGGTCCTCTGACGTCTTATCTCTCCTCCTTCTGTCATTTCTTCCTTCCTACATCTTTTGTCCCCATCTTACTCTTATGTCCTCCTCCCTGCTTTCAGAGTCTCCATCTTGTCCCTTTTCGCCTTCTTTTCCTTTTCCCACCTTCTGTTATCCTTTCCTCGTTCATTTGCCCTATCCTTTCTTCTTCCTCTCTCTCTCCTTCCTCCTCCGCTACGACACCAATCACTCCTGATCTGACACTGCAGACCGCTGGTCCACTTAGTTTCATCTCCACACTGTTGACACTGGCCCGAGTCCTGCATCAGATATGCTGAAGGAGAGAGAGTGTGTGTGTGTGTGACACAGGGGGAGGAGGGTGAGTCATGTCAGAGCGTGATGAAACACACCTAGGGATGAATGCAAGTCCATTCATCTCCTTGTTCTCAGGCATCCATTCACAGAGGCTGATGGAGCGTGCCGATAAAGAAGAAGAGAGGAGATATGAACGGTCCGACTGTGAGCGGGAAGGGAACGGAGGAATGAGGAAGAGGAGGAGATATGAACAGAAGAGGGAGGGAGGGAGGAAATTGAGAAAGGAACGGTGTAGGGCACAGAGATATGGAGGAGGTGAGAATGAGTTAAGCAGTAGAGGAAAGAAGGAAATATGGATCAAAAAAGGGATAAAGAAGGAGAAGAGGAGGGAAGAACATGGGTGAGGAAGGATGAAAGAGGACAGCAACTGAGGACAGAGAGAACGAAGGAAGAACAAGTGGAAAGAAGAAGGTAAAAGCGCCATGCTAGAACAAAATAAAACACAAGGAACTAGAAAAGTGCAGATCTCTGCCACGTGTGTCTGCAGCAACCACTGCTGTAATGTTTGATTGAATGATTACAAACCACTATAGTCTAACCCCTCGTCTAGACCGCAACCGTATCAGACATGTTTGTCACTCGCACGTCTCACGAAACACATACGCTCTCATTTTAATCCATGCAGCTGTCTGCACCAGATCCGTGCTCACGTCTCAGCTGCAACTCACGGGTGTAACCGCCACCTGAAGTCAATTTTTTTTATCTACATTTTGCTATCTAGGCGGAGCAGAGAGGGCTGCAAGACGCGGAAACTTCTTGGGTACAGAGGAGTATTTTTGCAGTGTTTGTTCATGGGCAAACTGTAACCTACACTGTGCATTTAACTGTTCCTCCTGCACCGATCGCCAAAAGCCCTGAACTCAGCCACCGTCTCTCTCTCTCTCTCTCTCTCAACCACATAAAGCACTGCCCCATTGAGCCACAATCATATGCATCAGCGTTGATGGAAAAAATAGATCAGGAATATTACTGGACCGACATTTGCGGCTTACCTAGGCGTGCAAAGCAGTTGCTGATGACCCGGCCCCTACCGACCGGTTAAGAGGAGTGATGAGTCAGCAGTCAATGACGGTATAAAGGAGTCAATAAAATATGTGTGAATCACCGCAACCACGAGAGGTCCTTGAGCATACAGTCATAAATGAGCACAAAAACTATTAAGCTGATGGGTCCAGTAGTATATGCGAGATTAGCCGTGGACAGACAGACACGCACGCACACACACGACCAAACACATAATCTCCTCCCATGGGCCCTGTCCCATTTTCTTTTTAAGGTCGCGTATCACTGTATCCCCTCAAATGCCCCTATAATGCAACACGGTAAAAAAAAAAAAAAGACGTTTCAATCATTCGCGTCCACCCCGTAAGGCTGGAGGGTGTCAGAAGTGTTTTTTACTCTACAGATAGTCTCTCATTTTAGCTTTAGTTTCTTTACGCTTCAAGACTTTTTTTCTTTTTTTGACAATACGTGCGTAAACGCAAAGTTGATGCCCAATAAAAAAGCACTGAATAATATATTTATCCACATTTTGTAACCGGCGGATACATAATCAACCATTGTTGAAAAGTGCACCAGATTGATGCATTTAACTTTTCTCCCGGGGGAGCATCACCCCCGACCCCCTAGACGGTCCAAGATCACCCATCACAGTCTCTCAAAATCCTGTGGGAAACACCGTATTACTTCATCCAAAGCTGGCCGCCCCACTTAAGACCTCATTCCGGCACCGCTATCTCCGCCCAGGCTCATACCTGGCGGAAAAATGTAAAGAGGAAGGAAGATAAAAAAGGAAGGAAGCAGTGCAGGACATGAGGTAGCAACAATGGACATGGAGAGACCAAAGGAGAGCGTGAGCAAGCAAGAAAAAGAGGAAGAAAGGAGAAGAAAAGTCAAAAAAGCAAAGTAAAAGGAAATAGAAGGAAGTAATAAAAAATGGGAGGGAGGAATAAAGGAGGTAGTGGAAGAAAGGAAGAAAAAGAGGAACAGCACAGGGAAGGAAGAGGAGAAAAAGAAGCAAAAGGGCAGAGCAAAAGGAAACGAGGAGGAGTTGAGGATGGAAGTATGGAAAGATTAAAGTGTGCTAATCAGACACCAAAAGCTAATGGAAGTCATAGGGAAGAAAAGAAATAAAGAAAGGAGAGGAGCGGGGGAGAAAAGACAAAAGGACAGACTAAAAGGAAGGTCGGAATAAAAGAAAGTAGTGGAAGATGGGTAGGAAGGTAGAAAAGTTGGAACAGGAAGTAAAGGGAGAACAAAAGGGAATGGAGGTATGGAAGAAAAGGAGGAACATAATAACGAAGGAAGGACTAAGAATAAGAAGAGTGGAGGACAGAACAAAAAAGAGGAATAGAAGAAGAAGAGGAGGAAAAGTCAAAAGGACAGAGCAGAAAGGTAGCAAGACATAAAGGAAGGGGGGGAGGAAAGAAGTGAGGAAGGAAGGAAGGGAGTCCAAAAGGAGAGGAAGCTCAAACAAAGCAAATAAACAAAAAGAAAGCAGAATAAAGTCCAGCCGATTCCCGTAAAAAGGACCCAAAATGGCTGAACTCCTTTAGCCTGCCGCAGCCTTTCAATGGATGTGATGTCACTCAGTCACACACACACATGAAAGAGAGAGAGTGTGTCTCAGCAACACTTGGGGATTATATGAATGAAATGAAGTATTCAGACGGCTTAGTGTCACAATTAAATGTGTGTGATTGTGGTGAGGAGACAGAGAAAAAGAGACGGAGGGCGAGAGAGGAAGATTGACAACGGGAGGAGACAGAGAGAGAGAGAGAGAGAGAGAAGGAGACGGGCAGCGGCAGCCTTCAGTCTGACTGCCTGTCGCTCTGCTTCGCCACCACTACGCTGTGATGGATTGTGGGAAGTGATGACACATGACAACTTCTCCTGCTGTATTCAAACACAGGGAGACAGACCAGGTGGCAGGTTTCACTGAGCTATCTCTGCACACACACAGCGGAGGGTTTGATGCCACCTCTCCTTTCATTTCCTCTCTCCTTTGTTTTATTCCTCCCTCATGACTCCTTCCTCCCTTCATTTCCTTGTGCTTCCACCCTCGTTTTACAGGTGGAAACACGGCTACCAACATCAAGACGTTTCTCCAGTAAATCCAGGTGCATGCATCACAAGTAACAGGCTACCATATGCTGTAAAACCCTGTTGGCTTTACAATTTTCTCAAACTAATTTTACAATCTGTTGACAGTCTACCCAAAAGTGTAAGTGGCCTCATGGCGGTTTAAAGAATAATTATGGTTTAGAACAACTTGGGTCTCATTTTTTGGGAGTTTTGGCGATTGTTTCTATCAGTTATGATATTACTGCACTCAACCAAAGTAATTGCCAAGATCTGGGAACAAGGTGATATTGTTTCAACAAAATCTGAAATCTAAACCATCTTGAGGTGAATGCACCTATAAGTGCACCTGAAATGTCAGTAATAATCCCTCATTCCAGATGAAAACTGTGCAAACAAGTATTGTACTGTAGGTCGAAGCGGTGTGGAGAGGCTAACATCATCTCACAGTTCTCTAAAGTTGTCGGTCTCAGATTAGTCTCAGCCATTACTCTGATTCCCCTGTTTTCTTTTCTTCTATTCATGTTTTGGTAATCTGTCTGCAGCTACTGACCGCATCTTTCAAAACTCAGAACAAGTAGAAGATGAAAGGTTTCTACCCGTAGTTAGCGAAGTTAGCTTAGTAACATCCCTTAGAACAGTGCATATGAAGATTCAGGAGTAGGAAATATATACATCATCATGAAATAATCAACAAAAAGTGTCTTCATGTCAGTTTAACCCCCCGTTCACAAAAACTAGAGGTACAGCAGGATGTCATTGTGACATGGAGCTGCCATCACAATTCAACACACAAAATAATGGAGGAGTTGAGAATGATTCAACTTAATACGAGAGGATCCACATCCTGGAAACAACCAATCATGCTTGTTTTGCAGCTGATTTCTGCTCCAACTCAACTATAGCGAGCACTTCAATTGAAAAGCAGATAGCTGCGTCCAACGGCTTCCCCATTGAATATAATATAACTTTAACAAACTACCACAACTTGTGGAAAACAATGTTTGGAAACACATCAGCGGGAGAAAATAACTGTCCAATCATTCAGTGCAACTCCACCACCAGACAGAAACGTCAATATTGACGATCATGGAAAATCCGAATTTACATCCAATGCCAACTTTGTTTTTTTTTAATCCCCACCTTCTGCAATATCTATGCCTTGCAAATAGGATATGATTACAGTTAAAGAAGGATTGAGTTCATGGTTAATAAAAATCTGAATGTTAACTCATGAAACTGGGCCGACCTGCTGCTGGATGTTTCTATATTTCCGTCAGGACTGCCACAGAGGTCCTGCAGCAGATTTCAGGTAAGCAGCTCAGTCAACACGTTCTCACTCCCAACTGGTCAGTGGCACTAAGCATCATACTATGACAATACTATGACGCTCCACGTACACCTCTAGCATCAGTTTTGCATGTGTCAATTTCTATTTGTTACATGCATACGCTGTCTTTTTCAATAAGTATGTTTGTTATGTAGTTAAGTAGGCTATGTTACATGACGTAGTAACGTTACGTAACTTAAAATAAGTCAACGGTTGACTTTTGGTTTAATACAGGACATGAACTGCGGTCTCCTGGGTAATAGTCCTGTGTTTTTGGACCCATCTGTCCACCCCGACCTCCTTGCTATGCAGACTTTATTGCTCTTTATACTACATCACCTGACTTCCTCTTTTACTCCCACCATAACTATGGCCACGCAAAGCGTCACAGTTTGACACGTAGGGACACTGACCAAGCTGCCATACTTGAAGAGTTGGGAGTGAGAACGGGCTGGCTCAGTATAGCTTTGAAAGAATGAGTTGCTAGATTACTCATCAGAGAGCCATCTTTGGGCTTACATAAGGAAATCAACACTTTTAGATCACTTTGACCATCACGGTCAAAGCCACAGTGATTCTGACAGCAGCTCTGGTCGCCATCTTTATCCTCTTGTTTCATTCTAACGTGCACGACATTAAAAATAAAGCCAGCCTCATCCACATCCCCTTTGAAGTGGGATGACCCGACGCTCTCGTGATGCCTCGGCAGTAGATGGCCTCGACGAAAGGGAACGTGAGAGTGAATACGGAATAAGCCTCACAGCCTTTGAGGGTCTCAGCCAGGAGGCCACCATCTTTATCCATCACACCTTGTCCGGCTTAAGTACCTAACAAGAGATAAAAGGTATGGATCGAGCCAAACAGAGCACTGGCCTCAGAAAACAGCATCATGAAAGCTCTGCTGCCTCAGCAGTCGCTGGCCTCAAAATGGTGGAGGCAGGGAAATAGTGCAGACTACTACTAAGGGGCACAAGGTCACACAAACATGTCCAAAATGACAGAATATAGATTGATGGCACGGTTACTGTATAAGCTTTGATGGATCCCTTATATCGAGCCACTGCACAGCTACTGTTTCTGCACACAAGAAGCAAAAGGAATTTTATATTCTGTTGTAGAGACGTCGGATATCCGAGCAGGTGTTATTTCAGTTCGATGCTTTTACTGGAGCAATCTCAGCAAGGGAGGAAACCATCGCTACACACTCAACTAGTTGTTTCATGCATTCAAAGCACTAAAAGAACCAAGAAAATAGGAGTCTTTACTGCTACTGACCAGCAGCTCCCCACTCTGCACCTCCATTACAACCATACCTCAGCAAAAACACTCATAGGCTGCTGTGTAGAAAAAGGAGGGATGAATGGTGTGTATTATTCCAGTACATGACTGGAAATTCAATTCAAACTGTTGAATCACCCCCACACACACACACACACACACACACACACACGCACACACACACACACACACAAGTGAAACTGCAGCATCATCAGTGCCAGGAGTGTTTTATTTTCCATCATGCTTTGAGGAATTGTGTCTGTGTGTGTTGAGGTGGAGGTGGAGGGAGGGGGGGAGGGGGTGCACGCTCCTAGCTCTGAATCCCAATTTCCCCTGTCTGTCCTGGGGAGTGATCTTCACACACACAGCCTGCTGCTTGCTGGTGCACCAGCTGCTGATTTGCACGCACACACACACACACACACACACACACACGCACACAGAGGACTGATCTTGGATCTGATAGCTGCCCTACAGCTAATAATACTGAAAGGGGGGAGGAGGGGAGGTAGAAGGGGGAGGAGGGGGAGATGTGAGTCCCCTCGGTGGAGAGGGCATAACGCACATATGCGCAACAACCGGTTGGGAAATTGCAGAATGCAAAATGCCTGTATACGGTGAGATCGCAGGCGCGCGGGGAGGCATGTATGCGGGTTTTCAGAAATGTCAACATCTGCCCGCATCTTGTCTGTCACTGACTCTTAAGTTATGCACTGACTTCATGCGTGAGAAAGATGAGAAGAGGGATAGCGCGCCGGTGCGTACGTGTGTGTGTGTGCGTCTGGGTGAAAGACAGCCATACCGGCGTGCACGCGCATCAATGACAGAGGGGTCAAAGCCTCGCGCAAACCGGCCGGCTGCGTCCTATACCCGTCAGGAGCCCGCGGGGCTGCACATACATGCACAGAAGAAAGAAACCCCCCCTGGAGAGATGCAGCAGCATCTTCTCTCATCCAGCAGCGGCAGCAGCAGCCGGGATGTGAAGGGCAAAGCCGGAGACAGTTGTCTGAGACACCGCGCAACATTTTCACCTTCAGCGTAAAACACCAGAGAAAGCAGAGAGAGAGAGACTAGAGGGGCCAAAAGAATAAGACATGACAAGAATTCACTCACTGTTCTCAGGAGCCCGACACTCTTCTTCTTCTTCTTCTTCTCTCTTTGCTCTCCGCGTCTTCTTCTCTCCGTGCACCACAATCCATCCGTCCATCCCTCCGCTGGACATTTCCTGCGGCACAGAGCCCTGATCGATCCTAATGTTGCGGGATAATGTCCTCGGGATGGAAGGAAAACGTGTCACCCCCCCCGCCACAAAAACAAAAAAAAACAAAAAAAGCCAGATAATCACGCACGCACACAGTTTGGACCTTTTCCTTCACTCGGCGAGGCTACATGTTGCTGACTGCTGCCTCTCTATCCCGCTCACTCACTCTCTCCTCTCCAGTTATTTTGTTAAAATTCAGTATGTACGCTCTGTCACCTAGCAACGTCTCTCTACCTCCCTCTCTCCCTTCCTCCCTCCCTCTCTCTCTCTCTCTCTCTCTCTCTCTCCTCATCACTTCCTCGCGACACGTGTTGAATGCTAAACTAAGTTGCCCGTTGTGGGATGGTTTCTCTCCATCTTTACCTCAATATTTCTTTCTTTCTTTCTTCTCCAATTTATTTCATTCATCTCTCTTCACCCATCTTTTCCTCCATCCCTTTCATTCTTTCTTTCCATCTTCCCTCTTTTCATCTCCTCTGTGACAAATGTGACAGGACATGTCAACACTTGAGTCACCAGTGAAGGAAATGAGTAAAACACAACAAGTGATAATATTATTAAATCTGTAAAAAAGGCAAAGCCTGAAGTGAACATAAATCTAAGGGTGCACTTCAATATTTAGACTTTGCTCAAACAATTAAACAAATAAGTAGTCAGCAAAAAAAAAAAAAAAACTATAATCGTGATAGTTAATTAGTCGTTTTACACAACACTTGCTGACTGCAGCAGAACAACAGCTTAGATTAGTTTGCTGTTTATGAGTGACTGTGAGGAAAAAGTTTTCTGGCAGCTCATTAACCTACAGTTCAGTTCAGTAAGCAACAGAACTCTGAGTAAATGCTCCAGCTCTTCTGCATGTAATATGATGCGTAATCAAACGAATACTGAGGTACCATGTGCAAGGGGTGAAAAGTAACAAAGTACATTTACTCCTCAAGTCCTCAAGCTAAAGTTTTAAAGTCTTTAATCTCGAAGATTTTCACTTAAATAACTGTCTGGTAAGTCGCTATCTATCGCCGAAGGAGGTAACACAATGGTGATTGAGCCTATGGCCCACTGGTGAAAGTACTGCAATAGTTATATGTTTACAGTATTATGAAATGGGTGTCTGTGGAGGCAAGGAGGAGACCAAAAATGTTATAATTAACTTCCATGAACTGAAAACACACTGTGAAAGGGTTAAAGTTTCAAGACAACTCCCAGACTGGACAACGACGTGGTAGCGACCTGTCAATCACAAGGTAGCCCCGCCCTAAAGCATCCCCTGCTTTATGGTCTATTTGACTCTAAATGGGACCATAATTTACTAAATGAACATCATGCTGTATTGAAGAAGACTAGAAACTAGCGATTGAGACCATAAACTCATGTTTACAATGTTTACTGAGGTAATAAATCAAGTGAGAAGTAGGCTCATTTTCTCATTGACTTCTATACAATCAGACTTCTTTTTGCAACCAGAGGAGTCGCCCTCTGCTGGCTGTTAGAAAGAATGCAGGTTTAAGGCACTTCAGCATTGGCTTCACTTTTCAGACTCCAGAGGTTGTCGCCTGCGTGTTACATGACGCGGAGAAGCGTCAACCAATCATTTGCTTTTTTTCCACCCTGTTCCGTTCTGTTTAAAAAGAAAACCGTTAGCCAGTTCCCAGTGATATTTAATGACAAAACTATGTGAACGATTGCTTGAGAAACACCTCAACGGCGACGAACGCGCTTGGCCATGCTTTTGTCGCTCGTTATGTGAACATATATTAAGGACAATTCCAATGTATTCACTGAAATATAAGCTCATAATCGATCACTTTGAGTCTATCGTCGACTTGTACTTTATTTGAGTATTTACGTTTGATACAACTTTATTTCCACTAAACTACATTTCAGAGGGAAATATTGTACTTTTTACTTCACTGATCCATTGAACTCCATTGAAATGAGGTCAGAAAATGTTGCATACAAACATTTTAATCTTTATACTTAAACAAATGTTTAGTAATAACAAGCTTTGAAATATAAAAGTTTTGGTTCATGGAAACTGTGATGAGGATTTGTATTTATTTATTTCTTGTTTTAATGACTTTTCAAAAAAATATATAAATTAATCATCAAATAAAGTGTAATGAGGGATGCAGCCTTTGACTGTTTAAATATACTGTATATTAACTGAGTGTTTGTACATTTTGAGGGTAAAAGTAGGTTAGACTCTCTCGTCTTCACCTCCTCATCCTCACTCCATCTTCCTGTTCTTTTTCTGCTCAGCTTGTTATTCTCCGCTACACTCGTAAATGTTTACCAGGAACAATACGTGTCCTATTTTCAATGTTTAGTTTCAATCAGTATTCCACGCCTGCATGTAAAGATGATTAATGAACTGCGGAGAAAAACATGTACTTCACTCCTCTCACTGTTGCTCAAATTTAGTAATTTCTTCCCCTAATTGTGGCAACAGCAAAACTTTTCATTCCCGCCGCCTCTCTCTCTCTCTCTCTCTCTCTCTCTCTCTCTCTCTCTCTCTCTCTCTCTCTCCTGCCCGGAGGGGGATGGATGATAATTACCGCTTGGGTTTGTTCTTTATAACCGAGTCTGCCAACTTTTCCCCCTCTTCCTCTTCCCCCTCTTAACATATTCCATTCACATTCTCCCACAGAAGATAATGACGGTTTCAGATTTAGCTCTCAAAAAGAGAAAACTCTTTGCTCAATTAGCTTAATCTCAAATCATTTGTATCTCCACAAATTATTACCTTCCTCTGTTGTCAAAATTACTCTCCTCCAAGTGTAATTACCACAAAACATTGCCATCAGAGGTGATTTCCATCGAAACCGCATCGCTGTTATCACTTGCACGATCGCCAAGCCCTTCAAAGACATTACTTTTTAAAGATTTGAGTAATTGTCAGCTTTGCAGTTTATTTTTAGCGCTTTCCGGCATTGTAAAGAGACAGACAGTGGCACTAAAAGGTGACAAACGTGCTTTGGTTTTATCTGGCTAAAACTCCTGTCCAGGACAGCAGAGTGTATGAAATGATCTCTGAGTCTGAGCAGAAATGATCTCTGAGTCTTGCTTTTATCTTCCACCAGCCCATCTTCTTTAATGGACCTGTGTGTGTGTGTGTGTGTGTGTGTGTGTGTGTGTGTGTGTGTGTGTGTGTGTATGAGAGAGAAAGATAAAGACAGGAAACACACACATCAACAACATCTGTTTCTTTCTTTTTCCTCTAAACACTTGTTCTCTCTCCGGCTGCCGCGGTACATGTTGTTTTCTTGGCATAAATATAGAAAAGACGAGCAGCAGCAGCCCGCCGCTCGGCCAGTCAGCCGGCTCAGAGACATTTAAAAATAGGCCCTAATTATCAGAGGAAGGCTCGGACGGACAGACAAGCGGCCATCTTGGTTCTTGTTTACGCCGTGGTGCTGCTTTTGTAAATTGGACGCCGGGAATCGACTTCTGGCCTCTAAAAAGCCTGTCTGCCTGCCAGGGTACAAATAAAGTGGAGAGAGACTGGTGAGGAAAATACAAAGAAGGCAACAAACACACACACACGCTTTGATCAAGACACAGCACATGGATGGACACAGGCATGCAAACACAACAATGTATGCATGCTAAGTGCACGTACGCATGCACAAGCATTTCATTTACTAATGCCGCTCCCAAAATTGTAATGTCAAGTCACTTAATGACACCGATCCCTTTAATCATTATTTATTTTCTAAGTCATATAATCCTTTCCTGTCTTTGGTATCTTGTCAGGACGTTCTCACACCGTTCGTAGCTACCTATGAAAAGTGATGCACTATAATTTGCATATAACCTACGTAATCAGTGACAAAGTCCGCTTAGGGAGGTGGATGGGTGGGTCAAGAAACAGGACTTGGACCCAGGCAGGCCGGTCTCATACAAAGTTCGTACTGATTTCTGTTTAATGCACGTAATCCTGAACCAGGAAATATAAAGAGTGGTGAACGCCTCGTAGGGAGAAGGTCGGGGTTGATGGGTGGCTCGATAAAATACCGGACTTTCGTCCAGGAGACCGACGTTCGTGTCCCGTGTGAAACCAGAAGTCAACTTTGTCTTATTTGTCACGTAACTTGAGGTATTTTAACCCAAACCACAATATTTTTCTAAACCTAACTAAGTAGTTTTGTTGCCTAAACACTGCAGGGGCTTGCAAAGGCGCAATGATCGCTCATGTTGCTGGACATTCGTAGGAAAATGCATGAAAAATTACAAAATTACTTTTCACAACATATCATCCGAACCGTTGTATGAGGATACGTTGATCTTGTTCATTGGTATTTAATTCAACCAGTATTACCAGTAGAAGTCATGCATTCATAAATGTATTAGTAACAGAAACGTACTTAAAGTACCAAAAGTAAAAGTACCACATTAGGGGGGAGGTGTTACATTTTAGTATTCTTCTTATTCTTCTTATGCATCTAATGCATTAATGTGTGAGTATCATTTCAATGTTGTAGCTGGTTGAGGTGGAGCTCATTTTTGCTATTTTATTTACTGTTGAGAAGTTTAATCTGCAACTATACATCCTATTTTTTAGAATGATTATATGTAAAAAGTTGATCTTCAAAGTAATTGAGTCATATTGACATCATATGCATGTGTTTATACCTGTGTGTTGTGGCAAACCAGCCAATCCAGCCCAAGGGGCGGATCCCCAAGCTCAGGTTGGGGGGGGGGGGGTTTATCCAGTTCAGGTGTTGCAGCCACAGTTCACATTGGTCACACCTGCAGCCCATCAGATAATCAGGGGAGGCATTTACTCACCTGGCTTCCAAACAGCAGGAGAAGACAGTTTTGAACAAAGGACCAAGCAAGATGATCACTGAATCAGAGCTGTCCACGACCAAAGAAATTCCTAGACGACTAACACTCATACGATTTTGACGACTAATCAATTAGTTGATTTAACCGACAGATCTGTAAAACTGAGTATCTCCACAAAGAATCAAACAAAAGTATCACTTTAGATCTTGTGTTTACCAGAGATGTGCTGAGATGTGGAAACCCAAACTGATCTCCCTTACCACCGGGGACAAAAGACACTTTATGTTTCACGTCAACTGTCTCAGAGTATCCTATTTTATGGTGAATCTTGCCTCAATGTCCTCTGGGTTGCCAAAGTGTGCATTTCTCTTCTGCATCCATTCAGCAGTTTTGGGGAACAACTTTGAGAAAATTACCTCCAGAGCTGAAGGAAATGTGAGAACGAATCACGCTCAACTTTAAATTCTTTCCAGAGTTGACAGAAAATAAAAGGAGATGCCAAAAAGTTTGGACTCACTGATTAAAGTCAAAGTGCACTGAAAGCATGAACCAACCACAACGTCACAGGAAACATCGGTGTACGTGTCAGAACAGCTCATGTGACAGTATCGTTACTGTCATTGGGTCTGGAGGTTGGGTAATATCCATAATATGTTTACTGTATGTGCGTGCGTGCCCCTTCCACTTCTCCGCCGCTGACGCAGAGTGTGTTGATTGGCGAGCACCTTGCTCTGAAAATAGCCTTCCCCTTTGACCTGCAGGGTGGTTTCGTAATAACGTCCTGTATAATGTTTGCTGTAATGCTCCCGCAGATGATGATGTATCTGCAGTTGTTGGCAGAGGAATAGGTCTGGAAAAGGCTGCTTCTGCGACCTGCACAAAGATCGAAACCCTGTTTTTATGGATGGTCACAACAGAAGCCATTAGGGAGATGTATTGTCGGACAAGGATGCAGTATTTCAAGGGGGTTGTTCCCTCACTGAGGCTCTGATGATTTCATTGAAATATTTGTATGTTTGACGTCAGTAAAGCACAGTTACATACATCTAAAACTCCTAAAAGAAAACAGGTTTTGCTCACATGCAACATTTTTGGTTGTGAGATGTTTTTTTTCCTTATTTTGCTGGATGAACATAGAAAAAGTCACATCAAATCCAAATATTTCTAGCTGAGTTTTTTCAGCAGATTTACAGTTTAAATCTTGACGTCTTTTAAGCTGCAAATGAGCAAATAAGTGCTTGCTTGTTGCTTTCAAGAGCAGCCATTTCTCTTGGACGTTCAACCATCAAATACCAACGACACGACAGGCAAAGAGAAGTGGACAGAAGCCTCGACAGACCAGAATGCATTGAGGTTTTCGTTCTTAGTGAAATGTCGCAAGAACTATTTGATGGATTGCTATGGAATTTGGTACCAACATTTATGTCCCCCCCTCAGGATGAATTCAAATCTCTTTCAAATTCAAATATCTTTTCCTCTAGAGACATCATCAGTTCAAAGTTTCAACTTTTTCATAACTTTAGTTTATGATAAAATACCTGCAAAACGGTTTAGTTAGTTGCATCCCTAGCAATGCGCAAGGGTATAGGTGTCATTTGGTTGCAAAAGCTCGGACGAACATCAACAGAGCGAACTGAGCGAGCTGTACCCATCATGCCATTCGACGGTGTAAAAGTTCAACGTATTCTTATACAACGGTTCGTATGATATGGTATGAAAGGTTTTCCTCATTTCTCATACGTTTTCCTACAAATGTCCAGCGTTTTTTTCCACTTCAGTCTTTTCAAAATAAACTTCTGTCTTCTCAGCAAACAATTTTGTTAGGTTTAGGCAAGAAAACTACTTAGTTAGGTTTAGGAAAGATCAACAAACACAAGGCTTTCATCCAGGATACCGCTGTTCATGTCCCGTGTGTTAAGTTTCACTTTCACGTTACAATCAGCTGTTTGTTTGTGTCTCGTGTTCACAACGTTCAGTTTCATTTCAACTTTACAAACATAGTTTTAAGCCCAACCATGTCGTTTTTTTCCTAAACCTAAGTGGTTTGGCTGCCTAAACCTTAAGTGACATAAAGGGGCGTGACAAAGCAGCAGTATGTGATGAGTTGGTATGAGAACATGTTGGGAGTTCCCTCTCAGTATACTACACAGTGTGTACAAGGCCGGTTGAGGGAAAGTGGGTTCACCAAGAAGATGAAGTCATCAAAAATTCATTGAAGCTTACAGACTGATGATATGATGTTTTACAATATAAGAGGATCTGAGGATGGATATTTAAATTTTGACTGAGTGTGAAACTATCAGTTCTCATTTTATCCATCGTATATCTATTAATCTTTACTTAAGAAATCTGAGATGGTCAAACCACGGTGTTGAACAAGTGCACATAGTCCCCCCTCCAGCCCTGACAGCACTGTCTGTGACATTTAGGAGCTTGACAGTTTGCCCCACAGTGGACTAACATGAAGTGAAGAAGAAATTAGCATCATGAGAATCAGCTCTGTCCTTACGGCAGGGAAAGTGTGAGGTATGGAGCAGCTTTGACGTCACTGCCAGCAGTGACAAGATGTCCATTGGGTTTTTTGAATGTCAACAGGGTGAAAATCCGCTACGGTACATAAAAATGGGGAGTGTGACTCTGCAAAAGCATCTCGTCTGTGACGAGTTGGGATGAGAACGTGTTGGAAATGTTCACACTGGACATATTTTACATTCACATATTCCATTCTTTGCAGGTTGGCTGACACATAATGAAAAACAATCCCATAAGAATGAAAAACAATGCTCAAACACGACGGCTAAACTCTCTATTATGCTGTTTGGTATATTGTTGGACTCATCAGGCTGAATACACACATTCAGCCTTGGTTACAGTCACACAGCGCAACGCTTCCTCTGTTACACAATAGAAACTGGGCTCAAACAAATCATCCAAAGAATGTCGAGGGTAAAGACGTGTGTGTTGTGTGTCCTTAATGAATAAAAGCATCACATTACCATAAGCTTTTCCTAACGCAGGCACATTTATCATGAGGAAAATTTAGACAGTAAAGTGAAAGTCGAAACAATCTATCCAGCTAACAGGGAAATGAATTACTTTGGAACTCTGCCACAGAAAACATGAATGCCTTCCTGGCCTATTTCAGAGGATTTCAAATCTACATGGAGGACACAAATTAAAACAGCATTTGCATGTTTTTCATTTAAAAAAGCTTCTGTGAACACTGTAAATATTCTTAATGGTTGTGGTGCAGCTACAGTACATCATCAGCTTGGCGTATGATGTCATTCTGGTTTTTAATCTATTTTTTGATCAAAAATACTGTTGTTGACATTTTGCATGAAATGCATTAATTTGTTGTGAATGAACCATATAACCAAATTAACCATCTTCTCATGAAAATCATAATTGTTTATCTCTAAATATTGCACATTTGATTTTGAGATGTGCTTACACGGCAGCTGTGGTAGCACAAATAATCACATTTGGTTGGGAGTTGAACAGAAGGGCAGTTTCCAGTTTTATTGGCAGTAACAAAAAAAGAGTCTAAACTGTAAGAAGCTAAACTCACTGAGCCTTCTGCTTCTGTTAAAAGTACCTTGTGAAGTTTTCCTACAGAATAGGGCTGGTATTTTTTCAATTTCTTCTCACTTTTTCAAATAATCAAGTTGGAAATTAATGAAGACGAACACGTTATTTGTTCAAATTAATTTGGATCCATGCTCTTACTCTAATCTAAACCATGCAGTAGGATTAACAAAACTCAAGTTACAAATTAACATGTGTCTCAGATTTCTTGTCATGTTAACACTGTAAACAACGTCAGCAAACAGCTGTACTTTTACAGATTTTGCCATCTGTGGTGTTGGATTCAAAATGCTTCCTCACATTACTTCAAAGATGTTTTGCTGTCATGATTATCTGTTTAGAACAACTCCCTAGTTTACTATATTTTATGGTAACGCTAGTTTATTGAGAGGGCAACAGGACAAGCAACAAACACCCCCTACGGGAGTACTTGAGTGCCTGTTGCATTTACAGAATATCAATATTTAACTCTGAACAAATCTAAAATTTAATTTTCCTATGTTCAGATTTCCAAAAAATGTTGGCATTGTACGTTTCTGCAAACTACAGATACGCTGAACGTCGACGTTTTTGCATTCGGTCAGAGCAAGTGAAGTAGTATATCGAGTGACGGTTATTGAAAGTTACGTGGTATAATGAGTATAACAAGCGAAAAAAGTCCACTATGGGTTTGGTGGGTCAAACAAACACAGGACTTTCAACCAGGAGACCGCTGTTACATTGATGTTACGCTTGTTACGTAGCGTTACGTAATTAAGTCCGCTAAGGGCGATTATTATTTATTTACGCTACGATGTTACAGTTGTTACGTTATTATTTTAACCCTTTTTTTCTAACCTTAACCAAGTAGTTTTGTTGCTTAAACCTAACCAATTATTTCACAACGTTAACCATGTGGCACTGTGCGTTTCTGCAAGCGTGATATGAGGCTGATATGAAACATATTTATGAAACATATTTTTGGTTCAGATACGTCGACATTTAACGTATCCTGTGGTTTGCAGAAACGTAAAATGCCAACATTTTTTCTGCCGTTGTTTCAACATAACAAAGTACAGCATCAAAAAGTACAATGGGATTGAATCAAAATCACACAAAAAAACTGTAGTCATAACAAACACTGAGCATTTTAAATATGTAGTATTTATTTATCAGAGAGCTATTTTGTTGCATTTCATTGCATCACAAGTATTTTTCCAGTCAGTCAGTATGAGATCATTTCTGCATCTAGAGTTTGTTGTATTTGATAAACAAGTGTTTGAGCAGCTTAAAAACCCACAGCACATATTGTAATGTATTTCCTATTACAGTAGGAATCCCTTTTGTTTAGGTCAAATCTTTAACTTTAAAAGTCCTAACGGGACGTCAAGTAATTATTCAGGGGTTATACATCCTCACATGCAACACTTTGAATAAAACTAAGGGTTATTTCATCACCCATCTGAGTATGAATGTCTTCGTCAGGACAGACCTGGCTGAGAAAACAGTGACAGAAAGCCGTTTATGAAAACAGCATGTCGGCGCTCAGAGAGAGGCAGCAGCAGAGCAGCAGAATGGAGCCCAAATAAGTCGAGGCCAAACCAAACACAGGCAGATCCTCGTCAAGTCTGCCTCAAGATCCTTCATAATCACTTTAAACTCACCACGGGAGCAACTCCAAGAATACCACCATCACTAACGTGCTTATTCACCAGATCAAATCCCATACAGCTCTGATCTATAGAAATGTCATCAGAATGGGTAAAATGTCAGTGAGCTGCTGGCTGATGGATTGTGTTTTTTATTTCTGCTCTTCAATACTTTCAGCAGCCGGCTCGAACACCAGCGACGCCGCAGTTATCAGCCGCAGTGATGAAGAGTGACTCCGGGCTTCCTTCTTTTGTCTTGCCAACAGCAAATAGTCGTTTAAACAGATAATCTATGGCGTTATTATATAAGTGGATGTCAACTTTGATACTGCATCTGATAAAACACAACAGGGATTCAATTTAGACCCAGTTCATTGAAGGGTTTCCATTAATTGTCGGTGTCCATTTGGTCGGCGCAGTTGAGTTGCATTGTGGGTAATGTAGGCACCAGGTTTTGACAAGGAAGAGGAATGCTTGGAGCATCAATTTTGTTCCTTTGTTTTAAAAACTGTCCATCAGGAGACAATGTTATGAAGCGCTTAAGATAGGAAGACTATTCTTTTGCATGCCGAGGCCTGTAGTATTTCTCATACAGTAGTCAAGTTTATTTGTATAGCACATTTTAAGACAGCTGGAGTTGACCAAAGTGCTGTACAAGTGAACACAGAGTAAAATATCATCAACAAAAGCAACAAAACAAAAACAGGTTGCAATGGAAAAATACTAGGGTTGTCAATCAATTAAAATATTAAATCGCAATTAATCACATGATTGTAGTTGATCATGATTAATTGCAAATTAATTACCCATTTTTAATCTGTTCAAAACGTACCATAAAGGGAGATTTGTCAAGTATTTAATACTCTTATCAACATGGGAGTGGGAGGCGTTAAAACGAATTTGCGTTAACCCGTTGTTATCTCGTTAACTTTGACAGCCCTAAAAAATACAAGATAATATCATAATATGTGCACAAATCTAAAACACAAACAGAATAAAACCTGTAAAAGCAATTTATAAAAATCTAAGTTTATAACATCCTAAAACATTACAGCATTAAAACCACTAATGCCATTGAAAATAAGTGTGTCTTGAGGTTTTTCTTACAGCCATTCACTCCTCTCACACATGCTCACTCATAATTTCCCTGCTGTCATTGTTTGGCATCAGTTGTGTTATCAGCTGTTCTCATCAGCTGGTCACATCTATCCAATAAGCCCAGAGACACACCTACAATGTCAGCCTATCATCTTGCCGCCGTCTCTCTCTTTAAATATGATTGTCTCTCTGCCTTTGGTATGTTCATGCTGCTGTTACACGCCCCCTCCACCTCCCCTTCCCATTCATCACTTCATCATTTCATCAGCCTCAGCAGAATCCTCGGCCACCACCACCACCAGTGTCTGGATTTATCTTGCTGCTGTTCAGGGCAGACGCCCCTCGATTACAGATCTCCCTGTAGAGTCCAGACTTTCTGTCAGGACTTTATTATCACATATCACTTGTCTCTCCTGATTGAAAGAGCAGTGCAATGCTAAATCTGTATATTACTATAGAAATCAAGTTTGATTGATTAATTGAGGTTACACTTGAATGGACTTCATTTATATAGCACTTTTATCCAGAGTCCTTTACAGTGTGCCTCACATTCACCCATTGACTCACACTGATGGTGGCAAGCTACCATGAAAGGCACTCCCAACCCTCTGCAAAAGTCCCAGATCAGAGGCAAATCGTCGTTGGCTCGCCGCTCGCACATCGGCGCCGATGTGCGACACATAAAGCTGAATCAAGAAAGATATCAGTTTTAAAGTCACCTGTCATAAGAGATTTCTCTTTATTCCATGTGTTGCTGTGCAGACTGGACAGTAAAGTGTCTCGAGAGCAACTCGGTTGTGAATTGAAGGTCATCGAGCAGAGAGAGGACACATCACAGATGGCTTGAAGGAGCCTACGCACATCACAGAAGGGACTTTTGGAGCCATAAATGCTTCATTTGACAAGTATAATAAAAGCACAGGAATCTGTCCGGGTGGTATTGGCTTCCATCGTACATACTGTAACACATACTATAAGAATAACTGAACCTTATATACACTATAAACAGAATACAGCATCTCTCCAAGATGAAACACGACTGACAATCAGCACAGCACCCTTTACTTTATACCTTGAAACCACCTCACACCTGTCATATAATCATTACGGGGGACACTAAGGTGATCTATATGAATATTTATTTCATCCCTCAGTACCGAGTAAGGGTCACATACTGATAAGGGACAAGTGAAGCTCAAGCATTTGGTGCAAACATAGTGAATTATGTATATAAGTAAAAGACAATCAACACAGAACAGGGGTTTTCTTGGTGTGGAACAGTAGTTAAATTCAACTAAAGAGAAAGGTTGGTGACAGGCTAAGCATTGGGTCAGAGAAGTAGATTAACCATTGCAGTACAAGGTGGTAGTGCAATGTATCCTCATACGACGTACATACGTTAGTATCTTATGAAAAGTTATTTTTCCTTTTTCGAGCGATCCGTCTGCTACTACTACTACTTTAGGAAGAGATTGTGGTTTGGGTTAAAATAAGTAGTAGTAGTTAAGTACGTAAGTTACGTAAAACTACTGTAAAATAAGTCAACATTAACTTGGGGAGACAAACAAAGGCCTCCTGGGTGAAAGTCCTGTGTTTGTTTGACCCATCCATCCACCCCGAACTCCTCCCTACGCAGACTTTGTCGCTCTTCATACTACATCACCTGACTTCCTTAGAGGCAGCTCTGCACGTCCTGGCTCACGGTGGTTATATAGGAATTATAGTGCATTACTTTTCGTAGGTGTAAGTATGAACAGCGAATGAGAACAAGTCTGATGACTGATATCATATCGACCTGAGTTCCCCCTCTGTGGATCAATAAAGGCTCATCTTATCTGATCAAAAACGATAAATAATTGGAAAATAAGCATTTTAAGGGACCCTGACATTGAATAAGCAATCATACGGTTCGTGTGAAAGCTTTAGTAAGTTTGTGATTTGGAAGTACAGAGGTTAGGTGACAAATAAATCAACATTGACTTCTTGTTCACACTGGACACAAATACGGGTCTCCTGGTCAAAAGTTTGGTGCTTTTTGATTTCCGAAATGAGTTTGTGTTATATATGAATTACATGCATTACTTTTCGTAGGTATAGCTACGAACGGTGTATGAGGACAGTCTGGACTAAGTGTTGTGAACATTTTAATTAAGGATATAACTAAGATTCAATCCATTTCAAGGGCCTTTTGTGTCCTAGTGATTATATTTTGTCATTGTTATCAAGAAAAGCTAACGATGAAAATGAAACCAACAGAAGAAGTATTGTTTATTGTTTATGCTATTTTGAATGTCAGCCTGCTTACTGTTTCTAGTCGCGTCTCTAATCATTTGGCGGTGAGAGGAAAGATATCACTCACTTTCCGTACACAATCTGGAGTATTTGCCATTTCAACTCATCACAGTCATATCACACAGTTATATGAAGCCGGGCTGTTCTCAGGTGTGAATGCATGTAACTGCGTTAGAGTGAAGCAGAGCACTGCGCTGGAGGAGTAAATATATGCTCAGTCAATCTTCCTTAGATGAATGAAGGATAATAAAAAATCTATCTGCAGTCTGAACATACAGAACATGTGTATACTCAGTGTTTTTCAATACAGTCAGACCCTGGAGAAAACCTGCAATTCAGCCAACTTTGATTTGGACCCGTGACCGGAGCGCTAAATGAGATTCCCTCCAGGCAAAGAAGGAGACTTTTGGACTCATAAATCCTCAGACAGGAATACTCAGCTATCAGTCAGCATGGATCAATCCCCATCACTGGTGACGGATGAAAAGCACACATCAAGAATAAGTCAGTTTCTCAGTAACCGCCGAAGGAATTCAGATGTTTCTCTCTGACACCTGTGTGTTTGTGAAATTTCTTTTTCTATAAGTTTCTAGGATCCGAGGATCAGAAAATTTGGAGCTGGAAGGCTTTTTTTTTTAAGTGCTCATGCCACAGGTACCGCAGGATGTCGTCTAAATCCCCAGCCTCGGAGGACGTGTCGTGCGTCTTGCGTGCATGCTAAGGTGTTTCTAATGAGGCAGATGGCTTCAACAACTCTCTCCAGCTTGACTGTGATTTCACCGTGTGGAGGGGGCTCAGAGCTGCTTTAATCACAGAACATATCAAGGTCCCGGAGCAGAAATGCTGTGCTTTGTGTACACAGGCTGACAGATTTGTAAATTCAACATTCAACAGTTTTTTTTCTCGTTCGCTTTGGCTCCATTCTTGAATGTAAATTAGTTTTCTTTCAAAAGTTCAAACCTTTGAACAATTAGTTTGTTGTTCACAACAGATTTGAATTCGTTATTCATTCAAGCAAATTGCAAAAAAGTACAAGTGTCTACAATTTAAGCACTTGCACGCGCCTTGCCGATCAAAACTGATGAGTTGATCCTCAGTGAAACTATCTGACCCGGTCTCACGTGAAGCTGCATAAATACCACGAAATTACACGGATATTCCGCGTGTCATGAGGACGCATTTTAGCCTTTTCATGTGTCTCCGTTTTTCGCGTGTCATATATACGCCACGCAAACGTCCTTAGTTAGATTAAGGCCAGAAAACCTCTAACTTAGGTTTAGACATTTTCTGTTCACTGTATATGACATAACATGAGAAATCACCAATAGAGATTTGCATATAAGAACATTTCCAGGATTGACTGGCATTCTGAAAAAACATCTTAACATTTTGACGAGTACGGCTCACATGCTGAAGATTTACTGACACAATAACTTGGTTTTGAAGCATGAATGAAGTGTTTTGGGTGAGTTATCACCTTTTGCAAACATGCAATAGAGTTGTGATGTCCCATGAAACAGTTGTAAACATGTAACAATTACACTTACAATTTAGAGAATTTTATTACTTTATTCAAAAAACAAGCCAAAGTGATAGAGA
The DNA here is from genome assembly GCA_916701645.2 of Sebastolobus alascanus. Lineage (NCBI taxonomy): Eukaryota > Metazoa > Chordata > Actinopteri > Perciformes > Sebastidae > Sebastolobus > Sebastolobus alascanus. Next base: position 1,003,994 of record CAKAOJ020000179.1, read on the forward strand.
AAAACTGTCAATTTCTACCTTGTTTACAGTATCTTCCCTTTTGTGTTTGAGTCAACACTTCTCTTTTCTTTTTCCTTTCCACCTTTCTTCCCCACGCTTTATACTTCTACTTAAGTTATTGTTTATTCTTTCTATCCTTCCTCTCCTTCTTCCTATATCTCTTAAGGAATTTACACCAGCTCCATGCGTTTTAATTCATATAAATTTCTTTGATCCGAAAGAAACTATATGTAAATTACTTCTTTAAGTGTAGGAGGATTTCTCTGTAAATGTGTGTGTGTGTATGTGTTATTAAAAAGGCGAGTGTGTTTCTGCTTGCACATTCCCCACGTTACACCCTTATTAAAAGTGGAATTCAGGCAATTAGGAAAGCGTTTGCAAATACGAAAATTAAATCCACTGCCTTTGATTTTGGGGTTCATGTGTGTGTGTGTGTGTGTGTGTGTGTGTGTGTGTGTGTGTGTGTGTGTGTGTATACGTACGTACATGTGAGGACCGGCTTATTTAACCTTGAGAGTGAGGACATTTTTGGAAAGTTTGTTTAGTCCTCACTTAATCAAACGGCTGTGATGGAAATTGAGAGGTGGCATTCGTGTTAAGGTTAATATTAGCTGACATTGAGGGAACATATTAAATCATTCACAGGCACATTGTGGGGACTCATCTCCCATCTGGGGACACAGATCAGGACCCCACAAGGTTAACTGTTAATTCTAGTGCTAAGACTTTGGTTGGTAGAGTTTGGGTTAGAGTTAGGTTCAGATTAAAGTTAAGGCCCAGACACACCAAACCGACATCAGAGACATCCTCACATTGCCTGTGTCTTGGCCAAAAAATTTGCTCTCAAACACACTGCAAAAGACTACAGCTGACGGCCAACTACCATGTACGGTCTGCGCCTCTGTGAGATGTAATAACTCTCCATACCAGCAGGTAGCAGTAGTCTGTATTCGCAACCTGTTCTCACTCCCAACTCCGGTCTCCGATGCAGATGCGCACTGAACAGCGGCGGTATTTGACGAGTTGGGAGTGAGAATGTGTTTGTATTCGTCATTCAAAAGGGGAAACCAGAAGACCAATTACGGCGGATATACAAGCCGTTGTTAAGATACATAGATGAAACAAAGCGGCCATTTTCACTCCAACACTCTCACTCACTTAGCTTCATTCCAGATGTTCATGTCGCTGTGAAAATATCCATGTATTGGAATGATCAGATGAGATGAAGATGAAAAATGAGAAGAGCCTTCTGCGTGTGTTCTCTTGACTTTACTCGTTGGCTTGCTTTCCTCACTTCCATTTCTCTTCTTGTGCACTGATTCGTTTAAGCTGAACAGCCAATCAGAGTGATTTCTCTCACCGACGAGCTTCGCCGCTGACTCAACGCGCTGAATCGGCCAAAAAAACTCCGACAAGGGCAGACTTGAGACGACGATGTTGGACACACCGCAAAAACAGACGCTCACCGACAGCCTCAAACTGGCCCGACAGCCGAATGTCAGCTTGGTGTGTCAGGGCCTTTAGAGAATAGACATCATGGTAATCTATCTATCTAGGTTAGGCCTTTCATTAAGTACTTACTTGGTTTCCTAAACTACTCTCCAACCCAACACCTGTCATGAAATCCATTAAAAGTGATTTTTTTTGTGGCGTAACTCAGGCTTTGTTGAGGCTTTTCGAGCTTTAGTTGTACTTGTGATGAAACCACTAGGGTTAGAGGCTAAGGGACAATTATGTCAATGTCCTTGAGTACAAATGTGTGTTTGTGGAATTGAGACGTGAGATGCTGCAAAAATAAGAATGAGGTTGAGAATTATGCCGCGAGCAACCTCCATCAATGCCTGTCAATTAACCAATAGCGCTGCCTCTTCTTTAATGAAACTCTCTATTTCGCCTCCAGCCAACGTCAGGGATGATGGATTTGATTTCCAATGAAGATGTTGTGTCCCTGACAGATCGGCTCCAGTGCTTTTTTTGAAACACTCGGCCAAGATGTAGTCACAGATGTGGATCTAGTCCAGACTCGGGCAAAAAAAATGTATTGGCATAGATTTTGAATAAAACATGAGGCACGCTTGATTTGTCTTATCTTGTAAGCGGACACACTTTTTGAGGCTGTTTCAGAGACGTGAGCTGTGGGAAAAAAATATATTAGGCACGCTTCCCTCGTACTGATTTGCACTGCCTTTGCATAATTATAGTCTCACCTGTTTTTTCGAGGCTTTATATTCTCATTTTAACTGATTTTCTCTGCTTCCTCTGTATCAGTTAGGATCACAGATTTTACCTGGACTCACTCGACACAGTTGTTGCACACATTTTGAGTACAACACTGAGTGTTTGATTCACTACATTATACAGTAAACTGGTGCAACTTCTGCAGCTACAGTACAGTCGTTTTTGGTGTGTATTCACTGTACAACTCATGCTCATTAAGAAAATATAACCCAAAATGACCATTTAAACAGTTTCTTCCAATGCAGAGCTACTTCAGTTCACTTTTGACCTACTGTACCATATTTATCATAATGCATACATGCAGCTGAAGGAAGTTTATTACAACTTAGCTTTTACAACTTTACTTTTTCCAACAAGCACTGGACTTTACCCCAGGAGACCGCCGTTTGTGTCCCGAGTCATTTCTTGCCTATGTTTTTACGTAATTTTAAGCCAACCCATGATGTTTTTTTAATAACCAAGTAGCCTTGTTGCCTGAACCTAACTAAGTAGTTTTGTTGCGTTTTTTTTTTTTTTTTCATTTACAACGTTAATCACGTAATTTTGTGGGAGACATGGTTGCTTAGAACGTGGTGATATCATGCTAAAAATGTGTCAATCATACAGGTTGAAGGCAAACCCCTAGTTTGGCCAAACTTATTGGATATATTAAAATATAATATGAAGCCTCTCTGCATCTTTTTTTAGACTTTATCCGCTTTTTTAGTAGACATGAGATCAGATCATTACTTCAATCAACTGTGTGCAACGACCACACACAATTCCATGTGCACAAGCACTGAAAAAGTGAGTTGTTCATGATGTAAGTCAGGTCATCTAGATGTTTCATTTATCCAGTGAAGATTATGTGAGCACTTTGTTAACGTCCCCTTGAATCAGATTCACTAACTTGAACACATTTACACCCCAGAGCTGCTCAGCGCAGCCCGGATCCACCTCCCGGCTCAGTGGCACTGCGGCAGCTTTTCTTTGAGAATAACCCACATTCTCGTAGCCGCTCTGGGACTCAGATGGACCCTCTTTCAGTCATAAGCTCGCCTCTCTAACCTCTGTGAAAACTTTATAAAGATGAACTGAGCAGGAAAGAACAAAGGGACTCCAAAAAAAACTGCATCTCCCTTCAGGAACATGCGTCTCTGCCATTTCATTACAGCAGTCTCACTCGATTCCCTCTCTCTCGAATAAAAATCACCTTTGTTCTCGTCTTTGGTCGCCCGTTCCCTTGACGTCGCTGCTCAGGATGTTTATAGATCTGAGGGGATCGGAGGGGACGGCGTGGTTCTGACAGCCACCGGGGGATTCAGGCGAGAAGCGACTGAAATGGAGAAGTCTCGACTGGAGCGATGGCTATAATGGAATCAGTCGCTGTCTCGGTGGAATAATGATCGCAATTAGCGGTGAATAAAGGGGAGATTACTGAAGGAGCTGCTGCTCTTAAGAAGACGTGTCGCTTTCAGCAGACGTCTGTGAGTTCAGCAATCAAACATGATGTAGCACGGACATTAGTCTGTATTCAAAACTTCTAATAAATGTTATTTTAGATAAATAAACGTCACCTCTTCACAACCCAAAACCCTGCAGATTAATTGTTCAATTTTCCGTCTGGTGGTTGATGTCCTCTCTTCTCTGACCAGTCCAAACATCCGAGTACTCAATTCACCAACATTAGATATTTTTTTCCTCGCTTGTGCCGTCACTATCTTCTTGATATGAAGCATCAGAAACCGACCGTATAGGATGTCTTGTACAAAAAGTGCAAAATGCTGCACAGTCGCCTCAGTTTGTGCCTCTCACACATACATAGCTGCTGGGAACGTTAGCGAGCCAGATAAACGCCGTTTGAAAAACAACACTGTACATCAACAAGATTTATTTATCTGCAGTGGCAGAGTTCTCATCTCTCATCTCATCTTCAACCGCTTATCCGGGGTCGGGTCGCGGGGGCAACAGCTCCAGCAGGGAGCCCCAAACTTCCCTTTCCCGGGCCACATTAACCAGCTCTGACTGGGGGATCCCGAGGCGTTCCCAGGCCAGTGTGGAGATATAATCTCTCCACCTAGTCCTGGGTCTTCCCCGTGGCCTCCTCCCAGCTGGTCGTGCCTGGAGCACCTCCCTATGGAGGCGCCCGGGGGGGGGGGGCATCCTTACTAGATGCCCGAACCACCTCAACTGGCTCCTTTCAACACAAAGGAGCAGCGGCTCTACTCCGAGTCCCTCACGGATGACTGAGCTTCTCACCCTATCTCTAAGGGAGACGCCAGCCACCCTCCTGAGGAATCCCATTTCGGCTGCTTGTACCCGCGATCTAGTTCTTTCGGTCATGACCCAACCCTCATGACCATAGGTGAGAGTAGGAACGAAGATTGACCGGTAGATCGAGAGCTTTGCCTTCCGGCTCAGCTCTCTTTTCGTCACAACGGTGCGGTAAAGCGAATGCAGTACCGCCTCCGCTGCTCCGATTCTCCGGCCAATCTCACGTTCCATTGTCCCCTCACTCACGAACAAGACCCCGAGGTACTTGAACTCCTTCACTTGGGGTAAGGACTCATTCCCTACCCAGATTAGGCAATCCATCAGTTTCCTGCTGAGAACCATGGCCTCAGATTTAGAGGTGCTGAACCTCATCCCAGCCGCTTCACACTCGGCTGCGAACCGATCCAGTGAGTGCTGGAGGTCACAGTCCGATGATGCCAACAGGACCACATCATCTGCAAAAAGCAGCGATGAGATCCTCAGCACACCGAACTGCAAACCCTCCTCCCCCCGACTACGCCTCGATATCCTGTCCATGAATATCACGAACAGGATTGGTGACAAAGCCCAGCCCTGGCGGAGGCCAACCACCGGAAACACGTCCGACTTACTGCCGAGGATCCGGACACAGCTCTCGCTTTGGGCGTACAGAGATTGGATGGCCCTAAGAAGGGACCCCCTCACCCCGTACTCCCGCAGCACCCCCCACAGTATCTCCCGGGAGACCCGGTCATACGCCTTCTCCAAGTCCACAAAACACATGTAGACTGGATAGGCATACTCCAAGGCCCCCTCCAGGATCCTTGCGAGAGTGAAGAGCTGGTCCGTTGTTCCACGGCCAGGACGGAATCCGCATTGTTCCTCTTCAATCCGTACAGTAAAGTTAACCGTGATAAACAGCTGGGCAAAATCTATGTGCTGACACTCCTCCACAGACACTCACTCGTAGCAGAGACGCTAGCTCAGCTACAACCCACACAGTGACTCTCTCAAAGGGCCAGAAATGTGCTTCTAGTGACAGTCAAAACAGAGGGTAACACTTCATTTTACAGCTCCGCAAATTTCATGGTAATTAGGTGATAATTAGGAAGTAACCTATTTGGAATTTCTTTGGAATTACTGCCAAATTACCCCAATATTTACCTCAACATTTATCGAAAATGTATTAGTTATTTATTATCAATATTGTGGACCTGTAAAATGAAGTGTTACCAAACAGAGAGTGTGACTCTGACTGCTCTACGTCACTGGAAAAGATCCCTATGGAAATTTCAGTTGCAAGGACAAAAGATGGACATCCATAGCCCACAGTAGAGACAATATATAGAAATCCCAGGAGCCCACTCACACAGACACTTTGGTCTGTCAGCGGAGAAATTAGCATAACCTGGGAACAGCTCACAGCTTTCAGCAATGGCTGATGATCACCTCCCTCCATCACACAAATAAACAGGGGTGTCTGATTTCTTCCCATGTGGGACTTTAAAGGTCCTGACACACCAAGCCTGTGTTGGAGGTTTTATCGGCTGATTCAGCATGTTGAATCGACGGCAGCACGAGTGAGAAATCACTTTGATTGAGTAACAGAAGTGAGGTAAGCAAGCCAACGAAGACACACAGAAGGCTCTTGTCATTTTTCATCTTCATCTCATCTTTATTTCATGTATGTATCATAACAACGGCTTGTATATCCGCAGTACTCAGTCTCCCGGTTTCCCTTTTTTAATGACGAATACAGACTACCGCCACCTGCTGGTGTGAAGAGTTATTTCATCTCACGCAGGCGCGGAACATATGTGATAGTTGGCTGTCGGCTGTAGTCTTTGCGGTGTGTTTGAGTGCAACTTTTGGCGAAGACGAAGGCGACGTGAGGCGACGCAAATAGTGTCCTTCGTCGCCGCTAGTTCTCTGATGTCGGGTTGGTGTGTCTGGGCCTTGAGGTGTATTTTTGATCAGTCTTAAAGCTACCGTGAAAACAAATCCAGCCTCACAGAGCTTGTCCCCGACTTCTTTGTCATGAAATGTCGGTCTCATTGCGTCTGCCGAGTCCCCGCAGTGAGTTCAGAGACAACGTTATCTACTGGTTTTCAGACATCGCTTTAAAAAGATCTAAGATTAAAATTATTTTTTTTTTATTGTTGTCAGGCTGCAGGCATCAAGTGTAAAGGAAAAACCTCGTGGCTTTGTGGAGGAATGATAATATCAAACATGCACTGTTAAAAAAAAAAACGATGATGTCTATAGAGCAAGTTATTTCCGGCTCATACTGACATCATGTCAGATACTTAGTGGATGTAATTTCCTTTCATTTTTTTTTTTTTGTATTATAATAATACTATTACACTTTACTTCTATAGTGGCTTTCAAAACCAGTTACAAGGTGTTTCACAAAATACAATATAGGTGCAAAGATAGCAATAAATAAAACATCATACGCAGAAAAATGCAATAAAACACAGATTTCAAGAATCTGTATCAGGAATATTAATCAGTGCTACAGTCGTTAAACTTTCTGGGGGGCTATACATGGCAAAAACACGCATCTTTAACTCCAAACTGCTTCGGTAAAAACAGTGCAAGTCGTGCATTTTGACCTGAAGTGAGACACCGATAGTAGCTGAGCTGTCAGAAGCTGTCGGATTGTGCCTAATTCATTGTTTATTCATGTACAGTCAACGAGTACACGAGGAAGTATCAAAGCAATGGCCAAGATGCTATATCAGAACAGCCCGATAATTTACAATCATTTTAATTACACACAATACACAGTGAGAAATGTGGTAAAAAAGACACTTTGGGTTCATGTAAGGTTGATTTCTTATAGCGTGCCATCTTTCATGACTTGTATGATGTACGAAGGTGATCTGTAACGTGTCAAGGACTGACTTCACCACTTCACCGGACAGCACCAATGATGAATGTTTATGTAAGTAATCATAGTTGTATGTATCAAAGTGAAGCTGGAACTATTCATCTTCACTCTGCAGGGAAGGATTGCTCTGTCTTTTCCCTTCTTAGTAGAAAGAGGGTGTGGGCACACAGCATATGTGCGTAGGGTGATTTCTCACACGCAAATGGGAAAATTCAACATAATTTCACATAATGCTCCGGACTCGATAAAACGGTTACAGGTTCACTGAAATAAAATAAAACATAATTGCTCTTTTGTCTACTGAAGTGAATGTAACGGGGAGACAGACGACAGTAACAGATGTTTACGTTCGAGTGACAAAAACCTCCAGCGGCCGCAGGAAATACGACGCTAGTAACATAAAGTTTTTATAGCGCCACCAAATTCACAGCAGGAGGAGGTCGTGGGGGGGACGGCTGGGTCGACAAAATGTCAGACTTTAACACAGGAGGCCGCGTTCTGCTTCACCTGTAATACTGTCTCTGACTCTATCCATGTTACATTATCATTTTCTTCATTAGCACTTAAAATTAAGTGTCAGGTTGTAATCCGTGCAGCAGTCTCTTGATAATACCTTGAACAAATGTTGCCACTGTGCAGAGAAGGCTAAAGTTAAGATTGAATATTCATTCAATCAATAAAGTCATCACTGTAATCTGCAGAGTAATCAAAAGTGACTCCAAACTAAAAAAAAAAAGAAGTAGTAGTGATTGAATAAAGCCCACACAGGTTCGTGAGGGCTAATAGAATGAGTGACTCTCGGGCATTAAGACGAGCCCCGTCTTTAATCAGCGTACAAACTAATAACACGTCTGCGGCTAAACACACAGGAGGATGAAAGGCACAACACCAACCCTCCTTTGTTTTATTCCATCACTCATCTCGTCCCCCGGCACATTAAGGCACTCGACGGCCCTAACAAGCTCTCCCACGACATTTGCTTCGGCTTAATGGATAGAAAATGTGTGTCTAAGTGTGCAGCGTCTCTCTGTGTGTGTGTTTGTGTTGGCTTTTCTCTGATAATGAACAGACGCCTATGACTTACCTAGATGTTCTGAGAGCAACATCTTTAAGAGAAATGACTCATGAAATGAGGGTTTTTCCAATTATACTAACACAACCTTTGATGTGCAAATAACAGCCGCAACTGATAGTACAATTACTGAAGAATGTCACAAGGCAGCATGTGTGCTATAATACGTGAATCATCCATCAGAAAAATATTACATATTTGTTATTAGATCAGTTTAATACATGTACAAACTGCCACATGAAAGCTACAGGAGATAAAGTTAGTCTTTAATTTGTAGATTCAAATTAATTTAAATAAAATACTGTAAGTATTTGAAATAATGAGGGCTTCTGCTAAATATTAAAAATAACCTTGCAAACTTGAAACGCAACATCAACGCTATGGAGTCATAGGATGAGAAGACTGCTCTTTATCTAATCTATTTGCGTACAGTACAGTGCTCGTTTTAGCATTAAAGGTAGACACAGTGGGAGACTGGCCGAGCTCCATCAAAAGTGCAAGAATATGCCTTCCAAAAACTCCAAAATCATCTTATATGCGCATTGAATCTTGCACATTTTGAAATAAGAAATGTTTATTTATGCATCAGAGTTATTTCTTGAACAACAACAGCTGAATCAATCAACCGTATAAGGCATTTCAGAGGTCCTGTCCTCTGACAAGGGTTGGTACGTTTGCCAGAGTTGAAAAGCTTTTTTCTTTTTAACTTACTTTTGACAAAGGCGAAGCTAACTGTTTCCCTCTAATTCCGGCCTTTACGCCAGGCGAAACATGTCCCAGACCTACAGAGCAAGCAAGCAAATATTATTTGAAAAGAACATTTCAAAACAGGTGTTACAACGTTTGCTTTATAGGGAGAAAACTAGAGTTACCGCCTCATGGTTGTGTGCCTCGTTAATTTTTTGTTAATAAATTGTATAATTGTTTTGCACACAATCCGTTGCCAGTCTCTCTCATTCCTGGGTTTAAAATGTATTGTTACTCCCTCCATCCTCTGGACCTTAAACGGGGGGAACGTAGCAGCCAAAAACGTGTTTTGTGAGGTCAGAGTGACCTTTGTCCACCAAATTCTAATCAGTTCATCCTTGACTCCGACTGGACGTTTCTGTCAAATTTGAGGAAATTCTCGCTTTCACGAGAATGGGACGGACGTACGGACAACCCGAAAACAAAATGCCTCGCCACGCAGCCCATTAGCACGAAAAGGTGTATAAATGCCACGATAATGTGCAAGGCGTTTTGTGTTCAATAAGTCCGCCTTTCTTTGCGTGTCATTTGTACGCAATGTATCCTGTACTGACTGCAATGTAAACGCATCCATGTATAAATGCTATGTTAAGAGTTAGTGACGGTGTATAAAAAGAGAGAAAGACCACTTAGATAGGCGGACGATTGTCATGTTTTTTATTGACGTTTGGGATGAGTTTTCTAGATGTGTTCCATTGTTTCCGTACGTGTTTTACTTACTTTATTTACTTATTTTAAGCCCAACCATGACGTTTTCCCTGAACCTAACGAAGTAGTTTTCTTGCCTGAACCTTACTGCAGACGTTTGCGTGGCGTACAAATGACATGCATGTCCATGTAGTGTTGTGGTATTTATACGCCTTCCTGTGAGACCAGGTTGGGCCAAGGCTGACGCTGGCGCGGAGGCATAATAAGAGGAAACCTCTATGTACAGTTGTGGTCTTTACAAACCAGAAATTCCACAAAAAAGAGAGAGCCGGTCTGAAAGGAAACCAAGGACGTCTGGAATGGTTTGAGAACTTGAGACATTTTGATGCGTTTTGACACATCATCGGTGAAGTATTCCTTTCATGATGCAATAGCTCCTCAGAGTGTATCACTAAAGATATGTGGAGGTGATGTCTGACTCTGAAACTCACATTTGAGTGCTGCAACACTACTACAAATTGTGGAAAAAGTTGTGTAACCCTCTAGATTACAAGAATAATCACAGTTTCATGTCATGCCAGCAACCACCATCCGATGCTCGCGGAGCGTTTGACACATTATTATGGCAGCTTGTACACCGCAGCCCGTGGAAACATCATTTCTTTTCATTCAGAAAAGACTTCCAGCTGGCAAAGCTGCCGGTGAAAATGTAATTTTCCAAACCTCCCAATCTCAGATCTGCTATCAGCCAGTGATAAGCTGGAAAGCTGTTTTCTAGGATCCCCATTCAGGAATAGAAGTTCTGGCTCCTGTTAATTGCTTTCTACTCTCTCTCACTCTCGGATGGCCTGTGATAAAAAAAAAAGCAAACAAATTTGAATCTCGGCTGTGAAAAGCCCCGGAGTTTGTGAATTAAATATGAACAAAACCTGCCATATGGACAGACGGGGGGGCTGAGGACGAGACTGACAAGTTGGAGATGTAACTGAAGATGTGGACAGACAGACAGACAGGCAGCGACAAAGACAGGAGGACATTAACGGGGCAAAAGTAAAAACCGGCAGATCGACACCCAGACGACGGAGCGGTGGGAGGGAGGACAGTTTGACAGACTCAAAGAGAAGGACAGGCAGGCAGGCAGGCAGACAGACAGCTGCGAAGGTCGACAGGTTCACATACAGTGAGACGGCGTTACCCTGGTAACGGACAGCCGATCAGTCATTCACAGACCGCAGAGTTCAGTTGAGTCAATCTTTGTTGTCTCCAGGGGATAATTAGGAAGGGCAAACAGGCAGACACCGATTGGCAGAGAGACAGAGAGGACAGACAGGACGTCAGGGACAGACAGACAGACGGACGGACATGTGGAGGTACGGTGGCTCAATGCACTGCTGGACACTCTGCACACGCTCGGCACGCCACGCCGGTGTTGTCATAACAACTGACATTTAAATCCCACTTCAACTTCATGATGAGAGGCGAGAGACGTTCTACGAGGGAATTCGTTTTTTGTTAAGTTAAGTTGCAGGACGTTAAAACCCAAACGATGAGCTGAAAGATTCTATAAATGTTGGGGTGAAGGTTTTCTGTGGGTTTCACATTACACATAATATGTGTAATGTGAAACCCACAGAATTAATATTATTAATTTGACCCAATTCTTAATTAAAAAATATTGATTAATGCAGCTTTAAGTCAACTCGCACTGTTTCTTGTGCATACTGTATGTTAAATGTCAAAGCTTTTTTTTTTTTTTAAATTAAAAAAATAAATAAATTTGCCCATCAATTTTGGTCTGTGTTGAGCCCATAAAGACTTACAGTCAAACACGTCCATAAATAGTTGTGGATGCAGAGAGGTCAGCAGGCTAACGTGGGATCTGACAGACGAAACCAGTCGATGAGATCGACGACCACAATGAACAACCCTCAGTGAATACATCCTCTGACCTTTGACCTTTGACCCCCGCCGGCCTGCGGGTGTCTGAGGCTTCCTAATGCAGCGTGGAAATGTAATCCCTCTCATTAGCAGGCTGACACACACACACACACACAGTTGGATCTAAGTAGAAATGTGAAGTGACACACACACACAGGAATACTTCCACAGCAGCATTTGGCGGAAGTGCACCCAGGTGGTTCAATGAAACACACACATGCAAAGACATACCTACACACACACACACATGCAAAGACATACCTACACGCACACACACACACACACACTCTTTCCCACTTGATTAGCATAAGCACCTGTCCCGCCCGCCTACAGCAGCACACGCTCCAGCATCCATGTTTACTGCTGCCATACGGACGATACACGGAGCTATTATAGCAGCTCGCTGACGAGTGACAAGGTAATTTCCTCCTCCCTCGGGCCTCCTATGAAGGGAAAAATAAACAATGCATGGATGCTTCTGGGAGCTCGATCTGCACAGTAGACCAGAATATTGTTTCCATTCCATTCGCTGCTTTGTTTTTAACATGCAATCGTAGAGCAGTTTGGATGGTTTGCCTTCTCAAACACTCCTCTTGTCCTGTGTGGAAATTAATAAAACTTTTCAATTTTGATCCCAGAGAAACTATTTTGTATCCATTCTGGGAATAAAACAACTTTTACACTCAGCCTTCCAAGCTCCGGACGCAGAGATATTACTAGAGAGAGAAAGCCACTCTATGTCACACTGGATATGTCTGCATATTAATCAGCAAACCAAAAGAGTTTAAAAAGCTTTTATAATGCATTGAAATTCAATGATAATATTCCAAATATAGCTACATTTAATAGATGGAGAGGAAATGGTGTTGCATAAAACAGAAAAAGGATAAAATGTTAAAGAACAGAAATTATTTAAAAGGAGCACAGCCACATTATATGATAAAAATAAATCAAATTGTTAGTGTATATCAGTGGTGGAGAGTAAAATACAAATTTGAGGTATTTGTACTTTACTTAAGTGTTTCTATTTCATTACACTTTACAATTTAGAGGGAATTATTATACTTTTTACTCCACTACATTTATCTGACAATCATAGTTGCTATAGTTACATCACAAGTCAAGATTTTACAAATGCGAGCGTTTGCATTGTAAAATAATGTAACTACCTAACAGTGTGTACAATTTGATAAATTTATTCAAATTATTTATTCAATTATCACAAAATAGTTTGGATAAATGATTAATTTAAAACTGTTAAAATTGATAAATATCAATATAATAATAAATTATTTTATATATATATTTTTTTATAATAATAAATATATATAGATATATCTATATATCTATATAGATATATAGATATATAGATATATAACAAAAACAAAAATCTAAATAAGGCCTAAATTAAATATGAATGTGAGTGTTATGATACAATTTTTTTTAATTTAATTTAAGTACTGGTAAATAATTCTTTTCCTGGACGTAAAATCCAAACTGATTTTCCATTATATCCTTAATACTTTTGCCAGTGTGTCCGTGAAGTTGGCATTAAATTTCATTCTAAGTGGTATTAAAAAGGTCTTAAAAGTATTAAATTTAACTTGGTAATTTTTTAATGCAAAAAATGCCAAACATTTCATGGTTTCACTTTCTCAAAGGTGACAATTTGCTGCTTTTCCTTAACTTCAAATTACAGTTTATACAATTGCAGTACAGTTTTGTGTTGATCGCCCAAATAAGAAATATTATAGTGGGTTTTTTTTTTGTTGTTGTTTTTTGGGGGGGGGTTTCTCTCACTCACCTCCACACACCCACCAGTCCTGTCAGCCTGTCAGATGGCTCTATTTACCCGCTTTGGGGAGGTCCGGCCCGGTTACGCCCCGCACTATGGCGTCTGACGCCGGTAAGTGAGGAGCAGGGAGAAGATCAGACCTCCACGTCGTTTGTCTTTGGAGGCATTTGCGTCGTAAAAGTCCGCGTTTTACCGCGATTGAGCTGCGTGTGCGTGTCCCCGTGGAATATGGACGTGTCCTCATTATCCCTCCCAGAGATCTGTCTCTCTGTCACCGATCTGACAAACCGTCTCTGGAGACAGCTGATCAATAATCTCATCACTGGTAACCGTGAGTCTGCAGAAGCCTGCATGGTGACCACTTTCTTTACTTCTCTCTTCTTTACAAACACTTTGGGGTTTTGATTTGTTTTTGAACTGAACTAATATGTATTGTTGTTATGGTATAATCGTGACTTTTCTCACTATTTTCTTATTTTTTACAAACCAAAAAAAAAAATGGACTGATGTAGAAAATAATCAGCAGACCAATTTATTATGAAAACAATCATTAATATCAGCCTTATATAAAACAAACAAACTCCACCTCAACCAACCACAGGAGTTAATGCTACTTAAATATGCATGAGTAATAATAATCTAATAATATCATGTATATAATATAGTAGTATAACACTCACAGGGGACATTTTTCTCTTTTGGTTTTGATACTTAAAGACCCCCTGCTGTGTATTTTGGCATTTCTGTGATATTTCATATTTATTTGAGTCATTTCCTGACTACGTTGATTAGCCATGCTGTTTGCAAAAATTATTTGACAAATAATTTTGTGCTCAAAGTTAAAAAAAAAAAAAAGAAGGAGGTTGCTAAAATGTGAATATGAAATATGACTATAGTAGAAGCTGCAGGTCAAAGGTCATCCTCCAAGCTGCAGGTTCACTCATGCTTGTTTGAGATAAATCTGTTTATCTTTATGCCAGTTTGTATTTCTAGCTAGGTGTAGTTAGTTAGCCCAACTTGTTGCATTAGCTAACTCAGGGTTTCCATTTTATATTTTAGTTTCGTCCACCTTACTTTAGTGTGTTTATTTTCACAATGGCATTCGTGTGTGCGGTGAAAACAGGAAGTAAAACTGGCTGGCTTTAAGTACATTTTCCTGATACTTAAATACTTTTAGTAAATTGTGAATGCAGTACATGTACTTGTAGTGTGGTATTGATACTTTTACTCAAGTAAAGGTCTGTATCTTACTGTGTCTGACAGCTATGAACTGCAGAGATACAACAAATACTCTTTTTTTTTCTTCTTAAATACAGACTGCGATTTTATCGAAGGTCGTGTGGCAGTTTTTTTCCTTCTTGGCAGTAAAACTCAATTCAGCTGAAGTGACTCTGCTGCCATGTAAACAACTCTACAGAGAGTACAGTGGGGACCATTTGTCTTGTAGAGCCACAACAAAACTATCTGCCCTTTTCCACCAGAGTGTTGTTACGGAAACAGATAAGGATTGTTTTGAAGTTGTAATAAAAATAGATCCAACAGCGTGTGGGTTATAACAAGGACAATTTTCCTCCTAGAAGTATTTTTTTCCCATAATGCATATAATTTTGAATTAGATGTTTCCTACTGATTCACCCAAACTTGACAGGCAGATGTATCTGTGCTCTTTAAAGGGGAGTCTCAGTCACACATTTTTCCTGTCATCCCAAGAGGTCGAATAATGAAGGTGCCATAAAGCTCCCTCAGTTGGAAAACAGATTCACGCTCCCCATAAAGCAACACTCCATGATTCTGGAAATGCAGAAAGGTGTCAACACGTCCGTCATTGCCTGGACAAACTCACCCGTCGAGCGTCTCTTCGTGGACTTTGTGCCGAGGCCGGCGTTTACCACGCCTGGTCGCCTCGCTCTATTGTCAAGCACCGCTGCCTCCTGGCTGTTCTCACTCATTAATCATGATTAACATTCTGCTGGAAGCCATTCATTACCGACTACCTCCCTAACACCTGTGGTTCTGGACCCCCCCCCCCCCCCCCGACACATCTCCATCAATCATCCATCAGTTTTTGCAACATGCGTTAATTTTTTAACATTTTCATTTCCAAGTGTGGCTAGAGTTTCTACACACAGATGTTTCAAGACTTCACTGTTTTCCCTGAACTGTTCTCCTGTCAGACAGGAACACGTCTGTTATGAGAAAACTAAACTCTGCACTGAAACCCAGACGAAAGAACATCTGGAAGCCAAATAAAACTCATTTACAGAATGTTTTTTAGCTGTGGACTGAAATTTAATTTCATTAACTGCGTTGGCAGTCTGCAGTAAGAAATGGACTGAGTGGAATTTGAGACCAGTTTGGTTTGTTTTTTGGATAGTTGAAGCGGCTATAATCAATATTTTTATTGTAACAAAATCAAATGACACTGTGAAACAATATGAAAGTGTCGCTAGAAGTTTATGTTTTTGTGCAACTATATTATTTGTAAATCTTATCTCACTAAGTGAGGACTTAAAGGCTGTTTGAAAGCCGTCTCCACATTGCCATGAATATAATTATTTTAAGTGTGTTGGATTTGGCGGCATCTAGTGGTGTGGTTGCAGATTGCAATCAGCTTAGTACTCCTCCGCTCACTCCTCCCTTTCTAAGACTGACGGTAACGTCATCCGCCGAGTACAAAACCGTGGTAACACCGTTCACCTTGCTCAGAGACCATCGTTACCATAACAACACTACTTTAGGAGCAACAGAAGTCAGATGGTCACGTCACTGCAGTTTCACAAGCGTGTCGGAGAACTACTGTGACCTTCAGGTAACGTAAAGACGTGAAAGGTTCTCTCTAGTGCCAGAGTTTGGTTTGTCCCTTCTGGGCTACTGTAGAAACAAGGTTTCATTTGTCCCTCAATGGTCTGATAACATATAAAGACGTGATTATTTTTACTTCCTCACTGTGAGTCTGGTTGTGGTGAAGTTTTTGCATCATCATCATCATCATCAGGTGCTGAAAACCAGCAGTGTGCTGCAGGTGCAGCTAATTGGATTGATGAGGAGGAGGGTGATTAGTGATTGGCTCCTGTGTTGATGAATGAGAGATGAGGCAGCTTTAGGCCTCCTTGACTGGATGAAGTTAGGATATAAATATGTATGATTCACATAGCATCCTGGCGTTAGTGTGATATTAATTCTGTCAGTTTTTTTTTTTTTTCTGATACTACTTTTGACACCAATTAAATGTGTATTTTAAGAAAGGACCGCCTGTAGCCTCAGTTTACACCTTCTTGGTCTGTAGAAAATAGAAGTGACCTCACTGTGCACTACAAGTTGCACCTTTTCACCTGCTTATAAAAACTTTGTTTTTTTTCCAGTCAAATTGAAAATCATGCTGCATATTCAGAGTCAGTTTAATCGGCAGGTGTGTTTGAGGAGTTTTGCTCGTGAGAAACACTATTTGACACCTACTCACAGGATGATTGATTGCAACTAAGTTCTCAGGGACACTTTGAAAACCTTGGCACAAAGATAACAGCTTGGTCTTTTTATATTTTAGAGATACTGACTCATTATTTAAGGTCGCGGTAGAATAAGTTGTCTTTTATCTAACTTGGTGTAGTAAAAACATTGTGCATACGGCAGCTGAATATTTAGATAGCAGATAAAAACAGGGGTCAGGACATTTTATTACAGTATACACATACTGTATAACTAGCTTCCATCTTTCCATCCATCTGTAATCCATTTTTAATGCTTCTTGTCTGGCCCACAGTCACAGTGCCAGCAGGGCAAGCAGAGCAGCAGGCGCCCTCTCCCCCCCTGCAGCTTCCACCTAATACATTATACAGCATATACAATAAACACGGCAACACAAGCCAGAAACTGACAGCGCTGATATATTTTGAGTTGAGCAGGGTTTCTGCAGAGCTTTGCACTTCTCGGGATGAAAGGAAAAGAAACAAGAATTCTCCAACAAGTTTCTGACAATATAACGTCATTCTTTTGTTCTTTTTTTAAAAAAAAAACAAGTTCAACACACTCGCTCACTTTGTGGCGTTCACAAGAGGATAAAATCTCTCATTTGCGCTGCATCCCAGAGCCCATTATTACCTCTTCTGGGCAGAGGTAAACCAAATGAGACACTTCCCTGTACAGACCGCTGCTAAATGGGGAATGAGGAATGGGGAAGAGAAGTGCTGATGCGGAGAACTAAATGAATCCTATACATAACAGCTGAAAGATCTCTTGTTCTGTGCCAGGAATAATAAGTTCTCTTTACAATGTGTTCAAGGAAAAGAGCTTAGGTGAGGGGTGCAGCCTCTTAACCCTTAATTTACCTGTAACTCTCTGATATGGTACCGTTTTGTTTGAAAGACTCTGGGCCTCATTATTCCTCTCCAAGCCCATTTATCATAAAAATACTAATTTGTCATGCATGAGAACAGGGCAGTATCACAGTTTATCGGTCACTGACAGGAACTTTTTACAACCTGCAAAAATTGCTTTGTCTGATCAGGACTTTATAGAAAACTCTTGCAACCTGCATGAAGATTAAGTTAACGGATCTGGAGAAAGTCAAACGTTGGTCAGAAGCGTTACAGTGAGATTTTGTTTCACTTTAAATTACTAAACTTATGCTACGGAGAACTTTTTAGCTTTGTAGCTTGGCCTTTTTCAAATACTGTATGTGTTGTGGCAGCCCGGTCTCACCAAATGGTGTATGAATGACCAACACGTTCGCATCCCAACTCGTCACATACCGCCCCTTGGCGTCACGCTATTTTCAGCATCAAAACCACTATAGTTAGGTTTAGGAAAGAACTACTTGGTTGGGCCTTGTGTTTGTTGGACCCATCCACTTTCCCTCCCACCCGCCCATTGTGTGTCTTTTCACCACACTCCCGGCGCACTTTCTCGGAGCGTTTACTGTTGCCGCGGATGGGTTTACATTATAGTTAATGGATCGCCCGTTGTGTTTAATACCCGCGCTTTGTGCAACGGTATTGAATGCTGACAGCATTGACAAATCCTCGGTATTTGACGCCCTGGGAATGAGAACGTGCTGGAATGACACGACAATTTTTAAGTCATTTTGAGTGCAATAACAACGGCGTTCTTGCTTCCGGCGTGACATTTCACGCTGTGTAGTTTGTACAGACTTCAATTTAAACGCATCCACGTGAATATGCTACGCCAAGAGCTAGTGACGTAGAATAAAAAGTGAAAAAGATAGCTTACGGTGGGCGGGAGGGGAGATGGATGGGTCCAACAAAATTTCAACCAGGAGACCGGTGTTCGTGTCCCAAAGTGTTGTTATTTTGAAATTACGTTTGTGACGTGTTTTATGTACTTATTTTACATTGTTTCCGTACGTATTTCACTTAGTTTACGTACTTATTTTAAGCCTAACCATGATGTTTTTCCTAAACCTAACTACGGTAGTAGTAGTTTTGTTGCCTAAACATCACCGTGACCGTTTGACAGTAACAACGTGGCGTATAAATGACACGTGAAAAACATAATATGCGTTATCATGATATGCGGAATGTCCTTAAAATGTCGTGCTACTTATACGCCTTCCCATGAGATCAGGTTGTTTGTGGAATGATCAAATAGAGGGGAAAGAGTTTATAGTTTTAGAGTTTACGTAGCCTAACTGCTGAATTCTTCCAGAAGACAAACATTTTCTGTGAAGTGAGTGAACAGAGCTGAGAGGTTTGACACGGTTGCTTGGTCAGCCTTGTTTTTTTTTCAGTTGGAAAAAGCAGCAGTCAGATCTCGTATGATCAATTACTTGGCCAATGCTTTGAAGAACCTGGTCTCAGCTAAAAACAAAGGAACATACTTGATGGATACTTGACATGGACTGATCTCAAAAGAGTTAAAAAGAAAACACTCAGCACAGGTGTCATACAGACTTTTTTCAGTGCACTTTGCAAGACAGAGGTCTATCTATGCGAGGCCGAATCTATAATTTACAGGTACAGACCCTCAGTTTCACAGCTCCCATCTCCTTCAACTGTGCCAACCTTTAATTGATATAATTAATAAAGTCACACAAGAGAGCAGAAAAGCACAGTTGCAAGTTAAAGGAACGTCTAGTGAAGAGGTGATACATCACCATGATATATACCAGAATAGTATAACTGCTTTGTCATTTGCTTTTTTAGCCTTTGTAGCAGAAACGTCTTCAGAAAATGTCCATTTGTTCACCTGTAGCAAAGCAATTTTATTTCATCCCTGTCTCCTAAAACAATATGTTCCCATACAAAGAAAATGTATTGTCAGTTATGTTTCGAGCGAAAACATGTTTTTCTCCTGGATTATGTTTGTTTTTGACATGTCACAAATACATTTCTAATGAAAGTCTGCAGAAGTCTGTGTAGGGAGGAGGTCGGGGAGGATGGATGGGTCAAACAAACACAGGATTTTCACCCAGGAGACTGCTGTTTGTGCCCCATGTGAAACTAAAATTCAACGTTGACTTACTTTAATTCACATCCATAACTTAAATAACATAACAAACATTGTTTTTTTTAAGCCAAACCATGATGTTTGTAGGATACTAAACCTAACCATGTAGTTTTCCCCTGTTTTTTTGTTTGTTTCGTTTCAGTTTACAACGTTAATCACATTTAAAACTGCGTCTGTAATCCGGAAGAAAATATGTTTCCCTCAAAATGTAACTGAGAATGCAGTTTAGTTGTGTGGGAACATCATTTTGTAGGAGACAGGGTTGTTTTATTTATATAGCACAGTTTATTACTCAATGTACTTTACATTAAAGTGTATACAGCAAGGCATAGAAATGTATGTAGGGGGGAAGTAAAGTAAAACGTAAAAAGAGAGTAAATTAAATAAAACAGACAAAAAATAAGGAATAAAGTTCAGTGCAGTAATTATTAGCTAAAAAATTCATAAAAGGAAATAAAAACACTCTCTTCCATCACTGAAAACAGCAGCTGGAGGTGGATGTTGATTCCTAAATGGAGAACAAGCCTAACAGCCAGCTCTGATGGCAGCATTTCAGCACCTGGAGAAGGACTCGCTGAGTCTGTGGTGCTGGTCAAGGATTCCTTCACACCCCACGGATATGGCCATTTGTTTTTTTTTGTTTTATGTGGAGAGCCAGTTTAAACCTTGTTCACTGCTCTTTTAATTCCTGTCAACATTTTAAGTGGATGGAGGGTGTTGTGCCCGGCAGCTGACTTACACTCTCTGCATGTTTGTGATAAAAAGGGAAAATGCCTCTGAGGGGACGCCGCCATTTACAGCAGATTTGGGGATTCCAGTTAAAGTGGAGGGGCGGATGGGCAGGTGTGTGTGAGTGTGTGTGTGTGTGTGTGTGTGTGTGTGTGTGTGTGCTGTAATGAGTGCAGCTGCCCCGGGCCCAGAGCCCAGAGGAACACGCAACACAGAATCAAAAAATCACTTAATTCGACAAGCATGACTAATGAAGAGTTTCATTGCAAAAGAAGACATCTGCCATTTGAATTAGTGTTAGCAACTCGCTCACTCTGCACACATTTGTAAATGTATGTTGAACAAGCAAACAACTAAAACATGCTTGATCCGTCCATTCAGTCACTGAGCGATTCAGCTCCACGTTAACAACCCTGAAAACTTTGAAGACCCAATCAGGCAAAAGTCCTACTATAAAAAGCAATAATTTAGTGATGAATTCTTCTCCCTCGTTCACTTTCCACTGAGAAGTTAGAAGAGGAGTCAGATTAAAGAGATTTTTTTATTTTTATTTAATCTTCATTTGATCAGGCATGATATTTTAAAGCATTAATATTGCTGCAAACAACTATTTGCTATGTAAAGATCAACCCGGTCTCACAGGAAGTCATATATATAGCACGACACGTTCCATGTGTCATGAGGACGCATTTTAGGCTTTTCACGTGTCATTTGTACGCTACGCAACAAAACTACGGTAACGTCCGCAGTTAGGTTGAGGCAACAAAGCCACTTAGTTAGGTTTAGGATAAACAATAAAATATGTACGGAAACAAGGTAACATAAGTACAGAAAACACAAACGTCACTAAAAAACACTTGACAAATGTAACTTACACAACTAAACACCGGTCTCCTGGTTGCGGTCTCCTGGTTGCGGTCTCCTGGTTGCGGTCACCCGCTCGCCATAAGCCGTCTTTCTTGCTTTTTATTCTACGTCTGATGAGCAGCACTGTGGCTGGAGAGGGACCAAGCCAGCGAAACATTGTTGTCTTGGGAATGCGGGATACTTCTGTAGCCAGCAAGTCCAGGAATCGCTAATCCTCTTGGATTTTTCTGTTGTTTTTTACTTAACCGAAGGCATCCAGAGCAGTCCAGATAACCTTTTGCTGCTTCAAATCTTCAGCGATCCATTTTAAATGTCTGTATAGCTGATCTAATTAACCTGTATCGACAGTAGCATCAATAGAATCAATGCCAGAAAAAATGGATGCAATGATCGTCTTTGCTTCTCTGCTGCTGTTGTGTGCTGTGTGCACGCACAAACCGCTTTTTACCTGTTTGAATCAAACCTCTCTGAATCGTCTCCAATCCGTCCAAAATGCAGCTGCTCGGCTTTTAACCAGACATAACAAGAGATCTCATATCACCCCGATTTTATCCTCTCTGCACTGGCTTCCTATTAAATTTCGTGTCCATTTTAAAATTCTTGTGCTAACTTTCAGAGCCTTGAATGGTCAAACACCACAATATATAACTGACCTCCTCCTCCCGTACACACCTAATCGGGCTCTTAGGTCTTCTGACCAAAATTTATTGTCAGTCCCCAAAACCCACTACAAAACCCGAGGTGACCGTGCCTTCCAAGCTGTTGCACCCAAGTTATGGAACTCCATCCCCCTATCACTGCGTTCCCTAGAGTCCTGTGACATTTTTATGAAGCAGCTGAAAACGTTCTTATTTGGACAGGCCTTTGTTTTATCTGTCTGAATAACCGCTTCCTTTTACTTAGTGCTTTTATTGGCCTTTTATGACTGTATTCGCAACTTGTTTTTGTTTTGGCGTCGCTTTTATTGGCCTTTTATGACTGTATTCGCATCTTGTTTCTGTTTTGGTGTCGCTATCCTCACTTGTTTGTTTTATTGTAATTTTAGCTTGTCAGCGCTGCGCTGGCATCGCTACTTTTAATTCTGTCTGATGTATTACTTTTATTAATGTAAAGCACTTTGTGATTTATATCTGTGAAAGGTGCTATACAAATAAACTTTACTTACTTACTTACTTACAAACCGCCTCGTGTTTTAAAATGCATGTGATTAAGTAATTAACAGTTAATCCTAAAATGAATGAATGTTTGGCTAATTATTTGTTGGTAATAAAAATACATTCAGAAGGAGTCTATGATGCATTCAGCTAAAACATTCTTATACATTTGCCTTTCCTACATAATAGCACACCAGGCTGCTTTTAAAGGACCAGTGTGCAGCATTTAGGGAGATTTATTGGCAGTATAATATTAATAAGTTTGTTTTCTGAAGTGTATAGTCACCTGAAAATAAGAAACGTTGTGTTACCTTAGAATGAGCCGTTTACATCTACATATGGAGCGGGTCCTCTTCACGGAGTCCGCCATGTTCCAACAGTAGCCCAGAACGGACAAACCAAACACTGTTAACTTTTCCTACTCGAACCGGAGTCGTTAACGTTACTCGCCCCCGCCGCTCTCTCTCTCTTGCTTCACCACTCACCTCCCACGTACACACACACACTCTAAGCAAGCACTGGTTCTGCTAGAAATGACCTACGCTACTCTTACAACTCTAGAGGCCATTCGACCTTGGACCTTTTTAAATGCTTTTTCTTTCTAATTAAAAATATCAATATCAGTATCGAGGATTCTTGGCCTGGCATAACTTGGTATTGGATCAAAAACAATTTTGTGGTATCGTCCACCCCTAGCACCTATACGGTTAAGGTCTAGTTAAGTTTTGGCAACTTAAATCTCTTGGTTAAAGACTGTTGTTAAATAAAACCAGCCTTGTTACTAGATGGAAAACAAATTCTGATCTCTGGTGTCAAAGTCTCCATCACCCTTATGTCTCACTGTGTTATAGGAACTGTAATAGTACCTTCTGCTGGCACTGAAAAACCGATCATTTTAAGCTTGAAAACAAAGAACCACTGCTTTTGTATTTCTCCAGCGAACAGTCTCAGAAAACCACCGATGTGCTCCTTTAAGATCGGCTGTCTTGCTCAATGGTTCTTCTTCTCCTCCCTGCTGTATTTCCCAGAACACCTGTGGAAGTGAGTCGCGCTCAGAGTCCTTGTCCTACCTGCTGTATTTGCCACCGATGTTGATTTACAAGGACATCAATACTCCACAGCATGCTAATGCTGTCAGCTGAGATTTACACTGATGTCAATACACAATGCTAATGAGGTTGGGTGATTGTTTGCCGACAGCATGTCGCGGGAGATTATTTCAGGGGCAATTCATCAAGGTGTCCTCTGTAGCTAAACGGGTGAAGGAAGGGTTCAATTCCCTCTTTGGCTCAAACGCAACTGTAGTTTTCCTGGTTCAAGCATGTGTGGACGAGGCTGCAGAGATTTCATTAAGCACTTCTTGAACTGTACATCCAAAATGCCTGTGAAATTATTTTCCAAAGGTCAGCTAATGGTCCCAATTTGCTACCCCTGCAGCTACTTCTCAATGCAGTTGCTCTGGAAGATTGATTTCACATTCCCCCCCGCGACCGAGACTGCTGCTGGAAGCTTCTCTCTTGTTGTAGTAGAATTATACTTCAAATTCACTGTCATTAACATATATAGATTGTATATCAAGAGTAGTGCCACCATAAAAATACATTTAAAAGATGCTTTGGATTAGCTTCTTGAACATCTTCTGGCATCTGGACACATTTTTAATGAACCGTATTTTGAGCGCCAGGAGTTCTAAAAAAAAAGAAAATTATGACATTTTTGGCCAATTTAGGCAAAGTACATGTTTTATCTGACAGGGTGTCAGTCGGCGGGACGAGTTGAATTCCTTCCTACCCGACTCCCCCGTCCCTCATCTATCTGTGTTAAACTGAGAGCTGAGCAGACAGCCAGCCAATCCAATTTCCTCAAGTCTTTGGCATGATTTAGCCTAAAATGGAAACATTAATTTACACAGTAATTGGAAAATTACCGTCAAAGATGCACAGATGCTCGTCTTCCTACTCATCTGTTATACTTATACTACCTACCTGTTTATACCTGCCCACACCACAGTATACATACAGTATATATTTATTTTATCCTGTCTATATCACAGTACACCAGTCTACCAAGATATTATATTTTATATGTATTATATTTTATTCCTATATTTTAACTTCTGCACTATATTATGTTTTGTATCTCATGTCTTGGATTCTCATTTTTACTTAAAAATGTCATTGCCAAAATGTAAGATGAAATTTATTTTAATTCTGCTCTTTTGTGAAAGTACATATAAACTAAAATGCTGCTGCAGCTTAAGAAGATGAAACTGTTCTTCGACACTTTGTCCCAAAAGGTGGGAGTCTAGCGTTAACCATCTTTTTCTTCCTGTGAGAGCTACTTAGCCTAGCTTGCCATCATTCTGATTGGTCAATCACGGCGTTCTGCGGTCTGTAATTTCTGTATAACAGACCGTTGCTATGGGCGCAGCTCTGATGTCGGACTCTGGAGGACCGTTTTTGCGTCAAAATATTGATTTCTTCAGTAAGTAGCCGTGTAATAATCGGGATAATGTACAGCTAGCGGGTCATTGTTGTGAAAGAATCCCCTTCAGGGCGATGTGCATCTCTTACTTATTTCAACACATGCTGAATCATTGTCTGCTCCTGCACACCCAGTGATGTTTTCATCCTGTACTGTACAAAAGGAGGGAGTCTGGCTAGCATTAAATGTGTCTTTCATGGGTCCAGAAGTTGTCCAGACTGTCAAAACTGACAGCGAAGATAGTCCCGTATCCTCAGCACTCTTTACGTTACCCTGTGATTTGAGTCACTACAGAGTTATGTACTGTATGTGGAGGTGGGCATTGTTGGCATTCAGCTGCAGGAGAGAGAGAGAGAGAGAGAGAGAGAGAGAGAGAGAGAGAGAGGTGGGGGAGGCTCATAAGAGCAGTGCCAGGTGAGTTGATTGGCACAGCTGGTGCACATTGTCTTATCACAACCCGTTCTCATTCCAAGGACGTCAGATACCGAGGCTTTTTCACGACTGTCGGCGTCTGATACCACTGCACCAGGCACCCTTTAGAGCCAGTATTTAACTACACTGTAAACCCATCCACGGCAACAGTAAACGCCCAGAGAAAGAGCTGTGGTGACGTAGTTTAAAGAGTGAAAGAGAAACACTGGGCGGGTGGGAGGGGAGGTTGTATGGGTCCAACAAACACAAGACGTTACTTTTCACTTTCACTTCACAATCAGCTGCTCGTTCGTGTCTCGTTTTCACAACGTTCAGTGTCATTTTCACATTACAAACGTAGTAATTTTAAGCCCAACCATGTTTTTTTCCCCTTAAAACTAAGGGTGTTTGGTCCCTTTCAGTCCTCCTGACAAACTCAGAGCGATTAGTCAGCATTTTTTGTGTATACTGTATGTGAACACAAAAGAATTCAGACCTGTGCCAACCCTAAAAATGTTTTGAAGGGAGAAGCATTGACCAGCAGTGATGAAGGCAGGAACTATAGTGTGAACAGAGAGAAGACTAAGGCCCCATCAGAGCTGAAGTGGACCAGAAACAGAACTGAGTCCCTTTTCTGTTGGTCCACTTTAAGAGGACTGAGTTTGGTTCGTTTAAAAAGGACTATATGTGAAAACATCCTAAGCGATGGCGAACAACGTTGGCAACCAAAGCTGGTTAATGTCTGAGTGGTTGTTGAACTATTCATATTCAAATTAATTTCAAGAGGTTCAAGGACAGGAAAATTAGAAATAGAGTACATAAAGTCTTAATTATTAGACAATCAAACGTACCTGTGCTGTTTTTTTATAGCGTGACGCTTCAAAACAAAACATCACGCTATAATTTACATGTCGTGAGCTGCGAGGATAATTATCTCAATCATTTGGTCCAAAAGTTACGTGCACCTAACACGCACGTCACACAACAACACAGCATAAAACACAAAGACACATTATCCTGTGGTGAAATTCAAATCTAAAATCTCTCTCACACCCACTCACACACACGTTCCCCGACTCCTGTCCTCTGGTAAACAAACCCATCATCTCCCATTAGCATCCTGTTGACCTGTTCATATCTGATATTAATCAGGCGGTGATGGCGGTGATTATGTGATCAAGTGAAGAGCACTCTGCTGCCAAAGCCCCCCCAAAAAATAGCCTAAATAAATAAATATATAAATAAAACAGCCCGGAGCTCCTTCGGGGGTTTTCAAGGTTGCTTTCCCGAATGTTATCTGATTCTACATTATCGACCGTGCGTGTAATTTTATTTCCACCTTCAAGGTTTGCTGACTGTGCTTATTTTTAGCACTGCGCCGGTTTGCATTATTACACTTTTACACATTTACACATGGATGCTTCCCAATACAACCTCAGCCTAACTATGTGAACCAGTGGTGGAAAATAAGTATATTTACTTCTTTACTTGTTCTGCTTACTCTAAACTTCTCGGATGGTTTCATTTAATGGAGACAAATCATGAAAACTTCACTTTTTCAGTGCTTGTGCTCATATATTTGGGTATCTGGAGTGCCTACCAACTCACAAACTGTGAAATAAGACGACCCAGTCAGTTTTTGTGGGCTGCCTAGATCAGAAACATTTGGCTCCCCTTCCTATATCACATGCAGGCTCATTAGAATATATCGCCCACAGCTTGAGAACTACCTTTGTAAAGGTGCACCATGTTTTTCTCACCAGCCAATCACAGCAGACTGGGCTTTTTCAGGAAGGGGTCTTACAGAGACAGACGGTAAAACGGAGCGTTTCAGACAGCAGCGTAACATAGTTGTGATTGGCCCTGGTGCAAAGCGTACACACACAACCACTCCAGATAATTGCAAAGCAGACAATTGCTATGCCACCATGGAGACGCTCACCATGCAACTCCCATCCTGCAAACCAGCCTTAGATCAGCACCACGGACAGCAGCCGGAGCACCAAATTTATCAACACTAATTTAACAGCCTGCCCTGGACTCAGCAGCCAAATGTTATCAAAGACACAGATTACAGAGCTGTGCATTTTCCAACATATGAGAAGTAACAATTACAGTGCTATAGATTTAAATCCCTGATCCCACTCCATAATAACTAAGAGGAACTAGTACTCACCCATTAGAAGTTTATCCTACAGGTCAACAATACTGCTTTTTATTGGAATTTCTCGGCCGTGAGCGACGCAGCGCAACATGGCACGCTGTTTTGAGCTGAAAAACAAGTACTTTTACGGTTGATATGTTCAGTAAATTTTGATGATGGTACTTTTACTTGCTTTAACCTAAGTAAAAGTAGAAGTCCTTCGTTCAAAAAATGTAAGTTAAGGAGCCGAATACTTCCATCATTGACATAATCACATTGTACTCTACGTTTATGTTTATGTAATACTTAGCTATAATTTTATGATCAAAACTACATGGCTTCCATCACACAATCGGAACACGTCTGTTCTCGTATCAGAGTGTAATCAACACGTTAGATGAGATCTAGTGCTAACCAACATGGAGAGCTCATTCTATTTCACAGATTCAAACGCCTCTCATCTTCCTCAAATCACAAGTGGAAAGATGCTCCAGTCATGTGAGTGTGTCTCTCTTTATTATACCTTAAAAGAGACTTAATATATTCACTTTTACATAATCAATGTCCAATTAAAATTGAATGTCTAGGATCACTCTAATATTATTTTTACAATTATAAGGGGTCTTTACCCCCTTAAAAACATCTTAATCTAATTAAAGCCCATTAATCCCATCAAAGCCGATTAAAAACAGCTTAATACATTAAAATCTGTTCATTTATCCATTAATTATCAATTTGAACCAGCCTGAATATGAGCTTTCTTCTTTTAAAAAAAAAAATAATCGCCTTAAACCATGCAGAAAATCAATTAGAAACCTAAGGTATTCTCATACAACGGCTTGTATGATATCTTCCGAAAAGTTATTCTTCAATTGTTGTGCACTTTCCTACGAATGTCCAGGATCAATTTCTGCTCCAGTCTTTTCAAAATAAACTTCTGTCTTCACAGGAAACAACTTTGTTAGGTTTAGGCAAAAAAAAACACTTAGTTAGGTTTAGAAAAAGATCTTGGTTTGATTTAAAATAACTCCGGAGGGGACGTAACTTAATTACACAAGTTATGTGACAAATAAATCAACGTTAATTTCTAGTGTCACACGGGGTACGAACGCCGATCTCCTGAGTGAAAGTCCTGTGTTTTTTAACCCACTCATCCACCCCGACCTTCTCCCTACGCAGCGTTTGCTGCTGTTTATACTTCCTCGTTTACGATTACGTGGATTAAATACGAATTGATTTTGTGGGATATATACAAATTATAGTGCATTACCTTTTGTAGGTAACTATGAACGGTGTTTGAGAACAGCCTGGTATATTACAATCCATTAATTTATCTCATATTTGGCGCTAAACTGTCATTAAAAAATCCTTTAAATATCCCTTTAAATACCCAAATCCCACTTGTCACATGGATATATTCAAATAAAACATCCATTATAACATTAAATATCAGATCAAAATACTTTCACCTGCTGGTATATTCCCTGGAAAGAGCACCTGTTTCTTACACTTGCACAGTGAGCCTCGACTTGGATTTGGAATCACAATATATATATATATATATATATATATATATATATATATATATAGAGAGAGAGAGAGAGAGATCCCCGAGCTCCCATAGCCTTCTATTATTAATCCTTTCCTCGGCCTCTCCCATGGCTGAAAAAAATCCTCCTTTTTATCTGAAGCAAATTCTTGTTTCACCAGGACGCCTTTCTTTTCCGACTTGCTGCTGTTCCTTTGTGTAACACAGGCTAACTGCAGAGAGTCCATGTCGCCTCAGAGTAGATGTTTTTTTATAGAACAAAGTTAAAAACAGGCCCATCCCGAGCCCCAGGCAGGTGCTTTTGTTGTTATCAGTATGGCACACTTGGTCTGTAGGAAAACTGCCAAGAAGTAAAACACAGTAGAGTGCCTGCTCACATTTATCCTCCGGGTTACAGAATATTAGCGTCTTGCATCAATATTGCATTACCAAGAAAAATCATTCTGGGATTGGGAATAAAGCTGGCGGTTGAAGTTAGTATGGTCACACTGGTTATAAATATTTATGTGAGTATTCAGGCTGTAATATGGTTAGTACACTGTCGCTGTCCTGCAAAGTCTTTAGGGTGGAGGGAATGTATTCTGGGCATTTATCCGCCATTTTATTAACACAGTATACCAAAATGTTGGATCAGCAGGAAGATTTTCAGGAATTGAGAAACTGTGTCTTTCATTGAAGAACGTCCATCCTGGGCTAAAGAAACTGGGTGGAAACGAACATTTCTGCATATACAGTATACTGTAATATTGTTGGTATTTCAAAGGACAAAGTTTTGAGGAATCTCAAATTTTCTTCTTATGATTGGTCTTCTGGTATATCTTTTTTTAAAGTTTTGGTTATGAAACAATCTTGTGGCACACAAGAGCAGTCCGACCAGGAGCTCAGAGCAACACAGGAAAAAGGTCAGGTTAAATTTATACTGCAAAAAAATGCTTTTAATAAAGCATGCTATATTTATGGTGCACTGGAGAAAGGTTTATTTTATTCTGAATAAAGCATTGTATACTGGGTAAGGGTTGTGCGACGTGTGTACATTTTAAAGGACAAGCATTGAACTTAACTGCCTTAAAGAATATTTCAACATGTTTCAATTATTTTCTAGAAATAAGCGTCTGCATCTTGAAACAACAAAGACAAGTTGTACTAGAATTAAGAAAAATTTAACTTGATTTCAGAAAATAAAACATTTGCATCAAAACCAAATACATTATTGTAACTACACTGTAACGTTCCTTTCACTTATTTTAATAATACAAGGACAAACATAAGGGTTCAGAAAAGGAAGACGTTGCAGTGTGTTTCTCAACTTTAATCAAGGACTTTCTCTTGCCCAACTCTTCCAAACAATTTAGCAATAATGTACAGCATAAGATTAGATGGAGTTCCTTGATAAGTACAATAAAGAAGTGTAATATTCTGCAGTGGCGAGAGGACACCAGAGGGTGGCAGCACTGTGCTGCAGAGCCACCACAAACAGGATCCATGTTTGTTTCCTGCTGTTTGATCAGTTTAAGAGACTGTGTGTGTGTGTGTGTGTGTGTGTGTGTGTGTGTGTGTGTGTGTGTGTGTGTGTGTGTGTGTGTGTGTGTGTGTGTGTGTGAGAGAGACTCCATAACTATACGATTTTTTTAAACACATAAAAGCATGTGCAAAGTTGCTTTTCCATCACATCCAACTTTCTCCCACCTGCACTCTCTCTTCCTCACATGTACACTCTTATATGTGTATATTTATTCCCCTGTGCGTGATGTCTGCTCTCTCTGGGAAGGTGTGCCAGTAGATGTGTGCACTTTCTGCACCTCCATTCATACATAATCCTGCACACTGGAGCATAAACATGAATGCATAAACAAACACACTCTGAAGCTGAAGCCCTCCTGCAGGATTGATTCTTTGCAGGTACACAATCTGTTCCCATGTGTCACACACACACCTACACACACAGACACACACTGTGAGCGACTTTTTACACTCTGACACGTTCACATCTGTGTACTGTGGCAACAAACTGACACCAGCACACAACCACAGTATACACACATACACACACACACACCTTTCTCTCTCTCTCTGTCAGCCACCTTCCCTCCAACAGATGGGATGATGGGATGGGGCCGTCGCCAGATCCGGCTTCCAATCCGATACCTGACAATCTGATGGTGAGGAAGATATGAGGGACAGGACAGGATGACAGAGGAGAGGAGAGACAGATCACAGGTAGTGTAATGTCAGGATGAGCGACGGAGATAAGAGGAGAAGAGGAAGGTCATTAAAAGACAACAACTCTGACTTATAGGTGGCTTGCTGCTTCCCGTGGAACAGCTCAGGGAAGCGGTTCATTTCGGAGGTTCATTAGTCGTGCATTTGTCAAACCAACCAGTGTCCTTGAAGCGTTCTCTCTTGTAAAACCAAAACATACTGTTTAAAAGCACTTCATATAAAGAAGAAATATCTCCTAAGTTTGTTTTCAAGTGTAGGATGGTCTCATTGTTGCCCCTCTGACCTTGAGGGTCAGTCATGAGTCCATTATGGATTGGTACGACGCCACTTTAGTTCATGGGGGCATTGTCATGTTGAAACGAGAAGGGACCTTCACCAAAACACTTTTATATTAGCACGGAGGTGCATTGAATTCAATAAAAGGAAAACAAATTGAGTCCACAGACCTTTCAGCATCTTTTTGTCACACCTTCTCTGAACGCTTCTTTCGTAGTCTAAGACTTCATTCAGATTTTAAAGGGGTCACCACCCTTTGTACTTTATCACTTCCATTCAGATTTCTGAGTTATGTAGCCTACTGTGTAGACAGAGACCTCCACTCTGCGGCTATTTTCCAAAAATGATTTCATGCAGCCTATAAAAAGATAAATTACACCTCACATGGATGCTGCATCACGTTACAAAATGCGAATGTGAAGAGGTCTATTCAGGATTTAGTTAGAGTTAAAAGGTAACTTTGGTATTTTTCAACCTATACCCTATTTTCCCACGTTTTTGTGTCTACGTGACTAATGGGGATAATTTATTTTTTAAATTGGTCCAGTATTGAGGGAGAATGCTGTAAGCTGCGAAACGAGCAGCATCAATGTAACGTTACGTCCACTAAAAGTGTTTGTTTTTGCCACTGACAGGCTCAGATTGTTATTATAAGTGTCTGACAACATTATGGAAAGGACCCTACAGAGAAAATAACGTTTTTCTTACCTTTCGCTTCAATTTACAACGTTAACCACATGTTTAAAACTGTTTAAAACTGCGACCATAATCTGGAAGAAAATACGATTCCCTCAAAACGTAATTGAGAATGTAGTTTACTTGTATTGGAACATAATTTTGTAGGAGACAGGGTTGCCTATGCAGTGGTGTACTGCTGCACTTATTACTGCACTTATATGTAAAACACAAGTACCTCAAGTATTTCCATTTCATGCTACTTTATACTTCTACTTCACTACATTTGTCTGACAGCTTTAGTTACTTTCCGGATTACGATTCTTCATACCCTTCTTGTTTCAGACAAACTGAAGGATGAAGTGTTCCTTTATGAGTTGAGAAAACTGTCATTCTTAAGCTAAATAAACCTTTTACAAACCCACTGGATTTGTAAATTGTCACAAAAAAAGTGTTTGCTGTGGTTAACCTAAAGTTAGCCGATGTGACAACATTTTGAATTTGAAGAGCAACATGTGGACGGATATGATATGTTTCCTCCAAGCAGTCCAGTCCGGTTACACAATAGAACGGTTATTTTTGCGTTTCCATTAGCAAAAGTTGTGAATGGTACCAATAGAACCACTCCATTTTTGGTACCACCTCCAAGTGAGCTGAGCCGATACTAGAAGGTGGAGTTAAAACACTGCACTCCACTGATCATGGTCAAAGAGAATTGTCACTACCGCCACACGGGACATCCTGCACAAACCGGTTGTTTTTAAATAGCTAAGCTACCGTCAATAGCGACCACAATTTTTAATTCACTAGACCCAGACTTTTTAAAAATGGCAGCTCGCAAAACTGGGCTGTACATACTACGGTGCCGTAGACTACAATTGACGGTAGACACAGTATAGAGAAAAGGACAGGGTATCAAAATTGAGTGAAGTCGAGCCTTATACCATCCAATGGGAACACGGCTACAGAGGGACAGGTGGACAGTTCACCAGAGGAAGGAGGCCGAAGCACCTTCATCTCCCTCTCAGCCGCTGTGTTAGCGGCTGGCTAAATGGCTTTGAAGTGACAACCTCACTGAACATCACACATTCATCCAGCCGCTGTTAGCAATGCAAATAAGGAAGAGACAGACAATAACAAGGGGGGGGGGGGTCATTTACATGCTAAAATGTTCCCAATTGTCGCCATGTAGAATACTTCACCAAACTGAAATATGAAATCTCCAGAGACAGAGGCACTCCAGTGATGGAAGGCAGCTTAGCTTCTGAAAAGCCTAAATGAGCACAATTATGCGCAGGCTGGTGCTGCACATTAGAAAGCAAATGGGAGAGAGTGGATTTATGCAAAGAGGGGTCGGGGAAATTATGACGGTTGCTGCAGAAGAAATACAGAGCGTAGATTGTGTTGACTGTATGTCAGAGGGAGAGAGGGAGGGGGTGCATGTAGAATCAATCAAATCAGTCTCATCACAGTCCAATCATAATGGCTCTCCAAAACAATGTGCTGCTGTACGGAGATACTTTAATTGTGCTAATAACAAACTCTCATTTGAAAGATGAGGAAGCAGCGAGCGAAGCAGAGGGAAGGGAAATGGAAAAATAAACCGCGGCGAAGGATGCAGTTCATTAACAATAAACAAAGGAGGCTCTACTGAATGCATTCAGACTGCTTCGTGATTTTATTTTAACCTACATTCACTCAGCATTTCAAGGCAAAACAAAGAGTTCATTCTATCAAAGAGAACACAAAATTATAGTCTGGCGACCTGTCCAGAGTGTACCAATGGGATCGGTAATACAGCAAACAATATAGAGTCTCTTTCTCACTTGTCAGGTATCTAGGTTTTAAATTAGGAACAATGCAACCAATCTGCCAATTCATCCTACTTTGACCCGCGCACAGCTCTGCTATTATTTCCATAATAATAACGTGAATGGCATTCCTGCTGCGATTACTCACTGTTCATTCATTCCAGCTGAATGCAGCTCAATAGGGAGGTGATGACGGCGTAGAGAAGGTGAACAGAGAGACTGTAAGAGAGCTGCGTTGAAGGGATTATTAAATATAATGCAGAAAGAATATAGACGAGAGCAATTCGGCCTCTGAGTCTTGAAGAAAAGAAAATGGAAGAAGAAATGACCATGAGTGGAAGACGGAGAGAGGAAAGCAGCAGGGAGAATATAAGGATGGAGGGAGGAAATAGAGGAGAAGACCACAGCAAGAAGAAGAAGAATCCTGCTGCTTTGCCTTTATCAGGAAGACATTTTATATTTCCATTGATGGATATATAGGTCAATACAGAACAGTATGTGTGTTTGCAGTACATTGTACTGTACATGTAACCGTGATATTTAAAACTGACATACTGATATCATGTTAATATGATATTGTGTAAATAATCCAGCACTTCTTAGTCCAGCAATTTCTGTAATTTTACGAATTCGGCAATCACAGCTAGTGCAAAAGTGAGAAAGTATGCAGGGTTTGCAGGATTAGTTTAGCATAAAGTCTGGAAACAGGAGGAAACAGCTCGCCTTGTTCTGTCCAAAGTTTACTAATTAACATGCCTCATCTCTTTTCCATCATGAGGTTGTGGTTTTAAGGGACATATCTCAACACCTGATGGAGGAATTGACATGAAATTTGGTACATACATTTACTGTTTGTCGCCCTTAAGGATGAACTGCAATCACTTTTGTGATCCTGTAACTTTTCATTGAGCACTCTCATCAGCTCAAAAATGTGGTTTATGAACAAATACTCTTAAAACTAATGGAATCCCCATCAGCTTGTGTGTAATAGTAATTAGCAATAGCGCGCCAACACACAGATGGTGAACATGGTAAACATTATGGGCTACCTGCTAAACATCAGCATGGTGACGTTGCTAAAATCTGCGTGTTCACTTCACTCCGTCACTTAGGAATTAGGATTTTGACTTTCGGGAACGCAGTATTATTATACAGTATTATGTACTTGAATAGAATAGACAATAATTGTACTGTTTCGCTGTTGCGCTGCATTCATGCATAATGAGTATCAGTGTGTATATAACTATGACTGGCAGCAATAGTAACGCAGATGTTTGTGCATAATGTGTGTTTTTATATACTGTGTGTGTGTGTGTGTATGAAAGAGAGAGAAAAACCCTATCTAGTCATGGGTAATGAGCATCACAAACATGTGTTTGACATCTGGCAACAATGGCCAAAACCCTCCACACATCCTCCTCCTCCTCCTCCTCCTCCTCCTCCTCCTCCTCCTCCTCCTCCTCCTCCTCCTCCTCTCATCTGGCACCAGGCTGCTCCCATGAATCCTCTCCTCTCAACTCTGCCACCCTTCCTCTTCCTCCTCCTCCATACCCCGACCTCTCCTTCACTGAAATCCACATCTTAAATCACTTGCACTGGGAAGATGTAAGGAGAGGATGAGTGACGTAGCCAGAGGGATGATGGAGGGAAAGAAAGAGACGGTTTTTGGAGGAGGAGGAGGAGGGGGGTGTGAGATGAAGGCTAATGAGGCAGCATGATGAGAGGAGATGGACAGAGTGACGAGTTATTACTAGTGGAGAGCGAATGAAAAGGAAAATGGCAAAATCATGAAGGGAGATGCAGGGACGTAGAAACACTCAAAAGACGAGAGGCACTTTGAGGATCACAACGGGAGGAAAGTGGTAGTAAGATGGAGTGAAAGCTGAGAGAGAGTCCACACACACACACACACACACACACACACACACACACACACACACACACATACACACAAACACACACACTTCCTGCCTTCTCCCTGAAAGTGTACATACCCATAAATCCCCTCTGAAGCCAACAGCAATGCAGCTCAGCTCACAGCAACTGTATTCTCTCTCTCCATATTCCAAATCCCACGATGGTCTTATTACCATAATCGGCTCTGAAGGGAAACACAACAGGAACACACACAGTCAGTCAGTCAGTCAGTCAGTCAGCCTAAGAGCCATCCAGTGGGCCAGTCAGCCACAGCCTCCATGTTTTACCTAAGTCCCCAAAATGTCCTCGACGGGGTTCTCCAACAGCACCAGAACAGCCGTCATTACGCACGGCGGTAGCTATTTATATAGCGTCCATACCACTAAGTGGTGAATTAGGCTAATGTGGGACATCTTTTGCATTTCAGATATCCGGAATATATTGCGATATGAAGCCAATACATTAAATCCAAACCCAGTACCACTCTGAAATCCCCAGGATGTGTCCTAATCAAACCAAAAAAACAAAAGTGCAATTGGCAAACAACCTAAACACCGTTATACTACAGATGTACATCTCTCACTTTATATTTCATGTCCACCTTATCACCTGCAGCTGGTTCTAGAAAACTGTGTGCACGCCTGCTTTTAGGTAAGTGTGAGGTACACAAATTCTGCACATTCAACGCACATTTTTCTGCTATGAATACAAGTTTATGTGTGGGAAATGGTGCACTGTGTGCATGTTTTTGTGTATGCTGTATGGTTTAAACATCTGGCCACTGGTCTCCCTATAGAAGTAACGTACATGTTGGACGATTCTACAAGTAATGAGACATTAATATAATACAGTCAAAAGTAACACACGTCTCATACTAATGCACGGTGCTCTGCAAACATCTACAAAACGGACTCAGCATGTTCCTTTTGAAATTTGACATCATGTACAGTACTTAGCAGCCAGCCTAGTGACGCATGTGAACTGGTTTGAGAGCTACTCACGGCACATTTTCAGGTCCACCTTTTCTGGCATGCTTTCTCTCTGAAAAGGCCTTGAATCCTGTGAGTCACTCAGTCCATTATCTTTCCTGTCAGTCACCACGATGGCCAAACTGTTCTGGCAATCTCTCTCACAGCTGACCTTGTTACACCTTCACCTCGATGACACCCACACACACACACACACACACACACACACACACACACACACACACGCACACGCTAGATAACAAGGCCTGCAAATGAGGCTAACCTTGTGTAGCAGAGCAGCCAATTAAACCCCAGCAGCCCCGCGTTACACCGCCGCTGCTCATACTAACAATGATGACGGTAATGATGGCGCCTGCACCGCCGAGACCAAACAAGACGTGAAACATCGTCTCCCTCTAAACGCTCTTTGATTCCCCACAGAGACAAAAAGCAGCAGGAGGAGGGGTGAAGGGAGATGAGTTGAACGGGTTCACCGAGGATTAGTTTAAAATACTTTTTTTTCCTTCCATAAACTAAATTTAGATGCTCACAAAGCTGTTTGGCACTTAACTCAGCAAGTTAATGAAGCATGCAAGCCCCCCAACCACCAACTGCTCCCCACTATGTGATACTGTTATTTTGTGGCCTTTGGTCTGTTCATTAACAGACCGTTAGTGGGTTGCAAGTATCCAAGAATTTCCAAAAGTGTATATAATCTCTGTAAATATTTAAAATCCTGCATACTTGAATGCAGTTACACCAGAGTTCTGCACGAGATCGACAAAAAAACCTCAGATCCAGGAGGAGCAATGTGGGTTTTGTGGTTGTGGAACACTCTTACAAGGATAGTGGATGGGTCATGAGAGTTTGCCCCACCAGTCATGTGCTTTATAGACTAGGAGAAGGCTTATGATTGGTGTCCCTCGGGGTGTCTCTGTGGGGATGAAGTATGGGATGCCAGCGCTGTTGCTCTGTGTACGAGCTGTGTCGTTCTCAGCTATAAGTCAACCACTTTCCCTGAAGCACTCGGGCTCTCCCAGTGTGTCACTTACTCTGTTTGTGATTTTCCTGGACAGCCTCTCAAGGGACAGAGAGTGTCCAGTTTGGCGACCACAAAATTGGATCTCTGTTTTTTTGCTCAGGCGAGGGTACTCCGCCAGGAGTTTGGGAGAGTTGAGATGGTTTGGACATCTCATTATGACTTCAGGACATCGTCCTCTGGGGACTTTCTTTGCATATCTAACTGAGAGGAGACCCCGGGGTAATTACAAACAAATACAAACCTGTTAACATCCAAACCAAGTCAGGGGTAGGGGAGTAAATAACCATCCCCTCCCAAAATAGCAAAGTCCTACTTTGACCTGAAGTCTGAACAGTGAATGTCCTGATCAAGTTCGGCAGTATTGCACACACACGATGAAGAACTGTGTCGTAATTTCTCTGGAAAATTGTAATGTAGTGGTGATTCAGGACACTTAAGTTCTAGTAATACAGTTAATTCAAAGGTCAGATAGCCCAAATCAACAAATACTCCCCAACATGTACTGCCCCTAAAACACAGAAAAAATCTACAGTTCTGTGTGCTGCAAAAATGCAAAATCTTACGTAGTATATTTGTCTAATTACTATATCTCATAACACTTAATATAAAACACAATCATCTAACAAGTAACACTTCACTGAGATATAAGAACTTGTATTTAAACATTGCAAAGTACTACTTTTGAACATTACAGGCTTATTATGACACACAACACTTTCTAATACTAGTGAAATATAGCTCAAAATTAGTTTTTCCAGCTAATTTTCATGATCTGTTTTTATCTTGAAAGTCCTAAATATTACTTATTTGAAGAAATCTTATTATTATAGTATTTTATTTTTTACTTATTACAAACAACCTTGTATTCATTGTTTGTTTTTTTTGCTTATTTTTGAAATGGCCTTTTACAGCTGAAATAGACGAGCTACATTTCGTTAATTAGAGCATTAAAGGTGTTGAGGAGTATTTTTGAACCTCCCTCTATCCAGTCGTTATGCTAAGCTAGGTGCTAACCCTGTCCTGACTCCATCACTAATACATAAACATGAGATTGATTTTGATCTTCTAATCTCACTCTTGTAAATTTTATTTATATATTACAAACAAATCCACCTCCCGCTGGACATTGCAGGTTACGGCGGTTTAAACACACAACAGGTAAACACAGGTGTTATTTAGCCTCAGCCTTGTGTTTCTTTATATATTTTTCCTAATACCTTTCTGTCTTATGCAAAGCACTTCTTAAACTGGCTACTACTCCCCGTGGTTTCAGTCACCGCACGGTGTCAGACGATTCACAAGCAACACAGATGGAGACAGAAACAAGAGGATCTAGAGGATTACCACTTTAAATCCTTTATTTTTCTTCACTGCTGCTCCCCTCAGGGGAACAATAAAGTTAATCTAAATATTTCACACATTGACTTCAGTCTTTTACCTCGAGGCCAAAAATATGGGTGCTCTTGGAATTACCATTCATAATGTTTCCACTTTTCCACTATTGAGTTTTGGCATTATGAATATTGCAAAGCGTCCTCGAAATGCATTAGAAAAACTGCACAAATGAGATTTTTTTTTTTAGTTGTTTTATTCTATTTGTTCTGCATAGATGGTTTCTCACTTCAAGGATTAAGGGTGTTTTTGTTGTTGTTGTTGTTGTTGTACTCTCAAATGTTGCTTTTAATCCGGTGGAAAGCATGAGTAGTGCGGTCATGCTCTCTTTAATTCTTTACAATCCATTCTTAGATATTTTTGCATTTTCTATCCATCCTTGTTTTTCCTCAGATTGTCACCTCTTTCCTCCTCTGGCCTTTCTTTGGCAGCTAAGGGCACGGTTACAAACGCACACACACTCACGCACATGCACATAAAATACACAGCTCCAGCTGAACGGCTCCCCGATGTGGAGAGGGAGCTTAAGTGTGTGTGTGTGTGTGTGTGTGTGTGTGTGTGTGTGTGTGTGTGTGTGTGTGTGTGTGTGTGTAAGCTCATCTTGCCTTTAGCTAATGCCACCCACACATACATACACATGCAGAAAGTATGATTAGGTGGAAATTCAACATTGTGCTGCACTGTCATTGACATGCATGAATATTGATGTGCGAACATGCGAGCTGCTGTCACACACAACACACACATACATATCCAAAACAGCTCTGCAGCATGCACACACAGACTCGCAGTGGAACAGAATACTAATGTAAAGGGATATGGCTGTCAAACGTGACAGATGAACACACACACACTCACAGCTGAGCATCCAGAGGTGTTGAAAAGGCACACACACTATTTATGCAAGGTGACTGAGCAAACAATATCCTCTCTCTCGTTATCTCTCCTCACACACTCTCATGGTGAGAAATCAATTTCACATGCATCATTACATGCACACACACACACACACACACATGCATGTCAAGTACAAAGTTTTAAAATGTACATGCTCATCAAGTATGACAAACAAGCAGTCACACACACACAGACAGATACACACATACATTCATGCTTATGCATGACAGAGCATCACCTCTTCCACCTCTGCAGGACGAGAGTTGCCCCCAAACAACCACCCTCCGGCGACCGTTTCCATGACAACATCCAATCGGCAAGCTGGCACAGAGAAACAGCCAGTCACCTTTTTAGAGCAGAGCGAGGCCGATGAATTCCAATGGAGGGAGAGAAGGAGGTTAGGAAGTGTAGAGGAGGAGAAAGGACAGGACGGGAGGAGAGTGCAAAAGACAGATAAGACAAATCAGGAAGGAGGAAAGGACGAAGGAAGTGTGGAAAGGTGAAGAAGAGAAGAGATAAAACTAAATCAGGAGGGAAGAGAGCGAAGGAAGGGAGGAAGTGTGGTGGAGATGAGAGGGGGAGAGGGATTAAGACAAATCAGGGCAGAAAAGGAAGAGATGAAGAAACAGAGGAAAGGAAGAAGAAAATTAAGAAGGAACAGAGGGAAGGAAGGAAGTAGAAAAGGAGAGTAGGAAGCAGGGAAGGTGGGGGAGAGAAGGGATGGAAACAAAGAAGACAATGAGACCATTTCACAACGTTAACCTTCCCGTTGTCCTCGGGTCAAATTTGACCCGTTTTCAAACTTCATTATATCATAAATATGGATTTCTTTTATCTAATTGCCCCAAAATAACATGGATGGTTCCCTACTGTGGTCCTTGCAAAAAGAAAATTGACAGGAAGACCACAGGTGTGCTGCTATTTAAAACAATATTTCAAAACAGTATTCTGACTAAAAGTTTACATATACCAGTATGTGATAATCCATCAACATTATGTTCCTCTGATAGTAACTATAGCCAAAATAATTCATAATATCTACTTTGTTTTTTAACTAAAAAATTAGGTATAATTTCACGGAAATTAGGTTTATTCATGGGGACAAATCAGAAAGGCAAAGAACAACAAAAGAAGGAAAGAAATTAAGTCTAGAGAAATAAGAGACAGGAAGAAAGGAAGAAGCAAACAGAGGAAGGGCAGGATGGAGGGAAGAAAACGCCAGGAATCTGGGTGGATGTAAGCAGAAAGGGTGAGACAGAAACCAGGGAAGGGAGGGAGTATATGAGCACAAGTGAGAAGGAATGTCAGGTCAAAGGTCAAGTAACTGCTAGAAGAAAGAGATTGATGAAGAAGAAGGAGAGAGAGTTACGTAGATGAAGGGGTGGGGATAATAAAAGGGTAAAACCTGTGATGTTACAGAGTAAGGCATGACTGGTGAGAACACAGAGGCCTTGTGTGTGTGTGTGTGTGTGTGTGTGTGTGTGTGTGTGTGTGTGTGTGTGTGTGTGTGTGTGTGTGTGTGGTTCACGGTGTGATGTAACAGAAAGTACTTACAGGGGTCCCTTTTTCTTAGAAAACCTTTGGCCTTTTCAGCTCCTAGAAAAAGGATTTTCAGGAAACGTGCCTCTGACCAGCTGAGAGTCTGCTGTGTGTTTTCACCTGTAATAACAGTTTTTTTTCTTTTCTTTAAATCCAGTTCAACTGTAGTATCATCAAGACAGAAATGCTGCGTTTAAGAAACAGATCACCTGACTGCACCAACAATCTATATACAGTTCATCGAATCAAAAATCTATATAAAATGTAAAACATGCCTTAAAATAAGAACAGGGGCAGATTTTTCATTTCTAAGAAATCGTCTGTTTTTTTCATGGTTTTCTGTGAGCGGCTGTTGCTATGGAGAAGAAGCCAGTCAGATGTGTAAAAACAAGCTGCAGCAAGTTCAGAAGACTTTTCAATTCTTTCAAAATTGACCCAGAATCTGGAAGAGAATTTGTTTTATCAGGTATCTACACAATGTCTTTGGCTTCAGCTCAGCAGCTCAGCTGGAAAGTCTTAGTTGACTTCTTAAAGGAACAGTGTGTAACATTTTGGGGGATACATTAGCATAAATGGAATATAATATTCATAACTATGTTTTCATTAGTGTATAATCACCTGAAACTAAAAATCGTTGTGTTTCCGTTAGCTTAGAATGAGCTCTTCATATCTACATAGTGAGCAGGTCCTCTTCACAGAGTCCGCCATGTTGCTCCGCCATGTTTCTACAGTAGCCCAGAACGGACAAACCAAACACTGACTCTGGAGAGAACCTTTCATGTATTTACGTTATCTAAAGGCCACCGTAGTTCTCCGACACGCTTGTGAAACTGCTGTAATGTAAGCCACAGAGTGCAAAACCGTGGTACCGCCAGCCGCTGTCTGACTTCCGTTGCTCCTAAAGTAGTGTTATTATAAAAAAGATGGCCTCTGATCGAGGTGAACAGCGTTACCACAGTTTTGCACTCGGCAGCTCACTTTACCGTAGTCTTGGAAAGGGAGGTGTGAGCGGACGGGTACTCAAATCTGCAACCATACAAGATGCTTCCAAATCCTACACACTGTACCTTTAACTTTTTACGTCCACAGTCTTGAACCTTTGACTTTTTCACGCATCAAAAGAACCGGATCATTTTGAACACATGCTCATATTTTGTACTGAAGATTTAACCGGAGAGTTCACGTCCATCCGAGCCTTGAAGTGTCAGTCACATAATAATAATTGTCTGTGAAGAATATTATCAGAACAAAACTCTTTGCTACTCAACTACCCCAAATTCTTCACATTTCTAAATTTTGAACACAATTTGAGCTGATTTTTCCCAAAATTGAAATAATCCGTGATGATAAAGTTGTTTCAATATCCATGAACAGAGTGAAGCGAATAGAAGAAGGTAAAAGAGAGTTTTGTGTAGTCTTTACTTCGTATTAAGCTTTAAGTGCACAAAATAAAGGCAGTTCCTCTGGTCTGGGGTAGCTTTCAGTGTCCCTCCACAATAAAACATTTATCCATAGAAAATGTTTAAAGACGGTGAGACTCTGAAGTATTATTATATTAATTTATACAAAATCAAAAACACGTTGCTGTTATCAACTCCAATTTTGGTGATTTCCAGGTATTGCCTTAAGGACTTACATGCTTTTGTCCAATCTCCTCGGTTTATGAAAACCATTAAATAAAGTGCAAAAAAGCAATTGCATCAAGAAAGAAACTTTGCTTTTATTCTCAGCCTCATAACAGTTTTGGCTATCAAATGCTTTCACCCCTGCAACGACGATGATAAGCAAAATAAATTCAGAGATGCTTTTTTTTCTTCTAAAGTCTTGACCTCCATCGCCCCTCATTTATATCGTTGTGCCATGACGGCGGCTGTAATTAGCCACAGAGCACGCTGCGGTGATGTAGAGGCAAGCGACTCTCTCAGAGGCAACACAACGTTAATTAGAGTCTGTGGAAAAAAAAGAAAAAAAACAACACGATACACAGAGAGATGTGGTTCAGTGGGCAAATGAGACAGCAAATGGGGCATACCGAACTGGATGAAGAACACACAGCATCTGTGTGTGTGTGTGTGTGTGTGTGTGTGTGTGTGTGTGTGTGTGTGCTTGTACAGCC
This sequence comes from Sebastolobus alascanus, assembly GCA_916701645.2. NCBI lineage: Eukaryota > Metazoa > Chordata > Actinopteri > Perciformes > Sebastidae > Sebastolobus > Sebastolobus alascanus. The sequence continues at coordinate 1,048,209 of CAKAOJ020000179.1, forward strand.
ATCTTTGTGGGGACCAGGAGTTTAAGACCTTCATAGTGAGGACATTTTGTCCTCACTTTGGGACGGACCTTCAAAGGCCTTTTTGAGATAGAAGTACAAGGGTGTGTTTGTGTGTCTGTGTGTGTGTGTGTGTGTGTGTGTGTGTGTGTGTGTGTGTGTGTGTGTGTGTGTGTGTGTGTGCATGCACAGGAGGGAGGCACGTTTGTGTATGTAAATTTAGATGCCAGCATCCATATGCATGTACCTCATGTTATATGTGCAAATGAGCAAATGTAAATGTGTGAAAGAGTTATATATATATATATGTACTATATACGTATATACTCTCCATATATGTGTGTGTGTGGGTGTGTGAAGCAAAAGCCAAGCTGTGAGAGAGCCCTTGTGTTAGTAAGGAGGCAAGAGCTTCTTCAAAAAGCTTTTTCCCAGAAAGTCATTAACATTCATTCACACAGGCAGCCTTCCATAAACAGTCATTAGAGGAGGAACACTTACTGTACCGCCGGATCACTGAGCCTCTTCACACTTCACATCACTGCCTTATTCCTAAATCACCAATTTAATTTGAAAATCTATCAAACGCTGTATGAAATAAATACTTTAAGTCTGTGGTGGAGCTCCAGTTTGCAAACTTTTTTTTTTTCTTCATGCAGAGGACCCCTGGATTGAGATGTGCACTCACACAGTTTGATTTCTTTGTTTTCCAGAAGGGGAGACATTTATTTTGTTGCATTTCTGTTTTTGCCTCGTTAGCCTAATTACTGCCTAATTTAACGTGAATCCGGGCTTGTAAACATAGTTTTGGTGAATCTCTTCATATTTCAGATTTGATTTTAGTGACTCAATTCAGCTACTGTATGATTGATGGGTCTTTTCTTTATATCCAGTTAACATATGAGGTTAGAAAAAATCTACATTTCTTTATTCACATCATTTTTCATGAAAAGACCAAAACAAATCATAAATTGATCTTACTAACAAGTATTCAAAGTATATCAAAGTCTGATATATCTTAGAGCTCCATTGTTGTCCAAACAAACTATCAATGAGCCACACTGTTGCACTGGGTGACATGTTCCTTCCTTCCCACACCGTCCTGCTGCCACAAATACTCACTCGAGCACCAAATGTGGATTAATCCGCTGCTGAAAATAGTCCCCAACAAATGTACTATTTCCTCCTGTTTGTTTGATAGAAACTAGTGACTGGCTGTTTTAAAACAAAGTTACCAAAGGTGTTGTAAAAAGTAATCAGTACAGTAACAAAGAAACTAAATACTAAGATTGGATACTAAAAAAAAATGCAATTACTGGTTGAAACACAATTTCTTTTTTCTCACGTAGGCTACTTGTCTTGATCAAATTAAGACCCGGTTGGGGTGCGATTACATCATTTAAGATAACATATATTTTGAAGCCTTTTACTTCCCAAAAAAAATTCTCCAACAGACTCAGTTTGCTACAATCTGAACTCTGGTTCATTTAAAACGTTTTCAGACTGAAGCCAAAATCAGACTGGTGCCACTCTGCCCTCGCCACAAAACCAGCCCAGGAAACCCCTTTAAGCATTGTGAATGTAGGTGAGCGTTTTAAATGATGTTAGAAGCCCCTCTGTTTCCTAAAGCTGGTTTAAAAGGTCTCTTTTTTCCACATTAAGCTCCCTTGGCTGCTCCCAGCAGACCAATTAGACTCCAACTTGGGGAGTATCCTCACTCTGCTCAGAGCAATCCCACTAGTCCCATTTACTTTCACTTTATTTAACGGGATAATCCACTTGGTGTTAAATTGTTTCTCAGGGAGCTGTGCTCCAAAATTGGTCAGCTTGAGCTGAAAATCTACAGATGTGGTAAATAGAACAATATTGATGTGTTTTAAATCCTTCAGTGCAACAGGAAGTGTTCATTTATCACCATATAGGAGTGTATAGCCACTGGCATGTAGAGTTTTGAACCATATTGAACCATCTTTTGAACGTATTCATCTATTGATTTTATACTGTAAATGCATGCATGACTATAGATAGCACTGCTCCCCTCTGTGCTGATATTGATATATACTGAATTATCACCCAACGTTGCAGCTCTAGTTTTAAAGTCTTTCAGCTCATTCTATTGTTTTTCGAGCTCGCAACTTTACTGTTTCGGTTCAATCTCACCACGTTTATCTGCATTGTTTCCAGTCGCATCAGGAAGCTGTTTTCAGCAAACAATCTCTGATAAACCCACTATATACTTCCTGCCCAGCACCAAACAGCAGTTAGACTAGACTAGCCTTATTTCCGTCAGAAGTTGGTAGAGACCAAAAACAGAGCTAAAAGAGAGTAAATATTAGACTTGTATTCATTAGGAAACAACCCCAAGCTAATGTTGCTAGCATGCTCGCCATATCAACTTGATAGGTGATATTATGGCAGTGTTGTTTCCCCAAATAGCACATTGCACTGTGCGGCCAAAAAATCAACAATGCAGGCTTAAATAATATTATGTATATTATCAAATATTACCAAATATAATGTATACTATACTGTAGGAAGCTCTGTACATTGCTCTCAAGCTAGTGTCTTTTTTTTTTTTAACCACTGGGTGTCGCCAAGTTTGAAATCTTTCTATTTTTATTGTACAAATAGTGGCTTTACTGAACTTTACAATAGTGTCATGCATGCTAAACACAAATCAGCACCAATCAGTACTGTTTGTCTGAAAAAAAATGCAACTCATTCTCACAGTCAGGGTATTAAGCGAGTGTTTAGAGGTTCCAGTCGACAACAACCGCGACTTTTCCATCAGTTTGAACCTGTGGCTGCTGAACATAAAACCCTCTGTTTACATCACATACAGGAAGGGAATCAATATGCCTCCTCAAATCTTTAAAAAAAAAAATCCCTTTCTCTCAATATTAGGCTTAATATTTAGAAAACAAGTGCTTAAAATCAATCTAGCTGACATTGATCTGGTCGTTAGAGGTCAGCCATATTAGTGATTTCAAATGTAATACTGTCAGCCATAAAGCTTTGATACTCTGGTAACACAATTCTTAATATTTTGTATTAGGGAGGAATATCCACAGCACCAATCTATTATATACTCTATCTACTCTATTATAATCAATTATACGCGATATACATTAAATCAGCCTTAATTCAATGCACTCTAATAGATAAAACTGAAACTAATTAAAGAACTCGCTCTCTGCTGCTTATTTGCACACATGTACTTAGCTGCGCTTGATTTACCCATTTTTCCTCTGTATAGTAACTGTTGTTGACAACCAATATTAGCAATCTTCACTGTATATCTTGAACATTTTCAGTCGCTATATTGCAGCAGTGCACCTAATGAGGATAAATCAAGCAGAACAAGGCCTCCCCCCAGTCGCAGCAACACACAAGTGAGCGCTCCATCACATCGTTAGTGGCCTCCGAGTCAAACCAAGTCAACGTTGTTAGAAGGCTCAGGGGCAAAAGTTAGAGGGACGGACAATTGATTTATCTGTGGTCACATGGAGGGATGGTATAGGGACTATTGAATGTATGAGACTGTATGTATGGGTGAGTTTGATTCACTGTATGTGTGTCCGACAGAGATAAAGCCCTAATGAGATGAGGAAAAAAATATCTTCCTGAGCCTGTTTGTCAATATCTAAAGCCATGATAAGAAAGTTTGCACTCAACCACAAAATCACCACAATACAGCAACACTGTTTGATATGTTTTTAATCAATATCTGAAGCTTGACATGGCCTTTAACAAATGAGCGAGATTAAAAGGGTGAGAAAGGTAACTTTCAGTTTAACCCCAGAATTTCTCGCTCTTGACCCGGGTTAAATCACCATGACAACCTGCTCGGCTAACCTGCTCAGTTCAGGGGATCAGACCTGTGCTGATCACTGGATTAAAAAGCTTACATAACATGCAAATGCAGCATTTGGGGGTAAGAATCATACACAAGACTTTTTACATTTCTAATTTGTAATACAAATGTAGTAATTATTGTACACGAGTTATCAAAAAATATAACCCCAATATGTGTCAGGCTTTGATCAGACAATGAGACAAAAGCTCTCATTCAACAGTTTTTTGACTGAACTAGACCACATACTGGTCTACAACTACACCATGAGTACCTACATTCATTAGAAAGTGGAGGTACTGAGTAGAGGTGGGAATATTTGGGAATTTGATTAACAATCAATTCTAAATTAAAAATCATCCTTCAATTTAATAAATAGAAATGGGCCAGTTTTCAGGCTCTTACTTCAGTGCATGTTGTGTTTCAAACCATTCACTCGTGTTTTTGGTCCACTGAAGTATAACAATATGTAACATAAATTGACAGTTATGGCCAAACAAATAAAGCAGAGACAAGCGTGGTGTATGGAGTATGGAATAGCAGGTATTTAGTTGATCAAAGTTATCAGGAATTAAATGTAGTGTGCATTTTAACTAACATTATTACACGGCTTTGTTGAATACTCATTTCTGATTGGTCAATTCCGGCATTCTGTTATTTCTTCATAGCAGACCGCTGCTATATATAACAGAAATACACAATGGTTCACGGGGGAAAAACACCAGGGGCAGACTCTATCTGCCCGGGACCCCCGGCTAAAATGGCCCCAAACAGCTTCAGATTTATTATGATGTTTTGATATGAAAATTATTTAGTCATTTTACCCTAAAACTAACTTACAAAAGCCCACCAAAGCACTTAAAAATATGCCACTCAACTGTATATAACGTACTTCTACTTCAGAGGAAATCATTCTACTAATACATTTACCTGACAGAGAAATGTTACTGGTTATGTTGCAGCACAGAGCGCTGTTCGCTTGTTTATTCAAAGTGTGTTCCTCATGTAACAAATTCTTCTTCATGACAGAAAAATACAAATATCTACTTTTACCTGAGATATCAGCAGTATATATTAACACCCACTGTTTATTGCCTTGTCATTTTCTATACTCTTATATTGTTCTGCTGTGTCTGTATCTTTTATTGAAATATATTTCTTCTGCTGCTGCAACAACATATCTCTACAGGGATCAAACATTTCAACATATTTGAGGTTAAACAGCCTCGTCTGGATCTGATTGATTTGTTTGTTATTAATGTGAGCACAATTTCCGCTGAACTGGTAAATCGAGAGTTAAGTGGAGAACCAGCTCAACAATTTAATGAAGTCATGATTCAAAGACAAAGCTCCCCCTCACTTTGTGAGACACTGCTGCTGAGATTTCTGCCTGTTTAGACTTTCAGGTCCACACTTCGAGTTTTCAGGCTAGCTCTGTGTTTGAAAATAAAAATTGTCATTTTAAAATGCTAACAGTCCCCAGACTCGGCAGAACAACACAATCAGACTGCAGCACAAAACTGTAAAACTGCCTCTTCATTTGACTATAGTGTGTGTTCATCAGCAAAATATTGGTGTGAAAACCTTGCACTGAAATCACCATGATGGAGGTCCCACAATGCATTTCTGTCTAACGGAGTCCACAGAGCCCATATTAGCAGCAGTCTGGAGATGATTAGATTCTCTCATCAGTATGCTGCTGTTGACATTTCACTGACTGCTTCATCGTCTCACACACACACGCCAAAACACAGACACCAGATCTGTCAGGTATGAAGGGAGGTGTGTGTGTGTGTTACTATTTCAACTGTAGTGATTCTTTTTTCTTCCAGGTTCAGGTTGAACCATTAAGTCCTGTTTCTTCCCTTCACCCTTGATGCTTTCCCACATTTCACACTATTAAATAACAGAAGTTCAAGTCAAGGTCAGGTTCTCCCACACCAAACTGAGGAAACCATTTCTTTATGGACCTGGCTTTGTGCACGGGGAATTACACAATCTCACTGGAATTAAGGGACTAGAAGTACACAAAAGTATGTGAACAGCTGTATCTGAAAACAGAAAACTAATATTGAAAGTAATTAGCCTTGTCAGGTTGTACCTCTACCTCGTTGCTTGTGCCAATAAAGTCACTTTCAGTCAGAGAAACTTAAGTCAAGGAACTTTGTGATCACCAGAGTAACAGTGAGTACACAAGTATTACTCAGGCATCAAATATTAGGCAAAAATACTAACAGTATCTCGATAGAAATTTCATGAAAAACAGTCACAGTATAGTATGTTGAAAAATTTCATGAAAAAAGTCTTTGTATAGTATAGTGAAAAATGTCATGAAAAAAAAGTCATAGTATGACAAGTCGAAAAATTTCACCAAAACAACATCCTATAGGATGTTGACAAGGTTCATGAAAAAAGTCATAGTATAGTATGTCGAAAGATTTCATGAAAAAGTCATAGTATAGTATGTCGAAAAATGTCATGAAAAAAAATCATCCTACTCTATAGTATATTGACAAAGTTCATGAAAAAAAGTCATACTATAGTATGTCGAAAAATTTCATGAAAAAAAAGTCATAGAATAGCATGTTGAAAAATTTCATGAAAAAAAAAGTCATATTGCATGTCGAAAAATTTAATTAAAAAAACTCATAGTATAGTATGTCTATTAATTTCATGAAAAAATAGTCATAGTATAGCATGTCGAAAAATTTCATGAAAAAAAGTCATACTATAGTATGTCGAAAATGTTATGAAAAAAAGTCATTCTATAACATGTCGAAGAATTTCATAAAAAAAAGTCATAGTATAGTATCTCGAAAAATTTGATGAAAAAAGTCATACTATAGCATGTTGAAAAATGTCATGAAAAAAGTCATAATATAGCATGTCGAAAAATTTCATGAAAAACGGTCATACTATAGTGTGTTGAAACATTTTTAATAAAAAAAGTCATACTATAGCGTGTCGAAAAATTTCAATAAAAAAAGTCATACTATAGCATGTCGAAAAATTTCATAAAAAAAAGTCATACTATAGCATGTCGAAAAATTTTATGAAAAAACAACTCATACTATAGTATGTTGAAAAATTTCATGAAAAAGTCATACTATAGTATGTCGAGAAATTTCATGAAAAAAAGTCATGCTATAGCATGTCGAAAAATTTCATGTAAAAAAGTCATACTATAGCATGTCGAAAAATTTCATGAAAAAAAGTCATACTATAGTATGTCGAAAATGTTATGAAAAAAAGTCATTCTATAACATGTCGAAAAATTTGATGAAAAAAAGTCATACTATAGCATGTTGAAAAATGTCATGAAAAAAAGTCATACTATAGGATGTAGAAAAATTTCATGAAAAAAGTCATAATATAGCATGTCGAAAAATTTCATGAAAAACGGTCATACTATAGTGTGTTGAAAAATTTTTAATAACAAAAAAAGTCATACTATAGCGTGTCGAAAAATTTCAATAAAAAAAGTCATACTATAGCATGTCGAAAAATTTCATGAAAAAAAGTCATACTATAGCATGTCGAAAAATTTTATGAAAAAAAAACTCATACTATAGTATGTTGAAAAATTTCATGAAAAAGTCATACTATAGTATGTCGAGAAATTTCATGAAAAAAAGTCATACTATAGCATGTCGAAAAATTTCATGAAAAAAAGTCATACTATAGCATGTCGAAAAATGTTATGAAAAAAAAATCGTACTATAGTATGTTGAAAAATTTCATGAAAAAGTCATACTATAGAATGTCGAGAAATTTCATGAAAAAAAGTAATGGTATAGCATGTCGAAAAATTTCATGAAAAAAAGTCATACTATAGCATGGCGAAGAATTTCATGAAAAAAAGTCATACTATAGCATGTCGAAAAATTTCATAAAAAAAAGTCATAGTATAGTATGTCAAAAGATTTCATGAAAAAAAGTCATACTAAAGTATGTCGAAAAATGTGATGAAAAAAAAAGATATACTATTGTATGTTGAAAAATTTTATGAAAAAAAGTCATACTATTGTATGTCAAAAAATTTCATGAAAAAAAAGTCATACTATAGCATGTCGAAAAAATTTCACAAAAAAGTCATAGTTTATTATGTCGAAAAATTTCATGAAAAAAAGTAATAGTATAGCATGTCGAAAAATTTCATGAAAAAAAGTCATATTATACCATGTCGAAAAATTTCATTAAAAAAAGTCATAGTATAGTATGTCGAAAGATTTCATGAAAAAAAGTCATACTATAGTATGTCGAAAAATGTGATGAAAAAAAAGTTATACTATTGTATGTTGAAAAATTTCATGAAAAAAAGTTATACTATAGCATGTCGAAAAATTTCATGAAAAAAAGTCATACTATTGTATGTCGAAAAATTTCATGAAAAAAAGTCCTACTATAGCATGTCGAAAGATTTCATGAAAAAAAGTCATACTATAGTATATCGAAAAATTTCATGATAAAAAGTCATACGATATCATGTCGAAAAATTTCATAAAAAAAAGTCATAGTATAGTGTGTCGAAAAATTTCATGATAAAAAGTCATACTATAGTATGTCGAAAAATTTTATGAAAAAGTCATACTATAGCATGTCGAAAAATGTTATGAAAAAAAGTCATACTATAGCATGTCGAAAAAATTCACAAAAAAGTCAAAGTATATTATGTCGAAAAATTTCATAAAAAAAAGTCATACTATAGCATGTCGAAAAATTTCATGAAAAAACGGCATGTCGAAAAATTAAAAAAAAAAAAAAGTCATCCTATAGTATGTCGAAAAATTTTATGAAAAAAAAAGTCATACTGTAGTATGTCGAAAAATTTGATGAAAAAGTCATACTATAGTATGTCAAAAAATTTCATGAAAAAAGTCATACTATAGCATGTCGAAAAAATTCATGAAAAAAAGTCGAAGTATATTATATCGAAAAATTTCATGAAAAAAAGTAATACTATAGCATGTCGCAAAATTTCATGAAAAAAAGTCATACGATAGCATGTCGAAAAATTTCATAAAAAAAAGTCATACTATAATATGTTGAAAAATTTCATGAAAAAGTCATACTATAGCATGTCGAAAAATTTCAGGAGAAAAAGTCATACTATAGCATGTTGAAAAATTTCATGAAAAAAAAGTCATACTATAGCATGTCGAAAAAATTTCACAAAAAAAGTTATATTATATTATGTCGAAAAATGTAATGAAAAAAAGTAATAGTATAGCATGTCGAAAAATTTCAACAAAAAAAGTCATAGTATATTATGTCAAAAGATGTCATGAAAAAAAGTCATACTATAGCATGGCGAAGAATTTCATGAAAAAAAGTCATACTATAGCATGTCGAAAAATTTCATAAGAAAAAGTCATAGTATAGTATGTCAAAAGATGTCATGAAAAAAAGTCATACTATAGTATGTCGAAAAATTTCATGAAAAAAGTCATACTATAGCATGTCGAAAAAAATTCATGAAAAAAAGTCGAAGTATATTATATCGAAAAATTTCATGAAAAAAAGTAATACTATAGCATGTCGAAAAATTTCATGAAAAAAAGTAATAGTATAGCATGTCGAAAAATTTCATGAAAAAAAGTCATATTATACCATGTTGAAAAATTTCATAAAAAAAAGTCATAGTATAGTATGTCGAAAGATTTCATGAAAAAAAGTCATACTATTGTATGTCGAAAAATGTCATGAAAAAAGTCATACTATAGCATGTCGAAAAAATTCACAAAAAAAGTCAAAGTATATTATGTCGAAAAATTTCATGAAAAAAAGTCATACTATAGCATGTCGAAAAATTTCATAAAAAAAAGTCATAGTATAGTATGTCGAAAAATTTCATGATAAAAAGTCATACTATAGTATGTCGAAAAATTTTATGAAAAAATATCATACTATAGCATGTCGAAAAATGTTATGAAAAATAAAGTCATACTATAGCATTTCGAAAAGATGTGCATGAAAAAAAGTTATACTATTGTATGTTGAAAAATTTCAGGAAAAAAAAGTTATACTATAGCATGTCGAAAAATTTCATGAAAAAAAGTCATATTATACCATGTTGAAAAATTTCATAAAAAAAAGTCATAGTATAGTATGTCGAAAGATTTCATGAAAAAAAGTCATACTATTGTATGTCGAAAAATGTCATGAAAAAAAGTCCTACTATAACATGTCGAAAGATTTCATGAAAAAAAGTCATACTATAGTATGTCAAAAAATGTCATGAAAAAAAGTCATACTATAGCATGTCGAAAAAATTCACAAAAAAAGTCAAAGTATATTATGTCGAAAAATGTCATGAAAAAAAGTAATACTATAGCATGTCGCAAAGTTTCATGAAAAAAAGTCATACGATAGCATGTCGAAAAAATTTCACAAAAAAAGTCATAGTATATTATGTCGAAAAATTTCATGAAAAAAAGTCATACTATAGCATGTCGAAAAATTTCAGGAGAAAAAGTCATACTATAGCATGTTGAAAAATGTAATGAAAAAAAGTAATAGTATAGCATGTCGAAAAATGTCATGAAAACAAGTCATACTATAGCATGGCGAAGAATTTCATGAAAAAAAGTCATACTATAGCATGTCGAAAAATTTCATAAAAAAAAGTCATAGTATAGTATGTCAAAAGATTTCATGAAAAAAAGTCATACTATAGTATGTCGAAAAATGTGAGGAAAAAAAAAGATATACTATTGTATGTTGAAAAATGTGATGAAAAAAAGTCATACTATTGTATGTCGAACAATTTCATGAAATAAAAGTCATACTATAGCTTGTCGAAAAAATTCACAAAAAAAGTCATAGTATATTATGTCGAAAAATTTCATGAAAAAAAGTCATATTATACCATGTTGAAAAATTTCATAAAAAAAAGTCATAGTATAGTATGTCGAAAGATTTCATGAAAAAAAGTCATACTATTGTATGTCGAAAAATGTCATGAAAAAAAGTCCTACTATAACATGTCGAAAGATTTCATGAAAAAAAGTCATACTATAGTATGTCAAAAAATGTCATGAAAAAAAGTCATACTATAGCATGTCGAAAAATTTCATAAAAAAAAGTCATAGTATAGTATGTCGAAAAATTTCATGATAAAAAGTCATACTATAGTATGTCGAAAAATTTTATGAAAAAATATCATACTATAGCATGTCGAAAAATGTTATGAAAAAAAGTCATACTATAGCATTTCGAAAAATGTGATGAAAAAAAAGTTATACTATTGTATGTTGAAAAATTTCATGAAAAAAAGTTATACTATAGCATGTCGAAAAATTTCATGAAAAAACTCATAGTATAGTATGTCGATTAATTTCATGAAAAAATAGTTATAGTATAGTACGTCTAAAAATTTAAAGAAAAAAAAAGTCATAGTATAGCATGTCGAAAAATTTCATGTAAAAAAGTCATACTATAGCATGCCGAAAAATTTCATGAAAAAAGTCATACTATAGCATGTCGAAAGATTTCATGAAAAAAAGTCATACTATAGTATGTCAAAAAATGTCATTAAAAAAAGTCATACTATAGTATGTCAAAAAATTTCATGAAAAAAGTCATACTATAGCATGTCGAAAAATTTCATGAAAAAACGGCATGTCGAAAATTTTTTAAAAAAAAGTCATACTATAGTATGTCGAAAAATTTCATGAAAAAAAAAGTCATACTATAGTATGTCAAAAAATTTCATGAAAAAAGTCATACTATAGCATGTCGAAAAAATTGACAAAAAAAGTCAAAGTATATTATGTCAAAAAATTTCATGAAAAAAAGTCATACTATAGCATGTCGAAAAATTTCATAAAAAAAAGTCATAGTATAGTATGTCGAAAAATTTCATGATAAAAAGTCATACTATAGTATGTCGAAAAATTTTATGAAAAAATATCATACTATAGCATGTCGAAAAATGTTATGAAAAAAAGTCATACTATAGCATGTCGAAAAATGTGATGAAAAAAAAGTTATACTATTGTATGTTGAAAAATTTCATGAAAAAAAGTTATACTATAGCATGTCGAAAAATTTCATGAAAAAACTCATAGTATAGTATGTCGATTAATTTCATGAAAAAATAGTTATAGTATAGTACGTCTAAAAATTTAAAGAAAAAAAAAGTCATAGTATAGCATGTCGAAAAATTTCATGTAAAAAAGTCATACTATAGCATGCCGAAAAATTTCATGAAAAAAGTCATACTATAGCATGTCGAAAAATTTCATGAAAAAAAGTCATACTATAGCATGTAGAAAAATTTCATGTAAAAAAGTCATACTATAGCATGCCGAAAAATTTCATGAAAAAAGTCATACTATAGCATGTCGAAAAATTTCATGAAAAAAAGTCATACTATAGTATGTCGAAAATGTTATAAAAAAAAGTCATTCTATAACATGTCGAAAAATTTCATAAAAAAAAGTCATAGTATAGTATCTCGAAAAATTTGATGAAAAAAAGTCATACTATAGCATGTTGAAAAATGTCATGAAAAAAAGTCATACTATAGGATGTAGAAAAATTTCATGAAAAAAGTCATAATATAGCATGTCGAAAAATTTCATGAAAAACGGTCATACTATAGTGTGTTGAAAAATTTTTAGTAAAAAAAGTCATACTATAGCGTGTCGAAAAATTTCAATAAAAAAAGTCATACTATAGCATGTTGAAAAATTTCATGAAAAAAAGTCATACTATAGCATGTCGAAAAATTTTATGAAAAAAAAACTCATACTATAGTATGTTGAAAAATTTCATGAAAAAGTCATACTATAGTATGTCGAGAAATTTCATGAAAAAAAGTCATACTATAGCATGTCGAAAAATTTCATGAAAAAAAGTCATAGTATAGCATGTCGAAAAATGTTATGAAAAAAAACTCGTACTATAGTATGTTGAAAAATTTCATGAAAAAGTCATACTATAGTATGTCATAAAATTTCATGAAAAAAGTCATACTATAGAATGTCGAGAAATTTCATGAAAAAAAGTAATGGTATAGTATGTCAAAAAATTTCATGAAAAAAGTCATACTATAGCATGTCGAAAAAATTCACAAAAAAAGTCAAAGTATATTATGCCGAAAAATTTCATGAAAAAAAGTCATACTATAGCATGTCGCAAAATTTCATGAAAAAAAGTCATACGATAGCATGTCGAAAAATTTCATTAAAAAAAGGCATACTATAGCATGTCGAAAAATTTCATGAAAAAACGGCATGTCGAAAATTTTTTAAAAAAAAGTCATACTATAGTATGTCGAAAAATTTCATGAAAAAAAAAGTCATACTGTAGTATGTCGAAATATTTGATGAAAAAGTCATACTATAGTATGTCAAAAAATTTCATGAAAAAAGTCATACTATAGCATGTCGAAAAAATTGACAAAAAAAGTCAAAGTATATTATGTCAAAAAATTTCATGAAAAAAAGTCATACTATAGCATGTCGAAAAATTTCATAAAAAAAAGTCATAGTATAGTATGTCGAAAAATTTCATGAAAAAAAGTTATACTATAGCATGTCGAAAAATTTCATGAAAAAACTCATAGTATAGTATGTCGATTAATTTCATGAAAAAATAGTTATAGTATAGTACGTCTAAAAATTTAAAGAAAAAAAAAGTCATAGTATAGCATGTCGAAAAATTTCATGTAAAAAAGTCATACTATAGCATGCCGAAAAATTTCATGAAAAAAGTCATACTATAGCATGTCGAAAGATTTCATGAAAAAAAGTCATACTATAGTATGTCAAAAAATGTCATTAAAAAAAGTCATACTATAGTATGCCAAAAAGTTCATGAAAAAAGTCATACTATAGTATGTCGAAAAAATTCACAAAAAAAGTCAAAGTATATTATGCCGAAAAATTTCATGAAAAAAAGTCATACTATAGCATGTCGCAAAATTTCATGAAAAAAAGTCATACGATAGCATGTCGAAAAATTTCATAAAAAAAAGGCATACTATAGCATGTCGAAAAATTTCATGAAAAAACGGCATGTCGAAAAATTTTTAAAAAAAAGTCATACTATAGTATGTCGAAAAATTTCATGAAAAAAAAAGTCATACTATAGTATGTCAAAAAATTTCATGAAAAAAGTCATACTATAGCATGTCGAAAAAATTGACAAAAAAAGTCAAAGTATATTATGTCAAAAAATTTCATGAAAAAAAGTCATACTATAGCATGTCGAAAAATTTCATAAAAAAAAGTCATAGTATAGTATGTCAAAAAATTTCATGATAAAAAGTCATACTATAGTATGTCGAAAAATTTTATGAAAAAATATCATACTATAGCATGTCGAAAAATGTTATGAAAAAAAGTCATACTATAGCATGTCGAAAAATGTGATGAAAAAAAAGTTATACTATTGTATGTTGAAAAATTTCATGAAAAAAAGTTATACTATAGCATGTCGAAAAATTTCATGAAAAAACTCATAGTATAGTATGTCGATTAATTTCATGAAAAAATAGTTATAGTATAGTACGTCTAAAAATTTAAAGAAAAAAAAAGTCATAGTATAGCATGTCGAAAAATGTCATGTAAAAAAGTCATACTATAGCATGCCGAAAAATTTCATGAAAAAAGTCATACTATAGCATGTCGAAAAATTTCATGAAAAAAAGTCATACTATAGCATGTATAAAAATTTCATGTAAAAAAGTCATACTATAGCATGTCGAAAATGTTATAAAAAAAAGTCATTCTATAACATGTCGAAAAATTTCATAAAAAAAAGTCATAGTATAGTATCTCGAAAAATTTGATGAAAAAAAGTCATACTATAGCATGTTGAAAAATGTCATGAAAAAAAGTCATACTATAGGATGTAGAAAAATTTCATGAAAAAAGTCATAATATAGCATGTCGAAAAATTTCATGAAAAACGGTCATACTATAGTGTGTTGAAAAATTTTTAGTAAAAAAAGTCATACTATAGCGTGTCGAAAAATTTCAATAAAAAAAGTCATACTATAGCATGTTGAAAAATTTCATGAAAAAAAGTCATACTATAGCATGTCGAAAAATTTTATGAAAAAAAAACTCATACTATAGTATGTTGAAAAATTTCATGAAAAAGTCATACTATAGTATGTCGAGAAATTTCATGAAAAAAAGTCATACTATAGCATGTCGAAAAATTTCATGAAAAAAAGTCATACTATAGCATGTCGAAAAATGTTATGAAAAAAAACTCGTACTATAGTATGTTGAAAAATTTCATGAAAAAGTCATACTATAGTATGTCATAAAATTTCATGAAAAAAGTAATACAATAGAATGTCGAGAAATTTCATGAAAAAAAGTAATGGTATAGTATGTCAAAAAATTTCATGAAAAAAGTCATACGATAGCATGTCGAAAAATTTCATAAAAAAAAGGCATACTATAGCATGTCGAAAAATTTCATGAAAAAACGGCATGTCGAAAAATTTTTAAAAAAAAGTCATACTATAGTATGTCGAAAAATTTCATGAAAAAAAAAGTCATACTATAGTATGTCGAAATATTTGATGAAAAAGTCATACTATAGTATGTCAAAAAATTTCATGAAAAAAGTCATACTATAGCATGTCGAAAAAATTGACAAAAAAAGTCAAAGTATATTATGTCAAAAAATTTCATGAAAAAAAGTCATACTATAGCATGTCGAAAAATTTCATAAAAAAAAGTCATAGTATAGTATGTCGAAAAATTTCATGATAAAAAGTCATACTATAGTATGTCGAAAAATTTTATGAAAAAATATCATACTATAGCATGTCGAAAAATGTTATGAAAAAAAGTCATACTATAGCATGTCGAAAAATGTGATGAAAAAAAAGTTATACTATTGTATGTTGAAAAATTTCATGAAAAAAAGTTATACTATAGCATGTCGAAAAATTTCATGAAAAAACTCATAGTATAGTATGTCGATTAATTTCATGAAAAAATAGTTATAGTATAGTACGTCTAAAAATTTAAAGAAAAAAAAAGTCATAGTATAGCATGTCGAAAAATTTCATGTAAAAAAGTCATACTATAGCATGCCGAAAAATTTCATGAAAAAAGTCATACTATAGCATGTCGAAAAATTTCATGAAAAAAAGTCATACTATAGCATGTAGAAAAATTTCATGTAAAAAAGTCATACTATAGCATGCCGAAAAATTTCATGAAAAAAGTCATACTATAGCATGTCGAAAAATTTCATGAAAAAAAGTCATACTATAGTATGTCGAAAATGTTATAAAAAAAAGTCATTCTATAACATGTCGAAAAATTTCATAAAAAAAAGTCATAGTATAGTATCTCGAAAAATTTGATGAAAAAAAGTCATACTATAGCATGTTGAAAAATGTCATGAAAAAAAGTCATACTATAGGATGTAGAAAAATTTCATGAAAAAAGTCATAATATAGCATGTCGAAAAATTTCATGAAAAACGGTCATACTATAGTGTGTTGAAAAATTTTTAGTAAAAAAAGTCATACTATAGCGTGTCGAAAAATTTCAATAAAAAAAGTCATACTATAGCATGTTGAAAAATTTCATGAAAAAAAGTCATACTATAGCATGTCGAAAAATTTTATGAAAAAAAAACTCATACTATAGTATGTTGAAAAATTTCATGAAAAAGTCATACTATAGTATGTCGAGAAATTTCATGAAAAAAAGTCATACTATAGCATGTCGAAAAATTTCATGAAAAAAAGTCATACTATAGCATGTCGAAAAATGTTATGAAAAAAAACTCGTACTATAGTATGTTGAAAAATTTCATGAAAAAGTCATACTATAGTATGTCATAAAATTTCATGAAAAAAGTCATACTATAGAATGTCGAGAAATTTCATGAAAAAAAGTAATGGTATAGCATGTCGAAAAATTTCATGAAAAAAAGTCATACTATAGCATGGCGAAGAATTTCATGAAAAAAAGTAATACTATAGCATGTCGAAAAATTTCATAAAAAAAAGTCATAGTATAGTATGTCAAAAGATTTCATGAAAAAAAGTCACACTATAGTATGTCGAAAAATGTGATGAAAAAAAAAGATATACTATTGTATGTTGAAAAATTTTATGAAAAAAAGTCATACTATTGTATGTCAAAAAATTTCATGAAAAAAAAGTCATACTATAGCATGTCGAAAAAATTTCACAAAAAAGTCATAGTTTATTATGTCGAAAAATTTCATGAAAAAAAGTAATAGTATAGCATGTCGAAAAATTTCATGAAAAAAAGTCATATTATACCATGTCGAAAAATTTCATTAAAAAAAGTCAAAGTATAGTATGTCGAAAGATTTCATGAAAAAAAGTCATACTATAGTATGTCGAAAAATGTGATGAAAAAAAAAGTTATACTATTGTATGTTGAAAAATTTCATGAAAAAAAGTTATACTATAGCATGTCGAAAAATTTCATGAAAAAAAGTCATACTATTGTATGTCGAAAAATTTAATGAAAAAAAATCATACTATGGTATATCAAAAAATTTCATGAAAAAAAGTCCTACTATAGCAAGTCGAAAGATTTCATGAAAAAAAGTCATACTATAGTATGTCGAAAAATTTCATGAAAAAAGTCATACTATAGTATGTCGAAAAATTTCATGATAAAAAGTCATACGATAGCATGTCGAAAAATTTCATATAAAAAAGTCATAGTATAGTATGTCGAAAAATTTCATGATAAAAAGTCATACTATAGTATGTCGAAAAATGTTATGAAAAAGTCATACTATAGCATGTCGAAAAATGTTATGAAAAAAAGTCATACTATAGCATGTCGAAAAAATTCACAAAAAAGTCAAAGTATATTATGTCGAAAAATTTCATAAAAAAAAGTCATACTATAGCATGTCGAAAAATTTCATGAAAAAACTCATAGTATAGCATGTCGAAAAATTTCATGAAAAAAAGTCATACTATTGCATGTCGAAAAAATTCATGAAAAAAAGTCATACTATTGCATGTCGAAAAAATTTCATGAAAAAAAGTCATACTATGGTATGTCAAAAAATTTCATGAAAAAAAGTCTTACTATAGCATGTCGAAAGATTTCATGAAAAAAAGTCATACTATTGTATGTCAAAAAATTTCATGAAAAAAAAGTCATACTATAGCATGTCGAAAAAATTTCACAAAAAAGTCATAGTTTATTA
Source organism: Sebastolobus alascanus (assembly GCA_916701645.2). Taxonomy (NCBI): domain Eukaryota; kingdom Metazoa; phylum Chordata; class Actinopteri; order Perciformes; family Sebastidae; genus Sebastolobus; species Sebastolobus alascanus. Next base: position 1,066,240 of record CAKAOJ020000179.1, read on the forward strand.
TGTCGAAAAATTTCATGAAAAAAAGTAATAGTATAGCATGTCGAAAAATTTCATGAAAAAAAGTCATATTATACCATGTCGAAAAATTTCATTAAAAAAAGTCAAAGTATAGTATGTCGAAAGATTTCATGAAAAAAAGTCATACTATAGTATGTCGAAAAATGTGATGAAAAAAAAAGTTATTCTATTGTATGTTGAAAAATTTCATGAAAAAAAGTTATACTATAGCATGTCGAAAAATTTCATGAAAAAAAGTCATACTATTGTATGTCGAAAAATTTAATGAAAAAAAATCATACTATGGTATATCAAAAAATTTCATGAAAAAAAGTCCTACTATAGCAAGTCGAAAGATTTCATGAAAAAAAGTCATACTATAGTATGTCGAAAAATTTCATGAAAAAAGTCATACTATAGTATGTCGAAAAATTTCATGATAAAAAGTCATACGATAGCATGTCGAAAAATTTCATATAAAAAAGTCATAGTATAGTATGTCGAAAAATTTCATGATAAAAAGTCATACTATAGTATGTCGAAAAATTTTATGAAAAAGTCATACTATAGCATGTCGAAAAATGTTATGAAAAAAAGTCATACTATAGCATGTCGAAAAAATTCACAAAAAAGTCAAAGTATATTATGTCGAAAAATTTCATAAAAAAAAGTCATACTATAGCATGTCGAAAAATTTCATGAAAAAACTCATAGTATAGCATGTCGAAAAATTTCATGAAAAAAAGTCATACTATTGCATGTCGAAAAAATTCATGAAAAAAAGTCATACTATTGCATGTCGAAAAAATTTCATGAAAAAAAGTCATACTATGGTATGTCAAAAAATTTCATGAAAAAAAGTCTTACTATAGCATGTCGAAAGATTTCATGAAAAAAAGTCATACTATGGTATGTCAAAAAATTTCATGAAAAAAAGTCCTACTATAGCATGTCGAAAGATTTCATGAAAAAAAGTCATACTATAGTATGTCAAAAAATGTCATGAAAAAAAGTCATACTATAGTATGTCGAAAAATTTCATGAAAAAAGTCATACTATAGTATGTCTAAAAATTTCATGAAAAAAAGTCATACTATAGCATGTCGAAAAATTTCATGAAAAAAGGGCATGTCGAAAAGTTTCATGAAAAAAAAAGTCATACTATGGTATGTCGAAAAATTTGATGAAAAAGTCATACTATAGTATGTCAAAAAATTTCATGAAAATAGTCATACTATAGCATGTCGAGAAAATTCACAAAAAAAGTCAAAGTATATTATGTCGAAAAATTTCATGAAAAAAAGTCATACTATAGCATGTCGCAAAATTTCATGAAAAAAAGTCATACGATAGCATGTCGAAAAATTTCATAAAAAAAAGGCATACTATAGCATGTCGAAAAAATTCACAAAAAAAGTCAAAGTATATTATGTCGAAAAATTTCATGACAAAAAGTCATACTATAGCATGTCTAAAAATTTCATGAAAAAACGGCATGTCGAAAAATTAAAAAAAAAAAAAGTCATACTATAGTATGTCGAAAAATTTCATGAAAAAAAAGTCATACTATAGTATGTCGAAATATTTGATGAAAAAGTCATACTATAGTATGTCAAAAAATTTCATGAAAAAAGTCATACTATAGCATGTCGAAAAAATTCACAAAAAAAGTCAAAGTATATTATGTCGAAAAATTTCATGAAAAAAAGTCATACTATAGCATGTCGAAAAATTTCATAAAAAAAAGTCATAGTATAGTATGTCGAAAAATTTCATGATAAAAAGTCATACTATAGTATGTCGAAAAATTTTATGAAAAAAAGTCATACTATAGCATGTCGAAAAAATTTCACAAAAAAAGTCATTTTCATGAAAAAAACAAAACCCATCAACAGAAACTCGGTGCGTGGTCCGTGTCCCATCGTTTTTCTATTTTTGTCTCTGTGCTTCACAGACGACAGACAGCATGTCGAAAAATTTCGACAGCATGTCGAAAAAAAACTTTTTTAAATTTTCGTCAATTTTCATGAAAAGTCATACTATAGTATGACTTTTTTCATGAAATTTCGAAATTTTAATCTGAGTTTTTTTTCTACCAAATGAATCGACAGACTATACTATGCCTTTTTTCATGAACATTTTCGACATTCTATACTATGACATTTTTTTACGAATATTTTCGACATGCTATAGTATGACTTTTTTCATGAAAAATTTCGAAATTTTAAACTGAGTTTTTTTTCCACCAAATTAATCGACAGACTATACTATGCCTTTTTTCATGAAAATTTTCGACATTCTATACTAAGACATTTTTTTACGAATATTTTCGACGTGAAAAATTTTCATGAAAAAAGTCATACTATACTATGCCTTTTTTCATGAAAATTTTCGACATTCTATACCATGACATTTTTTTACGAATATTTTCGACATGCTATAGTATGACTTTTTTCATGAACATTTTTCGAAAATATTCGTAAAAAAATGTCATAGTATAGAATGTCGAAAATGTTCCTTTAAAAAGGCATGGTATAGTCTGTCGATTAATTTGGTGGAAAAAAAACTCAGTTTAAAATTTCGTCAATTTTCATGAAAAGACATGCTATAGTATGACTTTTATGAAAATTTTCGAAATTTTAAACTGAGTTTTTTTTCCACCAAATTAATCGACAGACTATACTATGCCTTTTTTCATGAAAATTTTCGACATTCTATACCATGACATTTTTTTACGAATATTTTCGACATGCTATAGTATGACTTTTTTCATGAAAATTTTTCGAAAATATTCGTAAAAAAATGTCATAGTATAGAATATCGAAAATGTTCATGAAAAAAGGCATAGTATAGTCTGTCGATTAATTTGGTGGAAAAAAAACTCCGTTTAAAATTTCGTCAATTTTCATGAAAAGACATGCTATAGTATGACTTTCATGAAAATTTTCGACATTCTATACCATGACATTTTTTTACGAATATTTTCGACATGCTATACTATGCCTTTTTTCATGAAAATTTTCGACATTCTATACTATGACATTTTTTTACGAATATTTTCGAAAAATGTTCATGAAAAAAGTCATACTATAGCATGTCGAAAATATTCGTAAAAAAATGTCATGGTATAGAATGTCGAAAATTTTCAGGAAAGTCATACTATAGCATGTCTTTTCATGAAAATTGACGAAATTTTAAACTGAGTTTTTTTTCCACCAAATTAATCGACAGAATATACTATGCCTTTTTTCATTAAAGGGACTATATGTAACTTATCACGCGTATAAATCATACCGGGTCGGTGTCCAATGCGCGCTCGCGTGTGGGTACGCGAGCGCGCAGCAGCTCTGCTCCTGCTGTCATACTATGATATAGTATGACTTTCATGAAAATTTTCGACATTCTATACCATGACATTTTTTTACGAATATTTTCGACATGCTATAGTATGACTTTTTTCATGAAAATATTTCGAAAATATTCGTAAAAAAATGTCATAGTATAGAATGTCGAAAATTTTCATGAAAAAAGGCATAGTATAGTCTGTCGATTAATTTGGTGGAAAAATAACTCAATTTAAAATTTCGTCAATTTTCATGAAAAGACATACTATAGTATGACTTTTATGAAAATTTTCGAAATTTTAAACAATAAAATTACCAGACACCAAGTCCTTTACTTTACATATTTCTCCATGAATTTCTTGTGGAACTCAGAGCGCAGTGTGTCATTGACAAAGCGTTTCTCCTTCCGTGCTTCGTCCACTCCTTTGGCGCAATTCTTGAACACGACGTCATCATCCCACCTTCTCTTGACTCTGAAGGTATTCTGACTCTGGGTCATCTGCTGTTGCTGCTGCTGCTGCCCTGCCAAATTGATCAATGGATTGCCACTCAAGATGTTCTCCATGCGAATCCTCTCCTCCTCTGCCTTTTGCTCCCGCTCTTTGCGTTCTTGCTCTTCAGCCCGCTCCTTTTTGTTTAAAATTTCATAAAAGTCATACTATAGCATGTCTTTTCTTGAAAATTGACGAAATTGTAAACTGAGTTTTTTTTCCACCAAATTAATCGACAGACTATACTATGCCTTTTTTCATGAAAATTTTCGACATTCTATACCATAACATTTTTTTACGAATATTTTCGACATGCTATAGTATGACTTTTTTCATGAAAGTTTTTCGAAAATATTCGTAAAAAAATGTCATAGTATAGAATGTCGAAAATTTTCATGAAAAAAGGCATAGTATAGTCTGTCGATTAATTTGGTGGAAAAAAAACTCAGTTTAAAATTTCGTCAATTTTCATGAAAAGACATGCTATAGTATGACTTTCATGAAAATTTTCGAAATTTTAAACTGAGTTTTTTTTCCACCAAATTAATCGACAGACTATACTATGCCTTTTTTCATGAAAATGTTCGACATTCTATACCATGACATTTTTTTACGAATATTTTCGACATGCTATAGTATGACTTTTTTCATGAAAATTTTTCGAAAATATTCGTAAAAAAATGTCATAGTATAGAATGTCGAAAATTTTCATGAAAAAAGGCATAGTATAGTCTGTCGATTAATTTGGTGGAAAAAAAACAACTTTTAAAATTTCGTCAATTTTCATGAAAAGACATGCTATAGTATGACTTTTATGAAAATTTTCGAAATTTTAAACTGAATTTTTTTTCCACCAAATTAATCGACAGACTATACTATGCCTTTTTTCATGAAAATTTTCGACATTCTATACCATGACATTTTTTTACGAATATTTTCGACATGATATAGTATGACTTTTTTCATGGAAATTTTTCGAAAATATTCGTAAAAAAATGTCATAGTATAGAATGTCGAAAATTTTCATGAAAAAAGGCATAGTATAGTCTGTCGATTAATTTGGTGGAAAAATAACTCAATTTAAAATTTCGTCAATTTTCATGAAAAGACATACTATAGTATGACTTTTATGAAAATTTTCGAAATTTTAAACAATAAAATTACCAGACACCAAGTCCTTTACTTTACATATTTCTCCATGAATTTCTTGTGGAACTCAGAGCGCAGTGTGTCATTGACAAAGCGTTTCTCCTTCCGTGCTTCGTCCACTCCTTTGGCGCAATTCTTGAACACGACGTCATCATCCCACCTTCTCTTGACTCTGAAGGTATTCTGACTCTGGGTCATCTGCTGTTGCTGCTGCTGCTGCCCTGCCAAATTGATCAATGGATTGCCACTCAAGATGTTATCCATGCGAATCCTCTCCTCCTCTGCCTTTTGCTCCCGCTCTTTGCGTTCTTGCTCTTCAGCCCGCTCCTTTTTGTTTAAAATTTCATAAAAGTCATACTATAGCATGTCTTTTCATGAAAATTGACGAAATTTTAAACTGAGTTTTTTTTCCACCAAATTAATCGACAGACTATACTGTGCCTTTTTTCATGAAAATTTTCGACATTCTATACCATAACATTTTTTTACGAATATTTTCGACATGCTATAGTATGACTCTTTTCATGAAAGTTTTTTGAAAATATTCGTAAAAAAATGTCATAGTATAGAATGTCGAAAATTTTCATGAAAAAAGGCATAGTATAGTCTGTCGATTAATTTGCTGGAAAAAAAACTCAGTTTAAAATTTCGTCAATTTTCATGAAAAGACATGCTATAGTATGACTTTTATGAAAATTTTCGAAATTTTAAACTGAATTTTTTTTCCACCAAATTAATCGACAGACTATACTATGCCTTTTTTCATGAAAATGTTCGACATTCTATACCATGACATTTTTTTACGAATATTTTCGACATGCTATAGTATGACTTTTTTTCATGAAATTTTTCGACATACTACAGTATGATTTTTTTATGAAATGTTTCGACATTCTATAGTATGACTTTTTTTATGACATTTTATGACATGCTATACTATTACTTTTTTTCAGTAAATTTTTCGACATAATATACTATGACTTTGTTTGTGAAAATTTTTCGACATGCTATAGTATGACTTTTTTTCATTAAATTTTTCGACATGCTATAGTATGACTTTTTTTCATGAAATTTTTCGGCATGCTATAGTATGACTTTTTTTCATGAAATTTCTTTTTTAGATAGTATTACTTTTTTTCATGACATTTTTCGACATGCTATAGTATGACTTTTTTTCCTGAAATTTTTCGACATGCTATAGTATGACTTTTTTTCATGAAATTTTTCGACATGCTATAGTATGACTTTTTTGATGAAAATTTTCGAAATTTTAAACTGAGTTTTTTTTCCACCAAATAATTCGACAGACTATACTATGCCTTTTTCATGAAATTGTTCGACATTCTATACTATGAAATTTTTTTATGAATATTTTCGACATGAAAAATTTTCATGAAAAAAGTCATACCTATAATATGACTTTTTTCATGAAAAATTTCGAAATTTTAAACTGAGTTTTTTTTCCACCAAATTAATCGACAGACTATACTATGCCTTTTTTCATGAAAATTTTCGACATTCTATACCATGACATTTTTCATGAAAATGTTTTGAAAATATTCGTAAAAAAATGTCATAGTATAGAATGTCGAAAATTTTCATGAAAAAAGGCATAGTATATTCTGTCGATTAATTTGGTGGAAAAAAAACTCAGTTTAAAATTTCGTCAATTTTCATGAAAAGACATGCTATAGTATGACTTTTATGAAAATTTTCAAAATTTTAAACTGAGTGTTTTTTCCACCAAATTAATCGACAGACTATACTATGCCTTTTTTCATGAAAATTTTCGACATTCTATACCATGACATTTTTTTACGAATATTTTCGACATGCTATAGTATGACTTTTTTCATGAAAATTTTTCGAAAATATTCGTAAAAAAATGTCATAGTATAGAATGTCGAAAATTTTCATGAAAAAAGGCATAGTATAGTCTGTCGATTAATTTGGTGGAAAAAAAACTCCTTTTAAAATTTCGTCAATTTTCATGAAAAGACATGCTATAGTATGACTTTTATGAAAATTTTCGAAATTTTAAACTGAATTTTTTTTCCACCAAATTAATCGACAGACTATACTATGCCTTTTTTCATGAAAATTTTCGACATTCTATACCATGACATTTATTTACGAATATTTTCGACATGCTATAGTATGACTTTTTTCATGAAAATTTTTCGAAAATATTCGTAAAAAAATGTCATAGTATAGAATGTCGAAAATTTAATTGAAAAAAGGCATAGTATAGTCTGTCGATTAATTTGGTGGAAAAATAACTCAATTTAAAATTTCGTCAATTTTCATGAAAAGACATGCTATAGTATGACTTTTATGAAAATTGACGAAATTTTAAACTGAGTTTTTTTTCCACCAAATTAATCGACAGACTATACTGTGCCTTTTTTCATGAAAATTTTCGACATTCTATACCATAACATTTTTTTACGAATATTTTCGACATGCTATAGTATGACTCTTTTCATGAAAGTTTTTCGAAAATATTCGTAAAAAAATGTCATAGTATAGAATGTCGAAAATTTTCATGAAAAAAGGCATAGTGTAGTCTGTCGATTAATTTGCTGGAAAAAAAACTCAGTTTAAAATTTCGTCAATTTTCATGAAAAGACATGCTATAGTATGACTTTTATGAAAATTTTCGAAATTTTAAACTGAATTTTTTTTCCACCAAATTAATCGACAGACTATACTATGCCTTTTTTCATGAAAATGTTCGACATTCTATACCATGACATTTTTTTACGAATATTTTCGACATGCTATAGTATGACTTTTTTTCATGAAATTTTTCGACATACTATAGTATGATTTTTTTATGAAATGTTTCGACATTCTATAGTATGACTTTTTTTATGACATTTTATGACATGCTATACTATTACTTTTTTTCAGTAAATTTTTCGACATAATATACTATGACTTTGTTTGTGAAAATTTTTCGACATGCTATAGTATGACTTTTTTTCATTAAATTTTTCGACATGCTATAGTATGACTTTTTTTCATGAAATTTTTCGGCATGCTATAGTATGACTTTTTGTCATGAAATTTCTTTTTTAGATAGTATGACTTTTTTTCATGACATTTTTCGACATGCTATAGTATGACTTTTTTTCCTGAAATTTTTCGACATGCTATAGTATGACATTTTTTCATGAAATTTTTCGACATGCTATAGTATGACTTTTTTGATGAAAATTTTCGAAATTTTAAACTGAGTTTTTTTTCCACCAAATAATTCGACAGACTATACTATGCCTTTTTCATGAAATTGTTCGACATTCTATACTATGAAATTTTTTTATGAATGTTTTCGACATGAAAAATTTTCATGAAAAAAGTCATACCTATAATATGACTTTTTTCATGAAAAATTTCGAAATTTTAAACTGAGTTTTTTTTCCACCAAATTAATCGACAGACTATACTATGCCTTTTTTCATGAAAATTTTCGACATTCTATACCATGACATTTTTCATGAAAATGTTTTGAAAATATTCGTAAAAAAATGTCATAGTATAGAATGTCGAAAATTTTCATGAAAAAAGGCATAGTATAGTCTGTCGATTAATTTGGTGGAAAAAAAACTCCTTTTAAAATTTCGTCAATTTTCATGAAAAGACATGCTATAGTATGACTTTTATGAAAATTTTCGAAATTTTAAACTGAATTTTTTTTCCACCAAATTAATCGACAGACTATACTATGCCTTTTTTCATGAAAATTTTCGACATTCTATACCATGACATTTATTTACGAATATTTTCGACATGCTATAGTATGACTTTTTTCATGAAAATTTTTCGAAAATATTCGTAAAAAAATGTCATAGTATAGAATGTCGAAAATTTAATTGAAAAAAGGCATAGTATAGTCTGTCGATTAATTTGGTGGAAAAATAACTCAATTTAAAATTTCGTCAATTTTCATGAAAAGACATGCTATAGTATGACTTTTATGAAAATTTTCGAAATTTTAAACAATAAAATTACCAGACACCAAGTCCTTTACTTTACATATTTCTCCATGAATTTCTTGTGGAACTCAGAGCGCAGTGTGTCATTGACAAAGCGTTTCTCCTTCCGTGCTTCTTCCACTCCTTTGGCGCAATTCTTGAACACGACGTCATCATCCCACCTTCTCTTGACTCTGAAGGTATTCTGACTCTGGGTCATCTGCTGTTGCTGCTGCTGCTGCCCTGCCAAATTGATCAATGGATTGCCACTCAAGATGTTCTCCATGCGAATCCTCTCCTCCTCTGCCTTTTTCTCCCGCTCTTTGCGTTCTTGCTCTTCAGCCCGCTCCTTTTTGTTTAAAATTTCATAAAAGTCATACTATAGCATGTCTTTTCATGAAAATTGACGAAATTTTAAACTGAGTTTTTTTTCCACCAAAATTAATCGACAGACTATACTGTGCCTTTTTTCATGAAAATTTTCGACATTCTATACCATAACATTTTTTTACGAATATTTTCGACATGCTATAGTATGACTCTTTTCATGAAAGTTTTTCGAAAATATTCGTAAAAAAATGTCATAGTATAGAATGTCGAAAATTTTCATGAAAAAAGGCATAGTATAGTCTGTCGATTAATTTGGTGGAAAAAAAACTCAGTTTAAAATTTCGTCAATTTTCATGAAAAGACATGATATAGTATGACTTTTATGAAAATTTTCGAAATTTTAAACTGAATTTTTTTTCCACCAAATTAATCGACAGACTATACTATGCCTTTTTTCATGAAAATGTTCGACATTCTATACCATGACATTTTTTTACGAATATTTTTGACATGCTATAGTATGACTTTTTTTCATGAAATTTTTCGACATACTATAGTATGATTTTTTTATGAAATGTTTCGACATTCTATAGTATGACTTTTTTTATGACATTTTATGACATGCTATACTATTACTTTTTTTCAGTAAATTTTTCGGCATAATATACTATGACTTTGTTTGTGAAAATTTTTCGACATGCTATAGTATGACTTTTTTTCATGAAATTTTTCGGCATGCTATAGTATGACTTTTTTTCATGAAATTTCTTTTTTAGATAGTATGACTTTTTTTCATGACATTTTTCGACATGCTATAGTATGACTTTTTTTCCTGAAATTTTTCGGCATGCTATAGTATGACTTTTTTTCATGAAATTTTTCGGCATGCTATAGTATGACTTTTTTTCATGAAATTTCTTTTTTAGATAGTATGACTTTTTTTCATGACATTTTTCGACATGCTATAGTATGACTTTTTTTCCTGAAATTTTTCGACATGCTATAGTATGACTTTTTTTCATGAAATTTTTCGACATGCTATAGTATGACTTTTTTCATGAAAATTTTCGAAATTTTAAACTGAGTTTTTTTTCCACCAAATAATTCGACAGACTATACTATGCCTTTTTCATGAAATTGTTCGACATTCTATACTATGACATTTTTTTATGAATATTTTCGAGATGAAAAATTTTCATGAAAAAAGTCATACTATAGTATGACTTTTTTCATGAAAAATTTCGAAATTTTAAACTGAGTTTTTTTTCCACCAAATTAATCAACAGACTATACTATGCCTTTTTTCATGAAAATTTTCAACATTCTATACCATGACATTTTTCATGAAAATGTTTTGAAAATATTCGTAAAAAAATGTCATAGTATAGAATGTCGAAAATTTTCATGAAAAAAGGCATAGTATAGTCTGTCGATTAATTTGGTGGAAAAAAAACTCAGTTTAAAATTTCGTCAATTTTCATGAAAAGACATTCTATAGTATGACTTTTATGAAAATTTTCGAAATTTTAAACTGAGTTTTTTTTCCACAAAATTAATCGACAGACTATAGTATGCCTTTTTTCATGAAAATTTTCGACATTCTATACCATGACATTTTTTTACGAATATTTTCGACATGCTATAGTATGACTTTTTTCATGAAAATTTTTCGAAAATATTCGTAAAAAAATGTCATAGTATAGAGTGTCGAAAATTTTCATGAAAAAAGGCATAGTATAGTCTGTCGATTAATTTGGTGGAAAAAAAACTCAGTTTAAAATTTCGTCAATTTTCATGAACAGACATGCTATAGTATGACTTTCATGAAAATTTTCGACATTTTATACCATGATATTTTTTTACGAATATTTTCGACATGCTATAGTATGACTTTTTTCATGAAAATTTTTCGAAAATATTCGTAAAAAAATGTCATAGTATAGAATGTCGAAAATTTTCATGAAAAAAGGCATAGTATAGTCTGTCGATTAATTTGGTGGAAAAAAAACTCAGTTTAAAATTTCGTCAATTTTCATGAAAAGACATGCTAAAGTATGACGTTTATGAAAATTGACGAAATTTTAAACTGAGTTTTTTTTCCACCAAATTAATCGACAGACTATACCATGCCTTTTTTCATGAAAATTTTCGACATTCTATACCATGACATTTTTCATGAAAATTTTTTGAAAATATTCGTAAAAAAATGTCATAGTATAGAATGTCGAAAATTTTCATGAAAAAAGGCATAGTATAGTCTGTCGATTAATTTGGTGGAAAAAAAACTCAGTTTAAAATTTCGTCAATTTTCATGAAAAGACATGCTATAGTATGACGTTTATGAAAATTGACGAAATTTTAAACTGAGTTTTTTTTCCACCAAATTAATCGACAGACTATACTATGCCTTTTTTCATGAAAATTTTCGACATTCTATACCATGACCTTTTTTTACGAATATTTTCGACATGCTATAGTATGACTTTTTTTCATGAAATTTTTCGACATACTATAGTATGATTTTTTTATGAAATGTTTCGACATTCTATAGTATGACTTTTTTTATGACATTTTATGACATGCTATACTATTACTTTTTTTCAGTAAATTTTTCGACATAATATACTATGACTTTGTTTGTGAAAATTTTTCGACATGCTATAGAATGACTTTTTTTCATTAAATTTTTCGACATGCTATAGTATGACTTTTTTTCATGAAATTTTTCGGCATGCTATAGTATGACTTTTTTTCATGAAATTTCTTTTTTAGATAGTATGACTTTTTTTCATGACATTTTTCGACATGCTATAGTATGACTTTTTTTCCTGAAATTTTTCGACATGCTATAGTATGACTTTTTTTCATGAAATTTTTCGACATGCTATAGTATGACTTTTTTGATGAAAATTTTCGAAATTTTAAACTGAGTTTTTTTTCCACCAAATAATTCGACAGACTATACTATGCCTTTTTCATGAAATTGTTCGACATTCTATACTATGACATTTTTTTATGAATATTTTCGACATGAAAAATTTTCATGAAAAAAGTCATACTATAGTATGACTTTTTTCATGAAAAATTTCGAAATTTTAAACTGAGTTTTTTTTCCACCAAATTAATCAACAGACTATACTATGCCTTTTTTCATGAAAATTTTCGACATTCTATACCATGACATTTTTCATGAAAATGTTTTGAAAATATTCGTAAAAAAATGTCATAGTATAGAATGTCGAAAATTTTCATGAAAAAAGGCATAGTATAGTCTGTCGATTAATTTGGTGGAAAAAAAACTCAGTTTAAAATTTCGTCAATTTTCATGAAAAGACATGCTATAGTATGACTTTTATGAAAATTTTCGAAATTTTAAACTGAGTTTTTTTTCCACCAAATTAATCGACAGACTATACTATGCCTTTTTTCATGAAAATTTTCGACATTCTATACCATGACATTTTTCATGAAAATTTTTTGAAAATATTCGTAAAAAAATGTCATAGTATAGAATGTCGAAAATTTTCATGAAGAAAAGCATAGTATAGTCTCTCGATTAATTTGGTGGAAAAAAAACTCAGTTTAAAATTTCGTCAATTTTCATGAAAAGACATGCTATAGTATGACTTTTATGAAAATTTTCGAAATTTTAAACTGAGTTTTTTTTCCACCAAATTAATCGACAGACTATACTATGCCTTTTTTCATGAAAATTTTCGACATTCTATACCATGACATTTTTTTACGAATATTTTCGACATGCTATAGTATGACTTTTTTCATGAAAATTTTTCGAAAATATTCGTAAAAAAATGTCATAGTATAGAATGTCGAAAATTTTCATGAAGAAAAGCATAGTATAGTCTCTCGATTAATTTGGTGGAAAAAGAACTCAGTTTAAAATTTCGTCAATTTTCATGAAAAGACATGCTATAGTATGACTTTCATGAAAATTTTCGAAATTTTAAACTGAGTTTTTTTTCCACAAAATTAATCGACAGACTATAGTATGCCTTTTTTCATGAAAATTTTCGACATTCTATACCATGACATTTTTTTACGAATATTTTCGACATGCTATAGTATGACTTTTTTCATGAAAATTTTTCGAAAATATTCGTAAAAAAATGTCATAGTATAGAGTGTCGAAAATTTTCATGAAAAAAGGCATAGTATAGTCTGTCAATTAATTTGGTGGAAAAAAACTCAGTTTAAAATTTCGTCAATTTTCATGAACAGACATGCTATAGTATGACTTTCATGAAAATTTTCGACATTTTATACCATGATATTTTTTTACGAATATTTTCGACATGCTATAGTATGACTTTTTTCATGAAAATTTTTCGAAAATATTCGTAAAAAAATGTCATAGTATAGAATGTCGAAAATTTTCATGAAAAAAGGCATAGTATAGTCTGTCGATTAATTTGGTGGAAAAAAAACTCAGTTTAAAATTTCGTCAATTTTCATGAAAAGACATGCTAAAGTATGACGTTTATGAAAATTGACGAAATTTTAAACTGAGTTTTTTTTCCACCAAATTAATCGACAGACTATACCATGCCTTTTTTCATGAAAATTTTCGACATTCTATACCATGACATTTTTCATGAAAATTTTTTGAAAATATTCGTAAAAAAATGTCATAGTATAGAATGTCGAAAATTTTCATGAAAAAAGGCATAGTATAGTCTGTCGATTAATTTGGTGGAAAAAAAACTCAGTTTAAAATTTCGTCAATTTTCATGAAAAGACATGCTATAGTATGACGTTTATGAAAATTGACGAAATTTTAAACTGAGTTTTTTTTCCACCAAATTAATCGACAGACTATACTATGCCTTTTTTCATGAAAATTTTCGACATTCTATACCATGACCTTTTTTTACGAATATTTTCGACATGCTATAGTATGACTTTTTTCATGAAAAATTTTCGAAAATATTCGTAAAAAAGTGTCATAGTATAGAGTGTCGAAAATTTTCATGAAAAAAGTCTTAGTATAGTCTGTCGATTAATTTGGTGGAAAAAAAACTCAGTTTAAAATTTCGTCAATTTTCATGAAAAGACATGCTATAGTATGACTTTCATGAAAATGTTCGACATTCTAGACCATGACATTTTTTTACGAATATTTTCGACATGCTATAGTATGACTTTTTTCATGAAAATTTTTCGAAAATATTCGTAAAAAAATGTCATAGTATAGAATGTCGAAAATTTTCATGAAAAAAGGCATAGTATAGTCTGTCGATTAATTTGGTGGAAAAAAAACTCAGTTTAAAATTTCGTCAATTTTCATGAAAAGACATGCTATAGTATGACTTTTATGAAAATTTTCGAAATTTTAAACTGAGTTTTTTTTCCACCAAATTAATCGACAGACTATAGTATGCCTTTTTTCATGAAAATTTTCGACACTCTATACCATGACATTTTTTTACGAATATTTTCGACATGCTATAGTATGACTTTTTTTCATGAGATTTTTCGACATACTATAGTATGACTTTTATGAAAATTTTCGAAATTTTAAACAATAAAATTACCAGACACCAAGTCCTTTACTTTACATATTTCTCCATGAATTTCTTGTGGAACTCAGAGCGCAGTGTGTCATTGACAAAGCGTTTCTCCTTCCGTGCTTCGTCCACTCCTTTGACGCAATTCTTGAACACGACGTCATCATCCCACCTTCTCTTGACTCTGAAGGTATTCTGACTCTGGGTCATCTGCTGTTGCTGCTGCTGCTGCCCTGCCAAATTGATCAATGGATTGCCACTCAAGATGTTCTCCATGCGAATCCTCTCCTCCTCTGCCTTTTGCTCCCGCTCTTTGCGTTCTTGCTCTTCAGCCCGCTCCTTTTTGTTTAAAATTTCATAAAAGTCATACTATAGCATGTCTTTTCTTGAAAATTGACGAAATTGTAAACTGAGTTTTTTTTCCAACAAATTAATCGACAGACTATACTATGCCTTTTTTCATGAAAATTTTCGACATTCTATACCATAACATGTTTTTACGAATATTTTCGACATGCTATAGTATGACTTTTTTCATGAAAGTTTTTCGAAAATATTCGTAAAAAAATGTCATAGTATAGAATGTCGAAAATTTTCATGAAAAAAGGCATAGTATAGTCTGTCGATTAATTTGGTGGAAAAAAAACTCAGTTTAAAATTTCGTCAATTTTCATGAAAAGACATGCTATAGTATGACTTTCATGAAAATTTTCGACATTCTATACCATGACATTTTTTTACGAATATTTTTGACATGCTATAGTATGACTTTTTTCATGAAAATTTTTCGAAAATATTCGTAAAAAAATGTCATAGTATAGAATGTCGAAAATTTTCATGAAAAAAGGCATAGTATAGTCTGTCGATTAATTTGGTGGAAAAAAAACTCAGTTTAAAATTTCGTCAATTTTCATGAAAAGACATGCTATAGTATGACTTTTTTGAAAATTTTCGAAATTTTAAACTGAGTTTTTTTTCCACCAAATTAATCGACATGCTATAGTATGACTTTTTTCATGAAAATTTTTCGAAAATATTCGTAAAAAAATGTCATAGTATAGAATGTCGAAAAATTTCATGAAAAAAGGCATAGTATAGTCTGTCGATTAATTTGGATGAAAAAAAACTCAGTTTAAAATTTCGTCAATTTTCATGAAAAGACATGCTATAGTATGACTTTCATGAAAATTTTCGAAATTTTAAACTGAGTTTTTTTTCCACCAAATTAATCGACAGACTATACTATGCCTTTTTTCATGAAAATGTTCGACATTCTAGACCATGACATTTTTTTACGAATATTTTCGACATGCTATAGAATGACTTTTTTCATGAAAATTTTTCGAAAATATTCGTAAAAAAATGTCATAGTATAGAGTGTCGAAAATTTTCATGAAAAAAGGCATAGTATAGTCTGTCGATTAATTTGGTGGAAAAAAAACTCAGTTTAAAATTTCGTCAATTTTCATGAAAAGACATGCTATAGTATGACTTTTATGAAAATTTTCGAAATTTTAAACTGAGTTTTTTTTCCACCAAATTAATCGACAGACTATAGTATGCCTTTTTTCATGAAAATTTTCGACACTCTATACCATGACATTTTTTTACGAATATTTTCGACATGCTATAGTATGACTTTTTTTCATGAGATTTTTCGACATACTATAGTATGACTTTTATGAAAATTTTCGAAATTTTAAACAATAAAATTACCAGACACCAAGTCCTTTACTTTACATATTTCTCCATGAATTTCTTGTGGAACTCAGAGCGCAGTGTGTCATTGACAAAGCGTTTCTCCTTCCGTGCTTCGTCCACTCCTTTGGCGCAATTCTTGAACACGACGTCATCATCCCACCTTCTCTTGACTCTGAAGGTATTCTGACTCTGGGTCATCTGCTGTTGCTGCTGCTGCTGCCCTGCCAAATTGATCAATGGATTGCCACTCATGATGTTCTCCATGCGAATCCTCTCCTCCTCTGCCTTTTGCTCCCGCTCTTTGCGTTCTTGCTCTTCAGCCCGCTCCTTTTTGTTTAAAATTTCATAAAAGTCATACTATAGCATGTCTTTTCTTGAAAATTGACGAAATTGTAAACTGAGTTTTTTTTCCAACAAATTAATCGACAGACTATACTATGCCTTTTTTCATGAAAATTTTCGACATTCTATACCATAACATTTTTTTACGAATATTTTCGACATGCTATAGTATGACTTTTTTCATGAAAGTTTTTCGAAAATATTCGTAAAAAAATGTCATAGTATAGAATGTCGAAAATTTTCATGAAAAAAGGCATAGTATAGTCTGTCGATTAATTTGGTGTAAAAAAAACTCAGTTTAAAATTTCGTCAATTTTCATGAAAAGACATGCTATAGTATGACTTTTATGAAAATTTTCGAAATTTTAAACTGAGTTTTTTTTCCACCAAATTAATCGACAGACTATAGTATGCCTTTTTTCATGAAAATTTTCGACACTCTATACCATGACATTTTTTTACGAATATTTTCGACATGCTATAGTATGACTTTTTTTCATGAAATTTTTCGACATACTATAGTATGGTTTTTTTATGAAATGTTTCGACATTCTATACCATCACATTTTATTACGAATATTTTCGACATGCTATAGTATGACTTTTTTCATGAAAATTTTTCGAAAATATTCGTAAAAAAATGTCATAGTATAGAATGTCGAAAATTTTCATGAAAAAAGGCATAGTATAGTCTGTCGATTAATTTGGTGGAAAAAAAACTCCTTTTAAAATTTCGTCAATTTTCATGAAAAGACATGCTATAGTATGACTTTTATGAAAGTTTTCGAAATTTTAAACTGAATTTTTTTTCCACCAAATTAATCGACAGACTATACTATGCCTTTTTTCATGAAAATTTTCGACATTCTATACCATGACATTTATTTACGAATATTTTCGACATGCTATAGTATGACTTTTTTCATGAAAATTTTTCAAAAATATTCGTAAAAAAATGTCATAGTATAGAATGTCGAAAATTTTCATGAAAAAAGGCATAATATAGTCTGTCGATTAATTTGGTGGAAAAAAAACTCAGTTTAAAATTTCGTCAATTTTCATGAAAAGACATGCTATAGTATGACTTTCATGAAAATTTTCGAAATTTTAAACTGAGTTTTTTTTCCACCAAATTAATCGACAGACTATACTATGCCTTTTTTCATGAAAATTTTCGACATTCTATACCATGACCTTTTTTTACGAATATTTTCGACATGCTATAGTATGACTTTTTTCATGAAAATTTTTCGAAAATATTCGTAAAAAAGTGTCATAGTATAGAGTGTCGAAAATTTTCATGAAAAAAGTCTTAGTATAGTCTGTCGATTAATTTGGTGGAAAAAAAACTCAGTTTAAAATTTCGTCAATTTTCATGAAAAGACATGCTATAGTATGACTTTCATGAAAATTTTCGACATTCTATACCATGACATGTTTTTACGAATATTTTCGACATGCTATAGTATGACTTTTTTCATGAAAATATTTCGAAAATATTCGTAAAAAAATGTCATAGTATAGAATGTCGAAAATTTTCATGAAAAAAGGCATAGTATAGTCTGTCGATTAATTTGGTGGAAAAAAAACTCAGTTTAAAATTTCGAAAATTTTCATAAAAGTCACACTATAGCATGTCTTTTCATGAAAATTGACGAAATTTTAAACTGAGTTTTTTTTCATCCAAATTAATCGACAGACTATAGTATGCCTTTTTTCATGAAAATTTTCGACATTCTATACCATGACATTTTTTTACGAATATTTTCGACATGCTATAGTATGACTTTTTTCATGAAAATTTTTCGAAAATATTCGTAAGAAAATGTCATAGTATAGAGTGTCGAAAATTTTTATGAAAAAAGGCATAGTATAGTCTGTCGATTAATTTGGTGGAAAAAAAACTCAGTTTAAAATTTCGTCAATTTTCATGAAAAGACATGCTATAGTATGACTTTTATGAAAATTTTCGAAATTTTAAACAATAAAATTACCAGACACCAAGTCCTTTACTTTACATATTTCTCCATGAATTTCTTGTGGAACTCAGAGCGCAGTGTGTCATTGACAAAGCGTTTCTCCTTCCGTGCTTCGTCCACTCCTTTGGCGCAATTCTTGAACACGACGTCATCATCCCACCTTCTCTTGACTCTGAAGGTATTCTGACTCTGGGTCATCTGCTGTTGCTGCTGCTGCTGCCCTGCCAAATTGATCAATGGATTGCCACTCAAGATGTTCTCCATGCGAATCCTCTCCTCCTCTGCCTTTTGCTCCCGCTCTTTGCGTTCTTGCTCTTCAGCCCGCTCCTTTTTGTTTAAAATTTCATAAAAGTCATACTATAGCATGTCTTTTCTTGAAAATTGACGAAATTGTAAACTGAGTTTTTTTTCCACCAAATTAATCGACAGACTATACTATGCCTTTTTTCATGAAAATTTTCGACATTCTATACCATAACATTTTTTTACGAATATTTTCGACATGCTATAGTATGACTTTTTTCATGAAAGTTTTTCGAAAATATTCGTAAAAAAATGTCATAGTATAGAATGTCGAAAATTTTCATGAAAAAAGGCATAGTATAGTCTGTCGATTAATTTGGTGGAAAAAAAACTCAGTTTAAAATTTCGTCAATTTTCATGAAAAGACATGCTATAGTATGACTTTCATGAAAATTTTCGAAATTTTAAACTGAGTTTTTTTTCCACCAAATTAATCGACAGACTATACTATGCCTTTTTTCATGAAAATGTTCGACATTCTATACCATGACATTTTTTTACGAATATTTTCGACATGCTATAGTATGACTTTTTTCATGAAAATTTTTCGAAAATATTCGTAAAAAAATGTCATAGTATAGAATGTCGAAAATTTTCATGAAAAAAGGCATAGTATAGTCTGTCGATTAATTTGGTGGAAAAAAAACTCAGTTTAAAATTTCGTCAATTTTCATGAAAAGACATGCTATAGTATGACTTTTATGAAAATTTTCGAAATTTTAAACTGAGTTTTTTTTCCACCAAATTAATCGACAGACTATAGTATGCCTTTTTTCATGAAAATTTTCGACACTCTATACCATGACATTTTTTTACGAATATTTTCGACATCCTATAGTATGACTTTTTGTCATGAAATTTTTCGACATACTATACCATCACATTTTTTTACGAATATTTTCGACATGCTATAGTATGACTTTTTTTCATGAAATTTTTCGACATTCTATACCATGACATTTTTTTACGAATATTTTCGACATGCTATAGTATGACTTTTTTCATGAAAATTTTTCGAAAATATTCGTAAAAAAATGTCATAGTATAGAATGTCGAAAATTTTCATGAAAAAAGGCATAGTATAGTCTGTCGATTAATTTGGTGGAAAAAAAACTCAGTTTAAAATTTCGTCAATTTTCATGAAAAGACATGCTATAGTATGACTTTTATGAAAATTTTCGAAATTTTAAACTGAGTTTTTTTTCCACCAAATTAATCGACAGACTATAGTATGCCTTTTTTCATGAAAATTTTCGACACTCTATACCATGACATTTTTTTACGAATATTTTCGACATGCTATAGTATGACTTTTTTTCATGAAAATTTTCGACATACTATAGTATGATTTTTTTATGAAATGTTTCGACATTCTATACCATCACATTTTATTACGAATATTTTCGACATGCTATAGTATGACTTTTTTCATGAAAATTTTTCGAAAATATTCGTAAAAAAATGTCATAGTATAGAATGTCGAAAATTTTCATGAAAAAAGGCATAGTATAGTCTGTCGATTAATTTGGTGGAAAAAAAACTCCTTTTAAAATTTCGTCAATTTTCATGAAAAGACATGCTATAGTATGACTTTTATGAAAATTTTCGAAATTTTAAACTGAATTTTTTTTCCACCAAATTAATCGACAGACTATACTATGCCTTTTTTCATGAAAATTTTCGACATTCTATACCATGACATTTATTTATGAATATTTTCGACATGCTATAGTATGACTTTTTTCATGAAAATTTTTCAAAAATATTCGTAAAAAAATGTCATAGTATAGAATGTCGAAAATTTTCATGAAAAAAGGCATAGTATAGTCTGTCGATTAATTTGGTGGAAAAAAAACTCAGTTTAAAATTTCGTCAATTTTCATGAAAAGACATGCTATAGTATGACTTTCATGAAAATTTTCGAAATTTTAAACTGAGTTTTTTTTCCACCAAATTAATCGACAGACTATACTATGCCTTTTTTCATGAAAATTTTCGACATTCTATACCATGACCTTTTTTTACGAATATTTTCGACATGCTATAGTATGACTTTTTTCATGAAAATTTTTCGAAAATATTCGTAAAAAAGTGTCATAGTATAGAGTGTCGAAAATTTTCATGAAAAAAGTCTTAGTATAGTCTGTCGATTAATTTGGTGGAAAAAAAACTCAGTTTAAAATTTCGTCAATTTTCATGAAAAGACATGCTATAGTATGACTTTCATGAAAATTTTCGAAATTTTAAACTGAGTTTTTTTTCCACCAAATTAATCGACAGACTATACTATGCCTTTTTTCATGAAAATTTTCGACATTCTATACCATGACATTTTTTTACGAATATTTTCGACATGCTATAGTATGACTTTTTTCATGAAAATTTTTCGAAAATATTCGTAAAAAAGTGTCATAGTATAGAGTGTCGAAAATTTTCATGAAAAAAGGCATAGTATAGTCTGTCGATTAATTTGGTGGAAAAAAAACTCAGTTTAAAATTTCGTCAATTTTCATGAAAAGACATGCTATAGTATGACTTTCATGAAAATTTTCGACATTCTATACCATGACATGTTTTTACGAATATTTTCGACATGCTATAGTATGACTTTTTTCATGAAAATTTTTCGAAAATATTCGTAAAAAAATGTCATAGTATAGAATGTCGAAAATTTTCATGAAAAAAGGCATAGTATAGTCTGTCGATTAATTTGGTGGAAAAAAAACTCAGTTTAAAATTTCGAAAATTTTCATAAAAGTCACACTATAGCATGTCTTTTCATGAAAATTGACGAAATTTTAAACTGAGTTTTTTTTCATCCAAATTAATCGACAGACTATAGTATGCCTTTTTTCATGAAAATTTTCGACATTCTATACCATGACATTTTTTTACGAATATTTTCGACATGCTATAGTATGACTTTTTTCATGAAAATTTTTCGAAAATATTCGTAAAAAAATGTCATAGTATAGAATGTCGAAAATTTTCATGAAAAAAGGCATAGTATAGTCTGTCGATTAATTTGGTGGAAAAAAAACTCAGTTTAAAATTTCGAAAATTTTCATAAAAGTCACACTATAGCATGTCTTTTCATGAAAATTGACGAAATTTTAAACTGAGTTTTTTTTCATCCAAATTAATCGACAGACTATAGTATGCCTTTTTTCATGAAAATTTTCGACATTCTATACCATGACATTTTTTTACGAATATTTTCGACATGCTATAGTATGACTTTTTTCATGAAAATTTTTCGAAAATATTCGTAAGAAAATGTCATAGTATAGAGTGTCGAAAATTTTTATGAAAAAATGCATAGTATAGTCTGTCGATTAATTTGGTGGAAAAAAAACTCAGTTTAAAATTTCTTCAATTTTCATGAAAAGACATGCTATAGTATGACTTTCATGAAAATTTTCGACATTCTATACCATGACATTTTTTTACGAATATTTTCGACATGCTATAGTATGACTTTTTTCATGAAAATTTTTCGAAAATATTCGTAAAAAAATGTCATAGTATAGAATGTCGAAAAATTTCATGAAAAAAGGCATAGTATAGTCTGTCGATTAATTTGGTGGAAAAAAAACTCAGTTTAAAATTTCGTCAATTTTCATGAAAAGACATGCTATAGTATGACTTTTATGAAAATTTTCGAAATTTTAAACAATAAAATTACCAGACACCAAGTCCTTTACTTTACATATTTCTCCATGAATTTCTTGTGGAACTCAGAGCGCAGTGTGTCATTGACAAAGCGTTTCTCCTTCCGTGCTTCGTCCACTCCTTTGGCGCAATTCTTGAACACGACGTCATCATCCCACCTTCTCTTGACTCTGAAGGTATTCTGACTCTGGGTCATCTGCTGTTGCTGCTGCTGCTGCCCTGCCAAATTGATCAATGGATTGCCACTCAAGATGTTCTCCATGCGAATCCTCTCCTCCTCTGCCTTTTGCTCCCGCTCTTTGCGTTCTTGCTCTTCAGCCCGCTCCTTTTTGTTTAAAATTTCATAAAAGTCATACTATAGCATGTCTTTTCTTGAAAATTGACGAAATTGTAAACTGAGTTTTTTTTCCACCAAATTAATCGACAGACTATACTATGCCTTTTTTCATGAAAATTTTCGACATTCTATACCATAACATTTTTTTACGAATATTTTCGACATGCTATAGTATGACTTTTTTCATGAAAGTTTTTCGAAAATATTCGTAAAAAAATGTCATAGTATAGAATGTCGAAAATTTTCATGAAAAAAGGCATAGTGTAGTCTGTCGATTAATTTGGTGGAAAAAAAACTCAGTTTAAAATTTCGTCAATTTTCATGAAAAGACATGCTATAGTATGACTTTTATGAAAATTTTCGAAATTTTAAACTGAGTTTTTTTTCCACCAAATTAATCGACAGACTATAGTATGCCTTTTTTCATGAAAATTTTCGACACTCTATACCATGACATTTTTTTACGAATATTTTCGACATCCTATAGTATGACTTTTTTTCATGAAATTTTTCGACATACTATACCATCACATTTTTTTACGAATATTTTCGACATGCTATAGTATGACTTTTTTTCATGAAATTTTTCGACATTCTATACCATGACATTTTTTTACGAATATTTTCGACATGCTATAATATGACTTTTTTCATGAAAATTTTTCGAAAATATTCGTAAAAAAATGTCATAGTATAGAATGTCGAAAATTTTCATGAAAAAAGGCATAGTATAGTCTGTCGATTAATTTGGTGGAAAAAAAACTCAGTTTAAAATTTCGTCAATTTTCATGAAAAGACATGCTATAGTATGACTTTTATGAAAATTTTCGAAATTTTAAACTGAGTTTTTTTTCCACCAAATTAATCGACAGACTATAGTATGCCTTTTTTCATGAAAATTTTCGACACTCTATACCATGACATTTTTTTACGAATATTTTCGACATGCTATAGTATGACTTTTTTTTATGAAATGTTTCGACATTCTATACCATCACATTTTTTTACGAATATTTTCGACATGCTATAGTATGACTTTTTTCATGAAAATTTTTCGAAAATATTCGTAAAAAAATGTCATAGTATAGAATGTCGAAAATTTTCATGAAAAAAGGCATAGTATAGTCTGTCGATTAATTTGATGGAAAAAAAACTCAGTTTAAAATTTCGAAAATGTTCATAAAAGTCATACTATAGCATGTCTTTTCATGAAAATTGACGAAATTTTAAACTGAGTTTTTTTTCCACCAAATTAATCGACAGACTATACTATGCCGTTTTTTCATGAAATTTTTCGACATGCTATACTATTACTTTTTTTCATAAAATTTTTCGATATAATATACTATGACTTTTTTTGTGAAATTTTTCGACATGCTATAGTATGACTTTTTTTCATAACATTTTTCGACATGCTATAGTATGACTTTTTTTCATGAAATTTCTCGACATACTATAGTATGACTTTTTTTCATGACATTTTTCGACATGCTATAGTATGACTTTTTTTCCTGAAATTTTTCAACATGCTATAGTATGACTTTTTTTCATGAAATTTTTCGAGATGCTATAGTATGAATTTTTTCATGAAAAATTTTCGAAATTTTAAACTGAGTTTTTTTTCCACCAAATCAATCGACAGACTATACTATGCCTTTTTCATGAAATTTTTCGACATTCTATACTATGACATTTTTTTCGAATATTTTCGACATGAAAAATTTTCATGAAAAAAGTCATACTATAGTATGACTTTTTTCATGAAAAATTTCGAAATTTTAAACTGAGTTTTTTTTCCACCAAATTAATCGACAGACTATACTATGCCTTTTTTCATGAACATTTTCGACATTCTATACTATGAAATTTTTTTACGAATATTTTCGACACGAAAAATTTTCATGAAAAAAGTCATACTATAGTATGACTTTTTTCATGAAATTTTTCGACACACTATAGTATGATTTTTTTTATGAAATGTTTCGACATTCTATAGTATGACTTTTTTTATAAAATTTTTCGACATGCTATACTATTACTTTTTTTCAGTAAATTTTTCGACATAATATACTTTGACTTTGTTTGTGAAAATTTTTCGACATGCTATAGTATGACTTTTTTTCATGAAATTTCTTTTTTAGATAGTATGACTTTTTTTCCTGAAATTTTTCAACATGCTATAGTGTGACTTTTTTTCATGAAATTTTTCGACATGCTATAGTATGACTTTCATGAAAATTTTCGAAATTTTAAACTGAGTTTTTTTTCCACCAAATTAATCAACAGACTATACTATGCAAAGGCATAGTATAGTCTGTTGAAAAAAGTAATAGTATAGCATGTCGAAAAATTCCATGAAAAAAGTCATACTATAGTATGACTTTTTTCATGAAAATTTTTCATGTCGAAAATATTCGTAAAAAAATGTCATAGTATAGAATGTCGAAAATGTTCATGAAAAAAGTTTCATGAACATTTTCGACATTCTATACTATGACATTTTTTTACGAATATTTTCGACATGAAAAATTTTCATGAAAAAAGTCATACTATAGTATGACTTTTTTCATGGAATTTTTCGACATACTATAGTATGATTTTTTTTATGAAATGTTTCGACATGCTATAGTATGACTTTTTTTCATGAAATTTTCCGACATGCTATACTATTACTTTTTTTCCTAAAAGTTTTCGACATAATATACTTTGACTTTTTTTGTGAAATTTTTCGACATGCTATAGTATGACTTTTTTTTATGAAATTTTTCGACATGCTGACTTTTTTTCATGACATTTCTTTTTTAGATAGTATGACTTTTTTTCATGACATTTTTCGACATGCTATAGTATGACTTTTCTTCATGAAATTTCTTTTTTAGATAGTATGACTTTTTTTCATGACATTTTTCGACATGCTATAGTATGACTTTTTTTCATGAAATTTTTCGACATGCTATAGTATGACATTTTTTCATGAAATTTCTTTTTTAGATAGTATGACTTTTTTTCATGACATTTTTCGAATGTTTACAAATTTCATGAAAAAAAGTCATCCTATAGCATGTCGAAAAATTTAATGAAAAAAGTCATACTATAGCATGTCGAAACATTTTCACAAACAAAGTCATAGTATATTATGTCGAAAAATTTACTGAAAAAAAGTAATAGTATAGCATGTCATAAAATTTCATAAAAAAAGTCATACTATAGAATGTCGAAATATTTCATAAAAAAATCATACTATAGTATGTCGAAATATTTCATGAAAAAAAGTCCTACTATAGCATGTCGAAAAATATTCGTAAAAAAATGTCATGGTATAGAATGTCGAAAATGTTCATGAAAAAAGGCATAGTATAGTCTGTCGATTAATTTGGTGGAAAAAAAACTCAGTTTAAAATTTCGAAAATTTTCATAAAAGTCATACTATAGCATGTCTTTTCATGAAAATTGACGAAATTTTAAACTGAGTTTTTTTTCCACCAAATTAATCGACAGACTATACTATGCCTTTTTTCATGAAAATTTTCGACATTCTATACTATGACATTTTTATACGAATATTTTCGACTAAACATTTTTTTTTAAAAAAAGTCATACTTTTTACTCCTATGACTTTTTTCATGAAAATTTTCGAAATTTTAAACTGAGTTTTTTTTCCACCAAATTAATCAACAGACTATACTATGCCTTTTTTCATGAACATTTTCGACATTCTATACTATGACATTTTTTTACGAATATTTTCGACATGAAAAATGTTCATGAAAAAAGTTATACTATAGTATGACTTTTTTCATGACATTTTTCGACATACTATAGTATGATTTTTTTTTATAAATTTTTCGACATTCTATAGTATGTCTTTTTTTATGAAATTTTTCGACATGCTATACTATTACTTTTTTTCATGAAATTTTTCGACATGCTATAGTATGACTTTTTTTCATGAGATTTTTCGACATGATATACTATTACTTTTTTTCATAAAATTTTTCGACATAATATACTTTGACTTTTTTTGTGAAATTTTTCTATATACTATAGTATGACTTTTTTTCATAAAATTTTTCGACATGCTATAGTATGAATTTTTTTAATGAAATTTTTCGACATACTATAGTATGACTTTTTTTCATGAAATATTTCGACATGCTATAGTATGACTTTTTTTCATGAAATGTTTTGACTTACTATAGTATGACTTTTTTTCATAAAATGTTTCGACATACAATAGTATGACTTTTTTTCTCGAAATTTTTCAATATACAATAGTATAACTATTTTTTTCATCACATTTTTCGACATACTATAGTATGCCTTTTTTTCATGAAATCTTTCGACATACTATACTATGACTTTTTTTATGAAATTTTTCGACATGCTATAGTATGACTTTTTTTCATGAAATTTCTCGACATACAATAGTATGAGTTTTTTTTTCATGAAATATTTCGACAAGCTATAGTATTACTTTTTTTCATGAAATTTTTCGACATGCTATAGTATGACTTTTTTTCATGACATTTTTCGACATACTATAGTATGATTTTTTTTATGAAATGTTTCAACATTCTATAGTATGACTTTTTTTATGAAATTTTTCGACATGCTATACTATTACTTTTTTTCATTAAATTTTTCGACATAATATACTATGACTTTGTTTGTGACATTTTTCGACATGCTATAGTATGACTTTTTTTCATGAAATTTTTCGACATAATATACTTTGACTTTTTTTGTAAAATTTTTCGACATGCTATAATATGACTTTTTTCAGGAAATTTTTCGACATAATATACTATGACTTTGTTTGTGAACATTTTTCGACATGCTATAGTATGACTTTTTTTCATGAAATTTTTCGACATACTATAGTCTGATTTTTTTATGAAATGTTTCGACATTCTATAGAATGTCGAAACATTTCATAAAAAAATCATGTTGTAGTATGTAGTATGACTGAATTTTTCGACATAATATACTTTGACTTTTTTTGTGAAATTTTTCAACATGCTATAGTATGACTTTTTTTCATGAAATTTTTTGACATACTATAAGATGACTTTTTCATCAAATTTTTTGACATGCTATAGTATGACTTTTTTTCATGAAATTTTTCGACATGCTAAAGTATGACTTTTTTTCATGAAATTTTTCGACATACTATAGTATGACTTTTTTTTTGGAAATTTTTCGACATGCCGTTTTTTCATGAAATATTTTGACATACTATACTATGACTTTTTTTAATGAAATTTTGCGACATACTATAGTATGACTTTTTTTCATGAAATTTTTCGACATGCTATAGTATGACTTTTTTTAATGAAATTTTTCGACGTGCTATAGTATGACTTCTTTCATGACATTTTTCAACATGTTGTAGTATGACTTTTTTCATGAAATTTTTCGACATACTATAGTATTACTTTTTTTTAATGAAATTTTTCAACATACTATAGTGTGAGTTTTTTTTCATGAGATTTTTTGACATACTATAGTATGACATTTTTTCATAAAATTTTTCGACATACTATAGTATGATTTTTTTTTTCATGAAATTTTTTGACATACTATAGTATGATTTTTTTCATGAAATTTTTCGACATACTATAGTTTGACATTTTTTCATGAAATTTTTCAACATACAATAGTATGAGTTTTTTTTCATGAAATTTTTCGACATGCTACAGTATGACTTTTTTTCATGAAATTTTTCGACATGCTATACTATTACTTTTTTTCATTAAATTTTTCGACATAATATACAATGACTTTGTTTGTGAAATTTTTTCGACATGCTATAGTATGACTTTTTTGTCATGAAATTTTTCGACATGCTATAGTATGACTGTTTTCATGAAGTTTTTTGACATACTATAGTATGACTTTTTCATGAAATTTTTCAACATACTATAGTATGAGTTTTTTCTTCATAAAATTTTTCGACATGCTATAGTATGACTTTTTTTGGTGTCATTTTGCGTAATACTGTACTATGACTTTTTTTGGTGAAATTTTTCGACATACTATACTATGACTTTTTTTGGTGAAATTTTTCGACATACTATACTATGACTTTTTTTGGTGAGATTTTTCGACGTCGTAGTACAATATGACGTAACATTTCGACATAGTTTTGTCGAAAAATTTCACCAAAAAAAGTCATAGTATAGTATGACGTAAAATGTCACCAAAAAAAGTCATAGTATAGAATGTCAACAAAAAATTCACCAAAAAAGGCATAGTATAGCATGTCGGAAATTTCACCAAAAAAAGTCATAGTATAGTATGTCGTAAAATATCACCAAAAAAAGTCATAGTACAGCATGTCGAAAGATTTCACCAAAAAAAGTCATAGTATAGTATGTCGCTAAATTTCACCAAAAATGTCATAGTACAAAATGATGTAAAATTTCACCAAAAAAGTCATAGGATAGCATGTCGAAAAAAATAAAAAAACACAAGTTGTATAGGTGCAACCAAAATGTTGGTTTAAATCCTTGAGTGGATAGAAAAACTGAATGTGTGCACAATATATGGCAAGGTTGAATCAGGAAATCAGTCTATTTATTCGTATTTATTTATTTATTTTGAATAGTAAAATCTAATGGACGTTATAATATCAGCATTCACTTTGGTTTTCTGTTCCAAATAAGTGTGATAAACGGTTTGTGGCAGATCTCAGCAATGACGTTGGTGAGTGCTTTCTTATCATTTTTAATATAATGATCCCTAAATCTACCCAAATGAGACCCAAGTTGTAATAGATTCCTTTATTGAACTAGGTTTATTTTGACAAACTCATAGTAGTCAATTCGATGTTTAATTTTTACAAACATAAATAAATAAATCCCTAACAGAAGTGGAGGTTAGGTCAAGGTTTGTGGGCTTTTTATATTCCTCTACTATTTCATCTTGCTGTTTGTGGGGAGTGAATACAAACACTGTTTGTTTTTTTTGTGCCACACACACACACACACACACACACACACACACACACCTGTCTGTCTGCGGACCTCACAGGGCCGGAGGAGGCGGTTTGTGATTGACAGCTGGCTGGGATCAGGTGGAGCTGCCGCTGAAGGTTTTTGAGGGCAAACAGAGCCTCAGAGAGACATTTAGAGTGACGTCCTCACAGCGAGACGGAGAGCGACACGGTAACAGATGTGACAGTTAAACCCCGATCTGACCTGCGGTCTGCTCACACACACATACAGATAAACAATGGTATTTTTGATAATACCAATTAATGATTCAAGAGCCTCTTTTACCCCTTGCTCCCTTTGTTAGACAGGAAAACACACACGTTTGCCAAAGGTTGAAGCGGGCTCAGACGGCAGCCTTACAAAGCGTGTGTGTGTTTGAGAAAGAATAAGGCCTTAACAATTTTTGGAATTTAAAAGATGGCCTTGAATATCCCTGTGAAGTGCCTCTTCTGCGTTTCTTGCCTTGAACAAACTAGAAGAAAACAATAATGTCTGATTCTGACTAATTTTATTTCTGACACCTAAACACATCAGTCTAGTCAGACCTTGAACGCGACTAAAAATTCAAAGTCATCAACACAATTTAACACAAGCCTCCGTCAGCGAAAAAACTTGTAATGTTTAGTTGAAACTCAACGATCTAAACAACTATTAAGTTATTAGTGTTTCTGATGCTGTTGAATTTCATGTGGAAAAAAATACCTGTAATTTATACAGATTAGGCCTTTAATCTCTCGCAGCTTCCTAATACCGGTTAGCTCCTACATGTTCTTAATTTCTCCACAGTGATGATGAAGTTTCATCTCATTTCATCATTATACAGTGTTTTCTCTTTACAGCCGACCACCAGGAGGCGCTGCAGCGTCCACCTGCATGCACATCCACCCAGATAATGAAACTTTCTTATGGTGCTAGTGAGTGGAAACTGGGGGGGGGGGGACATTTCTTAGAACTGGAGGGAGGCTGAAACTCTGCACACACATACACACACATACACGTGTTGGCTTTGTGGTTGTCAAGGCAACCAATGAGACTAAAGGGATGACAGTGGAGTGTAAAAGGAAGAGGAGATCTTTCTTCAGGCAGGAGAAGGGAAGTGTGTGTGATTGCTGTGTCTCAGCTACAGTCTTCCAAATAATTAACTGACTTAAATGAGTTTATTAGTGACTTTTATTTAGATTTTATTGTCCAAATTTGTAATTAAATCTTGTTTGTTTTCCCTAAATTGATCTGAATGATTTTAATGAACTTGTGAAGTGAATGTAATGGAGTTACAGCCTGTTAGGGAAAGGTCAATCTTAAATTGGACTAACTAGAAGAAAGGCATGTGTGTGTGTGGAGGTCGGCCATCTGGTTCCCATCGAGACTCGAGGTGGAATATTAAACTCAACTTTCACCCAATTCTCCTGGTGGACACACTTTCACGGTACCATGAATCCTCCACATGTATCTATAGTGTGTTACTAATTTTGACTGTATTTTTCTCTCATCACTTTACATGCATTTCTCTCTTTTGTTGGATTTCTTCTTTCCTTTCTGTCTCGTGCACATACACACAGTCTGAATTCATCTGCCCGCAGATTTGTGCATGTGTGAATATTAAATTGTGGGACATTATTATTTATTTAATTAATTAAAACATGAAATCTGAAGGTGAAATTATCTCATGGTCTTAGACAAGAAGTTTTCTACGCCTTTACTTGAAAAACTTACAAATATTTGTATAAACGGTGTCACAGCTCACGTAAATTGAATATTTTATTTTTTTGTCTTTGTAATATCCTGTGAGTTTCTTATTCTACTTTTTATCTTAAAGTAAGTTTAAGTATGATACATGATAACCAATTATTAACCTGAACTTTGAGCTATTTCGGGGGTTAAAGTTGAACAAAAGTAAAATCCTTGACATACACTGCAACATTATTGCGTGGGATTTACAACTGAGATGCCTGCGCAGTAATGGTCTTAACATTCAGTGGAATTTGTGATTGATTGGATAATTAACACGAGCACCTTTTAAAGGTGCTAAACGCAAAATTGAGAGCATATCTATTGCCTCTCAACGGCTCTCAACATGGCGACAGCAACAGTGCTGACAGAGTTAACAGTGTTTACCTGAGTGGGAGCCGGAGGGCGTGCGCTACGCTTCCGCGATGGCGCCGTGGGTCGGGGTGGCGTTATAAGCTGTAGCCGTCATATGCGTGCAGTGCAGAGCGGCGGCCGTGAGCTAGCCAGTGGAGCACGCTCACATGCACACGTGGGGGCCGGCTTTGTAAACAAAGCACAGAGAAACTCGGATTACAACACACACACACACAGAGAGAGAGTGACTTCATTATCGACTATATCTTTACATCAAATAGTTGTTTGCTGTTATAATAATGCTCTGGATATTGTATAGAGAACCTTCAAGCAACACAATGACACAAAAAGAGTCATGAAATCAGTGTGGATACATTAGGTACCTAAAGGTTTATAATGTCTTGTCTGGAGATTTGTGTGAATTTACCTTAGCTTCAAAGACGTATCTGCATGTTGATTTCGAAGCCTTGTTCTCTGGGACTCCCCCGGTCTGACTGTAAATAACTTCAGCAGCAGGGTTATCGGCACAGTGTGGCACAGAGCGGCCCGGCGTAGCACGCTTTGGCTCGGACCATCGGCACCAGCTTGGGCAGATGGTCTGCGGCGTGACGAGGGGGAGCCGGTGACGCAAAACATCGCTGAACAGCTGAAACAACCCACCAGATACAGGTGGTGAGGCATCCACTCCCACACACACACACACACACACACACACACACACACACACACACACACACACACACAGACCGGGATGGTGTGTGTTACGTAACTGAGGTTGAGGGGCTTCGCTGTCTGTCCAGGGGGCCTACAATTCATAGCAGTAGTCATGGAAACACACACATTAGGACATGCATCCATGCAGACACGCATGTAACTGCACATGGACATGATGAGTTATACAAACACTCACTCTTTGTGGATCTGATGCCTCAACAGAAAAGCTGTCAGAAGGGTCTGACTGCCTCCCAATGGTCTGCTGCTGCACTTTCTGTGTAAAAGATTTAATTTATTATTCAATATCTCACACATACAGAGTGAAGAGGAAAATTATTAAAGTGATGAACTATAAGTAATGTGTATAAATTGTGCCTGATACTTAAGATCAAACAGTAAATGCTCCTGTGTTTACATAATCTACATTTCAGGGTGTAGAAAAACATGGATGTAGTGTCTGTGCGGTTGTTGTGGTTTCTGAAGGATTTTGGATTCACCATAATCGTCTGGAGCCAGGAAATCCAGTTTTTGGAAACAGTGTGCAGCCTGGATGCAGCAAAGGAGGGACAAGCAGGCGGCAACCACGACGGCTGACTGTGATAGGCCGAGATGCCAATCGAGGCTCTATATTTTGCTTTTTGTCAACAAATTCCGTGGAAAGACCAAAACCATCAATGTGTTAGTCTGTTAATCTGCCTCTCAAAACTTTCTGATTTCCCTATCCTGTCTGTGGCTCTCAAGCCTGACATGTAAACCTTTAAAAAACAGTTCAAAAATATAAAGTTGCAGTCTTTAAAAAAAGGCTTAGTGGTTTACTTACGCTGCTGGCCACTGTAGTTTTTAGCAAACGTCACTCAAACAGGAGGAAATAGTGCATATGTTTGGGACTCATTCGAAAATATCGCCCACAGCTTGAGTACTACCTTTGCAAAGGTGCGCCATATTTTTCTCACAAGCCAATCAGAGCAGACTGGGCTTTTTCTGGAGGGGGTCTTAAAGGGACAGGCGCTAAAACGGAGCGGGTATACAGGTATATTCAGACAGAGAGTATGAGAAAAATAATGTCTTTTTTGATATTAAAGCATGTAAACAAACCCAAAACACAAGTATGAGCCTGAAAATGTGCATGATATGTCCCCTTTAAGTCATAATATCTTCCAAATGGAGCCATTAAACCGTTAAAAAAAATCTATTTGGTACTTTTTGTATGCACCTCTCTGTTGGGAGGGTTTCTATTCAACGTCAATATGGTCCCTTGTTTCTATAGAGCCTCTAGTGGTCATTAAAAGAACTACAGGTTAGCTTTCACAGTGTGGTGGTTGTGGTTCAGATCACACAGCAAGACACCAGAAAAGCTCTGTCGGTGAGTAAGGATAAGCCTTTATTGGTGTTTGGAGGGACAAAATCCAGACCACATTCTGCTATCATCCCTGTGGACAGCACACAATACTGGTGAGGAGTCGGGGTAGTGCTGCGCTCACGGGACTTGTAGTTCATAACAGTCAGTCACAACATGGAGAACTTAGCTGAGATTCCACAAAATCGAAGGAGAAATAACAAGGCTGTGTACATTATTGTTATTTTTGTTGTCATTATTACCCGCAATGCTGTTTCACCGTACAGCAGACAACTGTCACCGCCACCACGAGAAGAGTGGGCTTCAAACGCCCCCCAGGAAAAAACTTGTAACACGCTCAACAAACACAGTTACATAGAAAAATAGCACTGTCAAAAAGTTTCTGAAAAACATCTGTGAAGAAATCCAAAAATCCCAGATATCAAAAAGAAAAAAAAAAACACATGGCTCTCTTCTTCCGTCAACGGATGGATGCGTGAGAAGCTCTGAGACTTTTCTTCCAGGGATTTAAATTCAAAGGTTTGTGTCTGTGGATCAGTTTTAAACATATTCCAAAACAGAAAAGACCACGAAAAAGGAAAAAATGTATATAAAGGATAGAACTACAGCTCCCATAATACACTTGGGGTTTAGTTAAGTCGGTTAGTTAGTTAAGATGGTGCCGACAGCCACCATCCACCGACAGGCTCATGGGAAATCAAGTGAAAGTTGTTCTCGGTGAATCGAAAGGGGATTTAGGTGAGAATCAAATCACAGCTTCTCCTGAAGAAAACAAGCTGTTGCAGGAATCAACAACAGCAATTATAATCTGAGAAACTATGGCTGTATAGCAGGTAACAAGAACTTTAGTTTCTTTTTTAAATATGGGAAGGTTTAGTCGCTAAATAAAGACAATAAATTAACCGTTCACTAAACCCCTCCCCCAAAACAGCGACTATCCAATCATAGCTTGGCGACCGTAATTTGGCTCTGGATTTCTCAGCATACTGAAGAGAGGTGTGCATGGCGCTGTAGTAAGAGTGATACTCAGGATTTTAGGGGTTACTTCTTTTTCTTTTTTTCCCCAAAAAATAAAAACACAAAAGCAAAAACTAGGGCTGTCAAAGTTAACGTGATAATAACGCAAATTCGTTTTAATTTGAGACGCATTAACGTAGCTTGTGATTTTTAGGGTGTAGCAGGCTCAGCTTTAAAGCTAGAGAGAAGATACTTCCATATGAAACTAGAAAACCAAAGGAATCCATTGGTAATCAATTGATTGATTGGTATTAATTGATTTCCATATAAATATATACATACATTTGCATAAAGCCAGCATATTTACCCACTGTGTTGATAAGAGTATTAAATACTTGGCAAATCTACCTTTAAAGTAAATTTTTGAACAGATAAAAACATGTGCCATTAATTTGTGATTAATCACGATTAACTGTGGACAATCATGTAATTAATCGCGATTAAATATTTTAATCGATTGACAGCCCTTGCAAAAACATTAACATGCATGGTTAACTAAAGAAGTGATATCAGAGTTTAAGCTAACATTGGAAACATTTAAAAAATCAGTTGCAGACTGTTGTCCAAGGATAACATTAGCTTAATTAGCTCGCTAGCCACAGCAAGGCCTAATAAAATCTGCCAGCGACCGTTGTCATTTTACTTCTGGCGATCGCATACGCTTCAAAAATCATAAAGTGGTGTTCATTTGTAAAGATTATCTTGCTGAACAAAACGTGCAAGTATAATAATCCAAAATCCAATGGAAAAATCCCATTGGCTTCTGCCACTGTTGCCATAGTGTAATGAAGTTCTAGAATGGAATGCTTGATGGGCATAGCAACAGTAACTAAGGGGGGCGGGGCTTAGCGAATGGTCAGAGGAGAAAGTTCTCTGTCCCTTTGGCTAGTTAGTTAGTAATAAACTGGGGTACAACAAAATCATAACGATAAAACCTGACAGATCTCAAATACTTTGCAACAAGAAAAATTAAACATAATTCCCCCCGCCCAAAAAAATAATTCGGTAATCCAATCAAAGACTTTTTTTTGTGTTTTTTTTTAATGTGTATTTAATATCTCAGACAAAAAACACCTGAGCAAAAACTGACAAAATGATTCCAATGGGATTTTCTGTAATATATTCAATTATGTATATTACAACTATAATCACATAATTCAAGCATATATCATATACATATATATATATATCTAGTGAGAGAATAGTTTAATATTCAATAGTACAGTTGTATGGTACAGTAGCAGTAGGGTGCATTTCTCGTTTCTCATTGGGTAAAGTTTGAAGGAGAGGTATAGACAAGTGTTTGTGTGTAAATCTATATACGATTTATCGATACAATATTCAACAAAAGAAAGAAAAAAATAAACTAAAAAGAAGGAATAAAAGACAAAGAAAGGGTATAGGCAGTTCAGTACTGTGTTTGAGATGGTGGAAGTGTTTGCATATGTGTGTGTGTGTGTGTGTGTGTGTGTGTGTGTGTGTGTGTGTGTGCGTCAGGTGAAGGATCAGATCAGATCAGCACCATAGAAGTCCATAACAACATCAACAACAACAATAAGGGTTAAAACCTGGGTGAGGACTGTGTGTGTGTGTCCGTGTGTTTGTCGTGTGTCTGCATGCTGAAGGTTTCAGTCACTGTTCAATCTGGGCAAATCAACCCTAAACCAGTTAGTATTTCATTTTTGCACTTCCTGGACAAATCGAGGAGTAAACAGAGAGAGAAAGACCGCAACCGTGTTGTGTTGTTGTTGACAAATTGTCCGTCTGTGTGAGAGGTTGTGTGCGTGAGCGAGACACCAAACTAAATGCAAACCTGCCAGCGAAATTCTCCACCTTACTTATTTCCAAACATCTGCTCACATCCAGCTGTTCTGATGGCTAATTACTTCCCGATTTCCTCTCTCTCTTTTTCTCCGTCACCTTCAAAAATAAAAGCCCTGCGATTATTTCAAAATCAGACA
Source organism: Sebastolobus alascanus (assembly GCA_916701645.2). Taxonomy (NCBI): domain Eukaryota; kingdom Metazoa; phylum Chordata; class Actinopteri; order Perciformes; family Sebastidae; genus Sebastolobus; species Sebastolobus alascanus. Next base: position 1,103,513 of record CAKAOJ020000179.1, read on the forward strand.
CGGAATCAAATAGAAGATAACAAATCAAGTGCTTGAACGAGCCCACAAAGAAAAACAAACGAACACAAAAATTTCTTAAAACTATACAATTTTTGTTTCACCGTCTTCCCGCTAACGCCCCTCGAAAACAATCGTTACTAAGATGCCGCCCTTCGTCTCGCACCGTGTGAAATACCTGATTCAACCGTGATACATTCTCTGTTACGCCTCCGCCTCCGACTAACCAGTTCAGTGAAATCGAAAATAGATTATCTGTTGTTTAGCGATAAACAGCTGGGAGGAAAAGCGTTCCGTGTGGCCCCGTGACTGTCCAGCTAACAGACCCTCCCCGCCCCATATATAAAATATACAAAAGATTATCTCCAAAATCCCCCTCCTGTCTATCTCTGCTAATAGAAAAATATACAATAATCCTATGTCAAAATCTCTTTGCGTTATGGACGAAAACCCTGCACCTCTTCCTCCTCCTTCCTCCTCTTTGCTGGACTAGTCTTGCCTTCCTGCCCACTTCAAAAATATACATGTTTTTTTTGTCGTATTTATAGAAAAAAATTACACATCTGACCTCTCCTGGCTTGTATCCGTGCCTTGAGCTTAAAAAGTGAGATTTCACTGGCATAATGTGAATTCAACACCCTGTTTGAACTGGCCGGAGCAGCGGCCGGGACGCACTACCTGCAAAAATGCCATGCGACACCGGGCGTAAGCACAGCACCGAGGGTGACGGAAGCTGCCGAGGTGACACGCGGTGAGACAGTACGTTGAGTGGATTCAGCGAAGCAGCATGTACAAAGAGAGTCAAACTGGAAAAGATGGCGTCGCTGTGCTTTCCTGTCGTGACATCCTGAAGCACAAGCGTGCGCACACTTTTTGTGTTTGCGCCCGATGTCGCACAGCGCTTACTGCAGATCTACGTCGGCCCGCTCCCTCGCCACTTCAACTAAAGTGCTGCTGTTGTTGGGTTTGCCTTGTACCCTTTTCTCGTTTCCTCCTCCCCTCCCCTCCCCCCCCCTTCCTCCTTCGTCTTCGTCTTCTTCCTCCTCCGCCTCACAAGTCTCCGTGTCGACTCTCGTACTTGTTGATGACGTTCCTGCAGCGGCCCAGCTCTTTCCTCATGTCGGCCACCTCCTGGCGAAGGGCGCCGTTCTCCCGCTCCAGGAAGGCGGCGCGTACGGAGATCTGGTTCTCCTTCAGCCGCCGGGCGTCCCGCGAGCGCTTCGCTGCCTCGTTGTTCTTGACACGCCGGCACCAGTACTTGTCGTCCTGTCATCGTCGGCGGTTTGGTACGTCGTGGTTGGTGTGGGAGGAAGGGGAGGGAGGAGAGAAAGAAGAGAGCGCGGGATGAGTTATGAGGGTCAGATATGTGAGGTGAAAATAGTATTAATAAATCTTTATGAAAGGAAGCTCTTTCTGAATGCAGCTGTAGACCTGCTGAGCTGCTCAGCTGACTGAATAAATGCCCGGCAGCCTCAAACAAAAGCCTGCAACGTTGTTTTTTGGGGCATGAAAGATATTTTTTTTTTTGGCCAATGAGGGTCCCATGAGAAGACGATTGGAAACCGCAGAGATTGTTGTGTTAAACTTTTGGACTTTTGGAGAGCACAACGGGAGTCCAAATAGAAAGTAGAGATCTCAATCTGAAAGATTTATGCCAGTGGAATCACTGAACGGTTCATAGTGTTTCCTCAGAGAGCCGTTTACAGGATCTGTTTACAACGTTAACATCATTCCACCATTAAACTCTGTAAAATCATTATCCTTTTTTCCAACATTTTTAAAAGAGATTATCAGCTTTGAGATTAGTTTTTTTTTAATTAGTTAATGAAAACTCTCCTTCATGTTGTGATCCTGGAATATCTTTCATGTTTTGATCGTAGCCATATTTTCCTCCTCGTCAGTTGGTATTAAACAAAGAGCTGATTCTAAAATCTAATTTACGAGGAGCTGCAGAGCAATCCCAGCTTCATTTCTAAGTTTGGTCAGAGATAATTTTTCCAAACAACCTGCACACGAATGATTTATAAAACCTTCTACGACGAGGTGAGCGCCTTCATCTCTCCATAAATCACAAAAGCCTCAGGAGCTGCAGCTGCTCGGCGCTGAACTATAAAATAGTGAGCCATTCATCAGAGCTCCTCTTATTGTGCAATGAGGCTGAGGACAAAATATTTTAGGACTCTTGTCAGGAGGCATAAAAACTATCAGGCATCATGCGCCTTCAGTTTTTTTTCCACATCAATACAGGAGCTGTCAAAGAGCTGTGGCCTTCGTCATGATGAAGTTCAGACGTGGCTGCTGGGGGTTCAGTCTGAACTGGATACTGAAGGAAAACCTGACCTCTTTTTTCATCTGTGAGTAAGTCTCTGCAAAACGCTCAAGTGTTGAAGTAGGTGGAGAGTTTAAATGCAGAGTTCGCATTTTATCTAATTTTTTTTATTCATTGATTTATTCTTAAGAGTTTTAACTCATTGTCTTTGATCTAATAATTTACAATTGCACTGTGTGTTTTCTGTTTTTATGTCTGTGAAGCACTTTGTAAACTTGTTTTGAAAAGTGCCATAAAAATCAAGCGTATAATAACAATAATAATAATAATAATAATAATAATAATAATAATAATATTTTAGTTTCCTATTTTTCAGTGATTATCATTTCGGTTCGACTTTTTATCTTATTTTATTTATGACAATTGTTTTTGCATTTACTACAGAAAAAATATCTTCATCATCAGTGAATTTCCGTCTATAATGGAGTCCCAAAAAACCTTATTTTCTGCCAGCGCTGTACGAATATTCCAACCCGTTTCTAATAGAAATCCACTAATTTCAAATGGAAATTACTATGTTTATCTTGAAATAAGAAAAAATAGGGTAGGTTGCTTTGCAAGAATTATTAAAAATGAAACTTGATTTTATAAAATACCCAATATAAGTACATTTTTTTGTTGGAAATAACTTGAAATATTCTTGCATTACTGGCAGATTTTTCTCTTATTTTAAGAAAATAAGATTTTAACGACTCAAAAATCAGACAAAAATGACTTGATAAGGATGTTTTTTTCAGCTTGAGAAAAAAAATCATGAATCTAATTAAGTTCGAAACAAGAAATTGGTTTTCCTAGATCACTCATAAATATAATGATAAAAACTAAAAAGGCCACAAATCTTCTCATTGGCCATCAAAAATATGTATTTTTCAGTCATAGAAAGTAAACATGTATTTATTTATTTTCTATGATTTTTAGCCTGTCAGGATCTTTATAAAATCCACATATGACCTTAAACAGACCAAAGAAAAGAAGTTTGTATGCTTGCGTTTTGGTCTATAGGACAGCAAAGAATTGTGGGAGATGTAGTACCTTCTGCTCATTGGGGACCAGCATCTTTCGGGCCTTTTTGATCATCGGCTGAGGTTTCAGCTCCTCGTCGGAGAAGCGGTGCCGCCGCGGGTCAAACGCCTCCTGGCCCGGCACGCTGGACAGCGCCAGGTCCGCAGGGTCGGGGTCAAAGTTCACCATGACGTCGCTGCTGCCGTTGGCATCCGCCGGAGGTCCAGAGGGTCCCGGGGGGCAAGTAGAGGTGGGTGACTGGTCCTGAGGCACCGCCCGACCACCTATAGGAGGGAGAGAGAGAAAGAGAGAGAGAGAGAGGATGACTCAGTTTGTTTTACCTGGCAGCCATGTTGGAGCTGTTTTGTTGTAGCCAAACAACAACCAAGTGTCTCAAATAATGGCCAAGAAAACTTTGCATTGTAGTTTAGGAGGGATACGCTCCTGTCCTCTGGAACTTTTTGGATCAAGTTATCAGTAGTTCAGTGTGTCTTAATGTAAATGTCACTCTCAGTCTTTGCCCTTTCTGGCAACAGTAACTGGTAAAAGATTGCAGCTCCAAAGACTTGAACTCACGCCAAACGTTATAAAGTTCCCTACGGCATCGTTGACTCCTCTGACTACTGTATGTGGGGAATCACAGACGCTTCAACACAGTGTCTGTATGGACACAAGCTGATAAATATCCAGTAGAAGCCAGCACATTAAGATTAACATTGGTTACTACCGGAAAAAAAAGCTCTTTACAGGCTGTTTTGCTTGTTAGCAAATCCACAAACCAGCTGTTTTCCTCTGCGTCACAATAAATCAAATTTGGGAACAAATCAACATTATTACACTGTTCCTTTTTTGTGTCTTTTTTTTTAGATATAGAGGAGAGATCTTCTCGACAGTGCCAGATGTGGAGATTTACAACACAACTGCAAAGCTTGCTGTTCATTGTCAAAAGTCAGAAGGTCAGTGGAAGGTCAGAGGTGAAGCTCAGCTACAGACACTGGAAGTGGGAGTCTGGCTCTAGAGCATTTAAATCGAGTTTGGTTTGAACTTGAAACAATCTCCTCGGTCTGCTGATTATTCTGATTATTCTATGCAGGATACTTTGTTATATTGGTAATTTGTGATAGCAATAAAGCGGCACATAAATTACAAGAGAAAAGAGAGAGTGAGAAGGATAATTGTCGATACATTTCCAGTGAAGTGTGAACACAGAATGAGCAGGACAGGCTTCATTACTCATTTAGCTGTTCAATCATCATCTTCATGCAGCTTTATCTGCAGATTAGAGTCCATCTGCCCTCTGAGGACGGTCACATGTCAGAGAGCAGCAGCGGCGGAGCTAAAGGCTAACACGCTAATGATAATAACAAGACCATCCTCCACGGAGGTTTGATCACATTTAACTTGAACTCTGAAAATTAACATGATCGCAGAACGGGTTTCAACTACCATGATGACAGAATTATTATGGTGTCATTTTTTCTTTTATACAAGGACTACCAATGGCAGTACCAATCATTAACCCTTAGAGACCCACTTTTTTAAAATATTTTTAATTTTTTATAATTTTGGTTTTAGTCGATTAAGATTTTTTTTTTAGTCGATTAGTCTTTTTTATGCTGAATGAAGTGGTGATTTTAAATGACTCTTTGTGAAGAAATTAATTAAACTAATCGATTATTTGATTAGTTAGTTAGTGATTTGTTAGTCACTAAGAATTTCCTTGGTCGAGGACCCTAATATTATTATTATTTATATAAGAAATAATAATAATAATCATAATAATATGTATTTCTTATTTAAATAATAATAATAATATTTATTTATTATATAAATAATAATAATATAAGAAATAATTAAAGTAGTATTTCATCATTCTAGGGAGTGAAAAGGACCTGATTTAGAACTTTTCAATAACTACACATAAAAATGAATAAACAGCTAAATAACAGGCAGCTTCATTGTAAATCCTGCACAGGTCTAACTCTAACTCTAACTCTGTAGTATGAGGCAGCAGAGTGACAATGTGTTGTACACTGTGTTGCTCTCAGGTTTCATCCAGAGAGCAGCGAGCCAGGAATGAGGCCCACTGAGATGAGTTAACCATAAAGAGGATTACCCTATAGACAGCGGACAATATGTTCAAATTTAATTCAAAATGGAGGAGAAATGGGAACGCCAGTATGTTTGTTTTTTCCCACATCTTGTTTCTAAATAGTCTTCTTGCACATTTAATAACGAGTGGACTCTGTAATTCTTCATAATCTCACTTAAATCTCCTCAAACAAACAGCATCTTCACTCTGCTGTTTCCCAGCAGGCACGGCACAGTGACACCGATTCACCACCAGGTGACGGTACCGAGCCAGAGACTCTGAGCAGGGCAGCGGGTTCACATCATGCTGGATTTACAGTACAACAAGCAGGAAAGATCAGGATTCTGTTTAACCCTTTGTGGTGATCCGTGTGAGGAAAAAATCACCGAATACAGAAACAGAACGATCATATCTGAGTAAAACGAGGAAATTAAAGATCAGAAATCAGATCTCGTGTGTCTGTTTTATATTTAATAATGCTCTGTTGAAAGACAACAGATAATGTTGGCTGGTTGCTGGTGTGGCGGTCGATTTTTTTTCCCCCATTTGGATTCCAGCAGGCTGTGTTGTGTGTTGAAAATCAATATTATAAATAAAATAAAATAAAATAAAATAAAAATAAAATAAAATAAAATAAAATAAAATAAAATAAATAAAACAAAATAAAAATAAAATAAAATAAAATAAAGTAAAATAAAATACCAGGAATAAAAAAAAAAATATGATGTTGTGGTGTTAGTTCAAGTTATTCTTGGCTGCTGGTAGTAAATTGTGTGGCAGTGAATGTAAAACTCCTCTTTGGTGCTTTTACCCTGCAGCTATTCTGCATTAGCTTTTGAGAGTCTATTTTCAGTCGTATCTCTACACCAGCTGCTTATCACACAATTCTTCTCCATTGAAGGAAAAAAAAAACCTTGAATTTTCTAATCATTTCCTCTCTGAAATACAAATGTTAGTTGAGCAATCATCCAGCACCAGTCAGAACGGTATTGTGGCAGCATTTGTAAGACGCTTTTTTTATTTATTTATTTTTATTTTTTTGGAGCTCCAGGCTCCGAGCCACAGATTATAAATAACTGCAGAGCTGGTGACCAATATCGACTGAAACAGTAGAGGAAAGATTTCAGATACTTGAGCAGAATTGAAACAGAAAAGACACGCGTTTACAGTATTTGACTTTCAGCTGAGAGGTGCAGGGTTACATCCAAAATCCCTCTCATTAACGGTAGATTTTAAAGATTCTGCATCATTTGGTTTTACTGTGAAGAAGATCCAGTATGAAGCACAAAAATGTCCTCAGCCGTCGGAGACTTTGTGCTTTTGCAAACCTGGAAATGTCAGTCAGAGCAGCACGACTGACACTGATTTGCTACTTGACTTCTGCTTTGAGCTGTCACTCATTTTATTATGCGCATCAACCACAATACCACAACCAAATCCTCTGCAGGCTCTGAGAAATCAGGCTGATGCTCCATGTCAGGCAGGGGGTGGGAGGTGGACGGCCATGTCTCCCCCCCCTGAAATCCAGCTGAAAACACTTGACTACACACTGAGCGAGCAGTGTTGTTACGAGAGAGGGAGATTCTGGGTATATAAACTTTGTGAGTGGTGTTGTTCGAGTTCAAACTCGTGTCAAACTCTGAGATAAAATCTTCTTATGATGGTGTTTACATCCAATCGGAAGAAGTGGAAAAAAAAAAGCGCTCCTCAGCAAGTTTGATCTGCTTATGAAAACCGACATCCGCCTACACAATCTGTAAATTCTGTTACCACTTGTATCACTACAAGGTATATCTGACTGTTTTCTCCCAGCTTAGAGCTCATATTTCCTATAGAGTGGAAAACTTTTTTGTGTGTATTTGGTTATTTTGGGCTCCCAGTGCCCAGATGCAATCAGACCAGGACCTTGTAAACAAAAGTCACATGGACTCCCAAATACAGAAGCTTGTTATTGAGCCAGAGGTTTGGCAACCTGTCGTCCTGCAGAGTTTGACATTTTGGCCAAAGAGTCAAAAACTGATTCCTCTTGTTTTGTCGCCACCGTTCAATGTCTACTATTTGCTCCTAAATGAACTAAAAGACTGAACTCTACAACCTGCAAACAAACAGTCAACTTACCGACATAAACAGGGGATAAACAATGAATATCCTTTAACCAAACACTGAGAGTACAAATCTCCAGTGGGAAAGTTACTGTATACAATCGCTTATGAATTTCACATGTTTTTGTTATTTCAGTTACGAATATAAGAATAAGAGAAGGAGACAGAAAAGCAGCTACCAAACACAAACAAGAGCATGCATCATGCAGTTTATGAATAGATTATGCATTTTAATGCTTAGTTGCAGCCCTACATCCGTCCTTGCAGCACACACAAACATGTGTATGTACGCGCACTTTCATAAAATCATCATGAACCTCTTTGGATGGAAACGCTGCTTACAACCCATAATGCAATGTACCATATATCCTCCTCTTTATCCGTCTATACATCCTCCGGTCCATCTGTTGGTCCGAGAAGCAGCGACTCCATCAGATGAACCGCTGCTGGCTTGATCTGACCCTCTGGCAGCTGGACGGCGCTGATCCTGAATAAGTCTACCCAAAGCCCCGTCCTAATAACAACCATTTTGGGCAAAAAGTTGAAACCGGTCCAAGAACACGGCTCCCGCTGCTGCCGGGTAAACAGCCGCCAAGCGCAGCTTCGCCTGGCTTCATTTCCTGTCTGTGAGCGGGAGCCATTTGGGCGAAGCAGCCGCTGAATCGCGGATTCTCTCTCTGCTTTCATTAATTTAGCTGAGATTATGTGTTTTTCTCTTTCCGCCTGTCGCTCTGCCTGTCAATCTCTGCTTCTCTCTGTCCATCAGTCTGTGAGGTTCACTGAAAGCCTTGCATATAATAACATTTCTGGATTAAAGCAGCTAATACTCACTTATTTTTAATTTAAAATGGACCATTTTTGTGTCCAAAACATCTCACTAAATCCAGTGTTTCTACCAGAACCGCAACACTAAAGTTCCTGCATTAACTTTCAAGACTTTTCAAGGCCTTTGAAGGTCTCGTCTGGTGAAATTCAAGGACTCGACGGTTTAGAATTAGAGCCTTCATTTCTTATTCATATTCTTGTCAAGTCAAGCAATCCTGGTTGAAATCCCTCATTTTAAAACGGCTGCTGTATCATCTAAAATCTCCATCACAGGCTTCGCCTCAGGATGTGAAGTTTTGATCCTCGGATGGAGCGATCAGAAGCATACTGATGAATTTGGGCGATGTATTGTAACTCGAGAACGTGGAGAACTCTTCCAGTCCTCTTTAGGAAACTTTAAAAAAAAAAAAAAAAGTCTTTTCAAGGTCAAACAGAGCTTGATAGAATCTTAGAAAATGATCCAAACAGTTTCTCTCTCGAGCCACCATTTTGCTCCAGCGTTCACGAAGCATGCAGGGAGGAATCGGCCGTCGTGGGCAGAGACGCCCACAGAGGCAGAAAATAGACAGGTTGAGGTTTGAGAGTCAGGTGAGCAACTCTTCCTCTTGACTAATCGCTCGCTTCATCTAACTATACTTTCACTTGATCCGCCTACAACACACATAGAACCAACAGCTGAATGCAGAAAACTCACTGCCGCTCTCTGAGGGGGTCGTGGAAAGGCATTTTGGGAAATGTAGGAAAAGAGGAAGTGGGCGAAACTGAAGACGCAGAAGCCTCCTCCAATACACTGAACTTCACAGGCTCATCCTCTTCATCATCAAGCAGGACAGAGCGTGTCCCTTTAAATCTGTTAAAGCCCTTTTTCCCTGTTTCAGTAGCTTCTTGTCTAATAAAGGGAAACAACGCAATTACTGGGACAATGGTAATTATGCTAATTATACAAGGATGGAGGTAACAATTAACTTATATTGTGAATACTGTAATTGAGACTTTTTCAGTGGTTTTAAAGTCCTTTTCTTTTCACCTTCAGTGAGTTTTCATCAAAGTTAAGTACTTTACTGCATTTACGCTCCGTTAGATTTGAAACTGAGGGGTAGAGTCAACTAATTTTTGAGTGGATTGTTTTTGTTTTATGCTTTACTGTGACAATAAATGTCATTTTGTGAGAGAAACATTATGTATTTCATGGCAAAATGCCAACCATACCCAAAATATATGTTTGTTGAGGCAACACTAATGTTAGGACTGCCATTTTTTATATTTTAAACTGGATATTTTTCACATCAATTTTCTAAAATAGACAAAAATGAGTGGAATACAAAAGATGAGATGGGTGAACAAACTCTAATATTTAGTCATCAAACACATAATGAGTCCAGCTACATGATTGTTGGTGTCGTGCAGCTTTAATGTTGAATTATGGGAAAACAGACCGACTCACCCAAACATTCTCCGGATATTATAATAACTAAAGTAGTAGTAGTACTTGTAGTAGTAGTAGTAGTTGTAGTAGTAGTAGTAGTGGTAGTTGTAGTAGTGCTTATGACAGTAACATTAGTAGAGAAAGCCTTAGTGATAGTGGTGCGAACAGCAGCAGTAGCAGATGTACTCTAAAAGTATTAGTACAGTCATACAGTTGCAGTAGAGTAGTACCGTAATATCGCTTACAGTACGAGGAGCACTAATAGTCTTGCAGTACTGCAGTAGTGGTAGTAATAGCATCAGCAGCAGTAGTATTACTGGTAGAAGTTGTACCCTAGTGGTGCTAGTAGGTCTACTGACAGTAGTAGTAGTAGTAGTAGTAATAACAGTATTACTGAGCACTAGTAGTTGGCAGTAGTAGTAACATCAGTTGTAGTAGGAGACATAGCAGTAACAGCAGTACAGTAGTACTAGTGGTGCTGTCAGTAATAGCAGTACTTTCAGCAGCAGTAACAGTAGTATTTGCAGTCTTAGCTGTAGTACTAACAGCAGTAGTAGTGGCAGCACCAATACATTGTTAGTAGTAAGTACTACAACTACTGTTTAATACTACTACTGTTGCTCTTAGTACTAGTGGCAGAAGCAAGTACTTATATTATCACCAGTAGTATATCTTGTAGTAGTATATCAGTACCAGCACTACTACTAGTAGTATAGTAGCCATGGCAGTAGTACAAACAGCAGCAGTAGCTGTACTAGTAGTAGTAGCAGGGGTTATGACAGTAACAGTAGAAGTGGTACTAGTCATAAAAGTAGTACTCTCAGCAACTGTACCAGTGTGTACCAGCCTTAGCAGTAGTGCAAACAACAGTAGTAGTAGTAGTATAAGAAGTAGTATCAATAATAGCAGTAGTTTTAGTAATTTTCAGCAGCAGTAGCAGCAGCACTAGGGGTAAAAACCTCCTTACAGTACTTTCAACAGCAGAACTTAGGGCAGTACTAGAAGTACTATTTGTAGTCTCAACAGTAGTAGTATCAGTACAAGCAGTAGAAGCTGTAATAGTAGTTTTAGCAACATGAACAGTACACTCCGAAGCCTCAACAGCAGTACTACTATCAGTAATCATACTACCGACACTACTAATAGAAGCAGCAGTATTAGTACTAGTATCAGCAGTAGTAGCAGTGGTATTAGTACTAGTATAAGCAGTAGTAATCAGATAAAGAGTCAGAGCAGCGCTTCATTTCCTGTCTAGTCCTCTCTGAGTGGACGACATGCAGATGAACCGTGAGCTCTGCCAGCAGCTGTTTGTGCCAAACACACAAAAAACACGCGCTGGAAACTCAACACACACGTGGAACGTGATATAGGAAGTGTGTTACATAAAGAGGGCTCCCCTCCCTGTAACGTAAACACAGCTCCGTCACCGACTGCAGCCATGTTTGGCTTCTTCCTCTCCGTCTCAAACACATCAGATTCTCCCTTCTACAGCAGCAGCTATACGACCCTGTAATATTATATATGTACAAACACACATTCCTCTAGGGCTGTACCTAACTATTAATTTCACTTTTGATTGATCTGTCGGTTATGTTTTTGATTAATATTTTGTTCTACATACATTTTTTAAAGCCCAAAATGGCAAAAAGCTTGTCAAAAATCCCAAAATATTAAATTAACGATGATATAAAACAGAGAAAAGAAACATATTCACAGATTTAAGAAGCTGTAAAGATGAAAATTAAATTAAATTAAATTAAATTAAATTAAATTAAATTAAATTAAACTTAAAATAAATTAAATTAAATTAAATTAAATTAAATTAAATTAAATTACATTGCATTACATTACATTACATTACATTACATTAAATTACATTAAATTAAATTAAATTAAATTAAATTAAAATAAAATAATATAAAATACACACACACATGCAACTGGAATGATTTCTGCATCATGGTTTGGGATTTTTTAAATAATTTTGATTATATATACAGTTTTTATAGTTTCTATTTAAAATTGAGTTTAATTCTACTACTTTATTTTTCAAAGCTATTGATTGTGTTTTAATCTACTTTTTATAGAGCGACTTGTATCTTTTGAAAGCTGTACTAATGAAGCACAAACACGCATTATTTCCTAAATTAAATTATCTTTTCAAAAAGAAAATCTAATCAGTGTTTAATAAAAATAAAAAGTCTTTGCCTTCGATTCATTTTATAAGAACACAATGATGATTTTATTATTATTTTTTTTTATCTCAGCTTACATCTTTAACATCTGTTTTTTGTCTCAGTTCATAGTTTCACCGTCAGACACGGAGCACACATGGACGTCCGTGTACACACCCAGGCAGCAGGCTCCGACTCGCCTCTGCACACACAAACAAACACACACACACACGTGCATGTTCACACGAGTGTGCAAGAACACCAGTGGACACACAAACACACACACACACACACAGAGACCAGAAACAATTGAGTCCAGGTGACACACCCCAGGAGTCTTGTTCCTTGTGTCAACACACTGACTGGGAGTTATGTCACCACGTGTTGCTAAATCACTGCTCACGCTCGGCCAATAGTCACATCAGATTATGAGACACTGGACACATGACATGACTGGACCCCACATAGTGTCAGATTCTGCAGGTTTACCCAGAACTGCATCAGAACTTCAGTATTTTGGTCTTGAATAACTCCTCTCCACACTAACACTGCTCTCCACAAATACTATGCAAAAGATGTATACACGGCAAAGCTTTTCTGCATTCAAACATTTAAAATAGGTCTAATGTAGAATCACTGCAGCATGTATGTAGTATGTAGTATGTATTATGTAGTATGTAGTATGTAGTATACACTGTGCAGCTTTTGACTTTCCAATAAAAAAGATTCAAACAGAAGATCTGTGCAGAGTGAGCCTGTCCTCACCAGAAAAACAACAGTATTAATATTGTTTGTTTAAACGCCATAATGTTCCTGTATTCATGACCTCTTGTGCAAATAATAACTCTGTAAGAAGCAAAGTCTTAAGTAGAGTGACGTAACAACACTGCAAAACTTCTTAGGGAGAGGACCAACCTTCTGACTTTGACATGTTGGTTTCTTTTAACCATGATCATGAGTTACGTCCCAAATTCCATAATACTAAGTACGCTAAAACAGTACGTGATATTTTTTTTAGTATGTATGTAACCACTAGTATGTGAATTGCACACTATTTCCAATGAAATATTACAAAAAAATCCCACAATGCAATGCGGTAGTGACGACAACGTTCATGACAGACGTTGACGGACAGCTCTGTAACGTCAATAATTCTTGTGTTTTAGGTGGAATAAAGTTTTAAAATTAGTTCAGACTTTATGATTCTCACAAATCATCATTTGGTCACATGAGGTTGGTACGGGTAACCATGGTTAGGTATCTCCAACTGGCAAAGAGGCTCTCAGGAAGTACAGAAAGATACACGCTACTGTTTATTCACGCAAAAGTATGTTGAACGATAGTACACTTATTGAGTATGTAGTACAGAGTATTGAGTATTATTGTGATTTCGGACGCAGTCATGATCTCCCAGTTGCCTTAACGTAAGCAGTCCTAACCAGGTGTTCAGACTGAACATGGCCCTACGTGGAACTGCAACGTCGGGCTGTTGTTTCAGATACCAGTGAGATGATGACATGCAAACCAGGCCAGTTTCAGATCAATGAGTTTGAAGACTTATCAGAAGCCAACACACTGCACAGCGATTTATCAAATGATGAGACAAGCTTTTACAACTCTGTCCACATTTGAGAGTAATCTTTTCAGGATGGCAGCGCGCTGCGTTGCTGCAAACGCTGAGCAAAGTTCAGCTTTTTTTTTTGCAAACCAAACTTGTGTTTGTTTGTTTTTGGCTCTGCTTTTTTTTTCATGCAGTGCTATTGTCGGTCTGGACAATCGTGACCTTAAAATAAAACATGCATTAGCATCGCCAGTTGATGCATAACACAGCAGCTGGGATCTGGAAATTCGGGAAGTGAATATGATAAAAAAAACAAATAATCCTAAACAATGCACGTCGTTGCTGAGAAAAAGAACGGTGGTGGTGCATCCCTACAAGCTGGTGCACGCCGGTTTATTCTGCTTTCAACCCAAAAAGATAGCACGTCAAAAAGAAAGGTCATATTTTTTTAAAGGTCAAATGCATTTTGGAAGATACTGACAAATGATCACATTCGGAGGCCAAACTATTTATTTTGTGTAGAAGTTGTTGGATTGGGGAGCTGAATGGTTTCTGGTTAGCAAATATGTGAATTTGTACAGTTGTTAGACAGTAATTAGAAGTCTTTTCTCACACTGCTACACAAAGATCTACTTTAAAATTCAATTAAAATTCTCTTCCTAGCTCCCTGTTTACTCTGCCATCCTAAAGATTTTCTCTTTGCTTCGTCCTCGGTGTTTATTCTCTCTGTAATCTCCACTGTTTCCTCTCCCTCTCTCTTTATCTCCCTCCACTTTCCTCCCCTCTCTCAGCCCCTCCCTTCCCCTCTCCTCTCCTCTCTCTTTCTCTTGCATGCTGGCTCTCTCGCTCCGATGCTTTCTGCAGCGGCACGTGACGTGGCGGCCGCACATGGCCCGAGCGTGTGAGAGGGAGAGAGAGGGAGAGAGATTTCAAAACATGCAAAGCTGAACACTCTTGACTCGCTCTCCCCCTCCAGCATTGCTCTCCCTCTCCCTCTCTCTCTCTGTGCAGTGTTACAGAGTGCAGAGTCAGTGTCTTGTTTAACCCTTCCCTCGCCAGGATTAATCACAGCCCTGAATGTTAAATCACTGGCTGCCTCGCCATGGCATTATCCTGCACTCTCCTCTTTTAAAGAGACAGCAGTTCACTTTCATTCCTAAACAATACACAGACAGAGTTCTACTAAATCCACCTTTTAATACCTTAAACTCTTAATGTATATGTCATCTCACTGATTGATGATTCCTAGAGGGTTAACCTGGGATTCTTCTCCAGTCTAGACGCTGGTATTTGGGTTCTGTGTCTGTGGTTGGAAGCTGAGGAAGTCATATACCGTATGTCGTTCCTACAGCCAAGGACGGTCGAATCGGTGCTCAGATTGTTTGTCTGCTAGAGAAAGCGGCTGCAGAGATATGAGCGGCAGTAATTCGACTACTGACCTTTTCTACGCACTTAGTTTTGACATGTTTTCCTCTCAGTAAAAACAAACAAATGCAAAAGATTAAATATATTTATTTTGAAGAAAACAGCAGCTCATGGGCCACAAATACTGTTGTTTTAAAGGACCAGTGTGTAGCATTTAGGGGGATCTATTGGCAGAAATGGAATATAATATTAATAAGTATGTTTTCTTTGGTGTATAATCAACGGGAAAAACAAAACATTGTGTTTTCATTACCTTAGAATGAGCCGTTTATATCTCTACGGAGCGGGTCGCCATTTTTCTACAGTAGCCCAGAGCGGACAAACCAAACAATGGCGATTTCACGTTTTTGCGTCGGCCACCATCGTTGGCACACGGGAGAAGTTTCAGGTGGTTGCAATCTGCAACTAAAGCACTAAATAGAAAGTAGGTCGTGTCTAGACCTCGAATGTTTAAGGTTAGACACTGACCCTGAAGTGTTACGGTTAGGATAGGTCGTAGAGCAGCGAGACTCGCAAGAGTTTTTGCACGCTTTTGTTACCTTTTGGTTACCTTCTAGACACGACCCAGAAATTACAGTTGAGGCTAATGTCATTAGTTTTGACTTGATGATGGGGCTAGATGAAAAGTTAGGGTATCAAAGGTATTACAATTCAACCTCTGGGGAACATTTGAAGGTACAGTGTGTAGGATTTGGTGGAATCTAGTGGTGTGGTTGCAGACTGCAACCAACCGAGTACCCCTCTGCTCATTCATCCCTTTCCAAGACTGCGGTAACATGAGCCGCCGAGTGCAAACCCGTGGTAACGCCTCGCTCAGAGGCCATCCTTACCATAATAACACTACTTTAGGAGCAACAAAAGTCAGACGGCGGCTAGAGCCAGTGTTTAGTTTGTCCGTTCTGGGCTACTGTAGAAACATGGCGGAACAACATGACGGACTCCGTGAAGAGGACCCGCTCACTATGTAGATATGAAGGACTCATTCTCAGCTAACAAAAACACAACGATTCTTAGTTTCAGGTGATTATACACTAATGCATATATTCCATTTATGCTAATAGATACCCTGAAATGTTACACACAATTACAGCAATCCATCCAACAGTTTTTGAGATATTTCAATAAAAAGTGGCAACTTCATGATGGCGCTGGAGGAAAAGTCAGAGGACCACCAATGTCATTAGAATACATCCTCTGGGAACCATGAATGACCATTCAAAACATTGTGCCAATCAATCAATCAAGTGGATGTTGAGATATTTAACAGGATATGTAAAAACTTTGGCCTGCTGGTGGCGCTATAGAGGAAAAGTCCGAATATAACCAAAGTTATTAGAAATGGGAACCTGAATATCTTTTAGCTAATTTCATGGTAATAATAGAGTTTGAGATATATCTTAGTAAAGAAACATAAATGTCAAGGTCATGGTGCTGCTAGAGGAAACATAAAAAGAGTATTGCTACGACTTAATTATAAGACTAAACTCTTATGAAGGAGAGTTGTAGTGTTAAATCCAGTGTTTTCTACTATTAAGCATGGTGGCATATCTGCAATATTGCCCTATTCTGCATAGTCTCTGGGTATTGAAGTCCATTTAAATTTGTGGTAAAGTCTTAGACAACTTGAGGACAAATGTATATCTAACAGCTGAAATTCAGCCCATTCCCTCTGAAGATTTTGGATCAAACTGAGAAGGTTTAAAAATAAGTCAAATGTAAATGTCAGTTTAAAGATCCAGTTCCTAATTTAGCTGCTGTGTGTAAACTCTGGTTTGTTTAGGTTTAGAGCTCATATTCCACTATTGGCTTGTTTGTTTTTATCTGCACTTCCCACTCACCACTTCTGCTTTCACATGTTAGTCTGTCAGCAGCAGCATTTACAAACTGCACATATTCTCATGAAGTTTGGTGGACAGATCAGCCTCAGTGGTTAATCAGATTTGGGATTTCTCTCTCCAGGTGACCTTGGTTTATTATTTTCTGTGCAGTAATCTCTTTGTGTTCTTCAGTTTAATACGTGATTACTACTCAGGACCGCCTTTGTAATAGCTAAATTCGTGGAGCAGATGCTTCCTTCCACAACACATCGCAGTTCGCTGAGTTCATGCGTCCTGCAGCATGCGGCAGGCCCACGGGAATCTGAGGTTTAAAACTCTGTGTTTGATCGGGAAGGTTTCCGACTGAGTGAACTGACCTGGAAGTGTAGGAGCTGCGGCCTGATAACAGCTTGATTTGAACTACAAGTTAAGGTGATTCATGTTTCCTTTACTAGCTGAGGACTTGAGGTCCTTCCGGAGGAAAAGAAACTGCTCAAGGAAAAAATAGACAAATGATCTTCACCAGTTGTAGTTCAGTGGGCGTTTGCATGGTTAAAGAGCAGCATTAGTGGCGAGTGTTGAGCAAAATGACATCATAGATGATTGGATCAGGCTTCAACCTGACGAACTGTCTCCTTTACCGACTAAAATATCAACATGGACGCTTCATACACCAGATTGGACAAATGTGGAGCTGACTGGGCTATTGTTTTTTTCACTGGGAACATTATTCTGCTGTTCAGGAAATGTCAAATGTATTCAAAATTATCTTCTGAACAATACAAATGTGAGAAATGGGCCATGCAGTATATAACTGTTTTTCATTTTCTAGCTAAAATGATGATTTTTAAATACCTGTTCATGCATAGAGCTAATTATGTTTTGGTTTTTATGTTTAAAAAAAAAAAAAGATTTATAAATAAATAAGAACAAATTAAAATAAAATTAAAATTAATTAAATTAAAATTTAATTAAAAAAAAAAAAAAAAAATATTATGAAAATAATTATTTAAATACCATTTGCACCTAGTTTAAATACATATTAGCCTATATGAATTATTAGATGATTTACTGAAACACAACTTTAGGATGTGTGAGGACAAAAGAAGGTCAAAACTGGTTCAGTTCATTGGGTATAGTATACAAATAAGGACTTCTGGTTTAAAATCAGGTAAAACTGAAAATGATGAGCTTTATCCGTAATGTTTAAGGGTTTTAAGGGACAATGAGTGATATTAAAGCAAAAACTGAGTCTGGTTCTGTGTGGTAAGGAGAAGCAGAAAGGAAAGGAAAACCGACATTACTTCTTGGACTATTTGTGTCCAGCTCCACCACAGCTGTTTAATCTAGTCTCCATTTTTTTCCCACTTTTAACTAAAAACCTCAGTTTGAATCCTCACAGATGTAAATATTTTGCATTTACTGCATTTTAAGCAACAAGTAGGTGAAAAATAAACCTTATAAAAACCACAGCTGCATCTATATTTTTGTGTTCTCCCTCCCTCTATAAACCTGTTCTCCATTTTGCCCAGAAATAATTCAAATCAAGCCAAACATGTGCACGTGGATCAGATTATTATTATTATTATTACCAGTCTATTTTCCATCTATTCCTCTGGTTGAATCTCTTTCTCTCTCTGCAGCTCTGTAGTAACACTTCAGCTCCACAGCGACCTGAGGGATTTCTGGATGGATGCATCATGCTCAGCTCAGTCACGTGTTTATAATTCAGAATAAAGAGCGCACACACACACACACACACACACACACACACACACACACAAACACACACACACATGAGAGCATGTTCACATTAAAGCCTAAACAGTTGCATGCAAATGCCGAAACAAAGAGGACACTCTCATATGCACGTCAGAAGTTCAGCGAACTGAACTCACACACATAGAAACACACATAAAGGCATGCATGCAAACACACACTGATGGGCACTCAGGGGGCGCACACACACACACACACACACACACACACACACACACACACACACACTCAGAGCCTTGCAGCAGTATCCAGTGGTATTCTGTAGCAGCTCTTTCATGCATCTCTCTTCTGTCTGTGTCTCATTTTCCAATCGTTTTTTTTTCCTAATTTATGTTTTGCTTCAAGCTACTCTGCAGCTCGTTCTCACAGTGAAACATCTCCTCTCTTATTGTTTATGACTCAGAATGAAAAGACAATCTTCACAATGTGTTCCAGTCAGATTTCTCAGAATAAGTTTATCTCTCTCTGTTTCTTTCTCTCTGACCGCACAAACTCTTTGTACAACAATATGTATTAAAAGTATGCAAAAGCATTATAGTTCAACACAAACAAAAAAATGAAGTACGGAGCTGATTATGACTACATGATGAAAACAGAAGTGACCCGGTGAGGCTACATTTTCTAAACAAGATGTAAACAACACAGCGGGAGGAGCAGCCGGTGCACGGCAACTTCAAATTAACCTCGTAAACTCTGACATCCCTGCAGGTGGGTCCACCATTATAAATTCAGTCTATATATAGAGTGCTTCAACGAACCGTTGGGACAAGCAAACACAAACAACTGGCGTTAACACACAAGAAAACATAGAAGAAGAAGCACCACTTGCTTGCACTGACTAAGCCATTGTTTCCCTATTGGGAGAACGGTGCCGCCTACATCGAAATTGCCAGTTTCACTTTCATTGTTTTAATTTTTTTTCTTGTGTTCATGACATATTTGTAGCAAAGAACGCATATCGGCAAGAAATGAAAGTCAATTGTTCGTTCCATTGCAACATCAGCGCCCACAGCAGAGCTACGCTTCCGCCATTTTGGACTGAAAGCGACTACCGGTACGCCGGTAAAACGTCCACCTACAAAGTGCCGTACAAAAATTAAACAAAATTATTTCTATTCTATTGTGATATTCTACCGAATGGCCTGTGTTGAGCAATAAAATATTATAAATGTAATACGCATTTTTTCATTCACTGTACGCTATACCTGCTCAGCACCAAACAGCAGACAGACAAGGTCTGCGACTAGCTGGTGAAGATATATTGGAGCATTTTAGCAGCTAAAGAGACAGATATTTCCCTCAGGAGTTAGTAGACACCAAAACGGACTGTACGCTAACATATTCACTACTTTATACGGTATGTCAATGTTGTGTTTGCAGCTTGTTGGCGCTGCCCCCCAAGTGGCCACAAAATCAATTAATGCAAGTTTAACTACACTCATTCATTTCATGCTTGCAGGTTACAGAACGCCAGCAAAGGAAGAGACTTTTGTTCTGTAAGTTTATCCTTAATAAATCACTTCTCCCCAGTTTTGTTGCCATTTTAGCGTGAAAAACCTGGGAGGAGACACTGCCTTAAAGACTTAAAGACTTAAAGAAGAAAAAGAACATCTCCTGTGCCTGTGAGTGTTGTAACATTATCCACATTATGCAGCCTTTCCCTGCAAGATGGATAGTGATTATTGCGATTTTTTTGCATGCATAACGGAAATCCACCTACCCACAGGTGTGAATATGTCGTATAACTGCATTAAAGTAGCATCACAGCTCTGCTTCTCTTAAATCACCCATCATCTCATCACTCATCCTTTAAATGTCTACACAACCGCTGAAGAAAGACATGTGCCAATCTGTCATCAATAAATCATCAAGAAATTAGGTGATGATTCATCCGATGGCTCGCGGGATTAAAAAACATGACCGTCAGCATTTTTTAAAGAACGGCTTTGTGGTTTCAAGACTTGTGAAAAAAAATAAAAATTAAAGCAAGATGGACAGAAAAGCTCTTGTGATGTTCCTGCAGTTCTGGTTCACATCACAAAACAGCAGAGAGGAAACAATAAATTATGAATATATAATGGATGAAAACCGGCTGCTGGCGAGAGCCGAGGAGAGCTGGAGAACAACGTGTCAGCCATTTATCACACACACAGATATAATTAGACAAAATCCTGCTCTGGTTATTGTTGAAGGAGTGGGTTAGTTAATGTGATGTATCATCATGAGTCTCGGTGTCCTCATTAGTGCCAGATCACATCAAAGCATTTGCATGTGCGGCTTCATTTGAGTCCGACTGCATTAGCTGGTGCACAAATGTTGCCTTCTCACGTGTCGATGTCAATTTTAATCTTCGCTGTCGACTTCTCAGGAGCTACAATGAGAAACGTTTTCTCATTTCTAACTTTTAATAAGTTAAATATATCAAAAACTTTCCTTTTACCACTTCCTTCAGTTTTAAAGTCTTTGGAGTGACTTATAAAGTAAATAATTAATTAACATGGAATAAAACCGCCGCATATCACCCCCCAAATTCAATCAAACACTCACCATGTAGACACTCAGGTCCTCCCATCATGCCTTGCTGCTGCTCCTGAGGCGGCAGTGGCGGCGGCGGCGGCGGTTGTGGCTGGACGGTCTCCAGCCCCAGCAGCGAGGAAGAGGAGGATGAAGAGGACATGGAGGAGGAAGAGGAGGAGCAGGGCGGAGGAGAGGAAGGAGGGCACTGGGAGCTCTGGTTGGGCACCGCCGACTGGGAGCTCTGGGAGGAGAGGAAGTTTAAGGTAAACTTTCTTTCCAAGTTTTTGACATGTGAGACGATCATCGGTCTAAATCACAACGTAGAAAGATAACAGCATTAAATCCTGTTCAGTGCACCAACATTATATTCGGAAATTACACCAATTTTCTTTAAATTGTGTCACATATTTGTCATTAGATTCGATCCGTGTGATTTCTGTACGGTGGCTAGCCTACACTTTGCTGATATAAAGCAGGTCCCTTACCTGGGAGGGGATCTGGGCGCTGGTGGAGCTGGGCCCGTTGCCGTGCATCCCCATCCCGTTCTCGGTCAGGAACTCCTCCAGGTCCATGTACTGCAGCTGGAACAAGCCTCCGTCGACCGGCAGGGTCCTCTCCCACAGCAGCGGGCCTAGGAACGCCGACTGGGAGCTGTGTCGCAACGCGCCGGACCCCGGGGCCCCTCCGACCCCGCCGGGCCCTCCGCCAGTGTTTCCCTGTGAGTCTTCGTCAGAGTCCACGGGCTTGTCTTTGTCTGGAGAGACGGAGAAGTACTTTAGATTAATTCACCTTCAAAGAAAAACACCCAAAGACAGTAATGAAACGTGTTCCTCGTCTCTGTGTTCGTGTTGAAGGGGATAAGAGACGATAACAGCTGAAACTATGCAGCTAGAGAAAGAGTGAGTTTGAGTATCGGGGAGTGAAAATGTTCAGTAGCTATTTTATGCTGTAAAACAATCCATCAGATGTGTCTATAGCTTCGCAGTGAAAGGCTGATAATCTCATTTGTTTACTGTGATCAAACTGCCTTCAGCTTAATGTGGCAGTGATTTATTGACTCTACACGAAGCACTTTTCAAACCAATACAGTCTTTCATTCCAACACACTGTGGAAAAAGCATCACACCACTTCAAGAGCGTGATTTTATCTTTTAAAATGGCTCATTTCAACATTATATATATGATGGACTAAGCAAGTAAGCTATCCAGGTGCTGCTGATACAATGCCCCACATTTCTCCCAATGATTACAATCCGAAATATTCCATCACACACACAGTCTGTACAAGCGCATAAAGAAAGAGTCTGGTAGCCAGATGGTCACATGTTTGATCCCCTGAGGGTAACACACACACACACACACACACACACACACTGGCGGCACATGATGCACATCAAAACACCCAAGTTAACATGTGAAATGAAAAGTTGAATTCACCGGCAATAAAACACACGCTTGAAGATCTCAATACAGTCAGAGTTTTTTTTGCTAATACAGCCTGGTATGACCAGTAGCTCATAGACTCTATATAAGAAGTGGACGTAGTCACCGTGACGTCACTCATTGGTTTGTAGACTGCCGTTTTGAAGCCTCAAGTTCGAGATTTTGCCCGTCGCCATCTTGTTTTTTTGCAACCAGAAGTGACACGAGAGGGTGGAGCGAAGTACAATCGAATACATTTTTAGGCGACCAAAATGTTACAATTAACTTTCATGAACTGAAAACACACTGTGAAAGGGTTGCCGTGGTAGCGACCTGTCAATCACAAGGTAGCCCCGCCCTAAGGCATCCCCTGCTTTATGGTCTATTTGACTCTAAGTGGGACCATAATTTACTAAATGAACATCATGCTGTATTGAAGAAGACTTGAAACTAGTGATTGAGACCATAAACTCATGTTTACAATGTTTACTGAGGTAATTAATCAAGTGAGAAGTAGGCTCATTTTCTCATAGACTTCTATACAATCAGACTTCTTTTTGCAACCAGAGGAGTCGCCCACTGCTGGCTGTTAGAGAGAATGCAGGTTTAAGGCACTTCAGCATTGACTTCACTTTTCAGATATTGCTGTGTAACTTTCTCTGCTGAGTCAGTTTGCAGACTTTATGAGTCTTCTCTACTCATGCTACTGCTACGTTTTAGTATTCATCATTGTCCTGTAACTGACACATAACTACAGCTTCAGCAAAAGTTGAATAGTTTTGCTTAAATGTCTCACGACCACCAAGAGACACCAAGGCACAAAATGGACGTTTGGTTCCACAAGCTCTGGCTTTTTTTTCTTGGACCTTGTCCTTGTTCTGGCCATTTGTTTACTACAAAAAGAAAAACTCTAATTTTTGACCCAGATCCATTGTGTACAATAAGCTATGTTACAATCGTGTGCAACTTTGTGCCGAAAATCATTTTTAAAAGACAAACAACAATCAACGAACAGCTCCGGAGGCTGCACTGTTGTTTGATGAAAACGGGCTGAGGTTTGTGTTGTCCTTTGTTTTTCTGTGAAGCACTTAGTTGCAATCATTAAAAGGCATCTATAAATAAAGTTGACTTGACTGACCCTGCACTCTGACCTCCCTCAGAGGGAGGGGGTCTGATGGAAAGATAGATATAAACATCAATAAAGCATCACCACCAAAAAAAATAAATGCTGCAAGAAGCAAACTTAACTGCAACACATGGGGAAAAAAAAAAAAACTAGAGTGATTGTTTGCACCCTGATCCTTTGATAATATTATTCTACGGAATTGCTCCTCCTGAATAAATGGCACACTGAATAATAAAACGCAATAAAATAGTAATAAAAGAGCATATTTAACCGAGCTGGGACGACGGAGCAAGAGAGAGTAATGAGAAAGAGAGAACAAGCTAGACTCAGGGAGAACATCAGGAAGGCCGGAAATTTAAATTTAAAGGGATTAAAGGACATAAAGACACGTGAGATTACAACGTGGAAACAGCCGAGCAGGGATGGAGAGACATGGAGGGAGGGAGGGAGGAAGAGAGCAGAGAGAGTCAAGGCCAACGTAATCTCTCTGCTACCACCATCATCATCATCATCTTCCTCGTCTGCCTGCCAGTTTCTTTTAAATTACTGTCTGTTCAATACCAAACTCAAAGGACTATACACTGAAAAGAACGAAAACAGTGGTAATAAAGGAACAATCCAGAGTATTAAACTGATAAAATGTCATCTCTTTGAAGATGCACAAGTTGTACATAGTTGTTGTAAGATGACCTACAGAAAGAACAACTATTAAATCTGAATATTTCTTCAATGACGTTCTTGTAACGGTTAACAGCTTCCGTTTCGCCTAAATATGAGAGTTTGGATATGTCAGTCGGGCCCCTCAAAGAGGTGTATGCATGTACGCAAATTTGAATCAAATTTCCAGAAAATCAGCAAAAGAAAATGCAAATTAAAGGACCAGTGTGTAACATTTAGGGGAATCTATTGGCAGAAATGGAAAAAAATATTATTAAGTATGTTTTCTTTAGTGTATAATCACCTGAAAATAAGAATCATTGTGTTTTCGTTAGCTTATAAATGAGCCGTTTATATCTACATACGGAGCGGGTCCTCTTCACGGAGCCGGCCGCCATGTTTCTACAGAAGCCCAGAACGGACAAACCAAACACTGGCTCTAGATAGGAACATTCGCGTTTTCATGTCGGCCACCGTAGTTCTCCAACACGCTTGGCACACGGGAGAAGTTTCAGTTGCAATCTGCGACCTCACCGCTAGATGCCGCCAAATCCCACACACTTTACCTTTAAGAGTCTACAGCCAACGACTCTAAATGCTAAATGCTGTTGATGTTTAGCAGGCATGTTATTATGCTAGTTTAGCATGTTAGCATGCTAACATTTGCTAATTAGCACAAAACAGACAGTAGTCTACAGCTAAGGCACACGGGAGAAGTTTCACTTGGTTGCAATCTGCAGCCCTTAACGCTAGATGCCGCCAAATCCTACACACTGCACCTTTAACGCCCTTTTTTTCTGCATCTTTTTGGCAAATACATGCATATACACACACTAAACAATATTGTTGACATTTCAAAATATACATTTAAAGGATAAGACACCAATACACAGGAAAAATTAGCAGGCAACACATCCAGATTGCAGCTAAAGTCAGCCATACTGTGCAGCATCACGACTGTATACATTGTTGAGGGGACAATGAAAATGCAATAACAGGAAGGATTAATTTAGTGATTAGGTACCACAATACAAAACACAGCTGCCAGTGTGGCTACAACAACCTGTAACTTAAGTTCCTCCTGCTACAGTGAAGTGACAGTGATTCAAGAGTGCAAATTAAGTGATTATAAGTGACTAAAAATTACTAATTTGTGTGCACAAATTATTAATTCAAACATACAAATGACTAAATCTTGCACGCATATTAAAAACACACACCCGCACCTGTAGGCTCCATAAAGGAAAAAGGAAAGGAAAAATAACAATATAAAAGCGACTTCAGGAGAAATGAGGTAACCCCTTTAAGAGCAGCAGGAGGAGAGAATGAAAAAGAGACGGAGAGATGAAAGTGTACTGTAAAAGATGAGGAGAAGACAAAGCCTGAGAAAAAAAAAATGTAAAACAGCAGAGGGACTGAGGAAGAGATCTGATGAAGAAGAAGAGAGCAAGACAGGAAAAAAAAAACTCAAAGACATGTGAGAGAACGACAGACAGAGAGGAAGAGATGTGCTAGATAGAGTGGGTGTTTGTGAAGGCGTCAAACAAAGCTAGCCAGGAGGGCGAAGGAGCGGAGCATCGACTGTGCATGGAGAGGGAAAGGCACCAAAAAACATCACAGAGCAACATCTTCTTTTTTTTTTTTTTTCTTTTTTTAACACACCCCTGAATGCATCGCCTATCGTTAGGAGAGTGTGCACTCTATGGGAGCTGACAATGAGGCTATACAGCCGGGGCCTCTGAGCTGCTTTCTGGCTCCATGGAGAGCCTGTCAGCCGCGCTCACCATCATCTCCTCCTCCTCCTCCTCCTCCTCCTCCTCCTCCTCCTCCTCATGCAAAGGAACAAAAAGGAGCTGCAGTTACACCAAGAGGCCACCAGGGGCCGCCAACCAGTACGCAGCATTTGCAGTCTTTGTTTTTCTTCCTTTCTGTTATCCCTACTTATGAGGGCTGACTCTTGACAGTCCATTCTCCTCACATTAACTAAATAATCGAGGTTACACTTAAAAATTAGAAGCGCAGTCCTCATGGGAATGAATGTAAGTGTCCTCACAAGCCCGACAAAGCCAGCTGACTGGGAGTTATGATCAACAACAGAGAGCGAGAGAGAGAGAGCGAGGAAGGAGAGGCAGCCGGGTTAATATTTGTCATGGCAGCTGCTGGATGGGAAACAATTCAATCCCACTCAGTAACCTTTATTTAAACAGAGCGGAGAATCGCAACGCAAAGCTGCTGCTGCTGTATTTTGATGGCATCCACTCCAGATTGTGTGTCTTTTTTTAAACCCACTTCTTCCCTCCTCCTCCTCCTCCTCTTCCTCATGATCATTTCATTTCACCACCAAATGCAAAAAGGAAGCATTCAATATAAAAAAATCCAGCAGGCCAGAAGGAGGAAGGCTGAAGTGAAAACAGTGTGCATGTGTGTGTGTGTGTGTGTGTGTGTGCGTGTGCGCTGGATAAGCAAGGCCTCTGTATTTTACAATCACACCTACCCACTCAGTCACATGCACACACACACACACACACAGCAATGAATAATCACTGTAATATTCCTTTGGTATTTCTGCAAAGACTTGTAGGCTCCCAAATGAATACTTATTACTGTTTGTTTTTCCATATTAGAGCAGCAACTGATGATTATTTTGATTATCGATTCATCTACTGTTTATTTTCTTGATTAAAATGTCAAAAGAAATAATGAAAGATGCAGATTATAACATCCTAGTAGCTGACATATCATTGCTTATTTTATCCTAAACCCAAATACATTCAGTTTAATATCAGATTTGACAAAGAAAAGCACATTTGAGAAGCTTGGGCCAAATCATTTCGGGCCTTTTTACTTGACCTGTCATCGCCTAATTGATTAATCAATTAGTAGTTTTTAGCTCTATTTCATATTATATCACTAAAATACTCCTATAATATTTCTGCAGGGGCTTCAAGTGTCTCTTTATAGTATCCTTGCTGTATTTTGTTGCACTAAATATGGATTATTATGAATTACTCCTACAATAAAATTCACCACAATGTATCACAAACTCCTAACATAGGCCTGCATTGCACTTGTAGTACATTACAATGTATTATAGTACATTTTCATGCAATTGTAGTACATTACAATGAATTATGGTACATCTTCATGCACTTGTAGTACATTAGAATGTATTATGGTACATTTTACTGCACTTGTAGTACATTAGAATGTATCATAGTACATTTGAATGTGCTTGTAGTACATTTGAATGCATTATGGTACATTATAATGCACTTGCAATACATTACAATGTATTATGGTACATTTCAATGCACTTGCAGTACATTAGAATGTATGCACTTGTAGTACATTACAATGTATCATGGTACATTTAAATGCACTTGTAGTACATTACAATGTATTATAGTACATTTGAATACATTTGTAGGACATGAACATGTATTATAGAACATTTTAATGCACTTGTAGTACAATAACATGTATTATAGTACATTTTAATGCACTTGTATACATTAAAAAGTGTATTTCTCTATGATGTTCCTGCAGTGCCTGAGGTATTTTCCGTACTGTTCCTTTAAGAAGTTTCTCGCCTATAGGATCCTTCTCACACACACACACACGAACACGTGCACACACACACACACACTCACCTTTCGTCTCGCAGCAGTCCTTCATGGCTCTCTGGTCGGCCTTGATCGGCAGCTGGAGCAGCGACTTCAGGTTGGTCATGGTGGTCAGGTGTCCACCTTGGGGTGCACTTCCAGCCGGGCTGCTGGCCCCAAACTGGGGGCTGGTGGCCCCGGCGGGGGGGTCCGGCGGTAAGAGCTGAGCGAGAGGCCTCGACATAACTTCAAGGGAGGAGGAGGAGGAGGAGGAGGTGGGAGGTGGTGATGATGGGGGGGAGGAGGAGGAGGTGAAGACCTGCAGACTGTAAGTTCAAGATCAAAATAATCCAATTAGTGGCACTAATTGACAGGCGCGCCGTCAGAAAGGTGCGCGGGCAGGTGACGCGCTGAAGATCTCCACCTGATATCTCCTTATTCCGCCAGTCCCATGAAGAAGAAAAAGAGTTAAAAAATAAAACAGGGGGGGACTTATCTCCAAAATGGCACCATGTTCACCGAGTCTAATTCATCCTCTCAGACTGGCTGAGCCTTCACGAGTTGCTGTCACTCTGTTCTGTTACTAACTCTGCGCTAATAAACGCAAAACAGGAAGACAGTTTGAATCCTGATTAAAAAGAAAAACACAAACTCACGCTCGGGTCCGGTCCGGTGGCTTATTTTAGTCCGGAGAGAGGAAAGCAGAAATCAAATAAAAGCAGATTGAAGCGCGGATGGCTGTATAGTCCCATGCAGTGAGCAGTGAGAGAGGATTAGAGTCGATGCGAAGAGTCTCCGAAGACAGAATAAAAAAAATAACTTGTGATTAAATATGAGCGAAAAAATATAAGATGAAGGAAATAAAGAGAGAACCCCCCCAAAAAATAATAATATCCAGTAGTATGAGAGTCAGATAGATGAGACTGATGGCTCTTATTTTCCTCCCTCCCTTTCTCTCTCTCTCTCTCTCTCTCTCTCTCTTTCTCACACACACACACACGCCTCTCTCTATTTTCTCCCTTGTCTCTGATGCTCTCTCTCCCTCTCTCTCTCTCTCTCTCTCTCTGCCAGTCAGCTGGAACCAACACGGGCCGCTCGTGTGACGTCACCGCTCACGGGGGAAAGGGGCTTGGGGGCGTGTATCGTTTGCATACAGAGGCCACGCCCCCTTGTCCTCGGTAACGCGCTCTGCGTTCAGGGACGCATGGGAAAGCTGGTAAATTTGAGCTTTTTTATCCACATGTGAGAATGTTATTCCAACTCAAAATTAAGTATGCAAAGTTTTTTTTGGGATTATTAAAAAAAAATGGTGTTCAAATGTTTATTTATTTCTATTTAGTCCCTTGAGATTAAAATATCTTTTTCGAGGGAGACCTGGCCAAGATAGCACACCTATAAATCTATTATTACTTTTAAATCTCCTCTCAAATCTTTCTTTTACATTTTTTTTTTTTATTTAATTGCAATTTATTTATCCATAATATATTTTATTGTATTTTATTTAGATGTTATTATTATTTCTTTCTTGGTATGAAGCACTTCTGTAACGTTAAGAAAAGTGCTATACAAATAAAGTGTATTATTATTACTTGTAGCCTAGAAATTGTACATTGAATAGAATTTTTAAGCTATTATGACAATACTTATGTGTACACATCATCTGTCACTGTCAATATAAATCCTAGACAGTATATAGATATCTTTACATGTACCGTATCCAGTCAAGGTTATTTATTTATTTGCAATATTTGTATTGTTTACAGTTTACACAACACTTGACTTGTATATAAACGTTTTATTTCAAATTGTATTGTTTGTCATTGATGCTTTTTGTAGCCTACATATTTATATATACACCTAGGCTTATTGTTTCACATACTTGTGTACATAACAGTGTTGTTTATCTTATTTGTACACCTGTTGTGTGAGTAGGCTACATCAAGAGATTTCAGATTTTCAGTTCAAGAAGAATTTCTTTGACATAAATAGTTTTCACTTAGCAGTGTTAAAGCTGCAGTATGCGATATATGCGCAAGTATGATTTCAAAAAGTTATTTTTAGAAAACGGCCGCTATATTGTGACAGTAGTATATGAAACAGGTAACCTGAAAAAAATCATGTTCCTCTGTGTCCTACTTTGTCCTCCGGTGCTCCTAACGGCATCTGAAGGATTTCACTTACCGGAGGAAAACAAGGTCTGCTGTTCAGCTGCAGTCTATGAGAGCCGGCTGTCAATCACTCGCAAACTCCGACCAAATGGTCAAACTAGGCAGCGCTGATCAGATATGAATCAATATTCTGTTACTGTAATGACTCTTTCTCTCCTCAGATGTTCTCAGAATAATCTTGTAGTTACTGTTTAGCTGTAAAATGAGAAAGTTTGTGACCCGGCCGCCATTGTAAAATCTGTTGAAGGAAGCCAAGTTCTGGTCACATGACCAGAGCACAGCCAATAGGAACGCTCTCTCTCTCTGAAATGACCTGCGATTGATCAAAATCTGCCGTCACGGGCTAGATTTTCTAAAGCCTGAAAACAAAGACACGAGGAGGAGCAGAAGTCTAGTTTTCTCTCAGAACACTTGAATTACAATTTGCTGAAAGGTTGTTATTGAATTTTTGCCAAATTATGCCAAAAAATTGTTGCCTACTGCCACTTTAACGTGAGGAAAACAAATCTTGCTCAGTGAACCCAAAATGTTTGGTGTGCTTGCCTTTAAACAGTGGTATTATTCATGTCTTTGTTTTTCCTCCGGCAGTCCGTGAACGCAACGAGTATTTGCATAAAATACAACACCTCCCAGCAGTTGCAGCCAATAGCTGACAGCAGCAGCGACTGCTGCGCACTAAGCCCCGCCCACCTGAGCTGAGCTCCTCCCTGGATGGACCCTGAACGCAGCACCGCCCCTCTCTTCTTCTCTCACGCTGTCATTTAAACAGGGAGGCCAAAACAACAGCGGTGACCACTGACTGAGAGTAAACCCGAACTGTGTACATGTGTACACTTATATGTACACATATGGGTGGATACATAGTCACACCATATCTCTAACATTTTATATCAAAACACAACATTTACAGGTAGAGATGCAACCTCTATTTACCATGTTTTTGATGTATTTTATATTGTTGATGTTTTTATCTGTGGCTGTTTTATTTTGTACAAATTCAACCAGTTTGGATTAATTCTACATTGAAGTGGCACAGTCTGTCCCACATCAACACATCTCAGCCCCCCCAGCCCCATGACACACTTTATATTAGGCAGGGGGTATTTTTACTGTATTTATATGTGATAATGCTGCTTGACTGAAGTCTGTCATATTTATTATTGTGTTATATGTATTTATTGTATTTTGGATTGTACTTGAAACTGTGATGTTATATTGTGATCCTATTGTGATGTTATGTAGTGTGTCTATTGTGTCTGTGTTTAGGACTACAGATGGAAATTAGCTTCCCTGCTAAATCTGGTGCACCCATCTTTTTGTTTCTATGTAAACAATTAATGTCTGTGCACACAGTCCTTTTAAACCAATGAAATAAAATAAAATAAATTTTGTGATTTGTCTGGAGCATAAGCTGAAAAAACATATTTTTATAAATGTTTTATATATATATTTTACTTATAAAACAACTATAAACCATTTCGTTATTAAATCATAACATTTAAGGTGGTTAAATTGTATTTAATCCCATAAAGCCAGTCTGGTTCGTCTGTTTTTCTCCTTGTTAAATGTCCCTATCTGCCTCTCGCGCTCTGAAACACCAAAGAAGCACATGGCTCCGGCACGCGCCGACTGTTGCCTACCGGCGACCCTGCCGCGTCGTGATTGGCTGAATGTAGGTCACTCGCTGCCTCTCCCGGGCTCCCATTGGCCAAAAATAGGTCACAGTCTCCGCCCACAGGTTTCCCCATGCTACTGCCGCGTGACAGGCCGTCTGGAGGGGGGGCGAGGGAACACAGAGGGGGGGGGCCTGATGGTGTGGATTAGTGTTAAAAACAACAACAAAAAAACACATTTATTTCTTAATAAATTCAACCACACTAAATGGAAATAAATATAAAACCTAAAAAATACTGAGTCAATAACAATAACAATAACAATAATAATAATAATGATTGAATGATTAAAGTGCTAAAAAACATGAAACAAATAAAATAAAATAAAGCATTTAAAAAATATTGAGTGAATAATAATAATAATAATACTAATAATAATAACATTAACAATAATAATAATAATGATTGAATGATTAAAGTGCTAAAAAACATGAAACAAATAAAATAAAATAAAGCATTTAAAAAATACTGAGTGAATAATAATAATAATAATAATAATAATAATAACTGAATGATTAAAGTGCTAACAAAAATGAAACAAATAAAATAAAATAAAGCATTTAAATAAATACTGAGTGAATAATACTACTACTACTAATAATACTAATAATGATTGAATGACTAAAGTGCTAAAAAAAAACATGAAATAAATAAAATAAAGCATTTAAAAAATATAATGAGTCAATAATAATAATAATAATAATAATAATAATAATAATAACTGAATGATTAAAGTGCTAAAACATGACAAAATAAAATAATGTATTTAAAGTATTAAGTCAATAATAATAATAATAATAATAATAATAATAATAATAATAATATCAATTATAATTAAATGATTAAATTGCTGAAACATGAAACAAATAAAATAAAATAAAGTATTTAAAAAATACTGAGTCAATAAAAATAATAATAATAATAATAATTGAATGATTAGTGCTAAAAAAAAACAACATGAAACAAACAAAATCAAATTTCAAAATAAAAATAAAATAAGGAATAAAAATATATCCCAAACTCTTTTACTCACCGCTAATATAGCATAATGTTCTGTTGAATAGTACATATTAATATTATTAATAGTTTCATTTTATTGTTTTGTATGCTGTGTACTCTATTGTATGTGTTTTAACTTATAATTTGTACCTTACAGTAGCTTAAATGTCTTGTAATACTGCTAATAATAATAACTTATTATTATTACTCTACACTGCATGCATATATCCATTTTTTAATCATCTTTTTTTTATTATTCTGTAACATCTGTCCAGAAACTACAGTTGAAAAATATCCTTTTGGCAAAATAAATAATAATAAAAAAATAAAAAATAAAGATAAAAATAGCCTTGTGGGTATCTCTAGGACATTTACAGCTATGTTTAATAAAGTGCACTGTCCTTGCTAAATGAATAAATAAATAAATAAGCATCTCAGAGTTTGGTCTTGTTAATCATGCCCTGTCGTGTACTATCTCTGCAGAGTCAAGTGAAAGCTAAAATGGCAAATCTATCATCAATGACAGCCTAATAATAACAGCCTATGAAGGCATAAATCACACATAAACATGCCACATCATGTGCTTCCTGTTGATACTAATTTGAGTGATTCATGAATCAGATGCAGCAGCTGCACTGTGGGAACAACAGTTCCTGGAAGGACCTGGAAAAGCCTGCAAGGCCTATCTGGTGACAGAGTGCTGTCAAATATGCATGACAGGAATGTGCTAGTAGTAGTAAGAGGCCAAAATTATCTCTGTGTGTCACACACACATAACAGGAGTGTGTATACGCTGGCATGCATTGGTGGAAGTGAGGAACAACAGCTTGACTCCACTAATGTGTGATCTGAGTTTCATGAGGCATTTCCAATTCAGATTATTTCCCCCTCACTCCTTCCCTCCAGACCTGGGAGGCAGCCATCATTTAAACTGTGTTTACATGGCGCCATCTAGTGGCTGTTTGAGAGAAATGCACCAATGCATTACAGCCAAATTACAGTCCACAGCTACAATACACTGTTCACCAGTGGTGCAATGCAACTAGATATTTATTTAAGTGCAAATCCAATGTACTTGTATTAACTTTTTTATACCCTTAATGTCCAGTGATTTTTATTTTTTTTTCTAATAAACTGAAGGATAATGTAACCTACTTCTTAAGCTAAATAAACTATTTAAAAAGCCTCTTGGATCAGCTGGAAAATGCATCATCACAAAGCTGAAAACGGGGCTGTTTTTCTGACACCATGAAAAGTTGACTTTTTAATAAATAGTAACTCTCACAGGACAGCGATGCTACAAATATATGATGATCTTATAGAGTATTGTGCATTGCTGTAGATTAAACTAGCCAACAGTATATAAAAGCACTTCTAGGGACGGGTGTTGCAAACTAGCATCCGCTATAAACACTAGGATGCTTGTCTATGTATATTTTATCTGTCCCCATCAAAT
Organism: Sebastolobus alascanus; assembly: GCA_916701645.2. NCBI lineage: Eukaryota > Metazoa > Chordata > Actinopteri > Perciformes > Sebastidae > Sebastolobus > Sebastolobus alascanus. The sequence continues at coordinate 1,137,662 of CAKAOJ020000179.1, forward strand.
AAACCATAAATATAAAGGAGTTAACTAAAGTAAAATGCAACATACACATTAATGCAGTGGTCATATTAATCCAAAAACATCATATATATATATATATATATATATATATATATATATATATATATATATATATATATATATATATATATATATATATATATATAAAATAGTAAAACACTGAGGCAACATTTTACTGCACAATGAGTACTTTTACTTTTGATATTTTAAGTATGTTTTTCTTAAAAGGTAACACTTTATAATAACCCTAATTAATAAATGGTAAATTGATAGATAATTAAACTTAGTCAACAGTTATTTTACTGTTAACAAACAATGAAATGATAATTAATAATATTTACTAATTATCAGTAATGCTATAATTGATTGTTTACACACATATCATTTTATATACTATATTATAAGTATTTGTTGTTTAATGTTGTTGTAATGTTTATAGATGTTTTACAAATGATTTCTTAAAGGTTCACAAATCATTTGGTAATCACTAACAAATAGATAATATAGTATATAAAATGTTGTGTGCAACAATAAACTGATAATACTGATAAAATAATAGAAATTATAGCTTTACTAATAATCTGTATACATTATTAAGTATAATTTTATTGTTTAACAGTAAAATAACTATTAAATAAGATTAATTAACTATCAAATTACCATTTATAAATGATGGTTATTATAAATAAAGTGTTATCGTTACTTTTAAAGGATGTGAATACTTCTTGTTCACTCTGCTTTCACTAGATAATTCTCTTGGTTGTCACGTGTCAGCGCACACGAGACTCCCCAGTCTAAACCGGGGGGGGGGGGCAGCTGGATACTGATGAAGGCATAAACAGCTCACCTGACTGCATGCTCCAGGTGCACAACACCTGACCTCCTATCATTGATGTATCTGGAGCTGCAGCGCTGTGAGAGTCTACTCCTGTTGTGTGCATGGGGGGGGAGGGAATTAAAATGAATTCTCCAAATTGCGAACATCATTATATCACAACACCATTTAACCTCTAACTACACTAAAAAAAAATGACTGGAGAAATTATTAAATTGACATTAGATGCAAATTTCTTTTTTTACATACAAATTATTAAAATTATTTTATTTATAAACTATTTAAAAATATTATTAAATTAAGTAATTTAAACAAAGACTAGTCTCGCTTGATCTACAAAATAATTTGATACAAATTTTTTAAAAGTATACATAAAAAATACAAAAATCTTTAATCAACTCTTTCAGTAAAAGCTTTGGATATAATTGGATATAAAAACTTCAAGAGACTTTCATGTCTGAAGAAAATATTTTTTCTTAATGGAGTTAAAAGTTAATCAACATAATCAAATGTTAAAACTGGGATTCAAGACTTTTTTTTTTTTACCACCATTGATCATTTTTATCTTAATCAAAGTATACATGCTGTCACTATGATATAGGGACAATTTGTTCAGTAGAAAGAATTAGTTCTAATGAAAACAGTGAAGTTAGCCTGAGTATCTGGACATTGTTTCTGTAAAAACATTGTTGTTCTTTTTCTACTTTCACACAAACATACGCAAGTTAGAATTTCTTTTTCTGTGGTTTGGTTGCAGAGACCCCTTTTTGAACTCACTGCTGTGGTTAGCCTTGAGATTAAAAAAGCTGCCCCTTCTACTCCAATGATCACATTTGTTTCAACTAATTTTTCTTTTTTACAAATTGAACAAGCGAGTGAATATCATTATAATAATTCCCTGGAGGGGTAAGGAGGAGAAAAACAAGCACCATTATTCCAATACCCTCTTAGTATTGGAAGTGTTATAGCTAAATACATTTGGGGCAGATTGAATGATGTGCTATTGTCGCAATATTTTTTATTTTTTTTTTTCTTGGTAATTAGAAGGGGCTGTAATATCTGAATATTTTCCTAATAATTTACAATTTACATTTTTTATAAGTTTCCTGGAATGAACCATGCAATTTGATAGTAGCTATTGGGTAAATTGAGATAAGTGTTTAATTAGTAGCCTTCGAATGAATTAATGTGTCAATAGAAAGGCAAATAATTCCAATAAGAAATTAAACTGACGAATATTTACTTTTTACTTTTTTCAAGGAAAATCTTATTTTCCATATATTTAGTACCAAATTACAGAGTTCTATCCTGGAAAATTCCAAGGAAATTAAGGACTCGCAAAATGTTTTTCATTACCTAAATTAAAGTTTGAACATAATCACCATTATTTCTCACTACTAGGGAGGAGACCTCAGATTTGAACTAGAGCTGCAACAATTAATCGATTAGTTGTCAACTATTAAATTAATCGGCAACTATTTTGATGATCGATTAATTGAAAAAAAAAAAAAAAAGGCAAAATTACAGCTTCTTAAATGTAAATATTTTCTGGTTTCTTTACTCCTCTATGACAGAAAACTGAATATCTTTGAGTTGGGAGGACGTCATCTTGGGCTTTGGGAAACAGTGATCGACATTTTTCACCATTTTATAGACCAAACAACTAATAGATTAATTTAGAAAATAATGGACAGATTAATCGACAATGAAAATAATCGTTAGTTGCAGCCCTAATTTTAACATAAACTTAAACCAACTGTAACATTTCAGTTTTTTTTTTTATTTGATTTGAGGGTTTTCAACAACTCACTTTTAGGCAAAGAAAAGGATAGTAATTTAGTAATAATATTACATGTTTTAGTTTTACAGAAAAAAAAAAAAAGAAAAAACACGTCTGGACAGGACCTAAGTAATGAACTATGTGTACACGCATTTGTATTTTTTGTTACAAAAATTGGGCATAACTGTGGCAATGAGGGAGTGGGTAAAAGGGGTACAGGGAGGGGAAAAAAAATATCACATCGATACATATACTCATCCCGCTGTTTTACAAAGATAGTCCCCCAACTCGTTCCCTCCCACCCATACAATACCAACGATGATAAAAGAAATGATACTTGGAGTAAAAAACAGCAAATAATCAATATATAATAAAATATAATACGAATTTTACAGTACACTCCGGTTATTTCTGTTGTCCTTTTTAAATCCTGAACACATTAACAGTTTTGAGTCGTGTTTTCTCTCCGCCCACGCCTCTTTAAAAAAATGACATAAGTAGTGTACATTAAAAACAAGGTCACCAACACTATTCTGTTTTGTCCTAACTCCTTTTCAGTCACTTTCAGCACATCAACTGCCTTTTGTGACAGATCAGAGCCTTTGCTTTTCACGAGGATTTCTATTTTTATCTCGATTAGATTAATTTATCTGGAGGGCAGATGTCATCTCAGTATAAAAAAAGTGAGAGATTCTCCACTGGGGTAACAAATAAACACATACAGAGCAAGAGACACGGACTATACGGTTTAACTGTGAATAATGTGAAAACAATTTGAAAAAATAAACTGGTACTAAAAAGGTACCTCACTTCTACTAAATCGGCATCCAATCTGTATTTATGCGCCAACACTGCTAATGGGAAAATTAAAAATAAAATAAAACATGAAACTGGATTAATGCATTTGTTTCCAACTGGTGCTACTAAAATTGTCTAGAGTTCCTCCACCTGACGGGACGTTGGAGACACATGGTGAGGGTGGTTCTGATTTTGGGCCTTTTGAAGTCCACTTTAATGTATCAGCCACCTCCGCTGCAGTACGTTAGGATTGTATACCGGAGGGCTGTGGGGATATTACGGTAGTTACACTAAACCCTCCCCGTTCGCCCATCTGTTAAAAACTTGCTTGCTTCTTGGATTATTTAAAAAAAATAAACATCAAAACAATCTAGTCTAGAAAACTGTTTTTTTTTTTACTGACTGAACTCAGTCAGAACTGTTGATCTCTCAGGCTGGACCACAACGGGGACCGTTAGCTGGGGTGGTGAATGGTCTTTATCTGGCGGCGGAGATTTCCTCATCAGTTCCCAGTTCGTGCTGGTGGTCGCCCCCCGGCAGCAGAACTTGTGGCGGTCCAGGAGGCGGGCGTTCCAGAAACGGTGTCGGCATCTGCGGCATTGGAATGCAGCTTGTTTAAGATGGCGGCCCCTGTGTTTCAAGGCTTTGTGTAATGAGCTGGTGCGTCTCCCACACACCTGGCACCGCAGACGGGCGTGGCGGCCTGAGTTCCTCGGCGGGTGCCGGATGGCGTGGTGGATCAGCAGAGAACCCTGCTTGGCGTATGTGGCGCTGGGGCAGATGGGGCAGGGGAAGCGCTTGATGGTCATTTCCATCGAGGTGAGCCCGGTGACTTTGACGGCGCCTCCGCTCCACGACTTCACGTTCATCACGCCGCCCTTCATCCTCAGCTGGGCCAGGAGCTTTTTCTTGTTGAGCTGTGCCTGCATTTTGCCCCTCTTCCTCTTCAGAGCCAGCAGCTTCCTGCGGGTGTCTTTGCTCAGAGGGACACCCACCAGCTTTCCGTCTCTCATGATGCTGTGGATCAGCACTCGTCTTTTTTTTTTTCTTTGCTTTTTTGTTTGTCCATGCCGCTTTTGGAAGTTTTTGGAGCGGTAGTGAAAAGGGTGCTGCAGCTGCAGCTGTTGCTGCTGTTGTTGCTGTTGTTGTTGTTGCTGCTGCTGCTGTTGTTGCTGCTGCTGCTGCTGCTGCTGTTGTGGCCCGGTCGCTCCTTGCTGCATGTGAGACGACCCGGCGTAGTTTGGACCTGATCCAGAATCATAGAAGAGCGGCGAGTATACGGAGGGTTGGGACTGGTTGACCCGCTGGCCACTGCGGTCGATGCCGTGCTGAGACAGCTTGTGGCGCACTAAGCTGTTGGAGTAGGCGAAGGCTTTACCACATACTTCACAACGAAAGGACTTCTCCAGCCCAACGCCGCCACCGTGGACAGTCTGCTGATGTGCCGTCAGGTGGAAATAGTGGCGGAAAGACTTCCAGCACACTGTGCAGGTATACAGCCGCTGAGAGGGGGTGCCAGATGTTGGAGACTTCTCTCCTTGGGAGCAGGCTGAGAAGTAGTCAGAGTTTCCCGCGGTGGCGACTTGAGTGATGGCGGCGGCGGCGGCAGCAGCAGCGGCACCTTTAATTCTCCTCCCCTGGCTGTCGATCTCACCTTTTCTGTGCAGCTTCCCGTGTCTCACTAGGCTCTGAGCGTAGGCAAACATCTTCCCGCACAGATTGCATTTGTAGTTTTTTTGACCAGAGTGCACGGTCAGATGCTTGGTGAGGTGGAAAGGCTCGCGGAACATTTTGCCACACACGTCGCAGGCGTGAGGCTTCTCCCCCGTGTGGACGCGGGTGTGGCGCCGCAGGGTCTCCGCCCTTCTGAAGCGTTTGCAACAGATCTGACAGCTGTAGGGCCGCTCCGTCCCGTCTCCCGGAGGAGCTGGGCTCCTTCTTCTCCTGACCACGCTGCTCGGGTCCCTCTTCTCTCGGGGCTTCCTCGGCCTCCTGGGCTTGGCGTGGGGCTGGCTGGGGTGGGTCAAAGGCATGGTGGAACCGTTGAGGCTGGACGTGGATGACGGTCCGCCCAGGTTACCAAACCCCAACCCCCCCAGCAGGCCTCCAATGATATCCCTCCTCTCTCCATCCCGGCCTTCTGTGTTTAAATCACAAGAGGCTGCGGCTGCAGCGGCGATGGCCGACATCGCACTGCTGGTGACCTCATCCTCCGAATCATCCAACAGGGAGGAGAGGGGGAGGTGTGGCTGCGGTTGTTGCTGATGCGGCGGAGGGTGGTGGTGCGGCTGCTGTTGCTGGCTCTGTGGGTGGGGATGAAGAGTTGGGGCTAAAGGGGCCTTACGCAGAGTTTGGTTGTTCATTTCACTGGCTAGCGAGCTCTCTGAGGGGTACAGAGACGAGGATTGTGGTCGCCTGTAGTCGTCGACCCCGCTGCTGTAGGACGACTGATTCTGGTAGCGACTTCTGGAATAATCCGTTGCATACTTCACGTCATTAGCCATTGCTGCCCCATCGTTTGGGTTTTCCACCCGGTCTCCACTGCTTCCCATTTTACTGCTGCTCGGGTTTGACGACCCGCTCCCTCCGCTGCTGGCCCGGTTTTTTGAACTCCGAGGCGGTTTGCCACAAGCACCTGAAGCAGCGTGGTTCAGTAGAGAGGTGCTCTCACGGAAGCAACGCCCGCAAGCCGGGCAGCGGAAAGGCTTCTCGTCGTGAATCTTCTCATGTCTCGTGAGTGATTCTCGACGGTTGAAGGACTTTTGGCAGATGTTGCAGACAAAAGGTCGGTTTTCTGAGTGGGTGACGCTGTGTTGGATGAGGTGACCCCTCTTTTTAAATCTCTTCCCACACTCGCCACAGCAGAATATCCTCTCTGGGCTGGGGGAGTTACAGTCTGACTTCCTGCCCTGGCTTTCTGGCGTCAAGCCGTGGCTGCGGAGGTGCCTTCGGAGGCTGGAGAGGTGGGTGAAGGTTTTACCACATTCACCACAGTGGTAAAGGGGTTCTGGTTCGGGCTGGCCAGACGAACTGTTACGGTGGCGGTCTTGGGATTTGGACTGTTGGTTACCGTTAGCTACAAGCACAGAGGTGGAGTTAGAGGAAGGAGGGGCAGACGAAGAGGAGGAGACGGTGGAGGATGACTGCTGTGAGGACGATGAGAGGAGAGAGGAATGCGGTGGCTCGCTTCCGATGCCACTTATCCCAACACCCCCAGATCCTCCTCCCACGAGGCCCGATGAGGAGCTCTGACTGTGCCCACTCGAGCTGCTGTTATGGCAGTTACTAACGCTGCTGCTGCTATGGCTGGGAACACTACTCTCCGATTTCCTCTGGGGCAGGTAGCCCGCCATCGCTTTCTTTCTCCTGCTTCCTCCACTTGAAGCCGATGAAGACGAGCTGTCTCCTGTTTTTGCATCGTCTTTAGAGAGGGACAGGTGCAGGGGCAGGGGAAGGGGAAGGCCAGCCTCCTGCTGCATTAGTGACGCTATCTGGTTAGAGGAAAGGACTGGAATGCCTTGGAAATCAAATCCACCCAGCGGGGCAGGCTGGGGAGCCGGGTGGAGAGGGTGCGGGTGGTGGGTGTGGCTGTGTGGGTGAGATAAGGCATGAGAGGTCAGCTGCTGTTGTTGCTGCTGTTGCTGCGCTGTGTGGCTGTGGCTGTGTGAGGAGTGGAGGGCGGGGGGAGGGGCCAGGCCCGAGTTTGACTCTGTGGTCCCTTGGCCCAGACCCAAGCCTAAGTGGTTGTGAGTGCCTTGCTGAACGAGGAACTGCTCCAGGCTGCTGTTGGTGGGGACGCCGGACAGGAAGTACTGGTTGGCGGCGAGCATGCAGCTGAACTGCTGGTGGAGGCTGCGGGGATCAGACTGGCCGACTAAGGGGACTGCAGTGCTGCCGGGGGGGTTATTGGAGGCTGAAGAGGAGGAGGTAGAGGGTGACGAAGTGGGGGGGCCAGAGGAGGGCTGGGGGACAGAGAGACCTGGATGCAGCGGTGGAGGCGGGGGTGCAGGCGTGACGACCCCCCCGAGGACCCCTGCGCTTCCTCCGCTGCTACTCCCACTGAAGTCAAAACGTCCCATCCCAGAGTGGAGCTGCTCCTGAGCCAGCGCCGCCTCGGCCGGGTGGAAAGGCCGCAGGAACTGGGGATACCCCGAGCTCCCGCTGCTGCTGCTACTACTGCTGCTCATCTTACTGGACTTCCTGGAGCTGTGAGACGAAGAGGACGAGTGGCTCTGATGGGAGATGGATGGGGGAGGGGCGCTCATTTTGGCGAATAACGACGAGGAGTCGGCGAAGGCATTGCTCCGAGAGCTCTGGAGGGACCCGAGGCCGAGGCCGGACAGGAGGCTTCCAGAGCCGTCAGCGGAGGGCTGGTGCTGCTGCTGGAGCTGCTGCTGATGCTGCAGCTGGACCTGCTGCTGGTGGCTCAGTTGTCGATCTAATCCGAGGCCTTTGAACTGGTGGGCCTGGTGTCCACTCAGCATCTCTAAGATGTCCATCGGGTACTTGCTGAACTGGAACATCTTCCAATACAGCTGTGGTAAAGTGCCACGTAGCCACAACTGCCACGTGCACGTTGCTGGAAACAGCAGTGACCACTTGTCAAACTGACAAGGTGGGATTTTCAGAGGTAGTCCCGACCCCCAAACGTCCAACGAACCGCTATAATCCACCAAAAGCCGATGCTTGATTTCCTTACATAAATGTATCACTAATACTGTTACTCTCCATTCAAGAGTGAAGCCTCCAAGTGCTTCTGTGGGATGTTATAATAAAAAAAAGGGTCATAAATAGGCAATAAACTAAATCATACTAAAAAACAGAGTCTGTAGTGTTTCTTTAGAGTGTTCCATAATCGTGTGCTGATTCATAAAAATCAGGTCAGCGGTCCCGTGAAGTGGAGTGTGTCCGTTATTTCAGTGGAGGGTGAACCATTGCTTCACTGCCCTTCTGTCCCCCTCATGGAGTTCTTCGGACAGCCTGAAGGACGAGAAGGAAAAAAACAAAAGAAACAATAATGTCAGTTAGTGATTCAGTGACTTGATACAGAGCAGATAAACAAACCACTTCTGCCACAGAGAGTTCAACAACACTGCATTGCTTTTTCTCTAAACCCCGGATGCTGAATGTCTCAAAGGGAACTAAATAAACAACTCTGTTTAAACACAAGCAACTGATTTAACTGAAGATAAACATATTTTTGGCAGTTTTAAATTTCGAGCTTCAGTATTCATTATTTAATAGGAGTGGGGGGAAAAAAATCAATTCACGTATGTATCACAATTTTGAAATTGATTTTTTAATGCCAGAATAAATATATTTGATTCATTTGAGTCTATGCGGAGGAAGAAGGAAGTTACCGCTTTTATTGTTGTAGGTTGCGCTACAACTGTAGAGCACCCATATACTGACATTTATGTTAAATGCATTCAAACGGCCCCGATAGAGCTGACCATGGATGGATAAAGAGAACGGAGCTGACGGGAGAGCTAGAGATGGACTTGGAGAAGTTAGAGGAAGTAGACACGTGTGACTACGTCGGGTTTTCAAAATAAGGTGTTAACAAAGGGAACTGTATATACAAAATACATATATGGAAATAAGATTGATTGGATTATATTCACCAGAAGTATAAAACATTACATGTCCCTTTATAAATTAAAAAGAAAATATCACCAATTTCTGAGGAAAATGTCTTTATTCTTTGATTTTTGGGTTGCTGGAAAAAAAATAATAAATAATTCCTGACAATGACTGATATATTTGACTTCAGGACATCTATGACTACATACATGCTGAAAATCAAACTTTTTTACTGTATTAATTTACATATTTTCCAAAGTAAAAGTCCCTAGAAGTGCATGATTTTCAATTTTTTCCCATGGTCTAGTGTTAAAAAAGTTAACAAAAAAAAAATCGAAATAATTTGTAATATCAAATCGCAATACTTAAAAATTGCAATACATATCGAATCGGCAACCAATTATCGTGATAGTATCAGATCTGGATATAGGTGAATCGTCCCAGCCCTACTATTTAACCTGACATTTAATGTTTACCAGTCCATTTACTGAGCTGATCACTTTATTGATATAAAAAAACATAATGTTCACTTTCTGTTGAGACGGTCCTCGGGCCTGTAGTTTTTTTGGTGATGTTTTATTACTACAAATTTGAAGGTTTCATTCCAAAAGGGTGGTAAGTTTCATGTATCTATTTTTCAACACACATTTCCCCAGAGAAAATTAAGTGTAACCGTGGTCACCACATCCAAAACTTTGTGGCTAAAAATACATGCATGTTGACAATGTCCGACTCTAGCTAAGAGGAAATTGTGTCACTGCCTTCCGTCTTTATACTGAATACCCACTCAGAGGGGTGGGAAGTAAGGAAATCTTGGAAAGCACTCTGCCTTTTGATTGTTTGTTCAACCTGGTATAACGTTATTCTTCAGCTGGCTTTTCTAATATCAGCCAGCTTGAACCCAATGAACCCACAGCTGCTGTGAATTTATAACTCCACTTTGTGCAAGGTGTTTTCTTCACGTTCTTTAAAATATCCAAAATAAGAATACAGTCTTGTTGCATAATGTGTCTTTCTTTGCGATATGAGAGAGCAGTTTTAATCACACTAGTGTTTAGTTAATAAATGCATTATTAAAGACAAAGCTGACATAAACTAAACACAGCAGCAAAAAAGAGATATGCAAATGCAACTTCCATCCACTGTTTTCCATTTATGGAACTGAAATGTTGGTGCAATAATCAGAACACATTACTTTAAAGTGTTGAAGTGCACTATTTGACTGGTATTTGCATCTTCACCCCGTATAGACAATAGTGAGAGTGGCAGACAGATCCTAGAGAGGGAAAAGAAATGAGAGTGGTGGCTCAAAATGCCACCCAACTCCTGTCCAGCTCCTGCTGGATAACATGGCTGCCCGTCGCCTCCAACACACACACACACACACACACACACACACACACTGACACACACACAGACTGCTAAATGCCAGATAAAAAAAGGTGGTCTGGTGGACAGTGTCTTTATGTGCAGGAGGAAAACAGGCTGCTGAGAATCAACATTCAAACTCAGCGAATCCCTTCAGTCAGAAATGTAATCTGATATTTAGAAATGTTCAATTAACTTCACAGATTATGTTCCTGTTTTGATCTCAAAAGGTTTTTTTATAACCAATTAGGGAGAAAATGCATTCATGCAAATATGGGTCACAACATGGAGCAGTAGCTTGATACTGTTAACCCGTCAAAGAAAGAAGTACTTCACTACCAATGTGGAAATTGATGCTTCTAGTGTCTGATGTAACTCTTACCATTGGACACCTTGAGCATTTACAACTGATTACCAGTTAGAAAATATAACATCTGCCTTGATGATAACTGTCAGTCTAAAAGAAGAGTAATCTTCTTTTAATAATACTGCAGTTTTGATCCAAAACAAGATAAGAAATATATATAAAGTATATGCAACATGACAACAACATGCACCTGGCTTAAGATCAAAAATCACATTATTAATGACACCTCACACTCAGGAGCAACAAGCAAGCAGAATAAAGTTTTGTGACCAACCACTCATTTAAGTTAGAGCTATATTTTATAAAACACAGTCCAGTATCTGGTTTAAGGGGACCGTACACATGCCGCGTCTTTTGCATGCTCAAATCCATTGTTGTCAATATAGACGCGCGGCAGGCTCAAAGGCGAGAGCGTCGCCCCAAGCATCTATTTTTCAGATAAAAATAGTTTGCTACAGCGCACACCGCATGTCATGTGACGAGTAATGACCAATCACAGCCGGCAGATATCTTTTCTTTCTTCTGTAAATATCAGTCTACAGTAAATTTATGGAGGGGAAGTTAATCGTTTTACTGCAGGGCTACCAAGAGCTTTATAATCTGTCCCACAGACTATTTTTCTGGCTTCACTCTTTCTGTCCAAAAACGTCACAACATCCGGTTGAAAGGTCAACCAGACTGACAAATCGAGCAATAAAGCTACTGAGAAGGATTTACGATGCTGGAAAACCATTTATCTTTGTTATGACTTTTAGTTTAGTCAGTGAGGCTTCCTGCGACATTACCGCAACTTCATCATCGTCATCGCAGCAAGCAGATTTTGGTTGCTTAGTAACGGCAGGCGAGTCAGTAGCGCAACTTCCGATTTACCTTGGATAAAAGGATGAAAGCAGCATTTTCCACGCGTTTTTAGACGCAGCATGTGAACGGCCCCTTTATGCTGTCTATATCCAGAATTCATACAAGCATGGTGTCACATAACATCTCTGAGGCCGTGGGGACTAACCACTGCAAAGACCGGTAACAGGTCTTGGCCTGGTTTGGTCAGAATCAGTGCTCAAAAGTTGAATACTGCTAATTCGTCTGCAAAGATAATCATACAATGACACATTCTTTACGATAAGAAAAGATGCTTCTTTCTCTCACTGTATGTAACAACCTGCTGCTTTTTCTACCTGAACAAAACTTCAGCATAAAAGCGCTGAACAGAAACAATTTAAGACTCATGTTCTTGTGTGTCTGTCTGTCCTGGGTGACATATCTTTTTTTTTTTTTTTAAAGAATGAGGTTAACTCTGCTCTTAATTCTGACCTTCCTCTGGCACTCGACATGAACAGCTCTCCCCTGAGACAGAAACCAGAGAAGCCAAACATCCTCATATGTGCCGTCACATCTGCGTACAGTATGAAGCTTGGCAGAGCGACTCTGTGGGCTCATAACGTGGGCTGATCCTGTATCTGCAGAATATTCAGATACAGCAGTAATAAAAATCACAAAACCATAAATTAATGCTGATTTCCTTCTGAACAATATTGAAATTTGTCTATTTGTATGTGTGAAATGTTCCTCAGAAAGCTCATTAATGCTACAAGATGATGAACCACAAGGACAAATCGAGAAAAAAGATGCTTCTGTTCACCACACACACGCTTCTATAAAAATATCCACTCATAAAAGCGGTTTCTTATAATCCTGAGATAATTCTAGGAATCAGATTCTCAAGGAAAACAAATCATTTTGAACAGAAATACAGTAGAGCTGCAGCCCGCTTAATCAACTCACAAAACAAACATTTGTCAACTATAACTTTTACAAAAATCACACTCTAGTCCAAACTCAAACCACAAAACAAACTTCTGCTGCTGCTGCTGTCCAGCTACTTGGTACAAAAGCAAATTAATCTATATTCTGCTCAGTTACCAGTTTGTCTAACTGGGACGGCCTGAAATAAACGGCACCCAGCTGAGTTAAAGACCAGTTATAACCCAACTAGGTTTGTAATTTAATGAAGTAAAACATACACACTTAACAATAACAATCTAATAAGCTACAACACAAAGATAAAAATGACTGAAAGCCCTAGTTTGTACTTTAATTTGTAACCCATCTGAATTTCTTATTGATGCTTTCTCTACCAGGTCTCTTACACTAGTAAAAAAAAAGGCAATGTAGTAAACGTTGAAGAGTGCATTATGGAGAAAACCTTTTGAAGAAAAATGACCTTAAATCAACGTTATCTGTAGCATCAGTATCAGCGACCAAAGTACAGCCTCTTAACAGTCTGTATCGGTAAATAAACTGATCCGTTTCAGAGACACATGCTCAGTAAACATCTTTCTCTGTGACTCTTATCCAACATGTGAAAAAAAAAAAACATGCACAACATGTCAAATCACAGCTTCACTGTGCACAGCAGGTTTCTCAATTTTCAGGTCCCAGAAATCTCCTGACGAAGACAATTACAGAGCTGTCAAGCTGTCATGTGAAATGAAGTATGACATACCGCAGAGGAGCTCAACACGGATTCTAGTGCAATAATAGCGTACATTTCTACTGGTCACAATGTTTTAGAAATGTCCTTGGAGTTTTTTTAAAGGATACTCTTCAGTATAAATTGAAGGGGTGTAAGAAAATATCGATACACATGAGTATCGCGATATTATGTTGTGCGATACTGTATTGTATCTATCTGCAGCTATTCGATATTTCGGAGGTTGTAGTCGGCTCAGTTTTAAAGTTAGAGTGAAGATACTGGCATCATATGAAACTACACAACCTAATGAATCAATTGGTACCAACCATGTCTAGCTTGTCAAGAAGGAGGCTAAATAGCGCTCAAAGTTATGCTAAATTTTGGCATGGCCATTTTCGAAGGGGTCCCTTGACCTCTGACCTCAAGATATGTGAATGAAAATGGGTTCTATGGGTACCCACGAGTCTCCCCTTTACAGACATGCCCACTTTATGATAATCACATGCAGTTTGTGAGCAAAAAACACGCAGTTTTTTTTGTATTTGTGTTTTTGTGTAAAATTATTGATTTCTTAAGTAAGTAGCCGTGTATTAAGTGGGATAATGTACAGCTAGCGGGTCGGGGTGCGGTATCCTGTCGAGGTTTATTTCACAACAACGACCGGCTCGCTGTACATTATCCCTTACATATTGAATCGTTAACCCTGTATCATGATACATATCGCCAGATTCTTGCCAATACACAGCCCTAATATGTTTATATTATGTCTATTTTTTGTTTATAGCTTACATTGTATATTGGTAAAATTTCAATTTTTTTTATTCTTATTTTATTCTAACATTTTTAACTATTCTATTGTTATTTGTTACTGCTTATTTGCACCAACAAACCAAAGCAAATTCCTAGTGTATACCTGATACACCTGGCAATAAACAAGATTCTGATTCTGATTAATGAATTGGTTTATCTGATGCACATATCTACATTAATTTCATGGCATACTACTGACAATTACATGAATGACTTATAAGTACTCGGATCAGAATTCAGCTTCATCCAGTTGTATTGATGCTCCAACATTAGCGACAAAATATCTGAGGATCCCGTTTTTAAAATCAATCAAACAGAAAGGTGCATATTTCTCTTTAAGTTACAAATGAATTTTCTTGCAAAAAGTAGGCAGCAACTTTTGCAGATTAGAGGAAAAAAGTGTGCATCTTATTTGGAAATAACCTTCTACACACACACATACACACATAAACAGCCAGTGGGGTCATCAGTTAGTGTGAGCTGCTGTTTCTGCATCAGTGTTTTGTAAAAAAAAGCATGCTCAGATATGTGCAGAGTTTAGAATGACATCTTATCTGAATCTCCTTTAAAGGTCTCATATCATGCTCATTTTCAGGTTCATGCTTGTATTTTGGGTTTCTACTAGAACATGTTTACATGCTTTAATGTCCAAAAAAAACATTATTTTTTCTCATACTGTCTGTTTGAATATACCTGTATTCACCCTCTGTCTGAAACACTCCGTTTTAGTGCATTTCAACGGAAGGGCAACGGAATTGCGTTGCTAGGCAACAGGTGTTTACATCCTTCCAGCTGATGTTATTTACATACACTGCAACAGGAAATAAACTGGAACACGTTTAGAATGTTTACGTTTAAAACTCTGAAATGGTCTAAATATTGTATATTTGTGACATCACAAATGGACAGAAATCCTAACGGCTTGTCTCAAACGCTCAGTTTCTGAATACGGGCTGTGTGTGTTTCACCATGGATTAAGCGTTTCGATACTTTCACAGTATTTATATACCACTTAAACCTGCTTTATAATATAAAAGCCATGAAAATGTCACTTTTTACAATATGGGACCTTTAATTTCGGGGCATACTACTGACAATTACATTAATGACTTATAAGTACTCGGATCAGGACAAAATATCTGAGGATCCTGTTTTTAAAATCGATCAAACAGAAAGGTGCATGTTTCTCTTTAAGTTACGAACGTATTTTCTTGCAAAAAGTAGGCAGCAACTTTTGCAGATTAGAGG
This sequence comes from Sebastolobus alascanus, assembly GCA_916701645.2. Classification (NCBI taxonomy): domain Eukaryota; kingdom Metazoa; phylum Chordata; class Actinopteri; order Perciformes; family Sebastidae; genus Sebastolobus; species Sebastolobus alascanus. The sequence continues at coordinate 1,152,942 of CAKAOJ020000179.1, forward strand.
AAAAAGTGTGCATCTTATTTGCGAATAACTTTTTACACACAAACACATACATACATACACAGCCAGTGGTGTCATCATATAACTAACTATAAGACAGACACACTGCATTATACTATTACATTGCACTACTATATCATACATTATAATATACTCTGCTATATATTAATATACTCTGCTATATTGCACTACTATTTGCACTATTTGCACCATTGGCACACTGTCACTTCACTGCTGTACTTACGTTATCTTATATTTATTTTATTTCACTTTATTCTATTTGATTGTATCTTTTTTAAGGCGTATTGGTGTCGGGACTTGTTGTCTAAGCTACTGGATGCCTAAATTTCCTTCGGGATCAATAAAGTATCTATCTATCTATCTATCTATCTATCAGTTAGTGTGAGCTGCTGTTTCTGCATCAGTGTTTTAGCAAAAAAGCATGCTCAGATATGTGCAGAGTTTAGAATGACATCTTAGCTGAATCTCCTTTAAAGGTCTCATATCATGCTCATTTTCAGGTTCATGCTTGTATTTTGGGTTTCTACTAGAACATGTGTACATGCTAAGTCTAAATATTGTATATTTGTGACATCACAAATGGACAGAAATCCTAACGGCTTGTTTCAAACGCACAGTTTCTGAATACGGGCTGTGTGTATTTCACCATGGATTGAGTGTTTTGATACCTTCACAGTATTTATATATCCCTTAAACCTGCTTTATAATATAAAAGCCATGAAAATGTCACTTTTTACAATATGGGACCTTTAAACCCACACTTTTTAATGATGCAGCTTAGGGAGGAGAGCACAAGTGACAAACAGAAGCTAATTAGTCTAAACAGTTAGTTTGACATAAGGAGGATGAGGAGGGTGACTGCATGTTGTGTTTCCATCTTACCGGCTGATCCACAGGTCTGGAGCACCCTGGGGGGGGGGGGGGGGGGAACTGTCCGCTCTCTCCGCCGACAACCGGTGACTTTAGGCGGACAGTCTGGAACAGATGAACCCGGGTGATCGAGCAGGTTAGACGGATACAAATTACTGCTCAGCTAGCATCCATCAATCACTCAAGCTAGCTTATCAACTTTAACGGTCGTGAAATAACAGTATTTAAAAACACTGGCACCTATATAATGTTTTAAATTAATCTATAATGTGTGTAACATTGTTATAATAGTGATAAATATAATTAAAGTGTCATAAATTAGGTAGCATAGCTTAGCAGTTAGCATTGTTAGCATCTTAGCTTAGCGGTTAGCTTCGGAAGCTAGCTAATTAGCCAACTGCTACAAACGGCTTTTTGTTTTTGTTTGGTTTTTTTACCTTTTAGGTGCAAAAGAAGCTCAGAAACGCGGGAGTAAAAGCGTGAGAACACGGAGAGGGGAGAGCTCCGTGAGGTCCGGGTCCCTACTGCCTGTCAGCGGGGCCTTTTTCTTTCTCATCCGTGGAAAAACACCGTGAGAGGCCCGGCTCTCCATCGGCTGCTTTTTCACTCACAAAAAACTACTTCCGCTCCCCGGGTCCCGATGAGTCCATTGTCTCGGTGCTGCAGCTCCACGGGCTCGTCTTCACCCAAACCGAACCTTTGTTTTCTTTCCGTCGTGTGTTTTTCCCTCCTTCTTTTCCTTCCTCGGCTGCTTGGGCTGTTTGTTTTCCGCCCCGTGTCAGATTCAGGTGTCCCCCCCCCTCCGTTACACGACGGCTCCTCCGGTGCTGCTGCTGCTGCGAGCGTTAAAATGGTAGTTTCCTGTCTGCATAATGGTTCCGGGTAGAGCCCGGTACAGGTCGGACCACCAACACCGCTGCTCCCGCTCACAAACACACACACACACCTAGAACCCGACGTTTGCAAAACATGGATTCAAAACCAGCACGATGCTCATGAATAAATAAATGTGTGAGTGTGTGTGTGTGTGTGTGTGTGTGTGTGTGTGTGTGTGTCTGTGTGTGTGTGTGTGTGTGTCTGTGTGTGTGTGTGTGTGTGTGTGTGTGTGTGTGTGTGTGTGTGCACGCATGTTTTCACTCCATTAAAAGAGATATCACAGTTCACTCTGACACTGAAGTGTGTGTGTGTGTGTGTGTGTGTGTGTGTGCGCGCGCGCGCGCGTGTGCACGTGCACGCATGTTTTCACTCCATTTAAAAAAGATATCACAGTTCACTCTGACACTGAAGTGTACGTGTGTTTGTATGTGTGTGTTTTCACACTAAGTGTGTGTGAAATGTTAATGAGTCAATTAAGGATATCATTACGGCGCATGCTGCATAACATTAGAAGGTGTGAGCGTGTGAGCGTGTGTGCGTGTGTGTGTGTGTGTGTGTGTGCGTGTGTGTGTGTGTGAGATGCATGTGCTGCTGTTTGCCTGCCTACTGCCTAATTTGCATTCAATTAAAGTTGTCATTGTAGTACAGTATTTCTGCATGCCGCTGACGTGTGTGTACGTGTGTGTGCGTGTGTACGTGTGTGTGTCTGTGTGTGTGTGTGTGTGTGTGTGTGTGTGTGTGTGTGTGAGATGCATGTGCTGCTGTTTGCCTGCCTACTGCCTAATTTGCATTCAATTAAAGTTGTCATTGTAGTACAGTATTTCTGCATGCCGCTGACGTGTGTGTACGTGTGTGTGCGTGTGTACGTGTGTGTGTCTGTGTGTGTGTGTGTGTGTGTGTGTGTGTGATGCATGTGCTGCTGTTTGCCTGCCTACTGCCCAATTTGCAATTCAATTAAAGTTGTCATTGTAGTACAGTATTTCTGCATGCCTGCTGACATGTGGGTGTGTTTGAATGAATGTGTGCAACCAGCTGTTTACTTTGAGTTTGGTATAGAGACAAAAATTGTGAGAAAGCAGAGAAAAAAAGACATCTTTTTGGCTACACTTGTGCATGTATGTGTTCCTGCATGCACCTGTAATACATAGTAATACACCTGTTAGATTTTATTTTTATTCCATGTTGTGAGAATAAACATTGGGTCATATTCTGTATAAAAACACAGAAAAAACAAAGCCTTAATAAAGTCCTAAGAGCTATTATTAAAGGGTCAAACAGCAAAAAAACTAGCCAGAAAACCATCTATTGATCCTGAGAGGTTTGGTGTGATTCGCCCGTCTACTCTCCCCCTACAGCCATAAAAGTATTGATCGGTTGATTGGATTTCTTTTGTTTTAGTGTAGGGTTGCCTTTCACTCCCCTTCTCCACTCATCACAAATCTATACAGTCATATAAGTCAGTGATTGTCAAAGTGGACCAGGTGTCTGCGAAATAATTTGCTATAAATTATAAAATTGTGCTGTATCATTAAAAAGTACATATCTAGCAGCAATAAAAACAAGCATATTGTGTTCATTACTCCCAACCACGTTAGAAACTCTGATATGATTATGACACACAGCAATAAGTTCACTATTTTTATGTTGAAGCACTAGCTGAAAGTCAGCTCTAGACTGGTAAGTTTAAAGATCTGGGTTTATTAGGACTATGCCACTATTTAGGTTGAAAAGTTTTAGAATACAAATTGTTCCAATGACATCTAAGAGTACAAATGGTAGTAAACATTATGCTTAATCAGTGTTGCGATTAAGAGGAGGTCCTTGGAACATTTTCTCCCCTGTAAGGGGTTCCCAAAACATTTTGAGAACCCCTCCTGTAAGTAATATCTAAAACCAGGGAGAGTAGACAGCAGTGAATCTGGGCCCGCCTTAATAACGTTGGTCTTTCTCCTGTAATTTCCTCATTTTCTTAATTAAAGACCGTCATGAATTTAATCATTTGGGGGGAGTGGTTGGGAGGAGAGGTGTTGTTCCCCTGTGCGGAGCCTCAAATTGCTCCCTGGGGTGCAGAAACACAGGGAGGCGGGGCTGATTTCAGAAACACAATAGTTGGTTTAACACACACACACGCTTAATTTTGTTCCACTCACAGACTCCCACTGAAACCAGCAAGGATCTGCTGTATACTGTACTTTGAACCGTTCTGTTACCGACTGAGATGTTTCCACAGCACAGAGCGTATCGAAAACTGCTGGCATTGAATGTCTGGTCTGATTGTTTTGTTTACTTATTCTCTTATTACATATAAGGCGGACCGGAATGCTCAGACCGTTGCCATGGTAATCAACGTCCAAATCAGTATTTGAATGCTTTATTTTTTGCGTTATATGTAAAATAAGTGTGTAATAATAATAATGTATAAATCCCCAAATAGCCCATGAAATAAGGAATAATCCCACAACATTATTCATTATTCACATTCAAAATTAATTAGTTATTCTGTGTAGAGGTGCATCTGTGTACAGTATCGGCACTGAAACGGTGGAGATGGAGACAGACAGACAGAAGAACATGTCGCGTTGCACCGCAAATCTTCGAATGATATAATCTAAAAATAGTCTTAAAAATACTTATTTTGTCTGATCAACAGTCCAAAACCTAAAGATATCCAGTTTACAATAATGAAAAAGCAGCAAATCCTCACATCTGTTGAATTATCCGTTAATCAACTTCAATGTGAGTCTGAAACTAAAAAAAACAAACAGAAAGAGTCACATCATTCATCACAAAAGACACAGACAACATTTAGTGGGATTTTTTTTTATTGTTATTATCAATTAAACAGTATGGTTTCTACAAACGCAAGAATTGATCACCGATAACAAAAGGGTTGCACACGTGTGAGACCTTTGTTTGGATATTCTTGGAAATAGACATATAAGGGGATGTAATAAATAAATGTATCATACAATTTGAGGTATGCAGAGTAGCTTTGAGAATACAAATATGCCCATGCCTCCCCCTCCCAGTGGTTAACACACTCATACACACAACCGCGCACACACACACACACACACACACACACACATACATACATACATACAGGCACACAGGTTTTATCAGGGGAGCAATTAACTGAACATGGATTACAACATCTGTATCAGACCTTTGAAGGTATGAGGAGAGATGAGACATTAAAAATACAACTGAATTTTCACGTGTCATTTACATTTCCCCCCCTTTTTTTTGCCTCTTTCTCTTTTAAAAGTTAATGAGATGTTTTCATTGTAAAAACCACAGAGCGTTTCCAGTCCTGTCAGCCAAAGGCAAGTCACGATACATTCTCCTCCACGGCCCACTTCAGCAACAACTGCTGCTGCTGCTGGCGCTAATAAAAACACACACTGCAATGCAGCGCTGTTAATACTGTACCTTTTGTGCCCTTTAAAGTTCTGTTAAAATGAGCGGGTTGTTCATGGAAAACAAATCGCCTTTTGCAGATACATATTTAGCAGCGACACAAACTCAACCGAGTGATTTGTGACGTCACAAACGACCCACTCAGCTGTTTCACTTCTACTCAAATACCAAAAACTTGACACAATATAAGCCTTTACATTTTCAAATGTTTCAAAAGTCCTCGCTTTGGTGAACGTAGCTCGACAAGAAAAGCTGTGATTGAACAATGTCCCTTTTTTTATGTTTAAATTAAACGACAGGCCTTTTTAAATTTCATCACAAGTTGATATGAACACGTAACGACCGCGAGTCGGGTCTTTAAATCGCCTTCATGAGCTGAAGACACGACCCGACGGTTGGTCAAAAATGAGGTTCAGCATTCCTAAGAAGAAGAAGAAGAAGAAGAAGAAGAAGAAGAAGAAGAAGACACTGAGAGAGTTACACACACGGGCACACAAATTAAAACAGACGAATGTACATTTACAAACATACACGCCGTGACATCATAAGTCAGCACTATGACATCATCAACACTGGCTTCTGACATCGTCATGCGGTTCGTCTTTTCTCTTTGATTGCATCAGCTCTTTTTTTTTAATACAAATGTTTTTTTTTTGTTGTTTTTTTTAATTCCACTAGAAAGTTTGAATATTGAAAATCCAGGATTATACATTAAAATTCACAGAGATTAAAAAAATAAATACATGTTTAAGTAAAAGAAAAAAAAATAATCATGATAAGAGCGTTCAGCGTCTGATCAAGGGGGAATCTTTACACGTGTGATCCATTAACATTAAAATGAGCACATGTATCGTAGGAAAACTGGCAGGAAGCTTCGCTCAGTAATCAATCATGTCTGTCTGTATCGAGGGGAAGCTGAAAACCTCAATCAAGGCATCACGAGTCCCTTAAACCCCATAAAGGGGAGATCCAGCCTGAAAGGCTAGAAGGTCCATCTCACAGCCAGAAAAAAAAAAAAAAAAAAATTTACAAAATATGGCCAACCTTTTCTCCCGCGACAAAAAAGTAATGGTGTGATTTTACACGTTGCACAAAAGTTCCTTTTGCTTTGCAGATTTTCCTCGCATGTTTATATTTTCTCTCTACACAAAAAGAAAACATATGCACAAGCATGCCTCCCGACACGGACACGCAGAGGAAATGGAAATGAGAAGCAGACACTGTACAGAGCACAGACACACAAAGTTAATTCGGTATAGCCCTTGGTGTGAAGTGTCCATTGCCCTCCCCCCCCACCCCAACCCACCGCCGCGCCTCGCAACCCGTCTGCCCCCCCCTCCCTTCATACGAGGTGAGCAGCTCAACTTGCAGGTATAACGTGGAAATCGTAGAAGCACGTGAGGGTTCGTTGAGAACCCTCGACTCTCTACTAAACTCACAATGAACAGTTTAAAACAGTGTTTCAGGGATGTTTGGTCAGTCTGCATGAGGTTAGTTCTTCTTCATGAGCGGTCCAATTCCAAAACCTTTTTTTTACTCATTAGTACGCAAAAGGGTCACAGCACAATGTTTCATAGATGATATACACCCACTGTACAAAGTTAAGCTAAAATCATACTGCAGAGTGGAGTTTGCTTTTAAGGCCCGGTCACTCCAGAAAGTGGCACAACAGAATTAATCTGCACGTCAGATATAGTGAGTACTGGCAGGGCTAGTTGGTAGACTACTGTAGCTAACGAGCTAACTGCTAACACACTAGCAAACAGGGAACATGCTAGCGCTAGTCAACCACAATAGCTCTTTCAGTTTTCTCTCTACTCGGCCATTTCTGTCAATAAAGTTTGTTTCATTGAAGAGGGATAGAAAGGTTTCTGAACTGGTCATTTCTAGAAGGGAGCCTGAAAATTGAAAAATCTGATTTGAGATCTGCAAAAACTCTTGCAAAACTGCCCAATGACAATTTGAGGTCAATGCCTAACCTTAACAATCTTGCGATAGTTCCCCCAGTTTGTTTTTTGCTAACTGTCAGGTAGCAACCTCGTTAGCAAACGGGTTCAAACAATTCAATCAATTAATTGCAGCAATGTCATTGAAATGTTGCCGTTTAAATGCTGGTGTGACTGGGCCTTTATGACAGCGGCTTGTGTCGATGTCGGGTCTTGTTTTTACCTCAGAATGGTTTATATTTTATTTCTATCTAGTAGTAAATTGAGCCATAAAGGCAATCAAGTGACAGCTAACTGTACTTGGTTCGATTATTTTTTGCAGAGAATGTTTTACTTTCATGATAGTCCAATCACAACTAGAGAAAGGTCACATTTCCAGCCTTTAAAGTTACAAACTGGCTGGCTAAAGGATAAATATGTTTGAAACCAAGTATACACAACAGGGCTCAGTAATGTTAATACTATTATTATCAGGTTAATTTCATACAAAAGCAACTTGTTTGGTTTTAAATACTTTTTTCATAAATACAAAGACAAGCAAACCCGTCTGTCTCTGCCTCAGCGCTCTCCGTCATCCACAGTGGATTCAACGACAGATGAATCTCTGCCAGAGCTCTCGAGGACTCAGAGGACAGTGCAATAAAACTCAAGGACAATTCAACAAATTTGACTCAGCGGGTATCCTTCAATAAAAGTCACAGCGAATACCCAGCAGCCTTTAAACTGCACTCGTATGATATTTTTTGCTCTTCTAAAGTGGACATTTCTGTCTTCCCTTTTCAAAGAATGGCTGAATATTCTCGTTTTCAACACACAAAGTGACGACTGGAGAAAACCGATTGGCTAAACTCACGATGAGATTAATGTCATCCACCACTTTTTGTGTTGTGAAGGGGAGGGGGGGCCTGTTTGTGCAGCTCTGTGAGGCAGCCAGCTGAGATCAAACCTCTTTTTCCTGCTCTTCTTCCCACTAAATGCCTCTTCAGCTTCTTTACAGCGTCAGCCTTCATCTCTCTACTCTCTCTCTTCATCTTCCTCTCTCTTGACCTCCCTCGTCCTCTCACACTGTCACCTCGTTCTTACTCCCAGTCCGCAGTCCCTGCACTCCTCCGCCTCCGGGGATGAAGTGCAGCTGTTCGATGGTGTTCTGCCTCTTGTTGGCGAAAGCCATCCGTCGGGCGTTGGGGTGGCCTCCCCCGCCTCCCCCGCCGCCGTGGCCCCCGTGGGGGTCCCAGCCGCCGTGCATGCCCATCCCGGCGGAGCTGCGTTCGCGGTCACGGTCGCGGTCACGATCACGATCACGGTCACGGTCACGGTCGTGGTCGTGGCCTGGCGTCGGGTGGGAGTTCATCTTGATCATGTGGTGGCGCTCCATGGACGGCGTGACGCAGATGTTCTGCTGCGACTGGGTCTTCTGGTGGTGGCTGAGCCGGCCCATGGTGGGCACCATCCCGCTGCCTCCCCCTCGGTCGCCTCCTCCGCTGATGATCAGGCCCATCATCAGCCGGTCCTCCAGACGGTCAGGTGAGACCAGAAGCCTTTCATGGGACCTGGAACCACAGACTTGTTTATCCTCTCTGCGTTTACAATGCCCTGAATAACAGCTTCATATTTGGCCTTCAAGACTCGGTGATAATTCAGTATTATCATCTATTATCATTATTATATTAACAAATCACTTCACAAAATATTTTTTTTTCTAAATTATCTCAAACAAATTGTTTGTTTTTTGCATTCAGTGTAAATGTGTTATTTTCTCCTATTCTAAAATGGTGTATTTGAATATTTCTGCATACTAGGGTCCCTAAACAGTCTTGAATTACATAAATTGGGTATCACTGTAAAGCTGAGACTCTTGTGGATCCAATGTGCCCAACTGTATTCATGTGTGATGATGTTAGTCCCCACAGTAGCCATTTCATATAGTGAAACCATTTTTTAAATTTGAGCTCATGGTATAAAATGAGCTGTTGTGACCTCTAGGATAATCACAGCCTCATGAAACCCCGTCTGCAAAACCCCGTTTATCAGTGATGTATGCCAGTGATGTGGTTGAAAGCTCCAGAACGAGCAAGCAAGTGGACCTTGAGTTGAGATTGTTTTGTCAAATGCTGTTTCCAAAGTCAAGAATGAACTGAAGAGCTCAATGTCGAACTTACTAGACTCGTAAAAAAAGTCATACGAGATAAAAGGTTTTAAAATTGTACTTTCACCTCGTCGGACATAAAATCTTAATGAAACTATTCTGCTCTTGACATTTATTAAACATTGAACTCTCTTTGCTCTCATTATCTCCTCTCATCTTTCATCTTTAGTGTTTCATCTGCTCTCCCATCTCGTATCTCACCTGCGGAGCGTCTGCGGGTTGGGGCCCCTGCTGGTGCTCATCATGGCTTTGTAGTATTGGTGTTGCTGGTTCTTGGACAGGCGGGACAGCGTGTTGCCCTCCCCGAGCAGCTGGTCTTGGGAGCGGACGCGGCGCGGCGGCCTGTCGAAGGAGGGGCCGGCGTACGGCGTCTGGGCGGGCAGCGGGTACGGGTTCGGGGTGGAGGGGATGTGGAGGCGGGGCCGGGAGCCGTTGAGGGGCAGCGTGCCCCTGGATCCCAGCGTGTAGTCGCCCCCCCACGGCAGGTAGTGCTGCGAGGAGTAGAAGGAGGGCGGAGCGTTGGTGGAGCGACGCTTGGAGTTGTAGTAGCTGGAGTACTCGTCAAGTTCTTTCTCTGGTTCAGCAAAAGAGAGAAAGAAATGTGTAACATGTAAATAGGGCTGCAACTAAAGATTATTAGCAGTGGGTAGAAATGGAGCAAATATGATTAAAAAAAGTTATTTTTATAAAACGGCCACTATATCCTGACAGTAGTGCATGAGAATGATGAATCTGCAAAAAAATCATGGTCCTCTGAGTCCTCCGGTGCTCCTAACGGCATCTGCAAGATCTCAGGAGGAAAACAACCAGTAAGGGCTGATCTGGAGTCTGCCGTCCAGCTGCCATCTATGAGAGCCAGCTGTCAATCACTCGCGAACTCCATTTAGGACTCATTCCTGCAGTGCTCTATTGCATGAGGCATTAACACATAAAGGTAAAAGAGAAGCCCAAGAGCAAAGAGGTAAGAAAGTTTGATGTGAGAAGAATGAGATGGGTCGCTTTAAAGTGACATGAAAATAAAGAAGCAGAGACAGAGTAAAGAGAGAAGAAAGAGACGTGGATTGAACGGTTAGTGAGCTTCATTAATAGTGAAATACAGTGTTTCTGCTCTATAGCCTGAGACCGCTTTAATCTTCAAAGCATTTCCATGGAAGCAGCTCCCCAAGAGCCAATTTAAACCTGACCTTTAACCAGCCACCTCTCTGCCTCTTCCTCCCCTCTCGCCTTGTCTTTTCCCCCTCCTTTCTCCTCCCCTCTGTTTCCTCCTTTGTCTCTTTCCCTCTCTCTCTTTTCCCGGTCTCATTTTTGTACCGCTATCTCCTCTCGCTGTTTGTCTCATGTCCTCTCTCCCTCTCTGTGTTTACTCCCCTCCTGTAAGGCCAAATTATCTGGAGGTTTCTCCCCCGGCTGCCGAGCGAAGACAAAGCCGCCTTTATCAGTGTCCTTTCTGCAGCTCCGTATGGGGAACTTCATCAAAAGGACCAGGTTTCATACAACGGCTGGCGAGAGGCTGCGGGGGCTTTCTCTGTGTCACAATAACGACGTTTTACTTTCCTTTTGAAGAGGTGTTCCACGAAAACTGACATTCACGATGACAAAGCACACATTAAATAATCAAATACTGCTTTGCTTTTAGTGTCACTGGTTGATTCAGTGCAACAGTGATTCAGGCTGGATCTGGTTTACAGTTTTCTGGTGAAGCCATCAGCGCCTGGTAGCTCTACTCTCAAAGGAAGTGATGTTTTTGGTTGCTTTGCAACAAACAGAAAACGGAAGAACTGGGTAAATATGTAACTGGGTACTGTACTGGGTTGAATCCAAATTTCCACCCTCTGAACTTCCATCACACGTACTACGACGTACTTTATGTGTCCTTTTTATCATAAACATTTTAACTAATAGATACCACCATGAAACTTCCCCAGTTGATTACTGACATTAAGAAAATATTTTTTTTTTATTACAAGTTTTCTGAGAATGTGATGTTCAAATATGCAAATGAGACATTATCTAACGCTAACTTTGGGTCAATTTAGGAGAAATCTACAGATGCAAATAGACAAAGTAGTAAAATAAACACCTAAGTAGAGCATGAAAAATCAATGTTTTTGCCTGTAGTGTCTCGCCTTAAGGATATGATGTAATCTTTCGACCTGGTGTGGTGAAGTTTGCAGTTTGCACCCCACGCAGACTCTCCGGATTTGTCCGCAGAAAGTCAAGGCGCACCTCAGGCTCCTTTTGGACTTGTTTGTTTGCCACTTGCAGAATCTCTCAAACAAAAAATACATCATTCCAGGGGTGAAAGTAGGCCGGTACGGTCCGGTACTCTGTACCACTAAAAGATTCAGCGCCGGAACGCAGTACTGGGAAGAAGGGACAGCAGCTGCCTCCCAAAACCACATAAAACACGTCACGATCGCATTTCAACAAGAAAACACACCTGCTAACGTTAGGTCAACATATGCAATCATGCTTTTTTTTTTAAACGTATATCTATGTTGTAACTATAAAAACATAGTTTCTAAAATCTGGTTATATTTCTAATAGATGTGCAGAAACATAGATGTCTATAAATTGATTTATTGCACAGCTTTGTTGAATACTCGATTCTGATTGGTCAATCATGGCGGTCTACGGTCTGTTATTTCTTCAAAGCAGATTGTTGCTATGTATAACAGACCGCTGCTATTGGCGCAATTCTGATGTCGGACCCTGGAGGACCGTTTCTGTGTCAAATTATTGATTTCTTTAGTAAATAACCGTGTAATAAGCAGGATAATGTACAACTAGCGGGTCATTGTTGTGAAAGAAACCCCTTCAGGGCGATGCAAGATCCCTCTGCTTCGCGTCGGTTTCTTTCCCAATGACCCGCTAGCTGTACATTATTCCTTACCCGTTTGTGTTGAGGTGGTGTAATTATGTGAAGGAGAGATGGCAGAAAATAAACAGATACATGAAAAAGAAAGTGATGGAGGAGGTGAATGTAGGGAAGAGCATCTGTTTCCATCTTCTGCAAAACAAAAACGTAAACCATGACGTCGTCAGCTCTGATGATCTGAACCATAAAAAGCTGCAGGCCGGCTCTGATTAATGCGACGGAGTTGCTGTTTCATAAATGAGACGATGACAGGAAGTGGAATGACCTCTGAAGGTCTGATGTGTAATGAGTAGAAGCCTTTTCCCATCGCTGCACAGAGAGCGCCGTCTGCTCAAGTGTTTTCTCCTTTTTGATTGAATGGAAACAATAAAAGAGACTCATCTGGACTTTCACCTCATTATTGCTTCCACTTCCACGTATAGCCACGGCGCGTGCACACACACACACACACACACACACATATACAATCCCCCATGTAGTAACCATCCATCACTCAGCCTGCAGAGGCGACTCCCCTCCCCCTTCAGTGTTCAGCAATATGAGGGCGAGAGAGGTAAAGACAGAGGGAGAGAGAGAGGTTTCCAGCCGCTGCCTCTCACTCGTCTTTTCTTCCCCGTCGAAGGCAGCCAGGCCCTGCAGACCAGCAGCCAACGCCCCTCCCCCTATCTCCACATCTCCCTCCAATCCTTTCTTCCACTGCCTCTCCCTTCATTCTCCTCCTTCTGCATCTCTATCTTCACGGATATCTCTCTCTCTTTTTTTTTTTTTTTTCCTGCTGTATCCTTATTTGGCCAAACAGCTCTTTCACTTCCTCCCTGATCCTTTTCTTCTGGTCAACCAACCTCTCTCTCCACATTTATACTCTCCCATGTTTCTTTCCTCTCTTTCAATTTCCCCAATCCCCCTTTTTCTCTGCCCCTCCCTTCTTCCTCTCTAATTCCATCTTTCTGTCCCTGCTGGTCTCCATTTCCTTCATTCACAACCATTCCCACTCTCTCATCACTCTCTTCATTCTCTCAAGTCTGCTCACATCCCTCTATTAATCCCCCCTTTTCCTGTTTCAGTTTGTTTAGTTTCCCGTTATGGCTGTTAGAAGAAACAGTTTTACACATTCAGACTACACTGATATGATTATTTGTGTTTTTGCAGCTGAGTCACCAATCTACTGGATGCCATGCCCGCCTGCTGCCGTAATGGAGGTTTGAGAATCGGCTGCGTGGAAGTCGAACTAAATGGACACAAAAAGAGAAATACCTGGAAAGAAAGTCATGGGGTGGGAATGGGCTTAGACAATAACTGGATCATAGGTTAGTTGGCAGACCAGGCAGGTAGTGCCTAAAGAAAAATGCTATCAAGTTGCATTATGGGAAGTGTAGGATCCAGTGCTTTTGGTGCTTGACCAATACTAGAATCGATACTTCCTTACCAAGTTGATGCAAAACTCTAAAAATATGATGGTACTCGTTTTTTCCCACAGTACTGCAGGTACCATCTCTTTCTCTCAAGTTTCCCCTCTTTTCGTTCACCCTCTCCCCCCCAATTCCCTTAATCTCCCCCCTGACTCACCCAGCCTCTTCAGGGAGCTGTAGCGGTTGATCTCAGGTTTCATGGCCGAGTCGTAGGACGGCGGCAGCTGGGCGAGGTTGTGGAAGGAGTGGGAGAAGTTGGGGTGGCTGCTGTTGTGTCTCATTCCCCCTCCGATGATGATGCCGCCGCCACTGGGTCCTTTACCGCTACTTGAAAGCAGGGTGGGTCCAGAGGAGAGCTGGGAGGTGTTGTTCATACGGGCGCCACGCTCTGGACAGAGGGAGAGGAGAATGAGGAGAAGAGAGGAGGGAAAGGGGTGATGGAGGAGAGGATGAGCAAGTGAGGAGATGAAAAAGAGATAGGGAAAAAAAGAGAGATGGAGCATGGAAAAGGGAGAGGGAGGGGAACAGAAGAGATGAGGATGAGAGGGAAAAAGGAAAGAAAGGGAGAAAATACAGAGAAAAAGAGGTAAAAGAGAAAACGAATAAAAAGATAGGAGTAGAAAATGGACAAAAAGGAAGTAAAGGGAGGTGAAGAAGAAGAAGGAGTAGGGGACGACAGAATAAGAGAAGAAGATACAAGCTGGTTAATGATCAGTAAACACAGGAAGTGTCTCCGAGCTCCATGACGACCATCTATAAATACAACTCTACTGTTCATCTGAGGCTCCAACACAAACATATCAGCCACATGTAAATACATAGAAATACACTGATAGCATCGGGAAGTGGGGGGGGGGGGCCTTCATACACAAACATTCACATTTATGCAAAGTGCAAAAGCAGCACATCGATCGATACACATAAAAATGATTTGTCTTATGTAAGATTAGCAGTACGGGGGGGGGGGGGGGCTGTCTGTTTTGCAACATGTATATCAGTTACATCATACAGGATACGAGTACATTCATATTTTCCAAACAGACGGCACTTTGAATGACCCAACATGTAGGTGCACTCAGCGGTGACCTAACATGTGTAGGTTCTGTACATTTAAACGGGGACAGTGAGCTAAAAGGTACACGTGAGATCGACAAACGCATGCTGCCCATTAATTCAACCACTGGAGAGATTTACACACAGAGAACAGGAGAAACTTTATTAACTGCTGGGTGACAGCAGCAGATATTTAAAAAAATAAAAAGGTTTAAAATGTGAGAATATAAAGCAGCAATAAAAGATTACGCAACTGTGGAAAATTGGCCATTTTGCTGTTGTTTCCTGTCTTTGAGACACAATCGATGTGGAGTGGTAATGGTTATGAGCTGCGATCTTGTTAAGATTACTGCTGGACATGTACTGGTCATTGACCATTGACAGTAATGGGCAATAATGGGCAATAATGTCTCTGTTAAGCGTCACCCAGGGAACACACACCACATCGACTTCTGTACTGTGCATGTTACACACACACACACACACAAACGGTGGAGGGGTAAAAAAAAGCAATGCCAGCTGTGAGATCATATGGTTTATAAAGCACGAGGAAGGCTATAGAAAATAAAAGCATCAAATACTGAGCTAAATGTGCTGATAAAGAATTAGCCCGGTCATTTCCAAGAGTGCACGGGAAATTGATTTTTATGTGGAACACCTACGATGGCTGACAGAGAGGTTTGATAATGGTGTCATGGAAAAGTGAACTTTGTTCAATGTGTTGAACAGTATCTGACTCAGAGAGTTGAAGTGTTCTGCTCTTGTGTCCTCCAAAGGAGGCCGTTAACATTATCTAACACAGGAAGAGAGAGGACGGCACTAAAGAAAACCAAGGACGAGGTGTCACATCTCACCTTTAGAACTAAAACTTTCAAGAATGAATTGGCGAATGAATGAGTGAACTAGAGTTGTAAAGGTTCATGGCACTGATTATGCATCATTGAAGAATGACAAGTTTTTTTAGAAAACTTAAAATAGATTTTATAGAAAGATATCTAAACAACCTACTTGCCATTTTATTTCATATTAAAAGTAAACCCTTTAGTGTGAAGGCCGTTATACACCGGCTGCGTTTTTTTCATGTGATTAATTCGCACGTCAATATATTTTTTCAAACTGTTGTTGAGTACTTTCACACAGAACGCAAATATTATGCGGCAAAAAAGTAATTTTTTTTGGGAACAAGGTCGATTTTCTGAGCTTTCGCACCGCGAATAAAGGCATTTACAAAAGCACTACAAAATAAGTACTTTATTTTGCATTTTTACTAAACAGCGAAGAAGAAAAGTGGTGCCTCTAAAACAAGATACAGATCTAATTTCCAGCAATAATGAATGTAGCAAATACTTAATCATTAGTTTGTTTATATGCATTATAAGTTATTAAATATGCAGGATTTTACTTACTGGGTAACACTAGCAACTGAAGAATTGACAATCTTTACTTAAAGCACATAAAAAGCACAATTTAAACTGAACTTTTAGTTTAATCTGTACTATGCACCAATACTGTGCTCATGTACTTGTACTTATAAAACTACTCCAATACAACCGCGCCCGATACCAATTTACTACGGCAACGTGACGTTAACTTCTCGTCAGTTGAGCCGGTAGGCGGAGGAGGAGCAATGTCTGCAGTTTGGAGAGATATTTTAGGATAAGTGATGATGACAAAAGTAGAGCAGACTGCAAAACTCTGCTCTGTTTGCATCAGGGAGTCAAATGTTAAAACGTTAATTATGTTATATATTTAATTTGTTACATGTACGTAATCGGTATCGGCAAGTACCTAAATGTAAGTACATAAAACTCGGTGCATCCCTAATCTGTACTCTAACTTGGTTTTATTCTTTTCCGTTGCCTTCTTGTGTAATCCATCCCCTGAGGGACACATGTAGGTGTAATGGTTTGGAATAATTGGCACTGAAACTACTAAAAACGTTGAGTGAAAATCATGCTTCCTTTCATCCTTGTGATATTTCCACACAACTTTATCTGCTACTCTGTGGCAGCCATGTTAGATGCACCACATTAGCCTTCACAAACAATGATTTTACAATGAGAGCTCGTTTCTATTTGAGTACAACTGCACCAAAAATCACTCGTGCTAGCATTGCTTTCTTGTTTTCTTGGTGCAATGCCTGGGAAAACAGATTCAGGTAAAGTGACCTTGCTTAAGCTAAGACCTCTGGTAATATGTAGTTTCAGCTGTAAGCACAGTCGCACATCACTGATACACAGAAAGAAGAAGAAGAAGCACATTTGGAAGCAGGCTTGTGGTGGTACGTGGGTGGTGGTGGTGGGGAGAGACAGGCTTGCATTAAGCAGAGGGCAGGCCAGACAACTTTTAGCTCACACTCTTATGAAAGATGTGTCACTTTCAACACAACCATATGTTTTAAACTGCAAATATGTGTTGACAGTGGCACAGCAGTTTCAAGAGTGCAGGACAACAGGCCGTCATACCAACAACAAGACAGACAGACAGTGTGGTAGACAGTGAGGCCGTGGTTCCGGCCAGCAGCTCGCCGCCGCCTGCGCTGGACCGTGCTGCTGACCACGAGGCTTACCGATGGTCGCAGTGTGTTTGGGGCTGGAGGCAGAACCCTGCTGGTTAAAATGGTGGTGCAAGTTCCCAGCTGCAAAGAGAGCAGAGCCGACAAACTGATGGACAACCACTCCAGAGACACAGAGCCATGTGTTGAGTAAGCATATGTGTCAATAGAGGGAGAGAGAGGACAGAGAGGGACAGAAAGATAGAGACAGACAGTCCCTCCAGGAATTGGCTTTTTCTTTCTTCGATAGTTTTACTTTACTGACACACTTTTTCCACAATAAACTCAATCAAAGCAAAATATAATCAAATAAAGCAGCATGTCTTTTCATGTCTTCAGCAACTCCAGAGAGCGAGAGGATGAAAGTTTTATTCTCCATTAGAAGTTTAAAATATTCAGTGTTCATTCAACCTATTTGTTGTTTGCAAAAAAAAGAAAAAACGACACAGAATATCTTAAACAACTTTTACATTATGTGCAAAAAGGCATGTTTCATGCGTGTTTTAATGTGCTGATGTAGAAGCCAATCCATAAAATATATAATAATAGAGTAGATATATACAAAAAAAATCTAACTTTCTGGGACATCTTTATTTGTGCTAAAGTATCACATTTTCCTTGAGTTGAATTTCTTAGTGTTAAAACCTTTTTAGGGTTTATAATTCTGCAAAAAAAAAATCAGCAAAATCCTGGAGAGACTGAAGGAAGAGAGCTTGTTCTGTGAGAGGTGAGAGACAGTGGCAGCAGAGAGGGAGACAGAGCAGTAAAGAGAGAAATGTGTGTTATTTTGCGTGTGTTTTAGACTGTAATTGCGTGAATTGTTACAATGCAAGAAAATAAACACTTTCACCAACACTCTGATATCCACCACTAATTTTTGTCTCATCAGAAACAACACAAAGCTGTCGTGAGTGGGCAGCCTGAGGTGCATAAGAATGAGAAAATTAAACAAAGACTTGTTGAATTTATCTTTGATTTGCAGCCACTGTCAGAGTCATGATTACCTCAATAAGAAGTGGCAAAACTTTTTAAAGTAAGTGACAAATATCCATCTATGATAGCAAACGTTAAAAGTCAGCCCACACATCAGACAGCGTAAAGATGACTTCCAAAAACTGTGTTTTTCTGGCAGATACACAACTTAAAGAAACACGACACTTGTTAGCGTTAAGGTTTAAAGTACATGTACACATTCATCTTCGCTAAACCTTATGATTTAAAACACTTCGGACTCATCCGGACTCGCAGCGCACATGCCCAAGCATGAGATTGTAGTGGAGGAAGTGTATTAATTGTAAGATTTTGGTGAAGATGCAGGTGTTTGGGAAGTAGTGAGCATATGACTGGATAAATGAGACTTGGATTATACTGCATGAGTTATGTGAGAGTTTGTAAACGGACATTTTGACTTCAATTCATCAAGACTTTTCTCTGTTTTTTGATTCTCCGTTCACCAAGTTTTCTTCAAGAATTTAAGGAAACACTGGGTGGGTAATTGATATAAAAATGGTAATTTTGTGGGTTTAGTATTCCTTTAAATAAGAAAGAAGAAACAGATCATTATTGTATTTATCAGATTTTTTCTAGATGGTAGAGAGCATTTTTCTGGGTCAGAAATAATATTCATTTCACTACATTTTTTATATAAAGGTTAAGACAAAGATTCGAAAAAGAGAATGAACTGATATGTTTACATTCATTATTCATGTATATAAATACTGACAGGATTTTTGGGGCACGAAACATCAAATATGTGGTTCAATTTAGAGGTATTCCCTTCTGGAAACAGAATAAAAATGGTGAATCCACATTATACGCAATTAAAAGGATTATTAGACATAATTTCTGCCAATGGATGAACTAAAACAAAGGCCCACTGAAATGATCCTTTAACTTCTCTAAACAGCAGCTCCTCAGTCACAACAAACATATTCCAGTTGAAGCGTGATGTGTGTTACTGAGACTGAACTGAGGTTTGAATAAAAGCAATTAGCATCCACGTCACTGGGGACACGACACCATTACTGTGTGTAATTAATAGGATTTCTTTTTCATGGAGTTGGTGTCACTCACTGCGGTTGTCTTTGCTCTGCAGGATGGGGGTGTAGAGGTTTTTGGATGACCGTCCGTCTGAGGTGGTGGTGGTCAACCCTGCGGTGTTGTTCCTCTCTCCCTGCTGCACCGGGCTCGACTGGTGACGTAAGATATCCACCAGTGATCTGACACAGCAGAGACGGATGGAGAGATGAGGAAAAAGAGAAAGACGAAAGGTCAGGAAGAGACAGAAAGGCAGAGGTGTGAAAACCCAGACTGCATTGTTTTTCAAGTTGTAGCTGTTTTTGTTCTTGGATCTCCAATTTCTTGCCTGCTAATATCCACCACAGTGAACATTATTCTTCTGTATAGAAACATGGATGAGTGTCGCTGTATTTCACTACGTAATTAGAAATATGCAAAGACTTGTATATTATTTAATCCTTTATATCTCAATAAGGATCAATTTGTCTTCACACGGCTTGAGGACTTGAATCAGATGTTTTTGACTCCCCTACATCCAGAATGCTCGGGATGCATATTTTAATCATTTATCACAATCAAATCATTTACATCATATATCATTTATAACGTTTATAGTCTATTATCAGTGTGTTTTCTTGCCAGATTCGCTGGCTGCACGCGGAGAAAATAGACCAGACGCCAAAACTATCACTGAAGGTCACGAGCCGGCCGCGGCGCGTCCTGTGTGAATTGTTTTAAATGGGCGCCGACAGGACGCTGGCAGCACCTTCTCTGAAAATTGGAGCGCTTCCGCGTCCAGCGTGAACCCAGCGTAAGAGAGCTCGTCTTGGTTCTTGTCCACCAAGCTCAGTGTCACTTCCTGTCTGATATCGACTCTCCTCCGGTCTCACCTTAGTGCACTGATGTTCTGTTTAAATCACCGGTAAACATCAACACACCTGTCCTGCGGTCTCACCTGGGCATGTTGATGTCCCTGTTTCGGGGTCGACGCGCCACCTTGCTGAAGGCGATCCTGACGCCCACCGCCACCACCAGCGTGAAGGAGATCACACCTCCGATCACATAGGCCGTACTGTGTTCAGAGGAACATGACATCAGCTCACTCAGCACAGCAGCAGAGGAAAATCAGAACATCATTTAGTTTCTAGTATAACGTTTTAGTTATTTATGCTTCCATTATTATATTTTCTTATATACCTTTTTGCCTGTTGTTGTTTGATTTATGTGTCACTTGACTATCTTGTCTTGAGGGTTTTTATATTGTAATTCTTTGACTATTGTATTAATGCTGTTTAGCACAAAAGAAAATAAATTAATGAAGATTTAAAACAGATAACAAAGGCAAATAATCGCTTCTAATTTGGCCCGTCAGATACTGTATTAACTTCACATGAACAGCTGGGAATCAAAAATGTATAAGAGCACATACTACTACAACAACATGATTTTAACTCGTATAACTCCTAAGGTACTACTTCTACTTTTGCTAATCCAAACATTGGGTTTATTCCAAATTAAAAGAGGCACTTTGTTCTGTATATTCCTGAAATTCTTCTGTAAACCACAAGAATACAAATACATGATCATTTTAAGTAGTTAGCTAAAATGCAGCAAAGCAAATTAAGTTTTTTCTTTTCTTTTAAATAAAAAAGAAGCAAGATCAGGAAGTGAGTTTACACATTACTTACAAGATAACGATACGATATTGTACTTTTCCTTAATTACTGCTAGCGTTGACAAACAAGTCCAGACTCTGACCTGCTGTTCTGCTGCTGGAGCGTCTCAAAGTCCGGGTCGGGCTTGTTGACGGGGACAAGGGGGTCGGGGACCTGTGGTTCGGCCCACACCGGGGAGATGTAGTTGTTGCAGGCCTCCTGGTCCAGCCGGTTCCGCTGGTGCTCGCAGCAGAACCGGTAGTGGCAGGTACCGCAGCAGTAGATGTAGCTGCCCTTGGAGCAGTTGAACGTGCTGTCAAAGTGGCCCATCACGTCGTAGTAACCTCTGCGGAACAAAGTTGGGAAGTTTAACAGAGAAATTTCATGTCTCCGCATCTTGTTCCATTTAGGAAGGCTCTTCAAAACCTGGTCTGGGTTATTGGGAACCTCCAATCATAACCAACATGGTAAAACATGATATTTAAGCCTCATTTAGTCCTTTAAAAAAAAAAAAAAAAAATCATTCCCTCTAATATCGCAAATCATATCGCAACTGCAATATCAGTCAAAATAATCGCAATAAGATATTTTTTCAAAACCACTCAACAAAAAAAAAAAGTCTTATATATCTCCTACTGAAGAGTTTATAAGTAATTTATGGCATTATGATTCATGTAAGAAACTGCGATGGAAAATGTAGTCTGTAAACATTTAGCACTGTATGTAAACTTTGATGAGCTTTAACAGATATTGGATGTATTCTTGTTTGTTTATTTAATCAAATCAAATATTGGAGCTCTGTATGTCTCGTGTCTGTAAACAACAGTGCTGGCAGCTTCAGAGATCTCAGCTTTGTTTAGTGAACGAGCTGAGAGGAAGTCAGTCCGAATTTGGAACAAGCTGCGACTTAAATTTGTTATTTCTTCTACATCATGCTCACATCACCATGGCTGTATCTCCAATTAAAAGAGTGCATGGTCAAAGGTCAGGCCTTACCAACCAAATAATCAACACCATAAATGGAGGAAATACTGATGGCTCTCTTGTTACTGAGCAGCTGTGATGTAATCTCACAGACAGAGACGACATTAAAAGAAACATCAAGTTTAGACGAACACAACAGAGGGGCTTTATGTAATTTTCTGTTAATACTGTTGGTGCTGCTTTGCCTGAACGTAGCTGCTGTTGATAGTCGTGGTGGTGGTAAGTGTGTGTGTGTGTGTGTGTGTGTGTGTGTGTGTGTGTGTGTGTGTGGCTCGCCAGCACACAACTGATCTAGAGCTGATTACATGTTGCCTAGCAACAGCAAGACGCCTCTCAGTGCAAAAATATAAGCTCCAGTGAGATCGAGATCAGAGCTGCTGCAGGAGGAAAAGAATCATGATGCGCCTCGTTTTTTTCGTTTTATATGGCATCTAGTGTGATCAACGCATTACACAGATGGAAATAAATTTGGGCTATAAAGGAGCTGTAGATCTGCTGGGAGCCTTAGCTGACTTTATACAGCACACCTGAGGCTCATCATTACAGATTTTTAACCAAACAATTTTTCTTAAGGGAGCAGATGTGATTTGAAGTGGTTTTTACCGGGATTTTTTTGTCCGCTTGCCCCCAAAGGTTGTTGCTATTTCTGCTGCGAGAGGACACTGATCCTCTAGTTTTCATTACACAACTTAAAGCTTCAGTAGGCAGACATTTTTTTGGCATGTTCTGAGAGATAACTAGACGTCTGCACCTCCTCATGGCTCGGTTTTCAGGCTTTAAAAAAATCTAGCCCATGACAGGAGACTTTGACCAATCACAGGTCATTTCAGAGAGACAGAGCGTTCCTATTGGCTTATACTAGAGTCCTTCTAAAGAGATTGTGACATGAATATATTATATCAGATTTTCATGTGCCTTTTAATACCCAAAATAAACACAGATTCACACAACACAACAGGAAGTACCTGCACACGTCCACATCCACCAGCTGTCTGGGAGGCGGAGCCACCTGGGCCGCTCCGAGCGGAGGCTTCAGGGCGTCGGCCGTCATGTTCCTTGGCAACATGGTCTGAGGGAGGGGCTTTGGAGGGAGCTCGGCCACAACCGGTGGATCATCTCCGTCCTCCACTTCGGCCGCTTTCGGCGCCACTTTGGGCCCGGCTTGCAGCGGTGGCAGCCGAGGCTTGTAGCCGGTCAGGAGGAACAAGGTGGTGCTCCTTTTACCGGCTGCAGCGGAGCTACTGCCGCCGGTCAGAGTCCTGACATCGCTGTCAACGGCGCGTCGCTCCGTGGGGATGGTTACCGTGGAGACAGCAAGGCAGGAGAAAAGCAGGAGAACGAGGGACAAGCAAAACATCCCTCCTGAAGTTGTGGGTTTCATTGTTTTATCACAAAGTTCCTTGAGCCGTTGTTAAAAAAAAAATTCACAGAAACGGCTCCCAATGTGAATTATCAGAGTCCACTTCCAAGATTGCGGCTTCTTGACTTATAAAAACCTTTAGTATGAAAAGTTTGTTGAACTTCTTGCTCTGCGCACACTGCACGGGGGCAAAGGGTTCCTCTAGGAGTTCAGCAGATTCACTTAGTTCAAGCGATGTATCATGAATGTGTTTGGCATTTCACTCTCTCGGCTTCATGTAAACATTTCTCTCTGTATACAAATCCTTCCCTTAAGCAGCTTTTGTAAACATTGAGGTCTTTCAGAGTTTTTAGGCCCTATACGAACTGCCTGTGAAATGGCTGTAGTTCTGAATTTAAATGAAAACTTCAACCGATTAGAAATATAGAAATAATGTGGTTTGTTTTATGGCAGCAGGTGTCAGATATTTAATTTTGGTCTGTCTGTTGACAATTTTACAGTCTCGAGGCCAAAATCTTCAAAATAGGCAGTAATGTTTTTACATGTTCTGTAAACAAAATGAGAAAACTGTAAACTCTTTTAATATAATGACCCCTCCACAAAAAGGAGTCTTATATATCTCCTACTGAAGAGTTTTCTGGTCGTTTATGGCACGAAAGTTACGTAAAAATCTGCGATGGAAAAATGTCGTCTGTAAACATTTAGCGCTGTATGTAAACTTTATTTTTCACGTTTGATGGGCTTTAACAGATGTCGGATGTATTCTTGATTGGCACTTCTGTTGGAAAACTGTTATGTTAAATCATACATGGGAAAATAATGCTTTTTTAAAATCAAATATTGGAGCTCTGTGTGTGTAAACAACAGTGCTGGCAACTTCAGAGATGTCCGCTTTGTTTACGCTGAGAGGAAGCCGGTCTGAATTTGGCACAAGCTGTGACTTATAATTTCTATTTCTTTTACATCATGCTCACAATTTGCCAATAAACAAACAACTTCCTTTGAAAGATTTAGAGGAAGAGAATCAGTAAAGGTCAATATGCTTGAAAGTTTGGTTTAAAACAGTGAATTTAGAAGTTGTGGACAGTGAGTTTGACTAATAAAGCTGCTAAATGAACATCAAGCAGCATCAAATCTTTAAGAAAAGAAGTCCTTCCAGCAGCTACTAGAGGACAGTTCAATAAATGAGGATGTCAAGGCATTCACAAAAGAGTGATCAACAGCAAGAAACTGGTGACAAAAACAGAAAGAAAAAGATAAAAAAACGGGAGGATCTATGTGCGTTCGATACCCTTGTGTGAGTGTCTTTGCTCTGAATTTAGCTTGGCCCAACAGAAGAGAACGAAGGAGGGCTTGGGCCCGGTTCTAGCAGGGCAGCGAGGTTCTGCCCACAGAACAGACATGAAAATGTCCGGATTCATCCGTCAACGCAGAGGAACACGGCGTCGACGGGAACTCAGCGCGGTCGCTGCCACACTTGACGCCGCAGACTATCTGCTCACAGGTTTAAGTGCGATCTAGTTAAGACACGAGTAGAAAAAACACACTTCTTTCATCCAAACGTATGAAATGTAGGGTTCTCCTCACTAGCGGTTTCTTCATTGACTCCCTGATTTTGCACTGAATGTGTTTGAAGATCACTTTGTTGAAGAAATCCTAAACATTGTGAGGTGTTTTGTAAATGAGAAAAGGTATTTGTATGGCTGGTGTTCGGTATGGCTTGTTCTTACAAACTTCCACAATAAATGTAAATACAGTGAAAGGTTTTAAATTGCATGTTTTTTTTTGTTTTTTTTAGTAGAATAAAAGGAAGAATGCAAAAAAGTTGAAGAGGTCACCGGGATTAGATAAAGGGGGCTTTCAGAGTGTAATCGAGCGCCACATGTGGAAGAAACAGAAGACGACAAAGAGCGAGAGGACTCTCTCGTATAAGCAACTGGAAGAAGGAGATAGGCAAAGTGTCAACAGTGTTTCACAGCGCAGACTGAGACGACGGTATATCTCCAAGCCTTTGAGATAGCAGCAGCAGCAGCAGCAGCAGCAGCGGCGGCGGTAGCGGCGGTGGAGCCTATATTTATCAGGTTAGACGTGGCTTGTCCGTCAGTCAAACGCCGTCCTGCCGAAGCAATAAAATGTTCAGACGGCGTCAGAGCACAGTTATCACTGCTTACCACGCGCCTCCTCTGCAACACACAACTACAAGCTGGAGGATGTGTTTATAAAGCACTTTGAACCAATAATGCACTGATCATCGTCTCTCAGTTTAGAGCAGTAAGAGCAGCAGCTATGCAAACACGGACCGAAGACAACGGATATAAAGTTTGTTAAAATATCTCTTCAATGTGCTGCGATGAATGAGATTAAATGGGATTTTAATGGTGTTGTAATGTGTTTGTGAGTTGAAAGGGAGAGAAATAAAGCTGTACTCTAGTTACTAAATCAGTTAAATTCTTATGATGATTTGGTGATGGTTAGTTTCAAAGATTTTTTGCTTCTTGTCTTGACACAGTTTGGCACCTGGTTTTGGTCTTGCTTAGAACAAAACAGCAGACGAGAAGGGAAGAGGTCTGCAGCCTCTGATCCCGACGACAACAACAACGACAAAGTAAAAATAGTGGAAAAAGAAGCAGGAATAGTTAGTGAGGAGCCTCAGCTCTGAAAGCAGCTGAGGAAACCCTCCAGAAAACCTCCATGTGGTGCAGCGACGGTCCTGTTAGGATCCAAAGTGGCTTCCACCTTTTCTTCTTCAGGTGTCTTTCTTTCTCTCACGGGTTCACATCCACTTGTTCACCAGTTTCCACACTGAAAGACAAGAACACAACATGCATAAGGAAGGAATCAGCATATTCCGTGTATGTATATATTGTCTACAAATCACAGGTATTTTTTACCACGTTAAACTCAACTTATTGTGTTAATTTGTTTGCATCTTTTCCCAAACAGAGAATAGTTCAACATTTCAGTGATATGATAATTGAATTGTCAAATCTTCTTATTAAAACAGCGTTTCAAGTTGAACTCTGAACTGATATCTGATATGTTGCCGCATGAAGGTACGCTAAAGTTAAAATGTTTTCCAGGAATCATCAGTATTTCAGTATCACCTGAGCTAAACTACCAGAGAATAAAACACATTGATATGATGCTGTAAGCTGGAGTAGCAGCCTTTCATATGACTATTTCCAATCAATGGCAACAAATTGTATTACCTATTTATGTTTAAACATGAATGGCTACAATAGGCAGTAGGCTTGCCATGGTAGTGGGTGTTATTGGTGTTCTGGCATACACAATTACATTACTTGCCCACCGCCCCCACCGTCGTTTTGATTTTTTTATAGAAGTAAAACCCAGAAACCTGCGGCCCCGCAGCCAAACTCGACCGGAGAGGCCGGACACACAGCCATCCAACGTTAAAGAACGTACGTTTATTAACCGGTGGGAAAGTTTCCTCACCGTGACATCCCAATATACAGGTTATTCTCACTTTTAAAGCATCATCCCTGAATGTGAAAGCAAACTTTCACATTTGATTTTCATCTGTAATGAAATATAAAACTTTTAATCGATAATCAAATATGCATTATTTAAAAAAAATGAGGCGAATGAAGGTACAATCTGTAAGTACAGTAAGTCTTTGGTGTAACATTTACAAGTAGTTCCAGCTCTGCAAATCTGAATCAAAAACCAACTCTACTGTGTGAGGATGCACTTTTGTTCCTCAAAATGGCAGCAAGAGACAAGAAACGTTTAACTTCAATACCCAGAAGTCCTGTAATGTGATGTCAGTAAACTCAACACCGCTCATTCATGTTTACTACAGCGGCTGCTCTGTGATGTTTTACTCCACAGAAAACCAAACAGGTGGATGAGGACGACGATTTAGTGTTGCTTTAGATGTTGCTCACACATTTAGCTGGGTCACTTCCTGTGTCGAAGTACACAAACACACACACACACACACACACACCAGAATATAAAAGGAATTCGTACAGGAAGTCTGTGATTTAGGCTGGGAGGTCGGGGGTATTTTTATATAATACTCTAGCCTTGAGCAGCTTTCAGTACTGCTTCTTTAATGCTTGATTAAACCTGAAATTCTGCTTTAGCTGAAGGACGTATAGCACATATACGAGTTCCTACAACACACACACATTTATATATTTATATATATATATATATATATATAAAAAACATCAGCTGACAGAGGAGATGGGAGCAGCCGTGATCTGACTCTGATAAAAAGAGAGCAGGCGACATGACAGCTGCCATATGGACTCATCTGACAGAAGGACAGAGGAACGAGACCGCAGATGTGCGTGTGTGTGTGTGTGTGTGTGTGTGTGTGTGTGTGTGTGTGTGTGTGTGTGTGTGTGTGTGTGTTTGTGTGTGTGTCCTCTGTTTACAGAATGAGGCCTGCAGCGTCAGGAATGGGAGGGGACCAGCATAACACTGCTGTCAGGGAAAAATCTCACAACCCCAATATTGATGCTTTCTTATTTAACACATATATATATAAACGTTTAATACAAGGCTTTGTTGAATACTCAGACCGTTGCCATGGGCACAGTTCTAATCTCGGACTCCGGAGGACCATTTTTGTGTCAAATTATTGATTTCTTTAGTAAGTAGCCGTGTAATAAGCGGGATGATGTACAGCTAGCAGGTCATTGTTGTGAAATAAACCCCTTCAGGGCGATGCAAGGGTTTATTTCACGACAATGACCAGCTCACTGTACATTATCCGTTACATAATCTTCTGTACTGTTATATATATACTGTAGGTGTTGTATAAGAAAAGGTTAGCATTCTCCTGCTGAGTCATTGTGTCCTTTGTCATTATGCCACAGTGATAAACATTAAGAGGATGAAAAGAGGAAGCATGTTCATCCATTTAGTACAGATACATTATTTATCTTTGATTGACAAAAAAATGAATTGTAACAGTTATTGTACAAGTTATTTATCAAGTAAATGGACCAAATACTTGCTGTTAGAGCCTCTCCAATCTGAGGATTTAAAAGGGTTTCTCCATTTTATTTCATATTATAAATTCAGATCAGATTAATATAATAATATCTTTGGACTTGGGTAACTTGTGATAGACACAGATTGACATTTATCATGAAAAAAATCAATAGATTCATTAATAATGGAAACAGTTCTTGGTTACAACCCTAAATTTATTGAGGTGTAAAAGGGATTTTTTTGTGCGGGGGGAACTTGGGAAATATATTAAGATTAAAAATGTATCTACAATCAGGTATCAACCAAACATCACTATTCAACATCAAATACAGTTTTCTGCTAAACTCTGTGTATTTGTTGAAATTAGCTGATGCATTAAACTACTCATCACTTCCTGTATGTGCCTCACAGAAATGCATTTAGACGTGAGAGCAGTGGTAGATTAAGCCACTCGCGGCTAGCTAAGATTACAAAAACAACATTATCTGCACTGTTTGTCATTTTGAAACGCATCATGGGCAAAATCAATTTTAGTAGAAGCTTGATGAAGGAGAGCAGTTCGGAAAATTGGCGTTATATCTCATCAACAATGAACTTTTAGTGACTGGAATTTTAAAAACACTATCGAGGAGCTATGCAATGTTAATTTCAGGTTTCTCAGACTGGTTTTTGTGTTCAGGGAAGTTCCTCCATCATGATTATTATCATCAGTGGCCAAAACATGCAACAAGACATCAGTGTAAGTGGAGGAGAACATGATGTTCTGATTCCAGGGTTGAGGAGTTGACGGGAACTATTTCCTGAACCACAGTAACCTAAATAGCCCGGTCCCCTCTGCTGCCCCGACAGCCCGGCTTCACATCAGTGTGCGTCGAACCTCCGAGGCTTCTCCCCCCCGCTTCGTCAGTAATTAAGAAACCCCCGCTGACAAACAGCTGAACTTCCACCGGCTTTCGAGGCTTTCATTCAATAAAAATATATAAAGATAATCCAATAGCGAATCAATGCGTGCACACAAATGGACGTACACACTTGTGTCCGTTTTAAACATGGGCTGGCTGTTTTAGAAAATACAAATGCAAGACTTAATGTTGCATTTTGAGTCCATTTCTCCTCCTTAATCTGATATATCTCTTACTAAAACAGGAAGTGAGGGGCAGAGTCTGCGACAGGTTTATTGGCTGGTTTTGTTTTTGTTTTTATACTGGTACACAGTGAGGTAACACTAGAGATAACACTCTCCTCCAGGAAGTCAAAGAAATGGGATTTTCATTCCATTATGACTGTGTGTTATTAAAGGATATTCCAGCCTGTGCGTGTGGGACAAACCAAATATAATACAACACAGCAAATAACACTAAAACTACAGTTTATGCCTACTAAAAAAACATTACTTTCATTACATTTCCTGTTGGTTTGCACACTATTCCAAAATATTACCAAATGATAGATGGATGGAAAGAGCACTTCATTAATCCCAAAGGGGAACTGAGTTACAGCAGCAAAGCCCGAACACTATAAGAAAGAATTAAAACCGTTATGTCTTCCAGCCTCTACAGTAACTCGTCTGTCCAACATGTCTTCCTGTCTTCCTCTATGTATGCCTGCCTTGTTTCTGTGTGTCTACATAAACCCTGTGCTGGTCTCACTGTGTCTTCCTGCTGAGTCTGGCCGTTCGTCTTGCTGTGTGTGCTTCACACATGTATGGATTTGTCCTGCTGCCCATATGCTGCTGCTCTGTCTCCCTGCCAACACGATCTGCCAGAATACTACAGTATACTGCAGAATGTGGTATACTATACATGCTCCACATTTATATAGTAGCCTATAGATTGTACAGTATGCAGTGGTGGAAAGTAACTAAGAACATTTACTCAAGTACAATTGTGATGCACTTTACCTGAGTATTTCAAGTATTGTGCAAATATTGACACTTAAAGCTGCAGTGCGCGATATTGGCGCAAATATGATTTAAAAAAGTTATATTTAGGAAACGGCCGCTATATCGTGACAGTAGTACATGAAACAGGTAACCTGAAAAA
Source organism: Sebastolobus alascanus (assembly GCA_916701645.2). Classification (NCBI taxonomy): domain Eukaryota; kingdom Metazoa; phylum Chordata; class Actinopteri; order Perciformes; family Sebastidae; genus Sebastolobus; species Sebastolobus alascanus. Next base: position 1,183,140 of record CAKAOJ020000179.1, read on the forward strand.
AATCATGTTCCTCTGTGTCCTACTGTGTCCTCCGGTGCTCCTAACGGCATCTGAATGATTTCACTTACCGGAGGAAAACAAGGTCCGCTGTCCAGCTGCCGTCTATGAGAGCCGGCTGTCAATCACTCGCGAACTCCGACCAAACGGTCAAACTAGGCAGCGCTGATCAAATATGAATCAATATTCTGTTACTGTAATGACTATTTCTCTCCTCAAATGTTCTCAGAATCATCTTGTAGTTACTGTTTAGCTGTAAAATGAGAAAGTTTGTGAGGCAGCCGCCATTGTAAAATCTGTTGAAGGAAGCCAAGTTCTGGTCACGTGACCGGAGCACAGCCAATAGGAACGCTCTCTCTCTCTCTCTGAAATGACCTGTGATTGATCAAAATCTGCCGTCACGGGCTAGATTTGTTCTAAAGCCTGAAAACAGAGACATGAGGAGGAGCAGAAGTCTAGTTTTCTCTCAGAACACTTGAATTACAATATGCTGAAAGGTTATTATCGAATTTTTGCCAAATTATGCCAAAAAATTGTTGCCTACTGCCACTTTAAGACGTTGGAACCAGTGAATTTTTGGCACTTTTGCTTTTTGCAAGCCTTTTCTTTCGATAATTTTTTGCAAATGCGAGTAGCTCTTTGTCTTCCTTCATACACTGATTTACAGTATGAGACTCCCCATTAACAGCACACAGCATCTGCTCTGATCTACGGTAATTCATACAAACTGCAGTGATCCCAAAGACTTCAAAATGCAGTTATTTTAAGCACCGTGTGTTACAAAACCTAAAAGCATGAGTAATGCTTCCCTGAGTGACTCAAACATTCAGAGACATGATGCCAGTCTGTCCACTCGCTGCCGTACTGGGCTTCATTTACAAGGAACCCAACAAGCTTTAGTTCAGGAGGCACATATGGAGCAGAAAACCCTAAAGATGCGTAAACGCTCTCTGTAGTAGAACAAACATACAGTTTTGTGCAGAGAGAGTTAATTGATCAATTTCAATTCATCAAGTAAAGTTAAAAAAGCGCTATACTTTTCTCATACCGGCTTTTTCTGTTGCCAGGCAGCCTACTTTCCTTTCCTGTAACACTCGTTGACGTCTTGCTTATCCATAGAATATGTTGTTTCTACGCCTCCTGGCGTTTCGGAGCATATTGCAACAAACAACGAGCTGAGGATAAACGCCTCTGTGCATGCTCGTAGTGCGCGCGCCATCTACGGAGGCCACGGTGTCTCGCACGAGTATCAACAAAGATTGACTAGCTTTGTTTGAGGGCTTGTCACACTAGCCGCTAGGCAGGTATTATGCAAACGTGTTACTTGGTGACATCAACACAATACGGAAGAAAAGGCAGAACTTCAAGTAAGGTGTTTCAGGCAGTTAATAAGCAGTGTTTCTGTGGGGGACAGTAACTCCCTTTAGCGTGGACTTTGTGTTTTGGAACTTTGCAGACATTTTACATGCACAAAAAAAAAAAAATAACACACTAAAGGAGAGAGAAAAAGCACAAAAGCATAATAGGTCCTCTTTAAAAATAAGAGTAACTGACAGGTTTATCAATAATGAAAACAATCGTTAGCTACTTGCAGCCCTAGTGTGTGAAAGAGTGTCTGAAATTGATTATTTTATACATGATTATGCATACATGTGCCATGTTGTGTTATGTATTGATATTGCAAAAATATTAATATTGATTTCAACCATATAGCTAGCCCATATAATTATGTGCCTGTACACGTGCCTCCATTATTACGGTATACTGTCTCACTGCTACAAGCCTGACCTTCCCTTGCAGGAACACATGAAGCCCCCTGACAGGCAGTGAGTTAGTGCAGCAGACCCCCCCCCCCCACACACACACCCCCCAATAACAAATGCACACTATCCCTCCTCACTCCATCCCTCCATCCATTCACTCCCTCCCTCTCTGGCAGTGCGTGGGCTGAAGCATCTCTCTCAGAAATAGCACTGCAGCATTGAAAAAGAGAGAAAGCAAAAACACAAGGGGTAGAAAAATAAAAAGACGGTTGTTCCCGTGGTTCCTACTTTTTTTATGTGTCCTGTGTGTTTTGCTGTAACATAACACAAAAAGAGTCAGTCGATCCTGCTGGCTGGCGTCCATATCGACGCCCGTCCGTCGTCTCACCCGCTGTGTTTTTGTATGAATCTCCTCTTTCCTCATTCACTATCTTCCTCCTCCACCTCCCGTCTCTTCTGTCTGAGCCATCCTCTTCTTTAACCCCGTTCTCAACCCTTCTCTCCTTCCTCTCATCTCTATTCCCTGTCTCCCTCCCTTTCTGAAGCATGCTGAGAAATGTGCCAGTGCATAAGGGCATGCAGCAGCAGCAGCAGCAGCAGCAACAGTATGGCTCTTTATTCTAATATGGACTGAGGCGAAGCTGCTGTGAACTCTGTCCATAAAGGTCAATGCAATGCCCTTGGTCCTGACACAGTGATGCATGTGGTGGCGGCGGCGGTGGTGGAATAAAACTGGTTTAAAAATAAAAATCCATTAATGCAGCCTAGTTTTTCAGATGATAGTGTGGAGTGAGGAGTATTATAGGAGGCCCAAGCTTCCATTAACTCTCATCAGAACGACACTACATAATGTCGTAACGATTTCTTTCAGCCACAGTTGAGTAATCTGGTGTTTGGTGGGCTGAAGCATCACTACACAGTTCAACAAAACACCTTCACGAGGCAAACTAAGCTCTATCATTTAGTGAGTTTTCATTTTCTAATCCTTAAATAAACTTTAGTTCATGCCTCACATTTAAATAACGCTTTTTCTCAATGCTACCAAATGAAACCCACAATAACGAAACAACACAAAAACGACCACTGTTGTGGCTAGATACTCAAAAAACACAAAGATATTCAATAAAATTCTCACATTAGAGAAACTGGAACTCGTGAATCTTCAAGGGCTGTCCTCGACCAAAGAAATTCTTAGTCAACTAACACTCATACGATTTTGTCAACTAATCAATTAGTTGATTTACCAAAAACCGCAGTATACTGTGCACAGGAGACTTTTTTCTTCACCTTACAAACATAAAGATGACCATATTTAGTCTACAAACAAAGAAGTTCTCAAATACTAAATGTTGTCTAAACACAAGCAGCTGTACATATTTGTTGGCATATTTGCTTGATGAATTACTCTATTACTAATGATGTTCTGTATTAATCTAATAACAATCTAATATGATTCCTAATGACAACAGTATATTAATGACGTAAAATTCAATTAGGCTAATTCATTACCACCCGTGGAGATGCCATGCATGGATGCTAAAAAACACGATCACATGAGACAGGAGGGAACATTAATAGGAAATCCTACATCATCAAGGAAAAGCCAGCTAAAACCTGTGAGCCGGTCGTGTGACGGTTTTCCTCATCTACATTTATATACGACCATTGTAAAGCTGCTTCGGCTCGGGATAACAGCCATCGATTTGGAGAGTCCTTGAGTTTGGGAACACCCGACGAGAAGCTGATGGTTATGACTCAGATTCCAAAGGCATCTCCGTTGTGGGGTGCGATTCTAAAACTCTCATGAACCGCACTCCCTCGACAACGGTGAATATTTAGTTGTTACATCATGCTACGCCAGTAAGAATACATAACACAACTTCTCTGATTTTTCTATTCCCATCATAAAACCTGCAACATTTTAACTTCAGCAACAAGCGTGGCGACCTGCGACAGGTGTGAACTTTACAGTAAGTCCGTCTCATTTCCAGTGACAACTGGTATAATGAATTCATTAACACCTGCTTTTTAGGAGCTCTGGTCACACTGGCCTACTTATAGTCTCTCCCTGAGTAACATCCTGCCACAGACAGACAGACACCACTAGAAAGCCGTTATCTAACATCAAGGGACTAACTTACAATAGTTGAGGTGTTGTGAGGTGTAACCCCGCACAGCAGGTTTCCAATTTTCATTACCCACAAAGTCAGCTCTATAATCCAGCAAATGATGTTAGTTGCAGTTTGATCCGGTCACACCACAATGCCCCTGTTGTCAAGTAATAAAAAGGGTTAATTTCTATCACTTTTGTCTGGTCACAATTAGCGTACGCCTAACATCAACTTGGAAAAAATGTGCCAAAAGTTGAGGTCTGCAACTCGACTCAAGGACCTTAACCAGAGATTAACAAATCTGAACTGAATTTGTGATTACTATTTAATGGTACAGTATCGAGTATTACTTGCAATCAATGTTAAATTCATTATCGAATGACTAAGACGACACCGATGTTATTAAACATGAACGGTGAAGATATCAAACATGCAATATCGATGATGGAGAAAGACAAAACTTTTTGACTGAAATGTTCAATATAAAACTAATAAGCATTTTCATCTCAATCTAAGACTAAATCTAAAATAGCTGCTAATACTGCTAGCAATATCAAACTTACAGATACTGATTGAACTACTGGCACCTTCCTACCCTCGGTTGTACAATCACAAAGCACAAAGTAACACTGCCATAAAATAAAATTCAGTAAATTAATGTGCAAAAACAGCAAATAACACCTCTGTAAAATGACGTCTTCCATAAAGTAACTATAGGATAAATGTGTAATCATCAGCAAAGGTTTAATCAATACTGTCGAGGTGAATCACCGTATCTGTGATATGTAAATGTTGTTATTGATTGCATCATGCACTCTCAGTTTATGAGACCATATGCTCTCATCATAACTGTGAAGCAGATAGTGACAGCCACTGTGAATGACGATATCACACAGATTTATTTGCTGTTAGTCGGCCTGCGAAACCACTTTGAATATTTCTTTGAAAAGATTATCAACTGTATAATTAGTCAATCTGATGTAGGCGATAATTATTCCCCTTCCATGGAAACATAATGTTTTGCAGTCATGTATGTGCAGCAGTGGGATGTGGTCCCGTCTGTTTAAGGTGGTTAAAATGACTGAGGGGAAATAAAAGGCCTCTCAGAGCTGCACCTCCCTCACAGCCAACTGGAAGGTGTCGGTCCAGCGAGGAGCATTTTCAGCCCTCATCGCGCCAGTCGTACACAACTCCAGGCCTGAGAGCGATGACTAACGGCTTGGTAAATACTTTGGGTTTGAACTGAGCCACTTGGTGGCCGCTCTGCTTTGCTGAGACAGTGACACTGGCAAGCAGAATCGACAAAACGAGTCAACAAACAATCTTTGTAACAACAATGACTCCTGCCAAGAGTCTTCCCAGGAAAAGAAAAGACAAAGAAGTTGTGGGAAGACACCAGATAAAGTCATTACATGGATACAAGTGAGGAGTTGCACCATGTGTGGCGAGCACTATGATCATCAAAACACTTTGGATTAAATAAGCAATGTTGCAACAAGTTGTACCTATAATATGGGAATAAATCGGCTTGCTCTGAACAGCCACGCAACAAACAGACACTGCACTAGTTGTAATAAAACACAATTACCTTAATAACAATAAATGTACCAATACTGTGTTATTTAATACATAAGGGCATTATAATTCCTTCCTGTCTGATTTGTTTGATCTAATTAATTACTGTATGACCAATTGAAAATGTTGGACTTATGGTCTGTGTTATATTCATAGACTGTATATAAGAAGTGGACGCAGTCACCGTGACGTCACCAATTGGTTTGTGTACTGCCATTTTGACGCCTCGAGTTCAGCATTTTGGCCGTCGACATCTTGGTTTTTTGCAACCAGAAGTTACATGAGAGGGTGGAGATAAGTACAACCGAATGCTAAATAAGACATGCAATGGACTAATACACCCAGATGTATTAAAGCGATAATTCCACAGTATATATTGTCATATCGTCATATCCCCCAACCCTAATGTCATTGGTTGTTAGAGACGTACATCACCGTTTTGCATGGAGGCTCCATACACAAAGTCAAGGTAGAGGGGGAGAAAAAAAGTTATCTCTCGAATATATAACAACGCTATCAGCTCTTTGTCCACGATACAAGACAGGACAGGGAGGAAAAGAAATCATTCACTGTTACTTTAACATGCTTACTGTACCAATTTGGCGTTCTCTCTTCCAAATAATCCAGCCACGTAACCATCCATTCATGAAATGAAATCGCACACTTCAGGATCCTCCTCACCCCAGAATATGCACCAACATGATTGGTTTGTAAGAGCAGCATTTAACAATGCAAGACGTGCAACAGAAGTAATCCTGGCCAGTCATACTGTAAGCCACAGAACAGCTCAGTGCAAATAAATAGAACATTTTCCAATGATGTAATCCACCAAATCACACTTCAGGATGTTCTGTTATGAATTAGTAAATGCAGAGTGACAAAAAACTGATTTAGCCGACTAGGCTGCTGCAGAAGTAAAGAAGATATCAGCCGATTAATCGGCTAAAAACTTTTTCCTGCTCCAAACTATCGTTATTATATCGGTCTTTAAAAATCCACTATCAGTCGACCTCTACTGCATATGTGAGTGAAAATTAGAGTGTGTGAATGTGAAAATGTAAATTAAAAAACTTGATGGCAGGCCAAAAGGAGACGTTTCTGTTGTCTAGATAAAGTGCTGGTGTTTGTACTCAGCCGAAGATCTTTTATGAGGGAAGAAGCTCCACTCTGCAACACCTCTGTACAACCGCGAGTAGTGTTTCTGTAGTTCCAACAGCGCAATACGTCAATTTAAAGAGTCACATCCTCCCTGTTAACTTTTCATTAATATCATTAAAAGCTTATTAACTTTATATTTTTTTTAACCAGGACTTCCAGTATACACACAAGGTGTGTCAGATTTAGTAGGCTACAGCTGTTTTTTCAATGTCTCAGATAGATATTTACATTTAAGTAAATTTAAGTATCAGATCAGACTCTGTTTCAGAAGTAAAACGACCTCAGGCAATTTATGTATTGAAAAATGCGATGAGTACATTTTGGTCAACAGGAGATTCATGATGTCAGTAATCTGATATATTTGGTTTACTGTTCAGCCACTACCAGCTTACCAAGATTTATTATACTGGAGACAGGTTCTCTCATTCACAGAACAATATAAATGCATATATTCTCAAGATGTGAGAGATTTGCATATAAAAGCTTGTTTCTCCATTCAGTGGTGAGGTCATCCAAAACTACAAACAAAACTAGAGTCACTTAAATTCCAGGTAGTAAAAATCTATGTTCTACTTTGTCTTTGTCTCTCTTAGGTATTTGATTGACTCTAAACACCTTCCAGTCCAGCCGTGCAGGCTCTCAATGTGCTCCAGTATAACTGTCTACATTCTCAGCTGACATGGGAACAGCCAGCCTTGAGCCCAACCAGCCTTGTCACCATTAATAAAAAACATCTGCTATAATTAGACAAAAAGGCATTTACCTTTTGCAGAAGAACTAACGGTGCTCATATGACGTCACATTTTATACATCAACAATGCAGCGGGGGATTTCAAGGAAAATGAGTCACTGTACAGTATTGTGTTTGTTCCTAAAGGTTGATTGTGTCTGAAAATACCGTCAGCCATTTGCACCCACGTCCCCGGCGATGACGTGAACACCTGAGAGGCTCCACAAGCCGCCGGTGAAATCCCCCAACATCCAGGGATGCAGTGAAGGCCGTTTGTCTGCGTACGCAGCCCGTTTCCAGCTCGTTCTCTGGGGTGCACTGGAAACCTGACCGCCACCGATCAGATTAATCACCGCTGACTCATAAAACAACCATGATGGATGGTGGAGCTGCAGACAATCCACCTCCTCCAACACACCGGGCCCGCAAACCGTAAGTGAAGTCACCCATCACGCAACGAGGGACGGTAACTCTAAATAATCAACTACACTGCTTTATAAAGACACAATACTGAGGTAAATATCACCCATAATACAGTGTGTGAGTGTGGGACACATTGCTGAGATTTTAAAGGAACAACCCCCCTCTGATACACTCTTATATCATCCATCTGTGATGTGCAATGCCTTTGTCATCAACATGGTGTATACATTCTCGTCTGCTTCCACTTCAGTCAGTGATTCCCTGTGTTTCCCAGAATGCCTTTCAACAGCCTCCAGAGAGTGGGCGTGAACTTGTTGATTTTACTCAAAGGTAGGCGTACACAGAAACACAAACAGCTTGAAAGTGTGATCATTCAGCTGTAGGGTTATACGTATATCTATAGCCGCAGCGATGCCCCTCACTCAAAAACACAACACGTCCTGTGGCTGCACTGCAGTCTGCTCTACGGAGGCTTCTGTGAGATTACACAGCGCTCCTCTCTTCCTCTGCTGTAGAACGATGTTTACCCTCGTGTTCATGTTCAATCTCAGAAGAAGCTTCTGCTCTTTGATTTTGAGGGATTGACATGGAAATCTTACATTTATAGTTGAGGATTTATTCGATTAATCAGAGGAAATCAATCCACATCAAGCCTGACCAGGGCTGCAGCTAATCGATTAGTTGTTTGCTCTATAAAATGTCAGAAAACGGTGAAAAATGTCTATCAGTGTTCCCAAAAGCCAAAAATATTCAGTTTCATATCATAGAGGAGTAAAGAAACCAGAAAATATTCACATTTAAGAAGCTGGAATCAGAGAATTTAGACTTTTTTTTACTTTAAAATTACTCAAACCAATTAATTGATAATTAAAATAGTTGGCGATAAATTTAATAGTTGACAACTAATGGATTAATTGTCGCAGCTCTAATACTGACAAGCGATTAAGTCTTTTATCAAGACAAAGTGCAACGTATTAATTGGTTTCAGCTTCTGACATCTTATAGACTAAACAATTAATAAATTCATCAAAAACGTAATGAATTAATGATGAAAATAATCATTAATCAGAGAAAATCAATCCACAACAATCCTAACAACCAATTAAGTCATTTATCAAGACAAATTGCAAAGTATTAATTGGTTTCAGCCTCTCCAATGTGAAGATTTGCTGCTTTTCTCTGTTTTATATCACTGTAAATTGAAAATCGTTGAGCTTTTGACTGTCGGTCGGACAAAATAAGCAATTTAAAGACCATTTTTCTGGATTTTCTGACATCTTATAGACTAAACAATTAATAAATAAATTAAAAACTAGGGCTGTCGTCAACCAAAGACATTCTTAGTCGACTAACACTCATACGATTTAATTGACAGATCTCTCCACAAAGAATCACATAAAAGCACCACTTTAAATCTTGTGTTTACCGGAGATGTGCTTATAAGTTTCTTGGAAATTAGTCATTCAGCATGAAAAAAGCATGAAAAATTGACTAATCGATAAATTAAATCTTAGTCGACTAAGACCGATTAGGTGACTAATCGACTAAGAGGGGGCAGCCCTGTCAAAAACATAATTACTAGATTAATCAATAATGAAAATAATCATTACTTGCATCTCTATTCTGTTTTATCTTGTACTGTAAGTCGAACCTATAAGCAATTTCGAGACACTACCCTGGGCTCTGGGAAATTGAGAGGGCCACTTTTCACTATTTTTACAGATTTAAAGTGTTTTAGGCTGGATTTTAATTTAACTTTCAATTACTCACTTTGCTGAACACCAGAATGTTTTTATGTTGCCAAACAGGCCGATTTTAAGTGTGTCAATTATGGAGGACGGGAAGCACTTCTCTAATGTACCCTCACTTTAGTAACCCAGTGAGGCAGGTGTAGGTGTGCAGCAGCTCTAAAAAATCCTGGTTAAAACACATCCTCAACCACACATGGCCCTGCAACCATATGCAAGGTGATATCATCCACAAACACGCACCTACACAGACACCTACACGAATGCATGCCTAAAACACACACACATGCACACAGTTAAGTTAGGTAAGGCTAGCCTGAGCACCTGTGTGAGGCAGCAGCAGTGCAGAGGGGAGCATTTATTTTGCAGTGTTTCTCTGCATTAACATGATGCATTAGCATTCATGAGGCAATTATGCTCCCATTGGAGCCACTCATGTGTGCGTCTGTGCATCTGTCTTTTCATGACTGTAATGTGGCAACACACACATGCATACACACAAATCCATTGTTTTAAGCTGCTAGGTGACTCCATGTATGGATGATGCTGCTGCTGCATTCATGGCATCACAGTGAGACACAAAATGGGAGGGTTTTTGTTGCATTATGCCGAGGCGTTACTGTATTGTACGTTATGTATGGCAGCAGATGAGACAACAGCCTCATGATTAAAAAAAAACCTGTTCGCCTCTCTAACACACTGCAGCACCACAACACCGACTGGAAATGAAAGCAGCAAAAAAAATACCTGTTTTTTCTTTTACGCAGGGGCTCCACAGAGGGGATGCTGATCCTACAGATGCGGCACCCGTCACCATTTTCCCCCTTTTGTTTTTGAAGAAACCGAGAAGAAAACAGTGCCTCGTATGAATGGGACTAAAAATGCGGTGGAGCTCACATTTTTTTTTTTTTTCACCCTTCAATAAATCAATGGAGGCTCAACAATAAAGCGCAAACATTGCAGTGCCACACATGCGCCCTAGCAGGGAAAATGTGGCATTAAAATGTGGCACCATTGACGCCTTTTAAGTTAACATTATCTGTCAGGTAATAAAACAATAAAACAAGGATGTTATGATGTAAATGCGACACTCATAGAGCACATTTCCTCCTCAACAAATGTGCAATCTTTGAAGTTACGCACGGGTTAAAAAAACATGTTATCACTCCAATTCACAATATTTACGTCTCTTCAACAAACAGAGCTCAGAAAGATTGATTTTTACCTGCTCACTTCTTCTCTATTGTGGTTCCTGGAAACGTGTCACCTACATGTTTCATTGTAATTCCCAGATCTGGAAGAGGAACATGGATTAGCCGCAGTGAAGCCTCGTCGTTCCCCTCCAGGACAAAAACAAAATAACACAAAGAAAAGCGTAGAAAACCGGTGAGAAGACGCGTTTAGAAAAAAAGATCTTTCGAGTGTAGTCACGTTATTTCAGTTTATATCGTTGCGGTTGGATGTCTGTGATGCTCAAAAGGCTGATGTTGCTCCCTCCGCCTCTCCGACACTATCTGCTCTCCGCTGTGCTCCCTGGACAAGTCCCTGATTGGCCAACATCACGTTTGCATTCCTCAAGTGGCTGGGAATGATCAACCAATCACGGAGCGGGAGAGGGTCCCATCGTCGGCTTTCTGATTGGCTGAATCGCGTTCGAAAAATTGTGTAAAATTCCCCGATACACGCGCATCCTGTGACTGCTGGCAGTTAATTGAAATATTAATGTAAAGACCCAAAATGATTAGCTAGCCAACCTTGTTATAGCTATTTTTACATTTGATTGAACATTTGTATTCTTGTTAACACTTTGGCTGGTCTTGTTTTTATCTTTTTTTTGATTTTTGTTTTTTAAAAACTTGCCCCACCTACCTTCAAAAAAGCTTGTCCTCTAAAAAATAGTGTAAATCGTTAACTATAAACTTGTAGTTACCGAATTAAAAACTACTTTCCGGACCTTGGTAAAGCGACAGCACGGAGACAGCAGGATAACCTTGGTCTACTTTAAAGGGGACATATCGTGCTCATTGTCAGGTTCATACTTGTATTTTGTGTTTCTACTAGAACATGTTTAAATACTTTAATGTTTAAAAAAACCCTTTATTTTCCTTATGCTGTCTGCTTGAATATACCTGTATTTATCCAATGTCTGAAACGCTCCGTTTTAGTACATTTCAATGGAATTGCAACAGAATTGCGTTGCTAGGCAACAGCTTGGGTCCATGTTTACTTTCTGTCAGCTGATGTCATTCACATACACATGTAAGTCTCCACAGTCGGACAACTGAACACTCACAATCATATCACTCCGCCAACCTTAACCATTACTAAAATTACAGGCAAGGTGCACCGTGTTATGTAGTTCCCGATCTAGAACACAATATAAATGTATGTAGTTAACATTAATTAAATTGTGTGACTTATTTCAATAAATCTGAGAAGGTAATCTACAAAATAAATCTTCACAAAAATAAATCTCATTTTACATTAGCATGCTAGGGATTCTGGACTCAGCATTGGATTCTTGTGACTTTAACATTAGGAGAAGTGAGAATTTGTTAGGATCCAATAGTCCAATAGTTTTACAGCAGGAAGGCAAGAGAGGTCGTGATTAGTTTGACAATTTGCTTCATAACAACGCACTTACTAAGTTGCAGCCTCTCTTTGTAGCCTATTTTATGTAACCAAATTCAGAGGGATTATTTAACATTTTGAGGAGTAAAATATATTGGGAGGCACAACAATACAGGATTTATAAATGCAGGTTAGGTGGTGGTTGACTTTCTGTTGCAAAAAAACCCAAAACAACATTTAGGGTCGGTTCATCCTTTCATAGTCATGAAATCGTGAAAAAGTCACGAAATTTAATCTATTTGATTCGTGTACGAATTTCCCTTTTTTCGTGATGCTCAGCGCGACTTTCAATAACGTATTTTTCGTGCATTTTCCTACGAATGTCCAGCAACACGTGTCAATTTCCGCTCAAGTCTTTTCAAAATAAAACTACTTGGGTTTAGGAAAAGATCGACTTGGTTAGGCTTAGGCAACAAAACTAGTTAGTTAGCTTGAGGAAAAGATCGCGGTTGGGTTAAAATAACTCTGGAAGTGCTGTAATTTACGGAAGTTACATGACAAATAAATCAACTTTGACTCGTGGTTTCACACCACCTGCATGACTAGATAGCAGTGATAAATGAGAAAACATGTTTTTTATAATTTGGGTGAACTGACCCTCTAAAAGAGAATAAAGTATACAGCCATAAAAGAATGGTTTCAGCAATAACTTGTGATTTCCCAGGCCCTCCGCTCCCCATTGTAATGTGTAATCATCCTATTATGGTAATTGACTTTCCTAGATTAATACCAGACTAATAAAGGTTTGTGAACTCTCTTCTGTGAATAAATAGGAGTTTAATATGAGTTTAGGTGGGGGTTGCCCTCCCCCCTTCCTCCAGGCTCGGAGCTCTTCAATGGCTGCTTGATGAATGGGAGGAAAGACGGAGGGTGGAGGATGCAGAAGCGCCAAGTGATAATGCGGTGTCATCAGTTACCTTGACAACCGCAGCCTGTACATCTAACGTGTTAATTATGATTTTTTTTTTTTGCCAGGAAATTAGCAGAGGCTTGTTCCCAGTTCTTGGCCTGGCCTCTGTGGCTCAGGCCTTTTGCCTCAATCACTCACTGCTGACTTCAACGACAAGAGAGAAAATATAATATGCAAATCTCTACGGCGCTCTGCCTTCAGCCCCGGCTTATATTCCTCCTCAATGAATGCGAAAGCTACAGGCAGCAGCTCCATCTCAACCCTGCAACAGTAGCTACAGAGAGACACTCATGCATGTTGTGCTCACATTTTAGCAGCAGCATGCCTGTCGCTTTTATAATATGCACATGCAAGCATGTCAGTGGAAAATAACAGAGGTGACCTCACAGGTCAGCGGGCAGTAAATAAAGTGTTTCATGTCGACGCCTGTCAGTGTTTCAGCCTCTTTAATGCCTCATGGGTTTTAGATGTTCAGAGTGAATGAGATGTCCCTTACAAAGCTTCATCCTTATCTTATTATGTGTTCTGATTTGTATTAAACATGTATTGTTAAATGAAGAAAAACATAATTATTTCAGTCTGTCTGTTGTTTAATGTTTGGAGGTTGAGGTTGCAAGGTTCTTGCAAAGATGTAATTACACAAAATGAAAACAACCTCCCTTATAAATTAAATTAATTATATAGTCTAAGAATTTAATATCATCACATATTTTTCAATAATTTGCTTCTGCTTCTTTTGTTTTGCGTTGTAACTGGTGTATCAGTCAGTATTGACCTTACGATAGGCTATGATAAAGGTTCCTCTCTGGCTAATGTGAAATTGGATTAACTTTGAGATTTTTATTTATTCATGTTTATGCAAATTAATTCTTTATGTAAAAGCATAATGTGTCCCTGAGTTTCCCTTACGGTTGAATAAGTCCAACCAGGGACGTAGCGAGGATTTTAAAATGTGTTCATATACGACAGTACATGCAGGTTTTTGGGGGGGATAAGAATAACCAACCAATAGAATTACACTTTCGAGTATATTATTTGATCATTGTTAGACAAATTTCTTTAAAAATTACAAGTTTTGTTATTTTTTAATGCACATTTTACAAAAATCTATGTAGGGATGCAACGAAATGAACAAGTTCTCATCCCATCTTTTCCTAAACCTAACTAAGTAGTTTTGTTTTGAAAAGACTGGAGCGGAAATTGACACGTGCGTCACGTGTTGCTGGACATTCGTAGGAAAACGCACGAAAACTATGTTGTTGAAAGTCGTGCTGAGCGTTGCCAAAAAAAAGGGTAGTAGTTGTAGTTAATAGAAACACTCAATGCATTTCATACTGGCGCTAAGGGGTGCCTTGTGCGGCGGTATCGGACCCTGATGGCTGTGAAAAAGCCTCGGTATTTGAGACCCTGGGAATGAGAACGGGCTAAAGAGATAGACCCATTAAAGAAAGCTGATGATGAAATACATTCAGAATATAGAAGTCAGTAATTAATTATGCCAGCAGACTATTCCCACACATTATTTTATCACTAAAATTGGAAGTCGTTGCAAGTTGCATAAACCTCCACATCCCCCAAAATACAGATGACATGACCTCAGTGACCTCAGTGGTTGCTACTGAGTGCCTGAACAACCTGCCCAAAAAATGTCATCATGGTGGGAACATTGTGTGTCCCGTGGTCTCTGTTTTAGAGGTTTTTCACCCTGAATACTTGTGACTGTTGGCATGAAAATCACAAGATTTAAATATAGTATACTATAAATCTTCTGAAATATGTACTCCTGAATAAATGACAGTATGTGAGCATGTAAAAAGATACATTTTCAGCCTGAAAAGTGGATGAACTCAGTATTAACTCTACTGCATTAAAGTCTGCTGTTTTCTGCAGTTGGACTTTTCAAGTTAACGTCCATTTTCATGCAGATGAATATTTTATTCCAAGTAAGGAAAGAGCGGCGCTGACCTGAGTTCAGCAGAAACACTGTGGAAGAACCGCAGATGGAGAAGCTACATGTTGGTCTCTGCAGAAATAGCCAGAGGAGTTGGCACACATCGAACCCAACCGCTTGCCAGCTGTTCCCTCACCAAAGACAACTCTGGTAATCCGCTAATATATATCTCACAATATTATACACATATCACTGCTCAGATCATAGCAGAACATTAAAGGGGACATATCATTGAAAACTCTCTTTTTCAGTGCACATACATTTGGGTATCTGGAGAGTCTACCAACCCACAAACTGTGAAGTAAGACGACCCAGTCAATAACTCATTCAGATCTGGCTCCCCTTCCTATGTCACATGCAGGCTCATTAGAATATATCACCCACAGCTTGAGAACTACCCTTGCAAAAGTGCAACATATTTTTCTCACAAGCCAATCAGAGCAGACTGGGCTTTTTCAGGAGGGGGGTCTTAAAGAGACAGGCGCTAAAACGGAGCGTTTCAGACAGAGGGGTTGCGTCCGAAATTCCACACTAACATGCTATTTAGTACGCTAAAACAGTATGTGAGATTTTTATGACCGAAACCATAGTATGAAACCAATAGTACGCAAATTAATATATATTTTAAATTAATTCAGACTTTGTGATTCTCACAAACCGTCGTTTTGGTCACATGACGTTGGCACAGGTTACCATGGTTACACGTCTCCAACCGGCAAGGAGGCTCTCAGGAAGTGACGACGTAAATTACTGTTCAGTGCGTCCGAAAAGATACATACTGCTGTTTATTCACACAAAAGTACGTTACACGATAGTTCACCTGTTGATTATGTAGTGCATAGTATGCGATTTCGGACGAAGCCATAGTGTCCAGTGTTTGCATCAGGTTTGCTTACTGTAATATTGGTTTCATACTAAGGTTTCGGACATACTAAAATATCTCACACACTGTTTTAGCGTACTAAATATCATGTTAGTGTGGAATTTCGGACGCAACCAGGGTGAATACAGGTATATTCAGACAGACAGGATGAGAAAAATAATGTGTTTTTTGTACATTAAAGCATGTACAGATGTTCTAGTAGGAACACAAAATACATAATATGAAACTGGAAATGAGCATGATATGTCCCCTTTAACAATAATTCACTGTAAAGTCAGAAGGTCCCTGCAGGTGTATTACTACAGTGATTTAGCTTTAGCTTGCCCTGCAGTGCGTTTTCATAACAAGAGCTTCAAGTATCAATAGATCAATACCTTCACTAAACCTCTTCTGTGTGTGTTCAGCCTCACTATGGGGTGCACATGAGGAGATTTCAAATAACCATCTGGACAGATTTGGTTTCAGTTGTCAGCGTTAATCATTAATGGCATCATGAATAATTAGTGATGCGGCTTTCACTGGTCGCATTCTTTAAAGGGACTCTATTGTACTGTCACCAAACCACAGTGTGACTGGAAACCTTATACTTAAAAACGATTGGAAATCTTTTTAAGGTCAGCTGATCCCAAAACATCGAGTGGTTTGTGTCAGTTTACTTCCAGAGGGAATAAAACAGCAACATGCAGGAGAGC
Source organism: Sebastolobus alascanus (assembly GCA_916701645.2). Taxonomy (NCBI): domain Eukaryota; kingdom Metazoa; phylum Chordata; class Actinopteri; order Perciformes; family Sebastidae; genus Sebastolobus; species Sebastolobus alascanus. The sequence goes on from CAKAOJ020000179.1 coordinate 1,199,712, forward strand.
AGGTAAAAAAAGGTTCTCAGTTCACAGAAAACCTTTTTGATCTTTAGAAGAGCGCTTTCATAATTCAAGTCATGAAGACCTGTTTGCTATAATTGCCCAGAAATCATTAGAGATGTTTAATGAAGTTATTTGGCAGAAAATACGTTTGCTTACAGATTGGCAGCATTTTGGAGGATGTGGTCATACTGTCAAATACATTATTTAATTACAGTATTTTTGAGATATTAGTTTATTTGACATTAAAAAAAAGGTATTAAAGCTAATTATCGCAGCGGCTTTGTTGAATACTCGATTCTGATTGGTCAATCTCGGCCTTCTACTTCTGTTATTTCTTTACAACAGACCGTTGCTATGTGCAACAGACCGTTGCTATGGGCACAGTTCTGATGTCGGACTCTGGAGGATCGTTTTTGTTTCAAATTATCGATTTCTTAAGTAAGTAGCCGTGTAATAAGTGTGATAATGTACAGCTAGCGGGTCGTTGTTGCAAAATAAACAATATATATATGTTCTTTGTATGTTATGCTTGTTGTATGTACAGTATTTGTCCTTTTGTTATGTCTGTCTATGCGTGTTTCTCTTTCTCTCTGCTGTATGCAAATCTTTCTTGCAAAAGAATAAATAAAAGGGATAAATGTTAAAAAATGACTTGCAGTTTAGAGTCATCATAAACAGCTTGCAAAAAACCCTGTAGAGATAATAATAGTGGTTCGGATCATAAAACAAAAACAACAGCCTTCTGTGTTTCATGCACTGAATGTGAATATCTTGTATAAATACCATTGATCCCAAAGATCTGGTGTTTTGTTTTGGCTTGTGTGACCACTGGAGGAAATATGGTTTAATAAATATCAGCTCATTTTCAAGCAGGTAATCTTGTCAAAGAGCACATCATAAAAAATACAACAGCAGGGTGAGCTTCAGTTTATAGACCATCATCACTGAAGAATTGTGGATGTTTCTGTGGATGAAAATGCAACAACAGAAAACTGGAAAAGAAAAAAAAGCTCAACAGAGAGAGATTTTTTTTTTTTTTTTCAAGAGCAAAATTAGAGCATGTGGAGGAGGAAGATATGGCCGAGCAGATATGATTCAGAGGGGGCAGCGCGATGTGAGGTACTTCTTGAAGAAATGAACCTTTAATGATCCCCTTGGGGATTCAGTCAGCAGAGGAAGAGGAGGGACTCCACTGTTATGATTAGACGAGGAAGGTCAAACTCTGGGGTCTCATGCAGCCGACAACACAACGTTTGTGGACACCTGATTTGTCTTCTTTGGCCTTTCTCAACCCCCCCATCACCACCATCACAACCACCTTCTCCCCCACTCTCTCCTCGATCTGGACAGGAAATCAGTAAGACTCCCCAGAGGCTTCCTGCACTCAATATGGCTGCTGATGGTGAGTGTGGGAGAGAGAGAGAGCGCCGCCGTCGTCTGATAGATAAGTCTAAAGATACAAGGATGTCATCTGCTATAGACTCAAAGAGGCCCACATTTGACTGCTTTTAAATATCTGACGTCAATCATGATGGAGGATCCTGGAAATGATATTCTTTAAAAGGTGTTTTATTTACCAGGTCAGATCCAGGCTACAACACTAGAAAGAATAGTTTGACATTATGGGAAATACGCGGATTCACTTACTTGCCGAGACTTAAGGCCTTTACACCCCGGGAGCGTGACGAATAAACGAAATACTGGCTAGCGAATATTATATGCCTAGGGCTTTTATATGAGAGGTAACATGTCGAGGTAATACGACGAATAATACACGTCTTGGTTCAGACTACGGAGCCTCCGAGTTGTTGTTTCATAAATATACTCAACCCGTTCTGCACAACGTGATTGGTTGATGCCTTTATTCCCGGTGCAAAAGCTCAGGAAAAATAAAACTTACAAATTATGTTGATTTTAGCCTAACGTTAGCTTTATACTTGTGATTGCATTCACACTTCAAAAATCATAAAAGTGGTGTTCATTTGTGGAGATTATCTTATTATCTGAACAAAACGTGTAAGTATCATAAACGTTTGTTTGCCACAGAGCTGATTTTCTGCAATAATCCAAAACCGGATGGAAACATCCCATTGTCTTTTTGTCGAGAGAACCAGGGCGATGCTAACTTCATGGCTGGCCTAAAAAAATATGTCATCCCTGCGGTACTCTATAGAAAACAATGAATTCATCCACCCTTATGTCAAAACCATCCAATAATCAAACCAAAACAACTTTGACAGCCAAGGTCTTCAAATGACTCATAACTTCAACAGGATGTTCAACAATGTTCTTTACCTTCGTGCTCATGATCCTGTTTTTTATACGGTGGAAACAAACTCAGATGAACATTTGCAGAAAAAGTTGTAGAGGCCATTGTATTCTCATCCCAGGACATGTAGTACACATAGACTGTATATAAGAAGGGGACGTAATCACCGTGACATCACCCACTGGTTTGTGGACTGCCATTTTGAAGCCTCGACATTTTGGCCGTCGCCATGTTGTTTTTTTGCAACCAGAAGTGACACGAGAGGGTGGAGCTAAGTGCAACCGAACGCTGATTAAGACATTTTTAGGCGACCAAAAAGGTTATAATTAACTTTCATGAACTGAAAACACACTGTGAAAGAGTTAAAGTTGTAAGAAGAAAACACGGACAACTCCCAGACCGGACAACGCCGTGGTAGCGACCTGTCAATCACAAGGTAGCCCCGCCCTAAAGCATCCCCTGCTTTATGGTCTATTTGACTCTAAATGGGACCATAATTTACTAAATGAACATCATGCTGTATTGAAGAAGACTTGAAACTAGCGATTGAGACCATAAACTCATGTTTACAGTGTTTACTGAGGTAATAAATCAAGTGAGAAGTAGGCTCATTTTCTCATAGACTTCTATACAATCAGACTTCTTTGTGCAACCAGAGGAGTCGCCCCCTGCTGGCTGTTAGAGAGAATGCAGGTTTAAGGCACTTCAGCATTGGCTTCACTTCTCAGAACTGGAGGTAGCCCACCTGGTAGTACAAACCAAATGATGACGTAAATCTTGTCTTTGGTCCTGCACACATTTTGTCTCTCGTACATGCGAATTAAATCAAGACAATGAATGAGTCGAGTGTCAGGATGCTGTTGATTGTGGGACAGCTTGTTGCTCTCTGCTGTCCTGCTCTGATGTGATGTTCTGTGATTGAGTCATAGTTTATTTTCCCCTGCAGGCTGTTTTCACGTCACCCTCCAATCAGAGGCTGGAATAACACAGGACGAGCCTCGACGGTCTGACGTGCAGACTTGACTCTCGACCTGATCTTATACTTCATCTCCATCCCGTCTCATGAAGCTGCATTAAAACCTCTGTGAGGGGCTGCTGGGAGGATTTCTGGAGCTGTGGTTTTCACAAGCGAGCAGCTGTGCGGAGCCTCCGGCAGCTCAGAGTGTGATCGCAGCGCTGGGAAACTTTCTCAGGGCATTTTCCAGTGTCTGCTTCAGCACCACCACCTCCAACGCTCATCTCTATAGTAACATGTATGAACGGATGAGCGTCAAGGCGGTGGAATGTAGGTCAAAGCAAAGATGGCGTCCTTTAGCACGCAGTATAAGGTATGCACGAGAGAATTAGTCTTGAAAATTAGCAGTTAGTTTAGAGATTCATATTTGAGACGGAACAAAATGTGATTATCTTCAAGCAGAGATCACCTGGAGTGTTTCTTATACTCGTACTTCTTGTACAGTACGTTCTGCATTATTTTATAAAGAGGAGGAGGAAGAAAACGAGGCCTTTATTTCCTTGTTTTCTCCTCTTTTCCTCATTATGTTGAGCCTTTACATCACTTCCTCCGGGGCAGGATGGAGGGGCGGTGGTGGTGGTGCGGGGGGTTGTTTGGCGCTGCAGTCGGCGCAGCCCCTGCTCTCAGTGGTGGACCTGCCAGACCTCAGTACAGTCAACAGACAGGGATGAGTCAAAGTGTCCTCTGGCCAGCAGAGAGTGCGTCACTCATACACATGAGCAAACACATGAAGGCTACAACCCATATGCAGAGGAATCTGCCAATGAAAAACCCCGTATCTCCAAAATGTCAAATATGAGGAACCAAAATGCTGCTTGTGAAAAGTTTGAGTTCATCCCTCAAGAACAGCAAAATAAACTTAAACTGAAAACAAGTCACTTCTCAGCTTTTGTTTTAGCTTCAGCCACTTTTCTAAGGACGTTAACGTTGACTTGTCTCTGACTTTATGGCTAAAAGTTGACAGGAAGTTGCTTCAGTGAGTTTGCACTACAAACAGGACAACGTTCAACACAACATGCATGATGTGGGGGGAGGCAAAGACAAATAAGACCAAGAGTCTACAGCCAAGATCACAGCTCTGTGAGGCTGTACTCAGACACACTGGAGCTTTGAGCTAAATGCTAACATGCTCACAATGACAATACAAACTTCAAGCCCCCTAGTTGGAGATGTGTTACCATGGTAACCTGTACGATCCTCATGTGACCAAAATGACAGTTTGTGAGAAGCAAAGTCTGAACTAATTTAAAATATTAGCAAAGTCAAATCTTATACTTACAGTTATACTGAAGAGTTATTTATGTTACAGAGCTGTCCGTCAACGTCTGTTATGAACGTTGTCGTCACTACCACATTGCATTGTGGGATACTACATTGCATACTAGAATATTTCACCAGAAATAGTATGCAATACACGCACTATTGTGTTTCATACTATAAGGTTTACTGTTTTAGCGTACTAAATAGCATGTTATTCTGGAATTTCGGACGCAACCCCAGTTTATTTCCCGTTGCAGTGTATGTGGGTGACATCAGCTGAAAGGAAGTAAACATGGACCCGAGCTGTTGCCTAGCAACGCAATTCTGTTGAAACAGTCTATAGCCTTTTAATTGATTAAAAGGGCTTAAAGTCAGTATACTCGTCATGAGAAGAACTACTCAACCTATGGAGTGAGATTACTAATCTAAAAAAAAAAAATAACCCTGATGATGTAATAGTGATGTCATCAGAGTTATCTCCCCTTGGGCTTGGAGATTTTTTTTTTTACAAAAATTGCGTTACAAACTGGAGGTTTGGTTAATGTGAGCATTAGCCAGGCAGCAGGGACAGTCTATCTAATAAAAATATGCTATGTTATGTTGCATTATGGGAAACCGTAGAGGATCCAGTGTTTCTGGACCTTTGGACCCATACTAGGGACTAAAAGTCTGGATATCTCAGCCTAGCTTTAAAGCTTTGAGTATTGCTTTATAACCTCAGTAACATCAGCAGTGCACCTACTGTAAGTAACGTTCTCACACACACTCTCCTGCCTGACGATCGCTTGAACCCATTCACACAAACACACTTCAAAAAACCATCCACACTTGTGCCAACACCCCTTAAAATCCCGCCCCCCTCCCTCCCTCCCTAAAAAGAAAAAGAAGACATACAAACATCTGCAGGCGGTGACCCGGGGTAAGTCATGTTATGATGTGGCATACATGCAGCCAGTCACCCAAGAAAAAGAAGGCAAGCGAGAAGCTCTGCAGCAAAACACGACCATATGGCGCCAACATCTCCATATGTCGCGGTTTACACGAGGTAAAACTGTGTGAGGGGTAAACAAGCGTCGCTCAGGCACATGAAAGCAGTCAGAGTGTGAAGAAGTGGAGCGGTGGAGGCCCAGCGGTGATGGAGGGGGGGGGTGAAGCATGCCACCGAGGTGCCCTTTAGCAACACAGTTAACTCCTGCAGCTTCCTCTGCCGCTCAGTGGACGACAGAGGAAGCTGCAATGTGTTCTGGGAAAAAAAAAAACGAAGGTGTCAATGTGTAACTGTGTGAGGAAGAGTGACATCTCGTTAATGAATGATGTGAGAAAATGATCAGTTTAATATTTTTAGTAGCATTTCCTTCAAGATGGTACCAGATGTCGTAGGTTGTTTATTTATTATTATTATTATTATTATTATTATTATAATTATTAACACTTTAGTTGTTATTGTTTATATGTAGTGTAAAATTTAATAAATGGTTTAAAACACACTATAATGTAGTTATAAGGACATTTTAAGTGTTTATTTATGTACAGTATATATCAACAATATTATAAAGGTATATATTTTTTTTTTGCATTTTACTATATTTTTATTCATTCACACCAGACTCCATTTATGGGTGTTGACAACTACATGATAAACCCTTTATTAAATATGAATATGCTGCCTATAAATGCTAAATTGGCAGGTTAAAGTAAAGTGTGAGTATTATTATTTATTTATGAATTCAGGAGCGTTTCCTCCTTTAGTTGACTTCAGTTAGCCAGGTGAGGAGTCTGTGCAGTGTGATTAAACCTAGAGGTGAAACAATTAGTTTATTAATCAGTTAGTCAATCGACAGAAAATTAATCAGCCACTATTTCGATAATTGATTAATTATTTGAGTCATTTTTCAATGCAAAAAAATTCCCAAAATATCTTCCAGCTTCTCGTGTGTGAAGATTTGCTGTATTTCTTTATCTTACATGACAATAAATTTAATGTTTTTGCATTTTGAACTGCTGTTGCACAAAACAAGCAATTTGAATATATTTTTAGGTTAGAAATAGATATTATGCTTTGCTGTTACCATATGTACATTGTTTTCTGTGTGCTGTGGTGCGCTTAAACATATTTTTACAATATCTTTTATGTATTTTATTTTTTTAATGAATCTCGTGTGCGTGTTCTATGTTTTGCTCGGCTGCAAGATTGAATTAAGTCAAAAATCACTTATATGAATTTAATTTAATTATGGAAAAATTTGGAAACATGTGCATGAACTATCAAAGTGAAAGTAGTCATTATGCAAAAAGATCTTTTAATGTTACATTACTAATGCATAACATACTGAAGCCTAAGTACATTTACTGTACTGTATATTTTAATATTGTAGCAGGTGCAAGTGGATGATGTGCTGATTATGACTTTACTTTATATAGTGTTGGGTAGGTAAATATGTTATATTATCATATGTTTTAATGTAAAATGTTTGCCTCTTAAACAACTAGTACCTACACACAAAATGGAAATACTCCAGTAAAATTCAAGCTCCTCCAAACTGTAGAATATTTAAGTAAATGTAAATAGCATGTACATGTGCTTTGTTCCACCTCTGCTGACAGGTCGGTGCAGAGACGACTACATGAATAAAAGCATCTCGAACCAAACGCGGCTCTAATGTGTTTCCCTGAGACAAGTTCCCTCATTCTCCCACTAAAGCTTCATTAAAGCTTTATTGTTCCATACAGCAGCACATAATGCAGTCACACTTACAGTATGAAAAGTGCAGTATAACTGCATGCTGCTCACCAGTGAAGTGACAGGTGCAGCAGTAATGTGCTGCTGCTGCTGCAGCAGCTGCAGCAGAGGGTTTCAGTGCCAGAAGTACAGCAGCAGTTAACGTTTATTTGTACTGTTGGAGAGTCGACAGTGTGAGGAGGCTCAGATTTGTGTGTCTCCCCTGATGGAGGTCGCTAGTGGAAAAAAACTGTTGATACAGTGATAATTAATTTGTTATAAATCAATATTTTCCAACAAAACTGTGATGCCCTGAAGAAAATGGCTGAAATGAAAGTTAGATTAAGCATATTTGTAATTTCAGCGTAGCATAAAATGACCATTATGTACTGGACAGTGGTGAAAACTAAGCACATTTTTATTGCACTATATTTATTTGACATCTGAAGATATTAGTTATTTTGTTCATTAAGATTAAAGCTGGGCAATATGACGATATATAGCGTCAAAACGATGCAAAAATGTCTATCGTATATATTTTTCTGTCTCGTTTCTATCGTGATAATATAGGCTAGGTCCATTTATTTATTTATTTTTTCTCAATAATTTCACTTTAACAGTTGATTTCACTTTGCACTCCAGTTCTTAAAATGAGAAAATACTTTTCATTTGTCGAGTATTTAATTCACACAGCAGTCTACAGAAAGAGTCTTTATCATATGGTTATTTCACAGAGACTATTCATTTATTGAATCACCAGAAAACATATTATATCGTGATATATATATATATTGTTATCGAGATATGAAATTACCTATATTTTGATAGAAGATTTCGGCCACATCGCCCAGGCCTACTAAAGATTTTACATTCAAACCAGTTTTGTTTTAAGAAAAAGAAGTTTGCAGGACTAAATTATATAATACATAAAATAAAACACCATCTAATAAGCACTTGGTTTCACTTCTAGTGGAGATAACGTTACACTGATGCTGCTAACTTGCCCTTGCAGCTCGTTTTCGCAGCTGCCGGTTACAACGTTCTCCCTCAATTTTAAAAATTGTTGTAACATCCCCATTAGTCACTTAGACACAAAAACATGCGAAAATAGAGTCCAGGTTGTAAAATAACCAAAGTTACCCTTCAAGTTTTGTGTTGTTCTTGTATTGCGTTAATGACTTTAGGACACAAATACCTCGTATCTGATACTTTCAGGTGACTCTTGCGTGTAATCTAATCTATGAACTTGATATTACACCTCTGTATGTTTACTGTGAACATATCTGAAACTGATCACAAACCACCACACCAGTGCAGTTTTCTGAAAAGTACTTCTTTTATTAATATTTTACAATCCTTTATTCATGGTTATGTCATTATTTACTTTTTCAGCGCCACTTTGCAAGTGTCATTATTCCATGCTGTCTGACGACAACAACAACAACAACAACAAAAACAAAAAAAAACAAAACGAAAAAAACAAAGGAGAGGTTTGAAGAATGAGTCTATACAACAGTTTCGTCAAGGGGCAGAGAGAGATTCACATTTCGGCTCTCGGATTGACCTCTCATCCCTTCCGCTTGTCAAAAAAGTAAACAAAAAAAAAAATGGTTAAAAGCAGGACTGTCAGTCGAGTGAATACGTGTAGTCTGTCTGTCGGTCTGCTTGGCTATAAAAACACCCCACACTCCTCTTGAGAAGTTACTGCTCTTTCAAAAAAAGAACAGGGGTCCTCGTTCTCCTCTGGGTTTTAAAATGCTTTCCCCATCTCTGAAAAAAAATTATAATACTACTACAATAAACCCAACAAACACAAAATATAAAGATGGTCTCTCTTCCAGGTGCTGCTCCAAACATTGGAGGATAATATTTGCATTTTTAAAAAAGCCTTTTTTTTTTTTTTTTTTGTGTGAAATGGAACGGGCCACTGGCAGGTCAAGAGGTTCCCAAATGATGATTCAATTTTGGTGCGAATGTGTCGGGGAAGATTATTTAGCTGTTGTTGTGCTGTGGCGACGGGAGCTGCTGGCGGATACATTTCCTCATAAAACGATCTATCAAATACTTCCTGAGAAATAAAGGAAATATCTACCTGGCATGAAGAGAGGAGGAGGAGGAGGAGGAGGAGGAGGAGGAGGAGGAGGAGGAGGAGGGGGGAGCTGGCCGGAAAGGAGGAAGCGAGTGAGAAAATCAAAAATCAGGGTGATAAAAAAATAACAAAATAAGGAAATAATAAGCTGCTGTGTGTGTTGGCAGCAGAGATCAGGATGTGGAAAAAGCTTGTTTGTCGTGAGAACCGGGCAGTGTGTGTGTGTGTGTGTGTGTGTGTGTGTGTTTGTGTGTTTATTGTGTGTTTATTGTGTGCCCAGTCGAACCCTTCGGTGTGGAAACATGAAGCAGAGAGCTGGAGGACAGAGGAGATGTGGGCAGCAGTGCTGGTGTTGCTCAGTTTGTGCTCTTCAGCACAGAGAGAAGAAGAGGAGGGAGGGAGGGAGGGAGGGAGGAAGGGAGGGAGGAAGGGAGGCTGGTGGGAGACTAACAAACTGTCCATCCAGCTGCTGGTAGCATCCAACACCCACGGCGCTCACAATGATCACTGCTGGAGCGTTTCGTGTCAAACAATCAGTTCACCAAAAACAAAACAAAAAAAATACTGACAGCAACATTTTCTCACTTCTAGTCGTGTCTAGTCATGCAGATAGTTCTTCGTTCAGGTTTGAGACACAAGGATTGTTAGCTAAGACATGTCTGCAGCAGCATGATGAGATGTAATCTTTACCTATTAATTAACAATGGGAAATGTCTTTATTTGCTTTCTTGCCGAGAGTTAAGGCCGTACGTATCCTAACAACGGCTTGTATATTCAAAGTCTTCCGGTTTCTCTTTTTTAATGACTACTACAGACTACCGCTGCCTGCTGGTGTGGAGAGTTATTTCATCTCACGCAGATGTAGAACGTACGTGGTAGTTGGCCGTCGGCTGTAGTCTTTCCGTTGTGTTTGAGTGCAACTTTTTTGGCCAAGACAAAGGCGACGTGAGGCGACTCAACAGTCGGCCTTCGTCATCGCTAGTTCTTTGATGTCGGATTTGTGTGTCTGGGTGTTTAGAGGAGAAGATCGATAGCACAACAAAAGCTGGAAATCATGTTTGTTTAAAAAAATGTAAAAACAACAATTATTTGTGGCTTTACGGGGAGTCATGTGTGGGACAATTCCACAAGAAATAGTCCGACACATAACCCTCAAGCTCTTGTTTTTACACTGGATTAAACAAACGATACACAACGTGTTAATTAGTGAAGCTAATTGTGCTACCTTTGGATGGAGCCAGGCTAGCTGTTTCCAGTCTTTATGCTAAGCTAAGCTAACTGGCTGCTGTTTCATATTGAACGTGCAGACATGAGAGTGGTATTGATCCTCTCATCGACCTCGCCTTTCCAAGAAAGCAATTATTTCCCAAACTGACCTCCATTGTGTTGGAGTGGAGGCAGAAATCTCTGAAAACACCTCAAAACATGTACAAATAAAACCAAAACTACATGTATGACTAGATACCACTAGAGAAAAATTAGAAAAATGTTTTTTTTTTTAAATGTAACTAAGGTGAACTGACCTTTAAATCTAAAGAAACAAGGTGACCCACACAGACTTGCGGAAGCTCGAGGGCCAAACGCAGATTTTCAAACCAAATTCTGACACATATTCAAATTTTTTAAGTACGATCCCTTTCCTCTAAAAGTGTTGTGACATAACACTGCCCACCAGGTAAAAGGCAGTTACTACCAACACCTCTCCGGCTGTGTTGTCACACTCCTCCACCGTGGCCCGATGGGAGGAGGCAGGCAGGGCGGGAGATTTTTACACAACGCAACAAAATGAACCAGCCACTTTTACCACTCCACGATAATACAACAAGAGGCCTGCGGTGCAGCCTACGACCAACGTTTACCCACATTTGGCTGGTGGTGGTGGTGTTGGTGGTGTTTATTTTCCACCTTGGTGAACAGACGGATGTGTTGGTAGTCAGGTTACGTCAAGGCCGAGCCGCTGGTTGTACGGCTCATCAGTGCTGAAGCTCAACAAGCCCTTATTTAGCTACTATTTCCTACCAAGAATTCACAGTAACCAGCCAACGGGGACGTCAGAGCGCAAGGTCGATCGTGTTTTTGACTGGCACAAAACCTCATCCAGTTTGTGGGCGATTTGTTTAGAGGTGATACTTACAAGAGAAAACAACACTTACAAGAACTTAAGGACCCGTAACTTAAAGTAAAAGGGTAGTTTGGGTGTTTTGAAGTGGGATTGTATGAGGTGCTTATCCATAGTCAGTGTATTACCTACAGTAGAAGACTGACAGGAGTTACCGCACGGCAGCAAAACGTATTTTAGACGCCTAAAAGAAAGGCCAACCTAAAAAAAGCAATATCAGTTTAAGTGTACGCTATATTTACAATATTTTCATTGCCGTCAGACAGCTCTTTCTGACAGCGAACTGAAGCCTTTGTATCCATCTGTGCTCTCGCCAAAGCCACCAGACTCCATTGAAAAAAACTATAATTTTACCTCGCAGAACACAGTGGTTGCTTCTCTACCGCTGCCTCAATCGGTTAGTTTGTTTGTGTTATTGCGTGGCTTTGGTAAAGCCGAACTAACCAAAGTCACACAATAACACAAACAAACTAACCGATCGAGGCAGCGGTAGAGCAGAAACTTCTTCGTTCTGCGAGGTAAAATTACTGGGTTTTTTTCAATGGAGTCTGGTTGCTTTGGCGAGAGAATAGATAACAGCTTCAGTTCCCCGTCGGAAACATAGACTGTATAGCTGTCTCACAGCAATGTGGTGAAAACGTTCTAAATATAGCGCACAGTTAAACTGATAGTGATTTTTTTAGGTGTCTGGCTCCCGTGATGGTATTCCTGTCTGTTTCTCCAAACACGCAGACCGTCATCTACTGAAGCTAATACACTGACTATGGATAAGTCCCTTTAAGGTGTAGCCGTTGTCACAGGCTCTGCTTTTGTTTCCACTGTGCTCACAAACTTTGTGGGGCGAGATCCTGAAGCTAAATTTCTGCACTTCTCAGGAAGCGGTACTAAATCCAAGTTTCCTCGAGGCAAAGGAACACAGCAAACACTACAATTAATAACGGAGGACGCGTGTTTACATGTGGAAGTTTAGAGAAGTTCAGGTCTTTTGCTGCCTCGAGATTCCGTTGACATTTAAGTACAATTCCCAGTAGGGTTTGGGTAGCGTTGGTATTTTCAAAATCATGTAACGTTTCCAGCGGCGAGTTAATTTTTTACCACAAAGTAACATTATGGAAGTTTGAAGTGACTGTTGATTTTTTGATGGTACGGAGCAGCGAGGGAGCGAGACCTGCAGCCTGAACGATGCTCTGGAGCCGGTCTCTACCGGTCTCGACCTCCCACTGCGGGTTGGGCTAATCTATTAATTAAATAATACAGACTTTTTAAAAAGTCACCAAATGTAAATGCAAAAAAAAAGTTCATATTAGCACCACATTTTCTATCGTCTGTGCCACCACTGAAAAAAAGATATAACGCAAAAAAATGATGTTTTTCGAAGCGGTGTCGCCTTTTCAATAACGTACACTCAGGTGCTGGTTTATTAGCTAAGTGTACCTAATAAACTGGCCGCTGAGTTTATATCCAAAGTGTTCTGGTTTGTATAATATAGTGAAAGACAAGGCTGAGCCTATACGTTACGGGTCGTTAAGTTCCTGTGGCTGATCTCGAGTCAGTTCTGACCAATCGCCTCCTTATTCTGGCTGGATTTACAAAACTAAAGTCACACTTTTCACTTGCTGCTGGATCGCTGCTCCAGACACAACACAGATTTAGAGTGTGTGGTTGAGGAGTCTGTTTAGAGAGGGGACCGAGGCTGTACTGTATAATTAACCAATTATCTTTGGTTCTTAAAGGGGCTAATATAAGCAAACGTTTTTAAAGCCAACATAAGAAGATAACACAGAGGGGGAAAAGCACACGATAGTCTGATTATAAGGTGTGATTCTTTCTGCGTCTTATCTGCCAAAACAAACCAGTCTTCTTGGTTTTTTTTTTCCAGTTCAGGAAAAGATGGAAATAGAAAGACCTGATGATGGAGGGGGGGGGGGTTGGAGGAAGAGGAGGAGGAGGGATGACAGGGTGGGAGGAGTAATCACTGCCGGGGTGAAGATGATGAGGCAGGGTTGGAGGGTCAGAGGGAGGGAGGGGTTGTAAAGGTGCCTTTGCAAACCCACTCGCCCCCCCCTCCGACCCGAACATCTCCCCAACGAGCCGAGGTCAAATCCAGGAATGTCAGCAGGCGGAGCACCCCTTCTTCACGTGTTTGTTCTTCATCCGTCTGTCCCTCTCTCCCTTCCTCAGCTGTCCGTTCGTCTGTCTCTTCGTCTCGCTGCAGGTCACTGGAGGTCTCGGTCCTCGAGGTACCGGTACTCGAACGTGAAGCCTTCCTTCTTCCGCTGGCCCCATTTCTCATAGTCAAAGTAAATGTACGTTCCCTGAAGAATAATTAAATGCATTATTTAAAGTGAAGACCATTAAACCTGCTCCAGAAAAAGGGTTTAGCGTGTGTACAGTGTGCCACTCCCAGCATGCTTTGTGTAAAAAGCAGGGAAACATTAGACTGTTAGCTGCGCTGCAAAAATAAGCCTCAAAATGGTTAATAATTCAACCTCTGGAGAGAATCTGCAGCCACTTGTTTTGCTTTTTATATTGGTCGAAAATGTAACTGCTAATCTGCAGTGATTCATTTATATTTTGACAGTTCAGTACCGTCATTTTCCTAATCTTAAAAATGTATCAGGACCACCTCCGCTGCCGGCTTAGCGGCGGAGCAACGACGCCTCAGAACAGCGAGGCTTAATAACAGTGCAACCTTTCCCACCTTGAACAGGCTGTGTGCACGGGGCTTTAGAGCTGCGTTACCCAAACTTTTATTCTGGGGGTGAACTTTTTAAAAATTACAAACCATTGCAACCCAATTCACAATATGCCTCATCTATAAATTGAGCGAATATGTGCATAAATGAACATTCCTGACCATTTTTCCTGCCATTTCTGCATCATCTTATATTATCTTGAATAGGTAAACCTGCCATTTTGAAGAGATGTACGTTTGATAAATCACAACTTGGATTTATGCATGTGTTATTGAAACTTAATACTTTTAAGTGGAGGCCCTCGTTTTTTTTCCTCTCAGCGATCTCGACCCAGTCTTTGGGAATCACTGCTTCAGAGACATAATTCACAACTCCGGTGACGCCTTTTTAGCGGCGCATATAGAAATTGTCTTGTTTTCGCGTCATCTGTTCGACTCTTCTAATCGGTCTTTATAGAGACCACCGATCAAACTATTTAGAGCAAATATCGCCCGATCGATCGGAGCACCCTTAATCGTGCTGCAGATAAAAAAACATTTGTATTCACAGGTTTGAGATCCTTTACTATACATCATGTGTTATTTAGATTTTTGCAGATTATTTTCAACTAAATGTTGTGCAGTTTTAGATTTTTGGATGTATTGTTTTCTACTGTTCTACGCTTTCCATTCATTACTGCAGGGTATAAAAATCGAGTTGTAGTTATCCATCACAGTGAATATCAAGTATCTTACCAACGTGATTGCTTATTAATGCAGTTTACGTGCATGGTTAAAGTTAAAATATTCAATGTCTGCACTGAATTACTTCATAACAATAATAACGTTCACATTTTGAGAGCCTGCTATGAGATTTTCATCATGCTCAGAAATGGATGGAAACCAACGGCTGCCTAGAACAGTAGAAAAACTTCATTCAGATGATTAAAATACTGGTTTGGTAGGTTTGTTTCTGAGGCGTCATGTGTGAACGATTTGTAGTAAATCACATTTTTCTCCTCCTATAGAGGTCAAAGACGTGAAGCTGACCTGCTCAAACTCGTCCGTGATGGTCTTGGGTTCTTCGTGCCTCTGAAACCACATCATGTACTTTGTGTGGAACCTCCATGACTGCTTCTTCAGGGCTTTGGCTGCCAGATACTGGGCCTTAGTGCCCTGCACAGCAAGAGGTAGAAGAAGAAAAAGAGGAAGACGAAGAGATAAAAGATAAAAGAAGAATTTAATTAGTAGGAGCACGTGCAGAAAATACAGTTTTGGTTCCCGTGTTGAGTCTACAGAAGAAGGAAACGTGTGTTTTGATATCATGATTCCTACCTCCAGGTAGTAAAAGATGAAGAAGAGGGTTTCTGTGGAAAGCCTCTGGTAAAACTCTACAGTGTCGGAGTGAGGCGGTGGCACCTGGTGGTGGAAAGGCAGGGTGGGGCACGGGTTCCTCATCAGGTACTGCCTGTAACATCCACATGGAGGGGGGGTTAGTGGAGCATGATAACTGATGTACTCTCTCACAAGATGATGATCTCAAACCACTTCACCTGTTGTTTTCAGTATTGTCCCTTTTAGTTTTGTTTTGATTTGTTCAACTGTGTATTTCTCGTCATCATTGCAATTAAATTAATTCAATTAAGTCTTGATTTCTGAGACTTCAATTAAGGTTTTGGATTGAATTGAAAGAAGGAACATTAGAAATTCTAATAGAAGTGAAAAAAAAAACAAGAGCACATAATTCATGAATCAAACTGACTTATTTACTGAGCTAATAAAGATGTAAATTAATGGATCTATTCAGTGATATTCATGATGAGTTTTTAAATATGTGCATCATTGGTCAGTGATGTCAAATTCCGTCGTTGGGTGTTAACTCTTTTATTCGTTACATGGTGGGAAAATGCTATTTTACATCGACTCAAATATAAAGAGAGTATTTAGCATTTATTACACGCATTCTTCTTCCTTGTCAAAGCCTGGTGCCTACATTACCCATAATGCAACTCAGCTGCCAACAGTTTGGTGTGAGATTCTGGTGTGTTATGCTAGTTAGCGGCTAATGCAGCCTGCAGCAGAGATGAGAGGCGGGTTACAGAGGTCTCACTTCTTTCTAAATCCACACCCCCAGATTTATTTTTAATTTTCAAACTTGTGGTCACATCACTTGAGGATATTTATCAGATTTAGTGCAGCTCCCACTGGAGACAAATAAGGCTTTATATACAATGTTTTTCACATGAAGATCTGTAAGCAGACTTTGATGTGTAAAATCGGTGGAGTTACCCTTTTACATTCTGTATTTGCTGGATTCAGGGCTGCAACTAACGATTATTTTCGTTGTCGATTATTTTCTCGATTAATCAATTAGTTGTTTGGTCTATAAAATGCCAGTAAATGGTGAAAAATGTGGATCAGTGTTTCCCCAAAGCCCAAGATGACGCCGAAAATATTCACATTTAAGAAGCTGGAATCAGAGAATTCTTACTTTTTTTCTTAAAAAACGACTCAAATTTATTATCAAAATAGTTGCCGTTTAATTTAATAGTTGACAACTAATCGATTAATCGTTGCAGCTCTAGCTGGATTCAAGAGACTTTGTTCCAATATCAATAAATATATAATAACTCTTAAGGTACGGACAATGTTTACGACAGTGGACTACATGATCATGTAGAGAGCTTAAAGGTGTAATTTCAGGCTGTAATCTCAAGAAATCATTAATATAGGTAGTGATATTACAGTGTTATGATTAGGACTGCACGATTTTGAAAAAATAAATATATAATTGCTATTGTTTTGACTGATATTGCAATTGGGAAATGATATGCGATATTAGAGGGAATGATAAATTTTGCGTGATTATTCTCATTTTCATTGGAAAACATATTAAAATGATAATGATGTGATGTTTGTGGGGATCTGTATCAACCAAAGATGTTTTCTTAAGTCTGTAGAATACGACATGTAGGCCAGGACATCTCTGCAGCACCACAACGTTTATTTTAAAATTATATTTTGATACAGATTATATATATCAACACACCGCCTCTAATCTGAAGCGACGCTGACTAATTTGCTAATCAAAAGCCACACACACTCATTAAATATCGGTCAGACGAATTGAATGTTTTTGATGATCGATTGGCCAATTAACTGATCCATTAGTCAGACGGACGGACAGATTCAACCCCCTCATGAGAGGAAATTCCACTCAGTGGATCTCACTCTGCTCAGATGCACTCTTCCATTCAAACCACGTATTTTTAGATCAGTGATAAACTCAATTTGTTCTTTGTTCTGTTTCCATTCGGCTGTTAAAATGTTAGCAAGGTCGGTGTGTACCAGAGCTAATGATGTTGTCCCACTAACAAGCAGGAAGAACTAGTGACTAACACACTCATCATGTACTAATATCATTACTGAAAATACTTGAACAGTATAAATAACTGTGTTTGTGTGCTGGAAATTAATTGTAGTTATTAAAAAACATGCGGAACAAAGATTTCACTCGAGTGTCGTCGTCACGATCTCGTTTTAAACACAGAAGAAGAAATGTGTGTATATGTCGCTCTCCTCCTCTGGCTGTGAAACACAACAGGTATTGTAGGACAAGAGGGTTTAAGTGTTCGGATTTAAATGTCAATTGTACCTGTGTGGGCGGACGGCACTGTAGATACACCACCGGTATAATCTGGTCTCTAATTGTGTGTGTAGGTATGCTACATTACTGCATTACCGGGGGTACTTGAAAGTACGATATACACATCAAATAGATGATGTGTTATGCTGATTAGTGCTGTGGCTCTTCGATTTAAGTTGGATGACAAAGAAAAGCTAAAGAATCTGGACCAAGTTCTTAAAAAAAGATTTGGAAAATGATGGAAATTAAACAATTAAAATGCGAAAGTCTTTTCAAAGATGTCTGTTTACTCAGATCAATGATCGAGGCGCTTTTGTGCTGTTTGATTTTCACTTATTTTCAGAAGTAGAGGAGAGATTTTATGTTTTATTATACTGCAACAAAATTAGTCAAGGTCCTCTTACAAGTATACTGTAGATCTCAGTAACAAAAAGGGAAGAGACAAATGGGGAAAGAACGCAAATAAGCTGTTGATTATTGCCAGAATATTAAAAAACCTGCTTTTCATCTGTTTGTTTTAATTATTGATATTTTTTTTTCTATCAAATTCTCACACATTTGCCTTTTAATTCAAAATAAAAACTGATTAATTCCTGGATTTTAAAAATCTAAAATAATTACCCTTAATCAGACTGTCCAGTACTGTGCATGAGTCAAGTTTTGAGGTATTTGTACTTGAGTCTTTCTATTATATGTCACTTTAAACTACTGCAAAATGTAGTGGATTAAAAAGTGCATTAGTTTTTCTGGAATTTAGTGGAGAAAACTCAAATTTTGCATCTGACATCTGGTACTTTTACTCAGTGGTGGAAGAATTAAAATCTTTTACTTAAATAAAAGTACACCGTTATAAAAGTCATGCATTCAAAATCTTACTCAAGTAAAA
The DNA here is from genome assembly GCA_916701645.2 of Sebastolobus alascanus. Lineage (NCBI taxonomy): Eukaryota > Metazoa > Chordata > Actinopteri > Perciformes > Sebastidae > Sebastolobus > Sebastolobus alascanus. The sequence continues at coordinate 1,218,386 of CAKAOJ020000179.1, forward strand.
GTATTTAAGTACAATCAAGCAAATGTGCTTAAAGTACAAAAGTAAAAGTACTCACTATGAAGCCAAATTAGCTCTTTAGTTGTTACATTATTATATATTATAATATTAGATATTATTATTCATGCAGTAACATGTAAGACACATTATAATGTTGGAGCTGGCTGCAAAAGAGCTATTTCTTTATTCATTTAATTATTTATTGTATAACAATGTATTGTATTTCATATACTTATTATAGGTTTTTAAAATCTTCATATTTCGTCAAATAAATGTATTGAAGTAAAACGTACAATATTTCCTTCTGAAATGTAGAAGTAGAAAGTAGCAGAAAATAAAAAAACACTCAAGTACAAGTACCTCAAAATTGTACTTGAGTACAGTACTTGAGTAAATGTACTTAGTTATTGCCAATAAAGAACAGAAAGAAGTATTACGATTGATTTTTCCATGACTGAGTGCAGCGTGGAGGTTTATTATCTATTTTATTATTATTATTATTATTTTATTATCTGTGTGTTGGAAAAATGTAAATATTTCACTGCACCTGATCCTCTCGGAGTCTGACGGGTGGGGCATGTGCGTCCACGCCGCCTCCTCCATGGCCTGTTGGTAGAGCTGGTCTTTGGACAGGGGAACCGGCCCCAGCGGGCAGACCCCCAGTGACGGGGGGATGCTGACCTCTGACAGCGAGAGCTGAGGTGCTGACGGGGGGCCCGAGGGGACCGTAGTGCTGCTGGGGAAGATGTCTGAAGAGAAGCAGGAGACGGAGACTAAAAGTAAGAAGAGGAGAGAGAGATGGAGGGGTGATGGAGGAGGAAGTTGAGGATGTAGGGGGAGTGAGAGAGGATGTACAGAAGGGGGAGGGATTTGAAGTCAGGGAGACAAAGAGAGAGAAGTTGAGTCAGTCATGATAATATCATCAGCAGTTTTTTGTTCAGAGGAGGCTGAGAGTGGGAGGTGAGATGACATTTTGTTCCATTAAACTACAGCCTTTCTATTTCTGCTCCGTGGCAACCCTCTATGTGCTGTTATTAAGGTACATGTGTGTGTGTGGTAGAGTGTGCGTGTTACCTGGTGTGAGGTGCAGGGAGGGCACGTCTCCCTCCATCCCTGAGCTGAGTGCTGCTCGCTCGGCCATGGACTTCAGGCTGCTCAGAGGCTCCTGGGGCTGATGAGGACAGACAGGGAGACTCATGGGAAAACAGATTCTACCGGCCCCTACGGAGGAACTCGCACCAGTCATCATGTTGTCATGGAAATCACTTTTATTTTGTTTACTCCTGTCCCCTCCCGTCAAAGATGCTATCATTTAAACTACACTATATGGCCAAAAGCCAACAGCAAACAATGATATTTTGGACGATATTGTGCTTCCAGTGTTGTGTCAACCTGTTTGAGGGAGGTCAGTTTCCTGTTTCGCCTGTGCACGAAGCCAGCTCCATAAATAAACTGTTTTCCCAGCTTGCTTTGGAAAAACTTGATTGGTCTGCACAGAGTCCTGACCTCGACCTTATCATACAACTTTGGGATGAACTGGAAAGCCGACAGTGAGCCAGACCTGATCACCCGACATCAGTGTTGGACCTCACTGATGCTCTTGAGGCTGAATGGGAGCAAATCCCTGCAGTCGGGTAACAACATCTTGTAAAAAGCCTTCCCAGAAGAGTGGAGGATGTTATAGCAGCAGACTGCAAGATTATGAGACGCACATCAGACTTGCACGCCGGATGCAACACCGGCTCCGTGCAGGCTCGCGTCTCAAGGGTGGAACCGCGTCCTGAAGCGTTTATTTATGCTTCAAGTCAAATTTTTCTTCAATACTTGCATAAACACAAGGTTGATGCCCAATAAAACACTTCAATTTTACTACATTACTTCATATTTTAGAGCTTTATCCTTTTAATAATTTAAACTTTTATCATATAATCTTTATTTTCTTGTTATCTGACCTCCTTCTTTGATTGTATGGTTTCCAATGTAATGTAGGTTAAATCATGAAAATAGCCTTCTTCGCCATCAGGTTCAGTGTAAAATTATGAATGAATCATATGCATCAGTGTTGATGGAAAAATAGATCAGGAAAACTGCACACTCCACACTAAATTTGGCTGCTCTTTTGCTGCTCGATGCTTTGAAATTCGCAAACAAGACAGAACCAATATAGACAATCGCTTCAGCGTCGTATCAACGCAAGCTTGTGGTCTAGACACGGGGTTCAAATGAGGTGTTCAACGCTCACACTTGGTTGTAATGTTTAGGTGTCCACATACTTTTGGCCATATAGTGTACCTGAATGTTTAACATGTCACCTGCAAAATTAACTCTGCCAATATCAACAACTATGTCTGAAAGGCTTTGAAATACAGTGGAGTTGAACTGTCAGAGCTGCTGGAATCAACGTTAGTAGTTTGAAAACAAATATATAAAAAAGGGTATTTATGGCTCAAATAAGGCCCTCTATATTTAATTTTATCTTTCCACTCTGTGATCTTCTTTCTCCACACATAAGAAGCCAATAGAGACTCTTAATTTGGATCATATAAAGTGGCTTCAGACGCTTTCAATTTAGTGTGTTGATTATGTTCTCTGTTTTGGCAATTTAGTCTTCACAGAATAACCAATAATGACAAAACACATTTTTAGATTTTCAAATTGGAAACTGAAATCTGTCATTGCATTTGCAAGTTTTGGAGGAAGACAACATGATTGCAATACAAGTCTTTTGATGTACTTAACTAGAAAAAATAAAGGACCTGTTCTTTGTTTTTGTTGTGTTAACAATAGGGATGTCAGTTAGATTTGGTTAGAGCTATGGAATATTAAATAATCCATCTTAGCCTTTCTTACCCTAAGGTGTGCGTAAACTTCAGGTTATGAACTTCTTTTTAAAATATAAAAATGATCGGTTATCTTATCGGTATCGGGATAAGAGAAGCAGGTAATTATCGGTTATCGTATCGGCTGAAAAAATCCATATGGTGCATCCCTATTTACACGTACTGATTACACCTGATATAGAAAAGGCACATGCCTGTGTATATATAAAGGTCCCACAATTCAGTCACGGGTTATTAGGTGTATAATTAATTGCCAAAAATGTCTACTTAACACATTTTAAATGAATTCTATAACACAATAAAGTGAAGGGGGCTGAATACTTTCCACCATAAGTACTTTCAGACAGTAATTTATTGAAAAAACGCGACTGGAAAATCCAGTAGAAGACAGTAACTGATAAAACAACTTTCTTAGAAGCACAATGATGTGACTTTAACTACCGTTTCATCGCTGTGTAATGAGGAATTATACACATGATATTTCCTCAGAGAGGTCAACTCAAGGTGACTGAAGCTGCAGAATAAACTCATGATGTTCTGTCTGCTTAGTTTAATCAGTTTTTTTTGTTATTCTCTTCAGTTTTGTTAGATTTGTTTGTTTGCAGTGTATTTTGCCTGAACTACAAATAAATTAACCGTCACAATGAGACCATAATAACAACAATAACAATCCCCACTTGGATTTCACTGTTGGCAGAATTAATTAAATCACATTGGAAGCAAAAACAGTTTTGAGTGTGTTTGCATGCAAATTAACAGTCTGTGGAGATTTAGGATATTAAATCTGTATAAAGAGAACAACTTGCAAACACAACATCGTGCCTACAAAATCTCAAAGATGAAAAAAAAGCCTGTTCGCCAGAATGATGTTGTAAATCCGTTGCTGTAAGACTGTAAGATGGTGTGTGTGTTTGTGTTACTCCATTTACACCTGCTGTTAAAATGCAATCTGGACTATTTAGATATAGAAAAACACATGTTAGGAGGTGTAAATGTGTGTTTGTCTCGTCATATTCTCACCTTGATGCTGTCGGAGGACTGCGAGTAGGACAGCGGCCCGTTCAGCAGGCTGTTGCCGCTCACCGTTTTGGCCTCGCTGTAAAAGGCCGGCGACGGGGAGCTGGAGGACAAACAAATAGAGCCCAGTAAACTGGGACCAGTGTCCTTACTGGGGAGAGAAAGAGAGAAAGGATGACCAACGGGGGCGACATAAAGAGACACAAATAAAACCCAAGAAGGAGGGAAAACTTGATAAGGAAGCTGTTCATGCTTCTGGTGACCTGCTCCATCATACTCACGGCTGATTGGCTGTGGAGGTCAAAGACAAGGGTTGGCTGCTTTGTGATTGGCTGGCACTGGTGAGGGCGGAGTCTGTTGTGCTGTCTGCTACCACAGCGCTGTAACCTGTAACGCCAGAACACAGACGAAACATCGTCACAATAAATATCAGAGAATATTAGGGCCGCAACTGATGATCATTTTCAATTATTTTCTCGATTAGTTGTTTGGTCTTTAAAATGTCAGAAAATGCTGAAAAATGTTTCAATCAGTGTTTCTCAAAGCTCTAGATGACGTCCTCAAATGTCTCGTTTTTGTCAAAGATATTCAATTTACTGTCATAAAAGAATAAAGAAACCAGAAAATATTCACATTTAAGAAGCTGAATCAGAGAATTTAGACTTTTTTTCCTTAAAAAAATTACTCAAACTGATTAATAAATTATCGAAATAGTTGGTGATTAATGTAATAGTTGACAACTAATTGATTCATTGTTGCTGCTGAATATGTAAGAGCATTGATGTGATACTCACTAGTGCTACCGTTCTGCTTCTGTTGGCTCGGCGACCTGACGGAGAGCGACAGGTTTCCTCCCACCACGCCGCTCCCTGCTGATCCCGAGCTGCCCCCGTTGCTCCCGATGACTCCCACTCCGCTACCCGGCGCTAAACCTCCTACCGGGCTCAGTGACACCAGGGAGGACCCCTGCATCCCCGACTGACCAGAACCCAAACCCAGAATCCCAGAGCAGACGCTGGTCAACCCTGGCGCCGGGCCCAGCAGACCTCCCGTCGAGGACGTCGGCCCGCCGACCGTGATGCTCCCGCTGCCGATGGAGCCCACCGAGCTGTTGGTGGTCGTGGGGCTGATGCCGATGCCGCCCAGAGAGCCCGGTAGGCCGGAGCCGATCGCTCCCGAGGCGGCTGCCTGAGCGTAGGGTGCCGGGGTGGAGCCGGACAGGAGGCTCGCCATGGAGCTCAGGGATGCCGGCATCCCTGACAGGCCGAGGCTCCCGGTCATCGGGCTGGTGGCGATGGAGCCGGACATGCCGCCTTTCCCCAGCGAGAGGCCCAGGCTGAGGCCGAGGCTGTTGGAGGTCGGCGTGGGCCCCGACAGAGCCTGGGCCTGGGAGTTTGAAGTGAAGAGCCCCTGCGTGATGGCGTTGGGGGGAGAGGACGCGGAGGAGACCAGGTGGCTGTTGGTGGAGGCGATGGGGATGGGGATGGAGATAGGAGCGGAGGACGGGGAGCTGACGAGGTGTTTGGCCTGCTGTTGCTGCGCCGACGGGTGCGGCTGCTGCTGGGTGGCGTTGCTGTAGCTGCCGGCGGAAGTGTTGGAGAGGAGACCCCCCAAGCTGCTGTGATGACTGTTGGCCCCGGAGCCGCCGAGTCCGCTCCCCGTGATGGTCGGCATAGAGACAAGTGAGGATGAGGTCAGTCCCGAGACGGAGGAAGAAGAACAGGAGGAGGATGAGGAGGAAGAGGAGGAGGAGGAGGAAGAGGACAACGAGGAAGAGGGGTTTCCGTTCTTCACAGGTGACTGTAAAAGATATAAGATGACATTTATGTTTGTCTAGTTGGTCATGCTGTTACGTAATAATATACTGTGAAAATTAAACATACAGTAAGTTTTACTAGTTAATGTTTTTTTATAAAAAATAACCAAACTTTCAATAAACAAAAAAGAAAAAAGTCTAAATAAACATGTCAACATGTGACCTGGACATAAAATTAAATCAAATAAAAATATATAAGTAGCGTAGAAAAGGTATAAAAAAAAATAGAAGAAGCATGCAACAGAGTAAAAACCTTGATAACTAATAACAATAAGAATATTGAGTATATTATAGCATATTATTAGTATATTAGGGCTACTCTATTAGGGCAGTTACTTTCATTATTGATTTCTCTATCAATTATTTTTTTCTATATGATTAATTGTTCTATAAAATGTTAGGAAATAGTTAAAATGCCCTTCACACAACAGTCCAAACCACCCAAAATATAAAATTCATGTTAATATAAAAATGAGAAAAACACCAAAATCAAATTTTAGAAGCTTGAACCAGCGAATAATTGTCTGTTTTTCATAACTGACCTAATAAAACAATTACTAGATTTGTCTAATTCCATAAGTCCTCGTTATGATTAGCTTTCTGTATTTCTGGTAGACATGCAGACATGATGTTGAATAGATCACTAAGAGACAAAGACGGACACTTGGACTCACCTGACAGACTTCACTGTCTGTTGAACGTCCCCTCTTCTTGTCATCTTCTGAGTTCTCCTGAAAAACACAAATGAAGAACAACATCAGGCCACAGAAAAACACAAGTTAAAAGTTACTACGAGGAGCTTTTAAGTGGTTATGATACAGTCTGAATGTAATATTGATGCCTCTATATGACCTACTTAAGCAAACAAGACTATCAGCGAGAAGATTGGCTATTTCTATATTCGTAATACCCATCATGAGGCCCCATTCCCTGTGAAATCAGACAAAACGATTTACAGCACGCAGACTGGAAGAGCCTACGTTTACATTTTCATACATTTTATATACATACATTTTGACGTTATATTTTGTGGTTATTATGGCTGATACTGGGGCAGGATCAGCAAAGACAAAAAGAAAAGAACTGACCGGATAACAAAAAAAAAGCTAAAAGGGACAGTGATAGAGCACGGGCGAGTTAACGAATTGCGGGATTTGAAAGGATTAAAAAACGATCCTGAATTGGCGCTCTTCCTCTTAGACTGGTATATAATCTATTTTATGAATGAAGTACATTGTGAGACGTGGTTTTACATCAATACATGAATTACCTTAGTGGCGAAAGCAAATTTTACTTTGTTTCACCATCGTCATATTACAGTTATTAATTTTACAAAGCCACAAATAGATAAATTACTTAATCGCTGTGCATCCTGCACACAGCTGGGTTTAAACATGAAAAATTGTATTAAAAGTAAGTTTTGTCTTTCTTTTGCTTGCTTCCAAAACAAATGCATGCCCTGGCCAGATCAAGATCTTTGGAAACACTACCACTTTTGTCTACAGGGGCCGCAACTACAAAGCTCCTTGTAGTTGCTTTAATGGTCTGTGGGTTTAAAAACGAGAGAAAAAAACTAAAACAAAAGAAGCCAATTTCACGTTGGTTTACATTTTTTTCAATAGAGCTTGTGTCTAGAAGGTTGCTGGTAAAAATCTCCGGCATAAAAAGTCAAATCACAACCAATTTCCAGAAACTTTCCTCGCATAATTAAAAGTTAAACCCCACCGACTGAACTTCACTTTTCCCAGGAGTCATTGCGGCTCACATCCCACCCTTTACGTTCCCTTTCATGCCAACTTCACGTCGGCAGCATTCAACAACACCACGCCTTCTATTCACACACATCAGACCTCTAATAACTACTCTCGGTGCGTGCTGCATGTGGGCGGAGAGGAGGAACAGATGATATAATGACAGCAGAGCAGAACAATGAGAGCAGATGGCATGGCACTACAATAGCACGTACAAAAGGCTATTATCTTACATTTATATTTTAGATATTGACCTGACTTGACTCAAAGTGAACGCAACAATCGGATTAATTTTCAGATATTACATCAGTACCATTATTAGTGACAACTTCACAAGGTCAATGAAGAGATAATAACCTGACAGGTTGGTTGTTTTTGGTGGAAAAGCTGTGCGTCAAGAGTTGTTTCTTTATTAATTTGTATTTCTTTAAGGGATTTCTACTCTTCAGCGAAGAGTGAAAAGAGCAGATGGCAATATGTGGAAAAGTTTGAATGAAAAAATTCAAACTTTAGCCTGATGAGCAACCAGTAAGGTCAGAATTACTGTTTTAATTTATTATAATTGCATGAAAACACTCGTGACTCCAAATTTGACCTTTTTTTTTACACTCAATTCAGTTTTAACACCTACAAAATACCTCCTACCACACTGAATTTCAAAAGTGCAAGAATGTTAATTTACATGCTGATAGCAAGGTGAAGTTAGTTTTTTTTTTTTTACCGTAGTGCAAGTGGCAGGCGAAGGGGGGATGGGTGAAGACGAGGTGGTGGAGGTTGGTGTGCTGCTGGAGTGCTGGAAGATCTCGTCCTCCAATTGCGAGTTTCCCGGCGGGGAGGTGGCGACCAGCGTCTGAGCTGGAGGTGAGCAGAGACACAGAGGGAGAAGAGGTCAATGATGGTCAACAGCATTAACATGATCAGTTTATCTACAGTATTAACTGTTAGTTTGGTGACTTTAATTCTCTTTAAAGTTTAGGAGATGCTAAACACCCAAAGTAACAGTAATTTTTTTTTACTTTTGTGTCTATATGTGATTCAAAGGGAGTCTTTGGCTCGGCATGTAAACTGATGTCACAGTATAAAACAGTCTCAGAGGGGCTTAAAAAAACTGCATATATGTGCTAATATTGATAGAAAAAGGGTACATCAGTATTGCAGGGTTTGCACAGATGAGTGCATGGTATAGATGGCATCGTCTTTACTCTTGAAATGTGAAGTTTTCTCCTCAACAGGAGCCACATGACAAGCCTCTTCTTCTTGGTTCCACCAGCACATCTGTTGTTAATATAAGTTTCTCTTCTTGTGGCTTCACCTTTTAGAAATTTGCTCTGAATTTATATTTCTATTGTGTATTGTGCACACAAACAAACAAAGTGAATTAACTGCAGCTCTTTGACTACTTACGAATGTCATCCAGGTCCAGGTCGTCGTACAGAAACTCGTTCTCCTCAAAGTCTGGATCCTGCGACGAGTCTAGATAATACTCCACGTCATCCTTTATAAAGACAGAACAAATGAAAGATTATTAATCTGCTAGGATGTATGTAGCTCAGTCAACCTGTCAACAGAAATATTATACATGATGATTCTCAGAAACTGTGCAAAACAACGCTCTTTGATTTTCCCTGGAAAAATAATTCTTGCAATGTGACAGTGAAGTTATTGATGAAAAAACAGACAAAACAACATTAAACGTGTTCGGTTGCGACAAGAAAAAAGAAAGCAAACGTAACTGTGAGTTCAGAAACGGAAAATGCTTTGAATTCTCCTTTGACTATGTTTTATAAAAGACGTGAGCCCACCTTGATCTTCCTGATGGCGTCCACCTGCACTGAGTCGTTGTCCAGCATCCTCAGTATCGTCTCCAGCATCCGGATGTGGTGTCGATGCTTTTCAATGAACTTCTTCAGCTCCTCAATCCGGTCCTGCTTGCAGGCAAGGTTGGGGGGTTAAACAGAAGGGGGGGGAGAGAGAAACAATTCTGGTGTCAGTTTAAAAGTGCTTTTCAGGTAATAAAATGATACCAAGCACGTCTACAACCTCGTGGTTCCTCCTGAACAACAACCTGTCCTCTCAGCTTTGTTAAGAGAGTCATCAGTCTGCATCTCTGTGGAGAGTTTTAATGTCTCTCATTGGTCGACGTGTCGATTCAGATGCCTTTCCACCCAGATAATAATAAAATTAACAGGTACAAACACTTTTTAAATGTACTATCTGGTATAAAAATGGTCCTATTTAACACACTGGGGATATACGCCGCCTTGTTCCAATGCAAAACACAAACATTTAAATCAATTATTCATCGAAACAGCAAGGAAAAACATTTTGAAAGAAAACAAAATGAAAAGCATGTTAAAATTTTAAAATTAAACATATAGTACAGAGGTGAGGACACACGTGCAGCAGCTACATGCGCACTTTATGGCTTTACGCATCATATAACACAGGCACAGCACCACTTGTGATTTCAATATTTAATTCTTCTACTCCTCCACAGTTAATTCATACATGTTCGGAAGCACTTTTGCACTTCAAATGCAATTTTTTTTTGCTGTTTATTTCTATCTTTTCAAGTCCAAATGTGTGCCGGGAGGTATTTGGACAAAACTTTCTTTTGGATAAAACCTTAAGAATAGAAACACGTGTAACTCCGTGGGTCACTGGCTGAACTGATGTGATTGTAAAACGCAGGCACAACCACTTTAAGATGCATGTTGTTCAGCTGCTGCTGGACTGCATTAGTGGAGGCAGCAGCGTGTGGAACATATTAATGTGTTTCATCACAATGCATATTAATGCTGCACCAGCAGCACATGTCAGGAACATGAGGACGTTCCTGTGCTGAGTGCATTCAGGCTCTAAAGGGCTAAATCTGAACTCTTAATGTCACAGTGGGTCCGACTTTAAAGGGAGAGTTTGGGTGTTTTGAAGTGGGGGTTGTATGAGGTACTTATCCATAGTCATTGTATCACCTACAGTAGATTTACCTACAGTACCAGCACGGGAGCAAAGCAATGTACTGCTGTGGACGGGGCAGCAGCAAAACGGATTTTAGCCACCTGAAAGAAAGGCCCTTTACCTTGCTGTTTACCCTGCTGTCAGACAGCCCTTTCCAACAGGGAACTGAAGCCGTTATATCCATCTATGCGCTCGCCAAAGCCACCAGACTCCATTGAAAAAAACAGTAATTTTACCTTGCAGAACACGGGGGTTGCTGGTCTACTATTCTTCTGTTTGTGTGACTGCCGTAGACCAGCAACTCCTGTGTTCTGCAAGGTAAAATTACATTTTTTTCCAACGGAGTTTGGTTGCTTTGGCGAGAGCATAGATAACGACTTCAGTTCCCCGTCGGAAACATAGACTGTAGATCTGTCTGACGGCAAGGTAAAATATTCTAAATATAGCGTACACTTAAACTGATATTGATTTTTTTAGGTGAGCCTTTCTTTTAGGTGTCTTAAATACATTTTGCTGCTGCTCCCCGTCCACAGCAGTACATTTCTTTGCTCCCGTGCTGGTACTCCTGTCTGCTTCTCCAAACTGGAGGCGTGCCGACTGTCATCTACTGTAGCTAATACACTGACTATGGATAAGTACCTCATACAACCCCACTTCAAAGCACCCAAAATACCCCTTTAAGTACTGAGAAAAGTATAGAACTGATCTCATTCAGGCCAAAATGGTATTTAAGGGTTTTATTAGGATCTTTTCAAACACCTGAGACTTTAAGTAGAAACCAAAAAGAGCTTCTATCAAACAAACTCGAGCTGTAGCAATTTATTTCTCACTGGTTTTGGACTTTTGATCACAGCTACAAGCCTCTTATACAGACTGAGCCAATGAGCCGATAAATCTACCGACTCTAACTGTGTTCAACTAAAAGTGAACACATCAGAAGCACCGTGTCAGCTAAAACACCTCTCATGGGCCGCAGGAGTCCAGGAACTCCTCGGAAATGCAGAAAGAAAACCTCCTCATTTATAAAATATGTTGATGTGCAAAACAGTCTGTTTTTGTACTGTTGGTCAAAAGCTTTTGAAACTCATCTAAAATGTAAACTATAACTGGTTTTACTGGCCAATATTTATCATTCTAGATTTTTCATGGAGCAGATTCAGTTTATATCTATTGCACAGGAAACTACTAGCTAGTGCAGCAGTGTGAACCTCGAGATAAATTATCCACCAAGGAGAAATTTCATCTTTCAGTTGGAAACCTGTGTGTGAAACCGGAGACCAGAAACTCATATCATCACTTCAAGATCTCCACTGAGAAACACAGTCAGTCCTACACGTATGGCCAGCTAAGCTAACTTCACAAAAGTAAACCCCTCTGGGTCTCATTTATACAAACGGTCCTTTGCGCAAATTTCAAATACGAGCCAATTACGGAGAAAGTGATCTTGATGCCAGAAAGAAATCAGCCTCGAATATTTTCTGTGATAAAGAAGGAAGGAGTCATCTCTCTGACATTGCAGGTGTGAGGTCATTCTTGTGCTCATGTCCTTTGAAAACGCCCTGTCATCAATGATAAAGCCACAGAGGTTTTTCTATAAATGAGGCCTCCGGAGAGGACTTTAAAGAGCAAGTGAAAGAGAAAGTGATCAGCAAGGTTATCCCCGCCAGGGCAGAGAGAGAAGATAAATGTAGGTCACATTATCTGACCTCTCCACCAGAGAGGAGAGAAGCTGATCTGTGTCAGCTGTAAAACAGAGAAAAATAACCAGGAAGGGAAGAAAAAATAATGAATGGATGAAAGGATGAGGACAAACCGACCTCCTTGTCTCCTTTCTTTTTCCTCGTCTGGACTGAAAGAGACTCCACTTCGCTCTCAAACTGGTCCACCTGCATGTTCAACGTGTCTATCGTATTCTGGAGGAGAAGAGAGGAAGAAAACGTTAATAGTGTGACGAGGCTCTTAAACAATTAGTCGATTCAACTATTTATATTTGATTTATCATTAAAATCTTTTGAGATTTGCTGGTTTTCTTTATCTTATGTGATAGTTAACAGAAAATCTGTGGCTTTTGGACAGTTGCTTGGACAAAATAAGCGATTTGAAGACACCTTTGTTATTTTTAGGTAATTGTAGTGTGATTTTTCATTATATTCTGACTTTTTTTTTAGACCAAATGTATGTATATGTATCTATGTACTGTACTGCGCTGTATACTGATGGATGGCACTAAAGTCTCTTTTCTCAAATGTTTTTCAGAATCAGAGCAGAAATACTTCCCAAGAGGGAAATTGGGGCGTTACAGTTGCTCTTATATAAACATAAAGAAATGTAAAAAAATAGAAATAAAGGAGTAAAGTAACATGTAAATTATGAACATAACATTACAATGAAAAATAAATAAGAAATATGAAATATGTACAAATATTTGCATTAAGACGTGCAATATATAATAACCACAGTGCAAATAAGTAAATACAAAATGCTGAGAAGTGGGTTTCAACGATTAATAGAGAAAAATAATCAACATATTAACCTATAATGAAAAAATAAGTAGCAGCCTTCGCCACACGTAGGTCTGGTTGATGCAAGTAAAATTAAATCAAGATGTTTTTGTGCATCACAAACTGTCCAAATGACATTCAAAAGATATTTTTTACAGATTAAATGTATGAGAAACTATCAATAGTAACAGGATAGGAGATAATCGCAGAAGCATTCACTCACATCACTTGACCTTAATGCAGCCTCTAAGACTACAAAAGGCAACATTTAAATATGTAAATAGGAATAAAACTAACAATTATTTTCATATTATTATTTTTTGCTGCCGACTTTTTTTTTTTTTTTAGTTAACAGGGATATTTTTTGCTCTTCACAGTTTACTGACCGCAGCCTCATTTTTCACTGCAATATATTATAATGATATAATAATAATACTAATAATAAAAGTCCCGCACATCTATGGAAACAGCACAATCAAGGCTCGAAGAAAGGAGAACTAAAATATGTCTTTTGTGCAGTATAACACAGTTATAATGGCATAAATCAGTTAAATAAATAATAAATGGTGTAATTTCTTTGCGATTTTTTTAAAGAAAACATGCTGTTCAATCCCGCCGGCAGGCTGTGGGGTTCTAAATCGTTTTAATTTTGGTCTATAAAATCTCAGAAAAAACAGTAAATCCCACATTTTGATATATGAAACAATAATAGTAAAGTCCTCCTAACTCTCTCATCACAATATGTTTTGTCTCAGTATATCACCATGATCTAAATATAAGTAACCTCTTTGTGTAGACACAACTGTGGTGAAGAGGCTGCTGGTTAATGAGGTTTTCGGTCTTTGTTTTTGTGAAAGTTGAGACAATGTTTTTTCTTCATTTTGGTTTTAGTTCCACTTTTATCTCACTTTCAGTTCCACCTTTTGCTGAAAAATTAAAAATATTCCCAGCGGCAAACTCCGTTAAGAGTGACGTCAACTCTGAGTACGTGAACGACAAATAAGGGCTCTGCCTGAACCAGAGTTTTTCCAATTTTACTTGCATGTAGGTAACTTTGAGACAAAAAAACTCACCGTTAGCCACGTGCCGACCTCCTCCTTCTCTTTCTGGGCCGGGTCCACCTTCTGGGCCAGACCCAGCCCTTCTTTAGAGTACGCTTTCGTCTTGGTTTCTCTCTCCACGATTTTGAACCGCTCCATTTGCTACATCAGATATAAAAACAGACAAAAAGACAAACAAATCACGTTTTTGTTAATGAACGATAACATCACATTATAATAAAATAATCTTTTATATTCTACGAGCAGAAAAGTCGCTGCAGATCTTTTGATACTTAAAAGATACAGAATACGAAGAGAAATAAACTTAAAATTTAATTTAAAATACCCGTACGGCCCAGAAAATATAGGAAATATCAGATTTTTCTTACTTTATCTGTTCTTAAATAATCTTAACCGTGATGGAGCTGTAAAATAGGAGAACTCAGCAATAATAAATGGAAGTCTGGCACTAGAGGAGCCATTAAAGCCCACTCAGCAGACCAGAAATAGGACAGTCTGTTACTGAAGGTTGTTACAGCTTCTTCTCTCCTGTAGAAAATCCACAGCAGCGATTTTAACAACCAACCGGTATTCAGACAAGTCCGAGGCGTTAAAGACCCGGAGGACGAGGCTCTAAACTGTAACAGTCATTTTATATATCTGTATCTCCTTGGAAACAACCAGTAGATTGTGATGTAATGTGATGTTTCTAATAAACCCCGACCGCTTCCTGCAGGACGTATAATTTCAGGTCAACCAACAAAACCACAAGAAGTCTTGAGGAGCATCTTTGGGATAAAAAGCTTCTCATCAAGATCAGAGGGAGGTGGCGAGTCGCTCTCGTGCCTCATTGTGCAGGCAGGTGGTTCACATTCAGTCCATCTCAATCACCCTCATCAAAGGCTCTGCAGCCTGACGGGCGGCCGAGCTACGCTTAAGAACTGGTGTTAGATAAAAGTAAGTACGAAACTTACCTTTATTTTTAATCTAATTTTCTCTTATTAGGTTTATGTTATGCACCAATACGCCAAAGCAAATTCCTTATATGTGAAAGCCTAACTTGTCAATAAACCTGATTCTGATTCAAAACACAGACTTAATTTCATTATGTCTGATATGCTGTTGCATTTACAGTACAATCCCTTTGAGTTTATCCCACTTTAAAACACACAATATGAAAGATTCATGTACGTTATTGATGAGTTTGAGATGTAGATGAAGCTTCCACAGCTTTCATCTGAGCTCAGAGGAGCTCAGAGGAAGCTCCGCATATAAACATACTAGGGAAATAACACTATCTGGAGCATACTGGTAGGTGTATTATGTTGTAGGAGTAGTTTGATAAGTTTCTATGGATGTTTTGGTATATTTCAGCTGTGAAAACTTCCCACTTTTGACTGACTGAATGCAAGTTGATTGCAGTCATTTCCTCCATGAAGAACAAAACTACAGACTTTTTTACAGCTGCTTTTAAACTCTACAGAGGATGTGTTTGATATTCAAATGATGAAGCTGGATTTTTCACAATAACACAAAGTTATAATGAAAATTACAATGTTTTAAACTGTGTTTATATCTTTTAAAGTCCTATGTCTCTATGTTCATCTTCATTTATCGTCTTGTGGTGTTGTTAATGCCATGTGGTGAAATCAGAGACCATTTTCCACATTGTTGACAATAAAGATAATAACTAAAACTATCTGCTGATACACAGTATTATTCATATATCTAGGTATTACATATGTATGTGCAATATGTTTCTCAAATAATCAAATAATTTTTCTGTTCTAGTGTTTGCTAATCTGTAAAAAATTACATCAACTCTTAGACCCTAATAGAAAGGGTCAAGAAAAGAAGAAGAAAAATTGCAGTTATTCAGTTAAAAACTGCAAAAACTTTCACACTGCAAACATAATTTTTTGCCGTTTCCAAGGTCAAGACTGAACTTTGAAACTGCAAAAATAAGATTTTTTTTTTGTTTGTATTATTTTACACAAAAAACAAATGTTTCAGGAACATAAATGACAAACGTCAACACATATAAAACACCAGTATATAAGTTAGTAGGTGAGTAAATAATGTTGGTCAATACATTTTGGTAAACTGGTAATCTAAGCTATGTAATTGCCCTACATATGATATCATTCATTCATCATCATTTATAAGACCTGGAGTTCGTCAAATACATTTTTCTAGACTTTTCTAGACTTTCCAGGGTTCAGAACAAACACAGTCCTCCAGAGTCAGCAGAGGTCCCGTAGGGACGGCTATAAGGAACAAGACGAGTCCTACTCACCGTTTCTATGAGTTTGCGGTTCTCTACTAGCTGCCTTTTGTCTTTGATCTCGTTGGATGCCACCCACGTCTTGATCTGGTCTCGAAGACGCTGGGGGACCAGAAGAAGAAGAAGAAGAAGAAGAAGAAGAAGAAGAAGAAGAGATAGAGAGCGGGGGAGGGAGAGAGAGATTGAGAGAGAGAGAGAGATGCAGATACATCAGTGAATGCGTGCAGAGACTCGTCCTCAACAGTCATGGATGGTGAACTTGGGTGTCTACATGCAGCAAACAGGCTTGGCTTGGAGTTTGGTCCTCATGGCAACACTGAGATGAAGCACACACTTCCTCTGGCTGACCAGCATGATATTTAATACTACACACAACACACACACACACACACACACACACACCTCTATGTGTGGGAAGGTTAAACAATATCAGATCAGCAAACAATCAAAGTCCTTTCATCCAATTTCAGAGTCCAAACTGGAAACACATCAGACCTCAACCAGCCGACTCTGGCTGTTTCTGTCTCACTTGCTGATTTGCTATAAATTAGACCTTTATTATATACACCTGGTATTAACACACAATATCTGTATCTGGATTAGAGCTGTACCAAATAGTTCGAAGCTTCATTGATAACGTTGACATTTGAATTCAAAATCAACATTCGAATGCAGAGCAACTTTTTTTCTATTGATTCTGTTTAAACCCTGATATTTCTGCACAGTCGCAGATAAAGATCAGGCTACACTAATATTATTTGTATTATACTATTTGTAGACTTAGATTCCAGTTGTGGCTGCCGAGGATTGTTTCTGACTCGTGTGCTCCAAACATTTCCAATAACTCCAATAAGTATGACTGCACAATTAATCAATTTTATCAAAATCACAATATGGCCTGCTGCAATTTTCAAATCGCAAGATGAGGAGGAAATCGCAATAAATGTGTGTCAAAATACCATTTTTAAATATTGTCGTGCTGCAGAGAGAAAATGATCATACCCTCTAATATCGCAAATCACATCGCAATTTCAATATCAGTCAAAACAATCACAATTAAATATTTTTTCAACATCGTGCAGCCCTACTCCAGAGTGTTGTAAAGTCCAAAAGTCAAAATGTATTGAAAAAAGATAGATGCAATCTACTACTACTATTTACTTTTCGAGCAACAGAAGTCAGACGGCGGCTGGTGCCACGGTTTTGTACTGCGGCTCACGTTATCGCAGTTTCACAAGTATGTCGGAGAACTACGGTGGCCTTCAGGTAACGTAAAAACCCAGAAGGCTCTCTCCAGAGCCAGCGTTTGGTTTGTCTATTCTGAGCAACTGTATAAACATGGAGGATCAACATGGCGGACTCCGTGAAGAGGACCCGCTCCCTATATAGATATGAAGGGCTCATTCTAAGCTAAAGAAAAACACAACGATTCTATGTTTTTATTAGTGTGTAATCACCTGAAACTGATAGATTCCCTGAAATGTTACACACTGGATCTTTAAGTATTCTTTAAAGATGTGTGTGCACCGTCTCTCTGTTTTTACCTGTAGCTTTTTAATCTCTTTCTTGAGGTCTGCTTCATATTTCTCCTTCTGGTTTGCGTTAGCTGCATTGTGAAGCTGTAGAGGGAAAGAAACAAGATGTAGAACAAGATCTGGTCCAAAAACAATACATGTACATGCCCTTATTTTATACATATATTCTGTAAATATTGATAATGCAGTCTGTGACAAATTTTGCCAGCCTGTCAATGAAGTATTTGCTCATAATTTAAAAATTAAAATGTGTTTGAGCTTTGTGCTATCAATTAATTTCAAGGCAACTCTACTGATCTCTGTGGAGAAATTGAGTTTTGTTGCAGCAGCAAAAGAAACACAATTAATTAAGAAAAAAAGATAATCATGAGACAAAATGGATTATAAAATAAGCTATTAAGAACATGAACATTTGTGGGGGTAAAACAAGCTCAGCAGCACAATAATAAATACAGGATATAATGAAGGAAAAAGGGCAACAGGGATGTTTGGTAACTAAAACATTGACAACGTTGTGCCTCTTTATTAGCAGAACTGATCTGCTCCCCCGGCCTCTGTGCTGCTGTTAGCTCTGTTTTAATAACAGCTCAGTTTATGATCAGTATCATGAGTATTCATTCTGTTGTGGTGATGGTAGGATGTATTTTTTTAACTGTGACTGCAGAAGACTTCGTCCCAGCAAACAGCAGCTAGAGAAATTAGGCAGATAAGGAAATAAATTAAACTAATAAACTGCAATTTGAAAGCAAGCAGACATTTTTTACTAAGCACAAAAACATGTCCTTCTCATAGACTTCCTTCACTCCTCTAAATCTTCCACAGACCAAATTTGCCAGGGACTTGTCAGTATTTATTCCCCAATAATAACACTGAATGATGACAATTATGGCTGAAACAATTAGTCGATTGGCAGAAAATTAATGGGATGTGACAATTATTTCAAATGTGGATGTTTGCTGGTTTTCTTCTCCAATTGTTAACTGAATATCTTCAGGTTTTGGACAAAAAAAGACTTCAGCTTGGACTTTTTGAACTATTTTCTGTCATTTTACAGACTTCTGGTTCCACCTTCTCTCTCTCTTTTCTGTTTTAAACCATTGTAAATTGTTTTTTTTTAATTCTGAAGTGTGGATCAGACAAAAGAAGGCTCTGGAAAATAGTGATGGGACCATTTTCTTACAATTTAAACGATCAATCGAAACAATAATCTCACCTTTTGCCAAATGTCTTCAAATTGTTCCACTCCCTCCGCTACTTTTTTCAGACATCGATCTATTTCACCTTAAAGAGAGGAGCAGAATTACAGATTAGAGAAATGAGGAAGTGATACTGATCACGTGAAAGTGAATATAGACATGTCAAAACACCCAGGGACAGTTTGCAAGAAGCAGATTTAACTGATTATCTGGAGTAAAAACCTAAGTTCAAAGTAAAGTAGTCGAGGTAAAGCTTCAAACAGGCCGCTGGACTGCTCCCATTTTATATCACACACACACACAAAAACAACAAACACGCCACATAACAGCAGAGCATTTACAAATTGTGTTTGACATCTCATGAAATATGCATGTCTTAAAAGGTACATTATGCTTGTAAGATAACACACAAACATACTGTATATCCTGTGCTCACTCAGCTGCCAGTTTATAGCCAAAAGTAATGCAGTCTAACACAACAGTCCTGAAATAAACCCTTTATGAAGGTTACAGTGTTCAGTTTGTGTTGAAACTGTTTCAGAGAGGAGTTAAACAGTTGAACTGTACTGCATTATAAGCCTCTTTCACACATAGTTCCCGGTAGATTTCTGGGATAACCTTTCAGTCATCGCAAGAGATTTTCACTCTCCACGCATGCACTACATTCAGGAATATTTCCGTCTTGCGCCTTTTCACATATGCCATGACAATGCTGGAATAGATGGGGCGAGGGACAGTCCAGCAGAAGGCGGTAATGCAACACTTTTCGTCATCAGTTGAGTCTTGTGATTGGCTCGCTCGCTCCAGGTGAAGGCGTCTTCCGTCAGACGGACGTAATCCTTTACGTGCTTGTCCCTGCAACGTTACTGCTTTCATTCACAACATATTCCCCGAAATGTTACGAGGTCTTGAGGTGGGAAATTGGCGGTTCAGCTTTCCCAGAATATCAGTCCCTGCTCCCATTCACACGTGATCCAGTGCAGGAAATGTTCCTGAACATTTCAGGGATAGACTGCATGTGTGAAAGAGACGGAGAGCGCTGATATTCTCTCTTGCATCTGATCCAAATTGGACTCACGGCCACGTGACTGCAGTCTGACTAGTAAAATTGTCATCATAAATGTGTTGCAGATTTCATGGGAAAACATGGAGGAAATAAAAGCAAGGTCAACGTATAAACATCACACCTCCTAAACATTTTCATCACAGAAGATTATGTCTCCCATGTTCTCTGAGCTCATAACTCCACCATGAAGGCAGCATAATATTAAATTTGTTTCGTTGAATCAGTCGCAGTTTGCACACAATTGTCAGTTTGTCTCCGTCAACAACTGTGTATGAAACGGTAGAAAGTTCAAAAGAAGAGCTGCTGAAAGGAGACGGCTGCTCTCAGTAGAGCCCGACCAACCGGCTACATCACAAGACTGATTATTAGGAGATATTTAATCACAGATACTGTATAACTTTATCAGTGGTAAATAAACAAAAATAAATGGAAATACGTGTATTTGCACCGGTATTTATCTTAATACAACCTTAATGTACTTTACTGTATTCATGTTTTTATTTGTAGCATCATTTTAAATGTTAAATTACCAGTTGTGTTGACTTTTAAATATTTACTGTTCAATTTATTGTTGCTGCCATCTTTGATAATATTTATTTTTTAACTCTTTCGTAACAAAATCTTGGATTGACGTCGACAATAATTTGTTTTAGTGTATATAAGATCATTTATAGAACCATTACTATTTAACTAAGTCCTAAACAGTACAGGAGAAAAAGAGAAGGAAGATATGAAGAGGGGAGATTGAAGGAGGAGTTAGTAGAAACTGGGAGCTGTGGGCAAGAGAGACAGGGAAGACTGGGAGCGCTTTGGGAAACATGGAGGACACAAAGAAAGATTTCTTTCTGATATGCAACTAAGGACACTTTAGAAATAGTCTGTTTGGCTAGTCCAAATCTGAGAGTTGATACTTTTGGTTCGTTTTTTATTTAATCTGGTTCATGCACAAGTGCACAAATTAAAGTGGACCAAATTTGCTGAGGGGAATTCATCTTTTCCGTCTGGATTGCTGCCACTTCTATGCAGGGAATCGCGGACTTTGAAATATTGCTGTTGCAGTTTCTTTTCACTTCGACTCTGCGCTGATCTACTTTGCATACGAATCCCTTCTCCTCCAGTTCATCTCGAAGGACTTCGTTAACATCACTATTTTTGTGGACTTTATTTAGCATATTCTCTTCGTCCCAGATGTCAAACAAACATCAGACTTCTGCAGAAATCCAGGTCAGTCCTCTGCCACTCATGTTAACCTGTCGTTTACCTGTGTCCATCTCAACAAATTCCCGCACAGGCAGCCTGCGTTTTGGGCCAAGACCACCTCTCGCAAGCAGTCTTGGACCAGTTGTTTTGGTCGGCACCAGAGTACGATTACTGCGTTCACAACCGCCCGAAAGAACCGCACCAGATTTCTATAAAAACAGACTAAATGTTGGCTTGAGAAATCACCCTAAAAGACTAAATAAGTTCCTGTTTCAAGACACTAAAAAGAATAGATGTCGCCTCTCAATACTGCTGCTATTATATTAATGTTGTTGATTGTTAATTGATCAATTGTGCGGTCGCTAATGGAGGAACGAGGAGTGACGAGGAAAGATGCAGCAGCCGGTGTAGTCAAGAACGGATTAACTTGTTTGAACTAACTCTAGTTTGACCTTAAACAGCCTTGATGTTAAGATTCTGCTGCGGGTGAGTTATTTTTAGATGAAAGTCTACCTCCTCGGTAATAATACATTACAATTTGACAGAGCTTCGTTGGTGCTTGTGCTTGATCTCTTCTTCATGAGGAGAATTTAGGGGAGATACATGTTTTGTTTTTTAATATGACAGCCGTTCAGTTGGAGAAGACACAGGAGCTCACGTGAAGGGACGAGTGATGCTGGCAGAGAATCATCAATCCTGTCAGAAAAGTGTGTTTTCGGCCTGCGGTGACAAACGTCAGTTGAAAATAACATCAAAGTAAAGGAGCATTTCTGTGGGACAGCGGAGCCTCGAGGTTTTCGGTGTTTACACAAAGGTCCGGGTCGGGTTGTTGTGGCGAGTGTCGAGCTTTAGGTGCATTATCATCAGGGTTCTGTGAACGGTTCCAGACATCAGTCAACATCAGCTTCACTGACTACGCTCATACTGTTTAAATGTTTAAAATAAAAGCTCTGAGAAAACAGAAGAGAAGAGCAGCAGAGGACTCGGATCCTGACTGTTCTCAGTAGAAACAAAGTGAGTGTGTCTGAAGTCTGAAACCTGCTCTGGTGTCTGTGAAAGTCTGTGAAAGTGTGCCAGCATCATGAGCAGACTTTAGCACAGATGTCTGCCAACACACAGGGACGCAATGTCACCCTGTGTACAAAGAGGCAGTGTCACATTCACCAAAACAGGAGGAGAAAACAAACAAACGTTTGAATAAGGGTGGTTGATATAGATAAAACAATTCTCATCGAATACTGTAATATTGATATACATCATATAGGG
Source organism: Sebastolobus alascanus (assembly GCA_916701645.2). NCBI lineage: Eukaryota > Metazoa > Chordata > Actinopteri > Perciformes > Sebastidae > Sebastolobus > Sebastolobus alascanus. Next base: position 1,240,853 of record CAKAOJ020000179.1, read on the forward strand.
CTGTCAATCGATTCAAATATTTAATCACACATTTTTTATCTGTTCAAAATGTACCATAAAGGGAGATTTGTCAAGTATTTAATACTCTTATCAACATGGGAGTGGGCAAATATGCATTAACTTTGACAGCCCTAATATCATAGTATGCTACATATTCTGGAAAATCAATAGAAATGGATGCTTCATGGATTCTTCTTTGTTCCACCCGACAAATCAAGGTACTCATCACATTGATACCACAATCGTAAGAATTGATATAGCAGTCCTCAGTGGTTTGCAGCAGTTATTTAAAAAAAAAAAAAGAGCCTTTTGCATGTTATATTAAAGGTTGTTTCATAAATTTGTAAGATTGAATTTGTGCTCATTCACAGACAGTGTAATGTAATACTGAATGACTTTAAAACAGCTCAGTTATTTTTTCTTTTTTTTAAATGAAGATTTCTTTGTTTCCCTGGCACAAAAGGGGGAATAAATAACAACAAAAACAAAATACACATGACATGTAGTTGAATTTTTCGAGGTGTACATATTTGCTTTGAAACTAGAGCTGCAACAATTAGTCAATTAATCGGTTAATCAGGAAATTAATCAGCACATTTTTTTGTCATTTTCAAGTAAATATACCAAAATGTTTGATGGTTCCAGGTTCTTAAATGTGAGAATTATTTGCCTTCCTTCATCTTACATTATAGTAAACTGAATATTATTTGCTTTTGGACTGTTGGTCGGACAATACAAGACATTTGATGAAGTCACTTTGGGATCTAGGATATTTTGATAAGCATTTTCACTGTTTTATAATGTTTTATAAACCAAACAATTAGTTGATTAATCGAGAAAATATTTTAATTCTTATATATTGATATTGAATGCAGTATTGGTTTCTTCTCTGCAGCTTCATACAATGAGGTTCAGCTTTAAAGGACCGTACCAGTGTGTGTGTTCAAGCTTTAGCTTAACTAATAATAAATAATTCAAAACTGTTCAGTTTTTTTGACATTTTGTAAACAAATGAATGCTTAGAACAATGGATAAAAGTAGCATGGGGTGCAAAATGGTCACAGTGATTTGTAGTAAAAGGGCTAAAACATGTAAAACAAAATGGTATTTAAGAATGCAGTGATTTAAACTGGAGCTTTTTCTCCTTTAATTCAGTTGATTGAGCAGATGAGAAATTATTATAGCCCAACAAAAATGCAAGTTTTTGTCCACTCCTAAACTAACTAGGGTGCATTTTGCTGGGGGATTGAATGTAATCCAATCCACCTGCAGAAAATAACCCCAGTTCTACGTTTTTAAGTCGATACATCCTGACATAGATGCAGAAAGAGACAGATACTGACACTAGAAATCTGTGCATGACAAAATCAACTGCGGACCAATAATCCTATTCAGTGTTTTCTTCATGTGTTCTTATATTGAGAAGGTAAAAAGTGTCAAAGAGCTCAGGTAAATGCATCATGTTGGAGCTGAAGCTACAGCAACCAAAACCAGATTTATTTACGACTCCCTCTGCAGCCAAAGACCTCTAACCTGGCAGGATGACAGCGTACACGACTCGGTAAACAAGCTACTTGAGAGCGCATGTGACTTTTGTTTACAAGCCCTTCTTCTTGTTCAACCAAGAAGAGTGAAACTAAAAGTGTTTTTCCACTTCAGGTCACATATCAAAGCAGAGGAAGGTGTGATCACACCACACAAAACAATAATTAAGTATTTGTTTTAACCTACTTAAAAGTGACAGGTGGGCGGAGTTGATCAACAGAAATGCCATTAGGGGACTTTCCGTTCACAACAACAGAAAATACAAACTGAACTGTTTTTGTGTGATTGTGACGCTCCCTGTGTTTGTGGTAAACCTCACCCACCTGGCTGGCACCGGATCAGACCACAACAAATTTGAATGTGCATCAACACAGGGCGTTTGATGGGACACGCTCGCCCTGTTCAGACCTGGTGTTAACACGCGTCCTCAGTGATCGGATCACAAGAGGACAGCTTTAAGTACAGGTGTGAACACACTCAAGATGCATTGAGATTGGATCGCTCAGACCGCATTCAGAGGTGGTCTGGGCCACATATGACCACATTCTTTTAGCAGTGTGTATGCGAATGTGTCCTGGTCCGCATTAAGGACCGCCTACTCAACTGATCCCGCTGGGATCCGCAGGGTCTCTGCGCTCCTCATGTGAATGGAGAGGCAGACGCGAGCGCTCGTCTGCCTCACAGCATGGAAACGGCTTCTGTGCTCTACTGTATTCTGTCGGTACAACTGTATCTTATTAAAATATATCTTATCTTTAGGCTACATAATCTACAGACTATCAGAAGGCACGCAAAGAGCATTATTATCATACTGTCGGAGACGTGTCGGTGTTTTAGTTCCGGAGCTGACACCTGCTCGCCCACCCGCTCTCTGAAGCTCTGTTCCCCGCTGTTTCCTGGTAAAGGGGACCGCCGGTGTTAATAAAATGTACCCAAATTCACCAATATGTAGGATATTACTACTGACATTCATGTAATATTACGTCTGCTGTATCAGCCGTGTGTTTACTACGTGCTTATTTGCATATAGAGCGGGGAAGTGAGATCCAATCACAAGTGGTCCCTCAAGACGCATGTGGAGACGCATTCTAATGCCAGGTGTGAACAGACGTACTTACAGCTGTCCACTTGTGTTCGGATCACTCAGGACGCATGTTAATGGTCTGAACAGGGACACACACACTCTGAAATCTCACCTTGAAGTTTCCTTTTATCGGCCATGACTGATGACTAGGATGATGTCTTCATGCCTTCTTTCACTGCAGAAAACAGAGACAAAAAATGTTTACTTATGTATTTTTATTGGTTTGATTAAAATGGGACAGTGCACATTAATAAAAACTACTGCTAATAAACAAGTGTTGTGCAAACATGTGAAATGTGGAGATTATTTTCTTCCTAATTATTAAGTAGCTGCTCTGCTGAAGTGTCTTTGTGAAACACAGTGAATCCCTGGTGATAGAGGTGCAGCTCTGCAGCTGAGCTTGACCTTCATCCTCCGAAATGTCCTCACAGGAATCAACTGTAACTAAAAGAAACATCCTCCTGTGGATACAATTATACTCGTTTCATTAATCTGTGATGTTCAATGTATTCCAGGAGTCATTTCAAGTGCTGCAAAGTAACATCAGCTGATGATATCTTCATTTTCTGAAATGTTTTTTCAGGTTTGAGCTTGTTGCATGTATGCCATATTCCCACTGCCTCGGTATAATAACATGCTTCAGCTGCGTCGTGGAGTGCCAAGTTCTGATCATATGCATTTTCCACAGCTGATTTGAAGGGATTAAAGATAAATCCCTTTCTGCAATCAAACTTCAGTGTGGCAGCAGGAAATAACATCTTAACATGACATATGTTTGACTAGTCTAGCACAAGATGGGCAAAGAAATGAAATACAAGTAGGAAAGGTATATGACAAAAGTGCTTTTTATGGACATACTTTTGATTGCAGGATCCACGGCTTCCTTAAATACTGTACTTTGCAAGAGGGCTTCAAGCATGAGGCATCAAAGCTGAAGAGCCTGTAGGTTTTCAGACTGTACTTAATGAATCCAGATGTGAAACTTAAGTCTCTCTTCACATTTAATCAGTGAAATATATATAAATTCAACCATTTTAGTCTTAATGACTTCACTAGAGCGTGAACAGAACAAAAAGTATTGTCTCCTACATGTGTCAGTAAATGCATAAGCTCAATTTCACTTTTTCTTTTGCTTGCTGTAGGTTAAAACAACAAGCAAACGTGTACAGAAGACTACAACTACTACTATAATCATATCTCTCAACAAAAATACGATTTTTGGGGGGGAATAAGATATTTATTAAATGACAATCCAGTGTCTAACTGCACATGTCTGGGTGTCCTGACGAGAAAATAACAGTAATTTTATGTTTGTTTAGTTTAATTTTCTGAAATGCAACATGCACAGTGTGGAATCTATCACAGATTGCTGCCTTGGCAAACAACAATAAGTAAAAAATATGTGGATGCAGCAGTAATGTTTTGTAAGATGATGCGGTTTTAGACGTGGAGTTACACCTCCATTTTTTTCTCCTGTATGGTGTTAAAACACTAAACCTGAGAGACAATTGATCCTAAAATAAAAACATGGAGCACACCTGATGATGGTGTTAAATGTGACCAAAATCTGTGAGATTGAGAGCATACAATCTGTTGCTAAAACTAATGTAGACTAATACAACAGCTCTGTGTAGTGGTGCTGTTGAAATGTCATGTGTTATACTGAGAAGGGTTTCCAACATTTTGTCCAACCCATTTATATCAGTGAGGGCAGATTAAATATTACAAACACTTCCCAGTATAACACAAATGTAGGATTCATTTCACAGCAGTTGTATTAGACTGCATTAGTTTTTGCTACAGCAACACAAACTAAATATAATATTTAATTCCTATATTTTAACTCCTACACTATTTTGTGTTTTATGTTTTGGATTCTCATTTTCACTGCACGTTTTTCTTTTTATACGTTTTGTAGTAGTTTTGTTGAAGGGAGCCTGCGAACAAGAATTTAATTGCCAACGACTGTAATTGTTGTGAATATGACAAATAAAGACTTGAAATACGCCAATATGCAGATATATATGTGATGATCTAATATCGGCAGATATTATTATCTAGTGGGATGAATTTAATTGTTGAGTTTAGTCTTTCGGTGGGACTTGTTGATAAGAAAAATATAGAACATTGCTAACCTTACACACTTATTATGATCATATCAAGGTGTCCTGACATTTAAGACGTTGACCAGGTAATTGCAACGTCCCTGGTTTGAATCTGCCCGGGGACTTCTGTATATTTTTGGTATTTGCACTTGTTTTTATTTGATCTTCACTTTGTTGTAAATCACTTTGAACTACAACCCCTGTACCGTATGAAAGGTGGCTGTATAAATAAAGTGAATTTTTATTATTATTATCTCTCCTCTCTTGTCCTCCATTTCCTGTCACCTCACTACTGTTGTGGTCGAATAAAGCTATGAGATGCCCACAATATATATATAAATATAGACTAAATTGTTTATATATAATCCACCCCAATTTGATACTGGTATTAATGTGATCGATAACATTGCGATATACAATAATGGACTGTATTGCACTATTTATTATTTACTATAAATATTTGACCCAGATAAAATCCAGGCCTAAACTACTTTTTGATGGCACCCATACACTTTAGATATTTCAGGTATTTGTCTTGATTATTTATGGTTTGTCTGATGTTTTAATTAACTTAAAGCTGCAGTATGCGATATTGGCGCAAATATTTAAAAAAAAAAGTTATTTTCTAGAAAACGGTCGCTATATCGTGACAGTAGTATATGAAACAGGTAACCTGAAAACAATCCTGTTCCTCTGTGTACTACTGTGTCCTCCGGTGCTCCTAACGGCATCTGAAGGATTTCACTTACCGGAGGAAAACAAGGTCCGCTGTCCAGCTGCAGTCTATGAGAGCCGGCTGTCAATCACTCTGAACTCCGACCAAACGGTCAAACTAGGCAGCGCTGATAAAATATGAATCAATATTCTGTTACTGTAATGACTATTTCTCTCCTTAAATGTTCTCAGAATCATCTTATAGTTACTGTTTATCTGTAAAATGAGAAAGTTTGTGACGCGGCCGCCATTGTAAAATCTGTTGAAGGAAGCCAAGTTCTGGTCACATGACCGGAGCACAGCCAATAGGAACGCTCTCTCTCTCTGAAATGACCTGTGATTGGTCAAAATCTGCCGTCGTGGGCTAGATTTTTCTAAAGCCTGAAAACAGAGACATGATGAGGAGCAGACGTCTAGTTTTCTCTCAGACCACTTTAATTACAATATGCTGAAAGGTTATTATGGAATTTTTGCCAAATTATGCCAAAAAAATTGTTGCATACTGCCACTTTAAATTTGAATTTAAGACACACTTATGTAATTAAAAGTCTGACACAAAGCTCACCTGCATGTTCTGGTTTTGTAACTGCATTATAGGTTGATTTAACACGCCTTTAAGAGACAAGTCTAAATTAGCTTTAGCATTACTTTTCCAGACAGGTGCACACATCTGGACACACACACGCACACACACACATATACACACACACACACACACACACACACACAGGCCCCCGTGTCGTGCTAACACACGTTGGCCAGTTGAGTTTGAACCAACTGAAGACAGTTTTATAGTCCAGTCTAAAAGCTAGCCCGGTGTGGGAGCTAGCTAACCCGAGCTACCATGTTCTCGGACCGGGGGGACAAACATTTGGTTATCCCGGGATGTTTATAAACACCGCGGGCATCACCTCGCTGAGCACCAACACACACCTCAAAACAAAGTGAAGTTTACAAACCGCGGCTCGGCGGAGGGAAGTTGAGCTTTCCCCCGTTTTTAAACAGCAGTTGACGTGTTGTCAGTGCGGAGAGCTGCAGCTTCTGATGAGGGGAGACACAATATAGAGAGAAGGGGAGAGAGGCAGAGAGAGAGAAACGGGGGGAGGCACGGAAAGGCATCACCTGGGAGTGAGAGACCAATTTACCTGGATTTATCCGAGCTGCGATGTCTTTCCTCTGTCGTCCCGCTCGGGCAGTTCTTCAACGATTCGATATAAAGGCTATTTTTCTAAAAATAAAATGCCAATTCTTTCTCGCTAAACAATCACTCCGCACATCCAAGATGGCTACCAGGAACACCTCCTCCTCCGATGCCCTGTTGGACACAAGTCCCGCCTACCTAGCCTGTGATTGGTCCGCTGCGGCAACTCGCGTACTTCTATTCGTCGAAGCGCGTTGTCTGTCAAGAAAGGCTGGTTTTACTACTTCCAGGATAACTCCCCGCTCTGATTGGTCTGTTTGGAAAGGTCAAAGGGTAAACTGAGTTTTTTTATGGCAACTTTATTAGCACATAAAAAATAAATACAGTGACAAACTCAATTCCAAGTAAGGATTCCTGTCCAAAACAGAGTCAAACATAATGAAAAAAAATAAATAAATAAATAAAAAATACAAAATAAAAAATGAAAAAAAAAAATACAAAATAAAAAATTAAAAATTAAAAACAAAAAACAAAAAACAAAAAAGAAAAAGTTAAAAATAAAAAAATTAAAAATTAAATATTAAAAAAATAAAAAATAAAATAATATGGAGCTGAGCAAAGGGCTAGAATAAATATAGAGTAGTTCTTATGGCAACTTTATTAGCACATAAAAAATAAGTACAGTGACAAACTCAATTCCAAGTAAGGATTCCTGTCCAAAACAGAGTCATACAAAATGAAAAAAATAAAAACAAAAAATACAAAATACAAAATAAAAAATGAAAAATAAAAAATAAAAAATAAAAAATTAAAAAATTAAAAATTAAAAATTAAAAATTAAAAATTACAAATAAAAAATAAAAAATAAAAAATAAAAAATAAAAATAAAAAAAATGAAAAATGAAAAATGAAAAATAAAAAATAAAAAATAAAAAAATAAAAAATAAAATAATATGGAGCTGAGCAAGGGGCTAGAATAAATCATACTCAGGAATAAATTATATTCAGGCAAAAGTATATAGAGTTTCCTGACATGGGCACCTTTTTTTATACACATTTTTTTTGCAAAGCGACATTTATGTATATAGTATTTTTGTTGATGATATTATTAACTAGATATTCAATATTCTTGTTCTTCAAGATTTCTCCTAACTGGATAGTTTTGAAATAGATCTGCAGAAACTTTTAAAATTAGACAAGCTAATCCCTTACTCAATTTAAATCCCTCTGACTGACATAGAGCAGTGTGAATGCATGAGTTTTGTCTTTGAATTGATGTTGTCCCTTAATGTTGATGTCCTTGGCCTGCTTCTTGTATAATTTGTTGATGTGCGTCTTTCTATTGTTTTATATTTACTGCAATCAGGGCGTCCTTGTAAAGGAGAGCTTGTTCTGGCCTTCCCTTTTTAAATAAAGGTTATAATAAAAGAAAATGAAAATCAGTTGTCTAAATCATAACTTACCATTAAGTAATTTATTTGCACATAACTGCTTTTGCACCTTTTTTTTTTTTTATCTGATTTTAATGTGTTTCTTTTTATTTGAACCATGTATGTTTTAGTATGAATATAAACCAGACTTCCTGTTATGACTGGATGAATAGACAAGCTTCCAGTGACCTTTGACCTTGACCTCTGGGCCGTATGCCTACAGAAACACATTGTCAGCAACACAGTGATGTTTCATTATTCCCATGTTGGGACATAATTGAATCATTTAAGAAATTAAGTGTCATAATTAACCGGTTTGGTTTTGAACCTTCAGTCTCTGACCCTCATTATGATTCATGAAGCTCACATCGTTGTAGTTGACCCCTGTGCTCCGGCTGCCAGGTGGATGTTATTGTGATTGATGAAAACAGCCAGTTATTGTGATTGATGAAAACAGCCAGTTATTGATCAGACTTTTAAAGGCTTCACTGTGCTGACAGTTGCTCTGCTGACCTCTGTGGTTACTGCAGCTCATGCTCTCCACGAGGCTCCGAATCAAAGGCTCTGAAACCTTCAATCATCTTTATTTTGTGTGTGATTACATGATAGATTACTGCTGTGTCTGTATCATAAAGGTTATAGTATCAAGTGTTGACGTAAAATGTACACAAAAAGATTTATAATTGCTCTTTCATTCTTGTATTTGTCAATGGTTACAAAATACTACAAATCTGTTTTAATACATTTATATTAATTTAGCCTAATTTTTAACAGCCTTATTTAAACAATATGGCCTATATCTTTCTTAAGGAGCTTTCCTAATGTTTCATGTCAGACATACAGATTTGTCCAAATGTAATATATTTATTTAAAAAGTTAAAACGGCATTTAAAGAGGAGTCAGTCATGAATGATTTATTGTATTATTGTCTGTTCTTGTTGAGTTTTGTGTATTTGTATAAAAGCTCATTGAGGCTCATTTAGGCAAACTAGCTTAAGCTATACGTTTCATGTGGATTTGGTCTATCTATATACCCGTCACTACAGAAATAAACAATAAATAAATATGTTAAAAATCTATTTTAAAACATGCAACCGTAAAAAAAGAAGCTACTGCTGACAGTGACCCAGATGAAGACTCATGTCGGTTGCAATATGTTGGTCATTTGAATCAATTATCGTCATGTAAAATAAAGGCATTTTTAACTTTGCACAAACCTTACAGTGTGTTTTAGATTATTTTTGAAGGAGACTTGGATTATATTACTTTTTGAGACCATATTCCACACATGCAATTAGCTGTTCACCAGATAGAATAAGCACAGTACACAGTAAGGATCCAAAGAGCACCCAGCAGCGCTTCTACTCCTATTGTCTTCACCATAAAGAAAAAGGTTTGTCTGGTTCATGTCTCCTGCAGTGATTTATGAACATACATCTTCATAACTGACTACAGTGCATTGAACATGGTGTTAATGAAGCAAAATCTGTTTCGGGTCCCAATCATAGTCAGAAAACATCCATCACAGAAGATGATCTGTGCATTACTCCTTTGTTCCACTGAAGGGCGCTGCAGTCTGCAAGCTGCTATAAAGTACATGTTGACAACTTAGTACACACCAGTCTGTGCCTCAGATGTGCTTAAGTTATGTTTTATAGCTCTAATGTGGAAGATGGATTGTGTTCATATTTGCTTTGAAATTGTTTGACTTAGTTTGACATGCATGTATTGTATATGTTATTGCTTCTGTTTGTCATGTCTGTAGTGTGTAAGCCCATGTGGGAAGGGCAATTGTTGGTGCATGAATTTATTTAATTACTTATTATTATGAATAAGATCATTTTCTTGTTGTAGAATTGAATCATATTGTTGCAGTCGAGAGCGTGTAAATGCTTGATGTATATACTTTCATTTAAATCCTTCATGAGTTCAGTCCTGATTGTAAAAAAAAAACCCAAACAATCAAACATTTAAAGTAATTTACTTTCTTGCATGATTTGACATTTCAAACCTTCTGATATCACAAAATTCACAAAACTACAACATCAGCGGCACTCCCATCTGGCCAACTCAAATTAAATATACAACTTAGGAAGCAGATATATAAACACACACATGTGCTTTTTTTCCAGTATTAAATGTACATATCTTACAAAATAATAATTCATACACTACAAAATGCAATGTGTCAAAAATGAACGAAGCACATAAATATTTGATAACAAAACAAAAGGTGAAGGCCAGTCATGATAGTAAACTGTAAATACACCCACAGCAAAATATTATACACAAATTCAACAAGTCTTTGTCCAAAATGACTGAATATTTACTCACTGTTAACTTTGATATCTGCTCTTTAAAGTGTTTGCAGTCTTTCAAAAATCAGTCAGTACGCTTTGAAATGAAAAGGACATTATAGGTCACAATATACTGAGTCTTTTAGTTAATGTATAACTTCTGCTAATTCCTGAGGTAAAGAAACAAAGTAGCTTCAACCTCAAAGGAAAATCTTCAATACAACTGAATTACAGAACAAAAAAAATCCTTAACAGCTGCACAATAAATAAAAAGACACAAATATAAATCAAGCAGCATGTACATGTTTTCAAACTAAATGAATCCTGTAATTTGGCATCTAATCCTCTCATCCTCACATTACTTATATCTTCTTCTTACTGTAAGGAAAATGAAAAATAAATGTTCAAAACAAAAATAAAAAAAAAAACCTGCCGTCTCGTCCAGCCTCTCCTCTTCCTCGTCCGTCCTGTTGGTCAGTTAGTTCCTGAACCGGTAGGAGATCGGCAGCAGCTTGTGAGTCTTCTTCATGGTCTGGACCTTGGCGTGCGTCTGCTCGTCCATGGTCTTGTAGCACCGCCGGGCGTAATCCAAAAGCTTCTCCTTCGACGCCTCGAACTCCCCGACCTCCTCCACCTGCAGGAACATGTACATTAATTTCGTGGACATCTGTAGTGATTTGGATACAGAGATAAGAAGAGATGAATGGGAGCAGGTATGTCATGAAGCCCAGGATATGGGGGGAATAATATGGAAAAATATGGGGGAAATTCCTAAATTTTTTGGGAAAATAACTAGGTGAGAGTTAGTATGAAAGATGTGACCGGATAATGTAAAGCTTCTTTTGTATATCAGCTTTGTAACTTATTGTTAAAACTCATTAACCATTTTACATGTAATAGTATGTATGTAAACTCAAGACCTTCTCTGGAGCCACCAGATGCATCTCAGCGATGGGGGAGGTGGAGGCCATGGTGTTTCGGTCGACTCCGTGGATCTGGAAGGCTCGGGACATGCTCCTCACCCGCTGGTAGGTCGTCAGGATCTTCTTATACCGAATCATGACCCCCTCTGGGTCTTTAACTGGGGAGGAAGAGGAGAGAGAAGATGGAGGAGGGGGATACTGGAAAACTGCTGGCTGTGGATTCATTTGGACTTAAAGACAGAATTATCCTTTTGGAGCTTGTTTTTATTACTTAAATTGACTTGTTTGACTACAACAGGACAAACAACTTTGTGTATTTAATATAACTACTATAGTACACAGTATAGTAGTATACTATAGTATGGTATAGTATTGTATAATATAGAATAGTATAGTATAGTACCCACCTCTCTGTCTCTCCCTCCCGTGGGTGATCCTGAAGATCCTCCTCATCTTCACCCTCGGCTCTCCGTTGGCTCGCCTTCGGCCCTTCTTTGACCTCTTCTCCACTGACGAATCGTCGTCTTCCTCCTCCTCCTCTTCCTCCACGTACTCGTCGTCGGTGTAGTATTTATCCTCCTCCAGATGAAACTCCTGCTTCACTGCAGCCGTGAAAAGTTGAGCGGAAATTAACAACTGTATCGTGTATAAAGAAAGTCTCCATGTAGGCTAATATCTGAAACTTAGTTAAAAAAAAAAAAGAGGCCAAAACAGCACTTGCTGATGTCAAAGATACATTTTTCTAACATAATAAAGTGCAATAATTTGCCCACCAGGGATGGCAGTGGTGCGGCGGGTTCGAGGTCCTGGACCCTGCAGGCGTTTGAGGGTCATCCCAGACCTGGTGGTCATGGGGGAGGGAGGAGAGGGAGAGCTGGCAGGCTGGACCTTCACACCTCGCTGGGAGTCTCCACACCACTCGGTCACTGTATGCACGTAATATAATACTGAACAATAGTATACTAAACAAGAAGAAACAGGATAACAAATTAAATACACTTGGTATGGATTAAAGAAAACTGGTGGGCAAAAGTTTGGCAGCCTTAACAGAACACATCATAAATTAATCAACACACTTTCCTCACCTCTTGAAACCCATAATTTATTATTTCACTCTGTAAATATATGTATATATTGTCATTATTTCAGTTTCACTTTGTGTCTAGTAGTCTAGACACATTTAATGTTGTAAAAACGACACCAAACTTCTTAATGCAGGAAAGGCTGCTTCTGGGACACGACTTGAGTAATTATATTTTATTAAGTTCAAAAGCGTTGGTCATTTTATGTCTCTTTGTGGTCATTTTGTGTCTCTTTGAGGTAATTTTGTGTCTCTTTGCAGTTGCTTTGTGTCTCTTTGTGGTCCTTTTGTGTGTCTTTGTCATTGTTTCGCCTCTTTTTGTAGTCATTTAGCATCTCTTTGCAATTGCTTTGTGTCTCTTTGTAGTCGTTTTATGTCTCTTTGTGGTCATTTTGCATCTTTTCCTGGTTGATACGTGTCTCTTCAAGTGACATTCTGCAGGTGAAGGCCGAGGGGGGGGGCCCTGACTCTTTGGGCCCCTCGGCCTGTGCCCTGTAGACCCGTTCAGTAATCCATCCATGACTACATATATTTCATGGCTGCAGTTATTAGTGACTTATGACTGCGTTCATAAAATATGAAGCATTCTTAGACTTCAAATGACCAAATAGTATAATTCATAAAAAGATCAGACCACCTGCAACATTAAATTACTGATTACACTTTAGTGCATCAATAATTTACATTACATTACATTTGCTAAAACTTAAATATCAATTCTGAATGCAGGACTTCAAGTTTAAATATAGTTTTACATTGTTATAATCTTTTGTTGATTTTAATAAAGGATGTGAATACTTTTTTTCCATTTAGTTTTTATATGTTGTCCCTATACAATTTTATTATGAATATTGAACCTATTATAGCTATGTTTACTATATATTTCCCCACAGATATTATCTTATATATTATTATTGCTCTGTTGCTGATATTAATCCAGTATATTAATCACATTTACTACATGTAAATCTTTTTCATCATGCATTATGTTGCTTTGTAGAAATCATGTTAATAGAGAGATTTATGCATTTTCCCCTCATGTTCACTTGCTGATTTGTATGATTGCTTTTTTATTCGTTAACAAACTAAATAGGACTCCTCACCCTCCGGACCCCTCATGCTGACGATGAAGCGGTCCAGCTGACAGCGCAGGAAGTTACGTTCCTCCTCCAGCTCCTCGATGCGTTTCTGCAGCCAGGCGTTCTTCTCCAGAGTGACGTAGAGGTGAGCTCGCAGGTTCGAGACCAGGATGAACGGGCTGTACTGGGAGTGAGGAGACTCCTGCACCACGGGCTCTGCAGGAGGAGACATTAGACATATCAGAGATCAGTGTTTCTTCCAAACCTCAGTGACAGCGTCAAGAAAAATGTACATTCAGTCAAAAACATACAGTCGTAGTCCTGTGGTTCTGGGAGTAAATCACAAATATATTTTCACCTGAATAGTTTTGTTGCAACCTGTAATTCATTTATTTTTTTATATTACATATATATGTATATATATATATATGTATATATATATATATATATATATATATATACATATATACAGTATACATATATATATAGATACACATATACATAAAAAGAAGAGAAACAAATGAAGAGATTTCTTTGATTTTGTAAACTGTGCTTTCAGAGTACTTTACTTTCCCAAATATTCCTCATCACTTTATTCAAAGTAAGATAAAATAAGAGTGTATTTATATGAAATATGTTCGCAAACTTTTATATTTTGACTTAAATTAATCTCTGTGGGTTTTAACATGCATGCCATGCATTTTCCATTTTATTACCAGACAGAATTCCCAAATTCACAACATCTATCGAACGCAGCATGAAACCTGTAACCTGCTGACTACCTTACTATCACAGTATGCTAGTACTGCTGCAACTATCACGGTATATTACTGCTGCATCATAAAACCTGTTCATAAAGTAGGACAGCGGTGGTCATGTGTAGTAGACGTGGCGTACCATCCATCATCTGCTGACCCTGGTTCATGTGATATGCAGGCGGTCTCTCGATGCTCTCCTCCAGAGGGAACGAGACCTCATACGCATCCAGATACAAACCTCCTCCTCCTCCACCTGATGATGAAGATGACTGGGGCATGTAGTGCTCTGACAATCACACATAAGACAACAGAACATTAGCAATTAGCATTAGCATCACAATTTTCCAGAGCCCAAGTTGACATCTTCAAATGTCTTGTTTTGTCCTTCTAACAGTCTGAAACTCAAAGATATTCAGTTTATAATGGTGTAAAACACCGTAAAGAAAAAAATCCTCACATTTGAGAAGCTGGAACCAGAGAATGTTTAGCATTTTAGCATAAAATCAATGATTTAAACAATAAATCAATATCTTAAGTGTTGTAGATTAATTACTGTTGACAGACAAACTGTTTCAGCTCTTATAATTAAGTTAATAAGGTTAGAACTTATTAAGGTTATTCATTTAGTACATGTGCTTTACATAAAACAGACAATAAAAGATCAAATAAGATAGTGAAGGGAATAGAGAGGGAAAATGCTTTGCAGCAGTTGCAATACAAAGTAGGAAAGAGTGCAAGTATAAAATAAAAAAAAGTAGGGTGAATAATGTGGGACATTTTTTTGCATTTCAGATTTGTGGAATATATTGTGATATGAAGCCAATACATTAAATCAAAAACCAGTACCACTCTGAAATCCCCAGGATGTGTCCTAATCAAACCAAAAAAAAAAAAAAAAAAAAAATGCAGATATCACACTCATAAAAGAAATGGTAGACACATCAGTACTCTAATGCCAAGTTGTCTCAGACAAATCTTGACAAATGTGGGACACTGAAAAGTCTGTTAAAAGGCCTAAAAATCAACGTAAATAATGAAGGAAACACTCGAGGATAAATGTGTAATGATCCCATGTTCAGTAATTTTACCACTTACAATGTTATTGCTGTTACAAAACCTTATGTTTATGCTTATGTGTGGATGTTACACAGAGAATCGAACAACATCAAACAAACAATAAGATTATTAATAATAATAAATAAATAATTAATAAAGACTATAATAATTTATAATTAGGCAGTGTCCCACTTTACGGCAACTCAGCCTATGAACATATCAATAAATAGATATCCAAAATACACAATGCCAAAAATAAAAAAAAATATTTTATTTTGTATTTAAAAAAAAAAAATGCGAGGAAATAAATCAACAAATCATAACATCAGTAAAATAGTCATAACACAGAAAACAGTGTTTAAAGTGTATAAAACTAAATGAGGTATTAGGGCTTAAAAACGTGGCCTAAAACTGATGAGCTTATCAATAATAATGATTTTTAAGAGGCAGTTTAGAGGCAGAAAGTGTTTTTTATGAGCCCAGAAATGCACCACAACCCTTTTAAATCTATATTATTGTCAGAAAAACACATAAAATAGACATGCAGGTCTATGAACAGACGTTGCATTTACCTCATTATTGAGTGCAAAAGAAATTTAAACGCTTAATGTTTGTAGCACCAGGTGGATACGCCATTTAAAAACAGTAGCTGTTACCATGCGGGTGTGAATCGTCTCTGCTGGTTGGAGGATTCATGACTGAGATCTCCTGTCAGGTGACTGATGAGTAATAAAGTGAAATAATGTGATAAAGTCGTTATTATTAGTGTCCAGTCGTCCTGTGTGCAGTTATACTCCTGTAATACAGCCTGAAACGACCTGCAGCTGCCCGCGCGACCACATCCTCTGCAGCAATTACCTGATTATAAGTGGCTCCGACAGGTGAGGCACGCTCAGGTACGCGCATGCGCACAACGAGGCTGTTCCATCGCTTTAGAAAAAAATCTTTAATGTTCAGTTCAAACGCCTCAAAAGTGACTCCACCTCAGACGGAAGTGCTTCTATCTGTGTCTCATGAGCACATTGAGGGTTAAAAGTTGGAACGGGTCCGACCGGAAGCGTGTCACACCTGAGGGGCGGGCGCGCAGGTAGGTGGAGAAGAAGGTAAAAAACCCCCCACGGAAACAAAGAAAAGCTGCACGAGAGAAGCTTCAGAAACAAACCGATAGATCCGGATTTTCTGCGGCTGGACGAACATCAATAACAAGTGAGTTAAAGAAGAAGATTGAAGGTGCAGAATTAAATGTTTTGTTTACTTTTTATTGCAGATTTAAGTCGTGAAGTGTTTGTCAGAAACAGACTCACCTGAGGGGCTTTCTGCTCTGCTGGGATCAGGAAGCCAAATGAGAAATAACTTTCAGATTAATGTCCATCTTTGTTGGGAAATTTGCACAATGTTTATGCAATGTTTGTGTTGTTGTTTAGAAAACTTACAGACATGATGAACTCCTGACTGAATCCTATTATACCATGAAAAACATGTAAAAATGGACAGAATCCCACTGGAGTTTGGTAGCTTTTAGTCTATCAACATGGTGGCTAATAGTGATTGAATATTTATTAGACAATTAGTCAGTAGAGGAAGTATTCTGATCCTTTACTTAAGCAAAAGTACCACACTGTAAATACTCTGTTACAAGTATGAATCATGCATTGAAAATGTTACTTAATCAGGAAAACTTATTTAAAGTATTAGAAGTAAACTAAATGTAGAAAAATGTCCCCTGTGACTGTTATATAATTATATATTATATCATTAGATTATTATTACTCATGCATTAATCTAAAATCAGGGTTTTACTGTAATGTAGCTCATTTTTAACTGTTTTTTATCGGACTGCAACTAATTATTTTGGATTAATTTGGATTAATCTGCTGGTTATTTTCTCCAGTGATAGATTGATTATTATTCATCATATTTATTATACTATTTAATTATCTATCATGTTAAATTATTTTTTATTAGTGATTGTTCTGTTTGTAAAAAAAAAATCAGCAAATCCTCACATTTGAGAATTCATTTAATGTTTTGATGAGCTAATATCATCATATATCAGGTAATAACAGCCTTTTCTTGTCTTCTCACAGTTTGATGATGGGTCTGTGTGACGGCCTCTCCCACTGTAAACTGGCTCTGGCCTTCGCCGTGTTTATGGATTTACTGGGAGGAGCCGCTCTGCTGGTGGGAGTCTTCGCCCCCCTGGAGGTCAAAGGACAGGACTATGGAGACTTACTGGTCTATACTGGTAGGAAATAACTGTCCTCGACCAAAGAAACTGTTAATCGATTGGTTGATTTAATCAACAGATCTGTGAAATTGAGGTTCTCCACAAAGATTCACACAAAAGCATTAATTAATTTATTAAAATAACACATTAGATACATCTTACAGTATTGTTCTGAATCATAAGCTTTTCCTTTTTATGATGAAGTTACTTCACGAGATGGACTAAGTGGTGGATTCTCACTGAATTGACTCATGCAGATGTAACATGATGATATTTCTGTGTGCAGGAGCTCTGTTCGTGCTGATGTCTCTGGCCGGCTGGGTGCTGTGGTACAGCGGGAACATCGACGGTCTGACGTCCAGGAAGGAGCTCGGACACATCGGCGGCGCCGTCGACCGGCTGGCTCGCAACCTCAGCCGCAAGATCCGCATGTACAGGAGCAACCGCTGAGCCACGAACAGGAAGTCTGAGCACATTTCAGATTAAAAGTCTGCTGTCTTTGTCAGTATTAAGATGAGATGCAGACACTGAGTCAAACCATGTTACAAAAATGTCAGAAACATTTCATACATTTTTATAGATGTGAAACTGCTGTTCTGTTACACAGTCGTGATATTGATGTTTTATTATGATTACTATTTTTACAGTGTTTACGTGGCCTCTTGTTGGATTTCAATAAATACATTTTTTATACATAATAAATGTCTGTTTTTATTAACTTTATAACATACAAGTGTAATGTAATAAAAATAGACTTTCATACGATTTAATGAGTTAACAACTCAAACAACAAAAATGAATGAGAATTTAAATATTGATAATATTGATATATATGTAGATATAGCACTTTATAGGACATTTCACATAAATAACAGGACCACATATAGAGAGCAAAACATACTCTGGATTGTAGATTATATAGTATATCACATCACATTTACTGTATATTATATATGCATATTATCTTATTATATAGCATATTCGTGTTGGGTAAGTTTACATAATACATATATTACTGAATGCTATTATATAGTGTTTTAATTTATTATTCTATATGTCTTATTTCATTACTTTAGCCTACATTTATTTTCCATCTATTATCTGTATATTTTAAATTTAGTACTTTTGCTTTAAATCTGTTTTTGCACATATGGCAAGGTGAAAAAAATGCATTAAAACAACATTTAAAACACAATAAAAGAAAATAAATAAATCAAAAATACATTTATAGTGTGTTTAAAGTGTAGTAAATTGCCCCAAAACCCAATAAGGTAAATACACTGAACATTTATGTACATATTGTACTGTATTACAATTCCAATTTATCATGTAGTCCTACTTATTTTCCCCCTTTACTTTCTCCTCTGCTCACAATATGTGTATCTTTATCTGGTTTGTTTCTTGTGCTGCTGTAACACCTGGCTGGGATCAATAAATAGTTATTTTTCTTGTTTTATATTCAGAGTAATTAGTAGATGTATAATCTGTACTGACCTCTACTGGTGACCAGCAGGAATTACGACAACATCAGTAGAACATTTTCCCTCTGTGGCCTCTACAGGAGCTGATATTATATGATGCGTGTAGAATATGTTTATTATCTGCAGGTGAAAATCATCTTTACTGCCCCATCAGAATGAAAAATAAATATAATGTTCAGAGTTTTTACAGGGCTGATGAATGAACTCCACCTGAACTCACATCCATAAAAAGAAGCGAGTAAAGCGAGGGGACCTGACCTGACTTCAGATTTTCTCTCCAACAAGAAGGAAGTTCCCCTCCGACACGTCTCAGATAATCTGATTCACCTGAAGACACCGGCCATGTCCGGGGGTTACACAGTAACGGATTACTCAACTGTGGGATTATTGTAACCAGCCTGCTCCTCCACAGTTACCAGTTAATCCCCCAAAACAAGTCATCACATCCATTACAGCGTTGGTAAAACAAACAGATGTCAGAAAAAAAACAGAGACCATTAAGAATGACAAAAATTAGAGAAATAGTAAAAAAAAAAAAAAAAGTAAAAAAAAAAAATAATAAATAGAATGACATTAATTATACGCCAAATTAAATAAATAGGTTTTCAGCTATTGTTTAAATATATTCACAAAGTAATTATAATATTGTTATTAGTTGTAGATGATAAATAAAGCTTTTTAAAAAAATCTAGAAACAACACCACAAACAAAGTAAAATGTATTATAATTTGTACGGAGTATTCATGTGAAACAGAAAATGTATCACAACAGGAGCAGTTAGTAGATATCTTAAATGTATTATATATGAAAAGTAAAAAGGAGGAAGAAAATACAAACTTCCCATTTAGGAAAAAATATGTTATTGAAAGAGATTATTTGGTCCAACATTTAACCCATGTAACAACCAAAAGAATACAGATCTTGAGCAGAATAATGTCCAATTTTATCTAAATTTGTCATTAAATTGGTATCTTCACACAAATATATGTAACTTTTATGTGAGCTTTCAGTCAGAGACCATCTTTGAATAAATGAAAGCTGATATTAGATTAAACTGTTGCACCAATGTGAGTGTGTTTCTCCCCAGTTTACCTCTGTTTAATGAGCTCTAGCACCTTTTGGGTTCACTTACAAATCTACTCTATATGTGAGATTCAGTTTGACTTGTTTTTCTGGGTCTTACAGCTCACCAGACTTTACCTGGGTTGCCCCGATATGTTAAATCCCCGACCATGTGGTAAACCAAGTGGATTAAATCTGAACTACAGCAAACTGATTCTTATTTGTCACTACTTTTATTAAACCCAAGTTTGTTCTAAACTCAGATCTGTATTTCAAGTTATTTACTTGCTGGTGATGAAGACTTTGGTATCGTTCCTCCACAGCTCTGTGACTCTCAGTACTCCCTCAGTGAATACCCTGAATAACCTCATATGAACTGAGCGTGAGCAGGGTATTCCCCTGCAGACAGTGTTAGTGCAACTAGTAATTAGATTATGAGGAGAGTTAGCATGTTTTCACCGGCAGGTGAAGTCAGGACGTTCACCTCAGAGATGTCAAGTCTCAAGTTCAGAATCTCATGTATGACTTCTTCTAGCCTGAAGAGTGATGATTAGAAGCTTTTCACACGGATAACATGTAGACTGAGCTCACCAGGAAAACATCAACATTTTGTTTTAATTCTTAAAAATGTTACATACATGAAGAAAACCAAAGTAAGTTTTGTATTTGTTCCATACGTTTACTCTGAAATGCTGGTCATGTGACTCCAAAGTCATGAAGATGTTTTTGTTCGGATGTACATGAATCCTGCAATCGTCCGGCTGACTGTAGATCTGACCTCCCTCTGCTCCCTCGACTTGCATCCATCCTGGAAGCCATGATGGTCATTAAAGTGTCTACATTAAACGCTCCTATTCTGGGAATAGATTCTTCAAGGTCGGGCCAAATAGCTTTGATAAGACTTATCAGCACAGTTCTGGTCACCACCGATTTTCCATTCCCTGTATTGACTCTGTCTGCTTTGCATCGCTGCCAAATCCTCCTTACAGTGCCTAACACCACCACCTTTACTGCTCCTCTCTCTCTCTCTCTCTCTCTCTCTCCTTCTTTTCCTAACTTTTAATCCCCCCTCTCCTCGCAATTAAAGGATTCTCCTTCCTAGAACTCGATCTAAACAAGGTTGGGGGTTAAAGGTGAGATTGCGTCAGGTAAATGTTTGTCTCAAGAGCCAAGGGAACTGCTCATCCAATAAATCCAGACTCTTTAGTATTTTGGAGCCTGAAGGGAAAATCCCCGACCTAAAAGAAGAAAGATCTGGATGATAATCAGAAGATGAAGAAGGATCAGCCTGGGTGCTTCCTAAACTTTTTACACTTCAGCTCAAAAAACTATTGGCAGAATCAAAATGGTTAGTTGACCCTACATTTTGAGAAAAGATTCCAAAAACATTTAAACTTTTTGGACGAAAATAAACCTATTGCTTGACCCGAAGAAAAATCAGTGGACGTAACACATGGTTTGGGTTAAAATAAGTACGTTTGTTACTTACGTACGTAACATGCATTAAGTTAAGTTACGTACGTTACGTAAGTTACGACTTTGTCCCTCTTTATACTACATCACCTGAATTCCTCCTTTGCTCCCGTCATAATTACTATGAACACTAGAGTTCGCCGCCTAACTTTGTCTTCTTGTATTCATATCAGTGATCAACCATGTGAATAGAAGATAACAGCCTTCTGAACCTGCTAGTAGGTGTAGCAGGCCCCTTCTAACCCATATCTATGAGGCATTGATAACACCCATTCAATCGGCCGATAACATTCGAAGCGGGTGTTTCGGAGGGCTGGGCTGAGCAAAAATACATCATGGAATATCACCATAAGAACAAAAAAAAAAAAGTGTCTCCTGGTGTTTATTTCCTGTTTTATTTTTATGATAAAACCAGTGAAATATTTATCTGTGACATGCTAAAATACAGACAAACTGCAACAGCAACATTAGCCTGTATTACTCACTGGTCATACCAGACCAAGTAAGGCACCAAAACTAGTGAATGAGTAGGTGTACAGCTTATTGGTTATGAATTTTTTCATTTGTGTGGGGAAGACAGTGTTTTTCTTCGTAATTTAGAAGCTACATAATCTTGCTTTAAGAAGCTATTTTGCTGAGAAGGTGACATTGGTTTTGCATGTCCTTTGGCAGAGCTCTCCAAAAGCCTCGGCAGCCAGATGGCAAAATCCAAATCACCTGTGGAGCCGTGGCTGACGGTGCCAAGAGGGAGGAAGGGTGCTGAAGTTCGGGCCTCAGCACGTCAGCAGAGGAATTAAGTTGTTTTATTTAATACGGAAGAGAGATCAGCGGTTTGCCAAGAGAGCTTATTGTAGATGCTGCTCCATACTCGTCCTGAGATAAAGACTCAACAGCGGGGGTGTGGAGGATGTCTGCAGACATGTCATCTTAATCAGGCTGAATGCACACATATAGTCTGTTGTCGTTACTGTGCTCGGAGCCATTGTCTAACAGGAGTTTGTCTCTGAGTTTACACCTCGATCCACAGCAGCCACTCAGAGTTCAGCTGGCGCTTTGCTTCATGCTCGCTCATTGTAGGTAACAATGCTAATACTGTGATAAAACATACAAAACATGCAAGTATGCAACAAGCATATTTTACTCAAATAAAAGCACCACAGTATAAAAATACCATGTTACAAGCTAAAGTCCTGCATTCAAAATAAAAAAGTAAAAATACACAAGTATTAGCATCAAAATATACTTTAAAGTGAAAGTAAAAGTATTCCTTATGCAAAATGACCACACTCAGAGTGTTATATACAGTATGTTCTATATATATATATATGGAATATTATTATTATTATTGATGCATTTATGTAAGCAGCATTTTAATGTTGTCATGATAGAGCTAATTCACATCTATATCTTCCCTCCCGTCCTTTGCTTTGTGTAAAAATACACTTTAAAGTTCAGCTGAAGCTAATACGAGGCTTCTGTCTGCAGTCAGTGTGTGAGTGTTAGGGCTGTCAATCGATTAAAATATTTAATTGAGCTTACTTGTATGATTGTCCATAGTTAATCGGGATTAATCGCACATTTTTCATCTGTTCAAAATGTACGTTAAAGGGAGATTTGTCAAATATTTAATACTCTTAATAACACGGGAGTGGACAAATTTGTTTGCTTTATGCAAATGTATTTATATATTTATTATTGGAAATCAATTAACAACACAAAACAATGACAGATATTGTCCAGAAACCCTCACAGATACTGCATTTAGTAAAAAAAAAAAGAAAAGGTAACCCATTTTCATTCACATATCTTGAGGTCAGAGGTCAAGGGACCCCTTTGAAAATGGCCATGCCAGTTTTTCCTCGCCAAAATTTAGCATAAGTTGGCAGTGTTATTTAACCTCCTTCGTGACATGCTAGTATGACATGGTTGGTACCAATGGATTTCTTAAGTATTCTAGTTTCATATGATACCAGTATCTTCACTCAAGCTTTAAAACTGAGCCTGTTACAACCTAAAAATTGTAAGTTTCGTTAATGCGTTAAAGAAATTAGTGGCGTTAAAACAAATTTGCGTTAACGCTTTATTATCGCGTTAACTTTGACAGCCCTAGTGAGTATATTTCGAAGTTATAATATTTTTAGGATGTAATTCCCTCGGCAGATGGATACATGTGAACATATGAGTATTGTTTTGTTTCGTCCGGGTGATGAATTAGCAGTAAGCCCACTTTGCGACCATGAGCTATATTAAAGTGAGCTGGTAGAGAGGTGAGGGAGGGGAGAGGGTAAGTTAAATACCACTCCAGTCATGACCCCTGTGTCCTGAAGAGTTCACATAATTCCTGCTGCCTACCTACCAAGCTTCAGTCAGGTAGTTTACACCTATCGAGGGCCCACCCTATAAAGCAGGTGCACTGTGGTGGAAGTAGATGTGTTTTCTGTGGAGACTGGTCTACAGCGGAGCAGATGGTGGATGAGCAGTCAACACTCAGTTAAGCACATTTAAATCGCAGAGCCACTCGCTGGATTTAAACTGTTAAGTCTTGGCCATCATGAAGGTCCAAGGTAGTTTGGGGAAGGACTCACTTTTACTTTGTCACTTCACTTGATCAGGTTTATTTTTACAGCGAATCAAAGTAGCAGCGTGCTCGAAACCAGGCAACGTTTCAGCGCCAGGTTCAGTCAGCTGACTTGTTTACAGCTACAGCCCGAGACAGGAGTCAAGCTGCAGGCGATCCTTGTAGTCTGAAGACTTTTGGTCCAACTTTTAACCTATGTCACATGTCAAACCTCCATCGTCCCTGTCACTCTCCCACTCTCTTTACAATACTGGCAATACTGACAATGCAAATATCTTTAACAATAGTGTTTCTCCTGGAGTAAAAGACTCTTAAACAACTCTTGGACCATCATGAGATACTAACAGTCACCAAAGAAGCCTTCATAAACTGGATGAAAGTCAGTCTTTGGTTATTTAATTTGGAAAAAGACATTTACTGATGGTGAGTCACCATAAATATGTAATGCAATGTTTATTAAGTCACGTCAAGTTTACCAAGGATTCTTTAAGCTAAAGTGTGATAACTACACTAAACTAAAGTCTCTGGCTTCAACTTAGTCTTGAAGAGAAAATTCACCCTAAAACTAAAGATCCATCTTGCAATACTTCCACCCCCTCTTGCTCGGACCACAACCATCTTTGAACTCAACCCTTCATTTTGATGTCATCTACACACCTGTAGAGTTTTGTGACTACATCTTGCGCGGTTGTGATGCTATTGTGGTGACAAAATCTGTCCACAGAACGACAGACAGAAATAGAAACACCTGGCAAAGTACTCAAAACTTCTTCTGTTGTACTTCCCGCTCCAGCAGGTGTCTCCAGGACCACATTTTGCCGTGATGATGCACACACACAGACTCACGAGGTGAAAACAATGACAGGGTTGCTGTTGCGGCTGGTAAAAACTACTGGTGAAGAATGTTAGGAAATGTATTTCCTTCACAACCTAAAATTTTACATTGTGATCATTTCAAATATGTGTGGAGCAGTTTTCTTTCTGCAAAAAAAAGCCTGTTAATAAAAACATTTTTTTTCAAAAAATAACAGTATGAAACTTTTGCTTAAAAGTGGCCACTGTTTATTATCTAATTATTTACTTCAAGTCTAAATTTGAGGAGTGACCAAAAAAACCTTGCCCAGAGGTTTGTATGTACGCACAAGAGGTCAGTAACCTATTTTGAATTTTGAATTTTGTTTAATAATATACTTATAAGTAAGTACAGTACTTCCCCACTGTGTACATCCATATCTTTGTCTGTGTGTCTTTTTTTTTTTTTGCTATGAAAAACACCTTCTAGATAGATGTGACTTGGCCACTTGACTACAAAAAAACAAACAAACAAAAAAATAAAGCTCAGGGGTTCACATGAGTGCTGCTGTGGCTCCGCCTCAGGGTGATCCAGATTAATCGACTAATCTCAACAAGTGGAGGCTGATTTCCTCTGCTGCTCACAGACAGATCATCAGTGTTTGTCCTGGACTCCTCAGCTGCTCACACAGGTAGGAAACAAACAGACATCACCATCCTTAAGAGTCGAGAAACTGAACACGATGAATGGTCATTGGATCTTTTGACTTTGTATGTGATTGCTGGTATTGGTAGTATTTATCTTAAACACATCATGACACATTAGTCATGATATGAAGCATGTAGAGGCATGACAAGGGAAGACTTTTAATGGATGAAAAATAGCAATGTTTGCTTCCTTTTTGTTGTTTTTTGTTGATTGATCACCTTTAATTACATTGATTTGTTCTCCATCCAAAGCCATGTACCATGAGGAACTTTTTATTACTTAGATAATGATGCTGTGCTGAAGAAAATACTAGAAAGTACTAGAATGCCTTGATAATCTTAATCACCAGCTGCTACCCTGAATTTATTAAATGTTTTTTTAATTCAATTGATGAATTTCATCAACATTTATTTATGTTAAAGATGCAATCATGATAGGTTGCTTTATATGCTTTATAGGTTTGCACTGAAACAAATGAGAAACTGATGAGATTATTTTCCGCATCGATAACGAGTAAAAACACATCATGAAATGAAAGCTGAACAAGTGTGGAGAATCCATATTTTCAAGTCGCACCCAAGAACTTTTCTTAACTTCCTGGGTCATATTTCTCAAGTATTTCTTAAGAGTGCAATGGAAATCAGTTATCGCATATCATTTTCTTTACATTTTTGATGTTGTGCATGTTAAAATGTGTCGGGTAAAGTCATTTAATGGCTTACAGAATTTTAGTTGGTGGATTTTTACTTGGAATCAGTACCATGCTGCAGTCTGCTAATATTAAAATAGCAAAGCGGTAGAGAATTGCAAGACTGTCTGAAGCACCGCACTTTTAAATGACAATGAACAAGCACTTCACCTGGGTTGAACCTTGTTCGTGACACCTCTTGCTGGTATTACTGATGGCTGACTGGCTTAATGAGCTTAACAAGCGGCTTCTGCTCTTTTCACAGCATAGGCTTCTGTGGACTGAACTGTAGGCCAGGACCAGGATCAAGAAGGATACTGCAGACATATCTCAGGAATAGCCTTTTGTTTACCAAGTACTACAAAGTAGAGGAGGCAACTCCCTTGAAGCTGTGCGTTAATTGCCCTCGAAGAGCTCAAGGGCGACAAATTCACACTTATACATAACTCTAAAACATCACCAACAACATCAACAATGGGTAACAGCAAGAGTAGCGCTGTGTCCAAGGAGATCCTGGAGGACCTGAAACTCAACACCAAGTTCACAGAGACTGAGATTGTCCAGTGGTATGAAAACTTCAAGAGGCAGTGTCCAACAGGGCGCATCACAAAAGAGGAGTTTCAGAACATCTACAGCAAGTTCTTCCCGGAGAGTGACGCCCAAACATACGCAAAGCACGTCTTCCGCTCTTTCGACACAAACGACGATGGCACACTGGACTTCAAGGAGTACATTATCGCCCTCCACATGACATCAACAGGGAAGACCACCACGAAACTGGAGTGGGCCTTCTCACTGTTCGACGTGGACAAGAACGGATACATCACCAAGTCAGAAGTCAAGGAGATCTGTACGGTGAGTTTTAGAGAAAGGGAAGTGATGTAGTAGCCTTGCAAACAACCAGTTCTTGTAGTTTGCTAACTACTAGGCTTTCACAAGTTGAGGGGATTGTCTGAAGGACCAGTTGAGTACATTGAGTAAAAATGAAGCGTGGACAACAGTGTCATCTGCATAGAAGTTGATATTTGTCCGTCCTGTATCTGTTAGTGGCTTCTAGACAAACATCAGACATTGATTTTGCAGACATCACCAGTGATTAAACTGGTTTTAAGAGGGTGTAGGTTCCTCTGCATACTTTTAGACTGGAACATATAAGAAAAAATGGGTGGAATGGACAGTTAAATTGATTGGTAGATGAAGGCGTTGATGAAAAGTGAGAGAAAAGGATGGGCGGATGATTGAATCAGAGGGAAATAACAGGAGCATGTTCTAATTAAGCATATGATCATAAGATGTTGCTATATTTGGATGTGCAACTCTTTTTTTAATATAGATTTCCATTTTTGTTGTCATTTCGGATCGCATCTCCATTAGCATCCACTCACTCAATAACAGCACCGATTTCCCCGTCACCAAATTTACCTGCAGCATTAAAAACTATTCCTCATCTCATGGTATTACCCTTGTTAGGTAACGCAAGATTAGACTTGATTGATTGATTGATGCTGAAGAACAGTTTAAGGGCTAAGCCTACATAGAGCTTTGGAGTGCGGATGGGAGGATATATATACAAATATAGAATAAAGAGAATGAATGGACTGCTTGGATCAAGAGAAATGTGACATGGTAACTATTAAAACTCAAATTAGAAAATAAAACCAATGTAAAGACTCTACCTAAACCATTTTGAGTAAACTATGGCAACCACTTGTTTCGGGACTGTGCATTAGCAGAAACAAAATGAAGCATAAACAACAGTATCATCTGCATACAGGATGATTTGGGACTTTCACATACTGCAATTTTGGTGTCTTTTAGACAAAAGTCATCATTGGCAATTTCGCAGAACTGTACAGTGAATTATACAAACTCCAACCTCAAACATCTGCATTTTTCTTCATTAAATGTTTTCATTCGTCAGCTATAAAGTTAGCAAACCTTTAAATATAAAATAATACACCACTAATGCCATATTTTGGCTACTTAAACATACCAAACGTACATGCTCTTCTCTGAATTAGGTTTCTGAGAGAAAAATGGCACACAATAAAATTAATTCTATTATCTCTTGATATGTATTTCTTGTGTGATATAATTCACTCATGACATGCAAGGAAATAAAATACCTTGGCCATTTTCTCACTGATGATTTGATATTTATCTACAGTGTTGTAAACTATATGCTCAGGTCAATATGTTGCAAGTTTAGTAAGTTTTCCGTCAGAGAAAGTGACGTAGAATAAAAGAGAGAAAGAGAAGAGAAAGTCCGCTTAGAGAGGAATGTCGGGTGGATGGTTGGCTCAAACAAACACTGTTCTGTGTAAAACCAAGTCAACGTTGACTTATTTTACCTTACTTTTGTTACTTAACTTACGCACTTAACTAACGTCACATGCGTCAGTTACATAACAAGCCTACTTATTTTACGTAACAAACGTACGTAAGTATATTTTGAAAAGACGCCGTCCCTGACACGTCCATAACCAATGCTAGAGGGGTAACTATGAGGGTCATAGTTTGAAGCGTAGGGCCACTGACCAAGCGTTGGTATTTGACGAGTTGGGAGTGAGTGAGTGAGAGACGGCAGGGAAACGATAGCGCCGCCTAGAGGCCATCATTTTATGTGTTGCTTGGACGAGTCAGAAAACATAGAGGCTTTAACCAGCCTGAGGAGGAGCTGCTCTCGGTATTCATCCAGACTACACTACGTATGTCTTATTTTCGTTTTTTTTATTACTATGGACCCTTTTGTGAGTCTGAAATTCAAGATCGAATTTAATTTAATTCATTTTTGCAATGCATAAATAACCAGAAAAGCCTATGTGAGGTTAACAGTAAGACATGTTGAAAAATAGGGTTTAAAAAGAAAAAAAAGCCAAATCCTTCTTCAGTCTGACTGCAGAATGTCTGAATAAGACAATTTGTCACTCATTTGACAGCCTGGCAATTTTGTTTTTCCAGCAATCTTTTCTTTAAGCTCTGCAATTACAGTGAAATGTAAGTTAGTAGTTTCAGTTTTCACAGCGCCGCCAATCTTTTGTATTTTTATCCAGATATTTATCCAATCTGTTGGTGTTCCAGGAAGTCATATAGAAGTCACCGTTTAAAGGTTAAAAAAAAAGACACAAAGAAGTAAAGAATACACAGAGTATAGCCCTCAACGACAGCTAATTCTATTTATTTGAGGGCTTTCAAATCTTTACTTCCCCTGCAGGCCTATTCATAGCCACCAAATTTCAATTTAAGAGATTAGAGGTCATATAATCACAGAACAAAGAGGCCAAAGAGCTTGTTGGTTAATCCGTGGCACCACAGCAGTTTGTTGCTGCTTTTGTCGATAGACACATGATGTGACAAAATGGTTGAGATTAAAGGAGGACATGGGTGTGATGGTTCCTCTCCGTTTGCGGTCATGAAAGTGGAATTTAGTCTAGTAGATTTTATATTAGGTGCGACTGTGATGACTGGGAAGGGTGACTAAGTGGTGGGGGAGGGAATCCATCTTGTCTGAACCTCTCTTGTCTTGTCCCATATAAAGGTGAAATATGAAATATTTAAAATTGACTGCTACTCTCTCATTGACAAGTGTGTGTCTTTTTTTTTCTCTTTTTTTTTCCCTAACAGGCGATTTTCAAGCTGATTCCTAAAGATGAGCTGTCTGCTCTGGCGGACGATGAAAACACAGCTGAAAAGAGGGCAGAAAAACTCTGGAAGTTCTTTGAAAAGGGCGATACTGGTGAGATACAACAGATCGAATGGAGACGCAAATTGAGTACCGAGGCTTGTAACGACATTGGTGGTCTCCCATCTGATTGATTTTGCTCTGTCCACTGTTTAGTCAGCCACCAACATTATTCTCCCTAACAGCTCTGTCTCTGCTAGATGACTGTACAACTTTAAGTCCAACCACCTGTTTATAGTCCAGTGTAGAGTAATATTGCACAAAATGGGATGATGGCATGCCACTAGAATAATATACTAAGCCCTTTTGCATTAGTATCTTGACGCAGAAGGTTTGCGCATGGTTGTGAAACGGTGGGTTTAGGCAATACTTGTTCTACCTAGTTAGGGTTAGAAAAAACATCATGGTTTGGCTTAGTACGACTGTTACGTAAGCTTCAGAAATAACGTCATGTGACTCAGTGGTGTAGCATCACGTGACATAACGTCATCAGTCAAATTCAACTTTTGGTCACAGAGCACAAACGCCGGTCCCCCGAGTCCTGTGTTTGACCCATCCACCATCCCTCCTACCCACCCCTACCGGACTTCTTGCTCTATATACTATACTATATACTATATCCGTGTCTAATAATGACGTGGATGGGTTTGTATTGGAGTTAGTTGAAAGCCTGGTGCGTCTCACACAAACGCTAAAGGATGCCTTGTGTGTCGGTATCAAGACACCGAGGGCCCCTGCACAAGCGTCGGTATTTTGATGCCCTGGGAGTGAGACAAGGCTGAATAATGACTTCTCCATTTTTCAAACACAAGATGTATGAAGACAACAGTGTTTCTACTGGCTGACCAGGCTCCTTGCACATCTTCCAGCTGTATTCAGCTGAATCAGATGCTTCTCAGCTTGAGGACAGCAAACAAGAGACAACACTGGAGCAAACTGATTAATTTGCAGTCGTGTCGAACCGTTGGTCTGGTTGTATCGAGGCTGCAAATGAATCAGTGTGCTCCAGTCTTTTTTCCCCCTTTGGGACCTTTAAGAAGTGTCTTTAATGTCATTTCATTTCAATGACCTGAACTAAACTTTTTCCTCCCTCCAGAGCGAGTGGCAGAAGGAGAGTTTATCCAAGGAGTGTTGGACAATGAAGATGCTCTTCGTTTGATTCAGTATTCGCCTTCAAAGTAATTCTTCTACAGATTCTTCATTGTACCTGTCGTGTCCACTTTACCTTTCACTCTGCTAATACAGTGACACCTAACAGCACCTTCACAAAATGTGGACACACAGCAGGTGTGACGATAACGCCCTGTCGCTCAAAATTAAGTATTTATGCCGAATCTCCTCTAGGGTTTTACAACATGTGTTACCAATGTATGTGTGCTGTCTGAACTGCTTTCTTTATCATACAGAAAATAAAAATAAATGTTAAAAACTCCTACTGTCTACCATGGAGCCAATGTATCCTCATACAGCTGTTCATATGATATCTTATTATTATTCCTCATTTTTCATGCATTCTCCTACGAATGTCCAGCAACACGTGTCAATTTAGGAAACAAAACTACTTGGTTAGGTTTAGGAAAAGATCGTGGTTTGGGTTAAAATAACTACGGAAGTGGCGTTACGTAAGTACGAAAGTTACATGACAAATCAACGCTGACTTCTGGTTCCCTGGGCAAAAGTCTGGTGTTTTTTGACCCACCCATCAACCCCGACCTCCTCCCTACACGGCGTTTGTCGCTCTATATACAGTACTTCCTGGTTCATGATTATGTGGATTAAAGACGCATTGATTTCGTAGGATATTTATACAAATTACAGTGCATTACTTTTCGTAGGTATAGCTACGAACGGTGTATGAGACCAGCCTGATGAAGTAGACGGCAATATTCCCTCATACTCATGTGACCTAATTGACAATTTCCCATGACTAAATAAAATGTGTGTTAGCCTCTTCATTGAAGTTGCAATAGATGAAGCACATACAGTATTTCTGAAGCTGTCAGTGTTTAGTTAACATTTCTTGAGAAAATGTAATTATGAAGGTGTGTTTTAGCAACTCAAGCACACATTTTAATATGGTAACATGTCATGTGCTTTAGTTAAAGTTTCATTACCATGAAATATGTTGTTTTTCTCTCTTCCGGGCAGCCTAGTCTCTCATTTTATTATTTATTCATTTCTGGGATGTTTTTTAAAACCCTGACCAACATGCAAGTGCAGCAAGGTGTAACTGTACCATGGGCCCTTGTTATTGTCTAATTTATTATCTTTTACAGTGGTCAATTCATCCATATGGCACTATCGTATATGTTTGATGTTCTTGTTAAGTGGTGTACGTTGGAGAATAGGTTTGTTCATGTACAACAACATGTAAAACTAAGTGTTGGTCCTGGATTTCCCTTTACGTTTTATTTATTCAATAAATCCAAACCATGAAATTGTAAAAAAAAGTTGTGTCAGAAGTCCTCTTTTTTTCATTCTTCTCTCTCCTTCAGCATTTGAAAAGCTGTATGGATGATGATAAAAGAAAATCGATAAAACTTCCGCAATTGCGCAAAAAAGTTTTTATGCTCGCTTCAGGTGGTTTTTGCCTATGTTGAAAAACAGTTGATGCGCTAAATTGATAATGGAAACGCCTTTGCGTTTGAATAATTTTTGACATAGCGAACATTTAACTCACATCACTGATCAGCTGTTTCTGCCGTCCGGGTCTTCCTGGATATATATTTATGTTGTCCTCGTCTCCGGACAGCATCAAACATGGCCAATACCAGCTGACTTGAAAGAACTATTAAAACTTGCCCAAACAAATTCCTGAAGAGCTCTCTCCATATTTCTCTCCTAGATCGGAGTCATGTCTAGATGGTAACCCTAGGTTTACAAACACTTGCGAAAACTCTCGTGAGACTTACTGCCCGACAACTTATCCTAACGTTAACCATTTGAGGTCAATGCATAACCTTGACCATCTTGTGAGAGCTTCACAAATGGATTCTTGCAATGTCAGATCAAGCGAGAATCGCGGGATCACATATCAAATGAAAATCCATCTTGACAGGCTTCAAGTAAAGCATTTGTGTCCGGCAAGCCAGATCGCGGACCAATCAACGTCCTGTGAGGAGAGGCGACTGTTTGCTCTGAACAACAATGGCGGCTCCTAAAGAGGTTAGCGTAGATGCTGCAATAGCATCAGTTATATATCAGAACTGGAGAGTATTTCTTCATCGAAAGAAGACCAAAGAACTGCACTGAAGATGTTTTTGCTCTTCTCCCGGCTGGCTTCGGCAAGAGTTTGATTGACAGATGGTTCATCCAATCACCAGGCCATGATGATGATGGAAACGTGCCGAATTCACATTTCTTTTTTGCAACATTTCGAACGTTAAAGCTTAAAATTCACTTTCACAATTGAATGGAAACAAGACTAATGACAATGCTAACATGCTAATGTTTAGCATGTTTAGTTTAAGATACAATCCATAAAATAGTTGTCAAGATATTTGACTCAAAACCACAAATGTGAACCTCATGGTGGCACTAGAGGAAGAATCAGAAGTCACTGATATTCGTCCTCTGGGAACCACGATCAATCTATCCAACAGTATATCTTATGGACCAAAGTGGTGAACCAACACAGTATTTCTTACTGCAAGCGTGTCCAAAAAACAGCGCAAAAGAAGTGTGCTGAGTTTCATAACTGTGTTGCATCAACTCTGCCCTCCTTATGGCACCAATCCCCCTTTCCACAGGTGTGAATGACGTTGGTCTATATGTGCTGAAGTTAACCCACTTTTCGACCGGTTTATACAGCGTAACACTGCTGTCACAGGTTAATCTCTAACAACAGAGGAATTACATTTAAAAAACACTGTTGTCCAAAGGATAATCCACATACCCCACAGCTCTGATTGGGAGCAATTTTCCCCGTTTACAGTAGGATCTGTGGATTAACCAAAGTAACCAGGACACTCTTTCTATTTTTTTCTTTTGTGTCTGCAATATATTTAGCTATTGTTGTAATATTTTATTGTTGTGGTCTTAAAAATAAGAGCCCAACCCCTTCGTTCCTCCCAAAGTGTCCAGATGTTCACAGCTGGCCTGTTTCATTCAAGACAAACACATAACAGTCTCTATATAAAAGATTAATATTGTTTCATAATGAGAAGACCTAGTTTACGTTCTTGCTCCACTTTCTGGGAGACATCTGCTGTGTGTTTTTTTTTTAAGTACTGCTTATTTCATTATAAAGCCAAACTCATCAAAGAATCTTTTATTAGTTCACCAAAGAGGAAATCAATTTCCTTCCAAAATAAAACAATCACCTCTTTAAAAAAAAACAAAAAACATTCTCATGGAACTTCTTTGACTTTAAGCAAATAAATACTCTATACGCTGTGCTTAAAAGTATAAAATTTAAAGTTATAAATGGGAATCAGATGCTAATTTCATGGCAAATGGAAGTGCAACATCCTCAGAATTTTCAAAATAAAATGCAAAATTAAAGAATACATGTGTTATCTGCAGTTACAAACATGGTGGCAGATACACACTGAATAAATACATGAATTAACCCCTTCATGTCCCACAGGTTGGGTTGTTTGAACTAAATCACCTCAGTGACAAGTGGCGCGAGAGGCTCATCTTACATAAACTGTTGTATAATTCAACTTAATTTACATTTTTAATTACTTCCCACATACTGCTCAGTGACCTGGCAACCCAGTTTATCTCTGCCTCACTGCCTATATTATGTCAATCTCTCTCTCTCCCTCTCTCAGTCTTATTCCCCTGACTGGGGAGATTATTGACATAATCTTCTGGCCACCATTTCAAAGCATCTGTCTTAATGTCCAGATCTCTCTGTTGCTTTAATCTTTTATTCTTTATTCGCTTTTCTTCTTTTGTAGATAAACATAAACACAGAGGCACATAAAACAACACAGAATAACTGGGTATACACACTCGGGTCCCATGCAAATCAGGTATTTAGGCTGCAGGTTAAAATAAAATCCTATTGCTTCTTTGTATTTGTCTTGGTTGTAAAGTCTTGAAGTGGTTAGGAATAAGATTAAGCTGTAATGTAAAAGTAATATCTTACCACGTTGCTCTTAGGGAGTCGTTCACAAAATCTTGTGCACAAAGTCTTGTACCTTTTCTTTTTATTACTGAATATTATTGAAGCAGTTTCTTATTGTTTATACTGATGATTTAACTGTGAGCATTTTGCACCTGAGAAATTGTCTATGAGAGAAATGAACAGGAGTTTTACTTATGAAACCCTGGATTCCCAAAATAAGCTAACCCCCTTTTAACATAATGAAAAGGCTCAAATCCCTCAGCTAACTGGTTCACATGATGAACACCGCTGTTTCATAATTATAGACAACCTAAATATCATGTTCTACTGCAATTTTATGCAACTAAAATCATATAATTATTGCAAAAGTCTCAACATAAAAGTGATGATTATAGAGAATCCGTGTATCATTAAGAACATCATCACACAATGTGGTTTGTTTTTATTTATCACCTTAAACTGGAGGGAAATTTCATCCATTCATGCAAACATAGATTAAAAACAAAACAACAAATGTAAATACCATCATATACCTATGACAGCGTATTTAAAAAATACGGAGCTGGGGGTAGGGGAGTAATATTCAGCGAAAAAACAACCCACTACTTTTCATTACCACGGTTTTGCACTTGACTATGTTGCAGAGATTATTCCTCATAAATTTACGACTTTATAATCTTGCAAATTTGTGATTTTTGAGTTTTTTCTCTCTGAAGATTATCCCCCTCCCGGCTCCTTTTTACCTACAATGGTCCTAATATGCCGTTTTATATACCACAGTCATGGTCACAGGTGTATCATTATCATCTCTCAACACCTTTTAAATTTACATCTGAATGCAGTCTCACATGCTCTCACACATCTCATAAAACAACAAGTAATCCGCGAAGAAGTCTCTGTAAGGCCGTATTTACAAGAGCAAAGAAAACTGAAGGTTTATTGATCTGTTTTTAGAAAAATTGTATAATATAAAACAGTCCTGG
Organism: Sebastolobus alascanus; assembly: GCA_916701645.2. NCBI lineage: Eukaryota > Metazoa > Chordata > Actinopteri > Perciformes > Sebastidae > Sebastolobus > Sebastolobus alascanus. The sequence continues at coordinate 1,276,818 of CAKAOJ020000179.1, forward strand.
AAGATAATTGTTGTTGCATATTGTCACAAAACCAATTTATATTGTTTTATTCTCTGATGTTTTGTGTACATCCAGCCTGTGTTAGCAAATTTCTTATGAGACACATATAGAACAGCCAGTCTTCGACATAAAAATAATTACCTCAAAATGTACTGATACAAGAATTAACGGGATGTTAACAGGATATAAAATTATAGTAGACTCAGCCTTCTATTGACGTGGTCTCACATTATTGCCTTTTGGTCATTTTAACATATTAGAAAATAGTTTACAATTAAAACAACTTTGTTGTTAAAAAAGATGCAATAGTTTAAACATTTTATACACTTTTCGTCTTTTGGTCGTCATGTGATTCCAACTGCCGGCAACATAAAAAAGGATATGAGTTTCCAAACGTCAACAGGGGTTTGAGGGTGCTATTTGTATTTTGCACAGAAAGCCAGAAATCCACATTACCAGAAATGCTGAACCTAATGAGAATCAACACAAAACTCTTTGCAGCTTTTAGCCTCTTGTAGCCAGTTGTTTTGGTGCTTCTGCTTCTGAGTCTCACCACTTTTACCAAACTTCCTCATAAAAATAGAGGTTTGGAATGACTGCAACGGGATGATATCGTTGCTCTGTGTCTACTGGATGTGTAAGTACTGCACGCGATTATCTGCTAACGTGTTAGCCGTAACAACGTGATAAACCAACGGTGCATTGGAGCTGTGAGTCTTTCTGCCCTCTAGTGGTTAAGAAATCAAATGACACAGCTTGAAATGATCATTATGTAACATGAAAACTGTCTAGAAATGCTACAATTATCATTTGAAAACTGCACATATACAAAAAAACAAAGATTTTTGAAGGTATGTGTTCAAGTCTGGGAATGTAGTTTCAAATATGATATGTAGAGCCAATCCTGACAGGATATTGTCCCACAGTCCTCGGTCTCTCAAAGTCTTAGCAGAGTGAGTCCTCTCTCTCGTCCTGCAGAGCGTAATCTATCTCGTCCATCTCCCGTTCGCAGTCTTCACATCCCTCAACGCAGCATCCCTCCACCACCACCATACCATGAGAGTCCACTAGCTTTCCCCCTCCCATTCCACATCCTCCCACTCCACATCCTCCCACTCCACCAATTGTTCCCAAACCCATCCCCCCACCTACAGCTCCCATTCCTCCCATTCCTTCCATTCCAACGTCATTTCCCCCATAGCCGACTACTCCAACCCCCATTCCCCCAGCTCCTCCTACTGCTCCCATTCCTCCCATTCCTCCCATTCCAACTCCATTTCCTCCCATTCCCATTCCCATCCCAACGCCAACAGCTCCCATCCCTCCAACTCCAATTCCTCCTCCACCAACGAGCAGCGCTCCCCCAGCGCCGTACGCCAGAGGACCGACAGCCGGTCCCACTCCTCTGGGCCACAGAGGGTCCATGAGCGCCCCCTGCTGGCCGAGCTGAATCAGCTGACTGACGGAGTAAACGCCTCCGCCGCCGGCTCGGACGACCTCCTCGTAGGAGGGGGCGCAGGCAGCGGCGCGAGCCTCCTCCAGCCTCACCCGAGCCCGGTGCTTCATCTCGATGATGGTCTTGGTGTAGGAGTTGAGCGTGGCCACGGCGGCCGCCATGCAGCAGCTGAACGACAGCCACGCCATGCTGGTGAGGGAGGAGAGAACATTTTGACCTCTTTCATCAGATCACAAGCTAATGCATTTGCGGGACAAAATGTCACCCTGAGAGCAAATGTTCTTATTGCAGCAACACCTTTAAAATTAAATGCTTTCGCTGCAAAATTTCAAAGTTTTAAACATTGGTTGTGACCAAGCATTAAGTCACCTTTTAAGTTAGAAGGTTAAATTGAAACAAACTTACGCAAAAGACCATCCGTAGTCCCAGGTCTGTGGCCTCCAGTCTTTGGGCCCGATGCTCACGGTCATCTGAAACACTGTGGTGTACATCATGTGTGCTACCATCCCCATCATACCTGGCAGAGGAAGAAAAGGCAGAGATATTGATAGAAAAAGAAAAAGAAGAAAGAATGAGTTTGATTATTTTGGAGAAAATGATGAGAGATGAAAGACAGACATGGGAATAAAGAACATTTGAAAGTATTTACATCACGGTCAGCAAAACAACCTGTCAAAACTCTTGATAATCACATTGGATTGAAATCATTGAAGAGGAGAATGAATAAACTCATATTATCACAAAGCAGAAAGAACTCCTATTTTCTTTTGTCTTTAAATTCAGTGATTGTTCCAACCAGAGGCAATTGGAATTATGCACCTTTTGCATTTATCATCACTTTAATTGGGGGCACACGAATGAATACCTTAGTATACATAATTCAAACGATGGGGCTGTGTGTGGTCAAACAAGTTAAAGAGAGAGCAGAGAGTTTCCCCCCCTCCTCACCGGAGAGGACAGTACACATGGCGGCGAAGGCATTGATCTTGAGGGCGTTCATCTCCCTCTTGGCACAGAGGCAAATCGATTCCACCCACATCAGCAGGAAGCCCATGGCCAGAAGACCGATGTACGTGAACTCACTGATGACCGAAAGCCAGAGGACCCCTATGGGAAAAGAATACATTTTTTTGTGTCCTTGAAAACTTCATACTAGCCAAAAAGAGCAAGGAGTAAGTTTTCTGTTACCGACCTTGTGTCTCTCCTGGCGTCAGCTCAATGAAGCTGCGACACTTTTCTTCCTGATCTTCACCTGAAAGTACAGTCACAACAGAGCTCATGGATCGACATCCTGAAGGTGATAAACACGAGTCATCAGGTCATCTAAGTTATTGCAGTAAAAATCAGGCAGCAACCTCCAGTTCGGAAAAAGTGAAGCCAATGCTGAAGTGCCTTAAACCTGCATTCTCTCTAACAGCCAGCAGGGGGCGACTCCTCTGGTTGCAAAAAGAAGTCTGATTGTATAGAAGTCAATGAGAAAATGAGCCTACTTCTCACTTGATTTATTACCTCAGTAAACATTGTAAACTTGAGTTTATGGTCTCAATCGCTAGTTTCAAGTCTTCTTCAATACAGCATGATGTTCATTTAGTAAATTATGGTCCCATTTAGAGCCAGATAGACCATAAAGCAGGGGATGCTTTAGGGCGGGGCTACCTTGTGATTGACAGGTCGCTACCACGGCGTTGTCCGGTCTTGGAGTTGTCCGTGTTTTTGTCTTAGAACTTTAACCCTCTCACAGTGTGTTTTCAGTTCATGGAAGTTAATTGTTTTTGGTTGTGTCACTTCTGTTTGCAAAAAATCAAGATGGCGAAGGCCAAAAAACAAGATGGCGACGGCAAAACCAAGATGGCGATGGCCAAAAACCAAGATGGCAACAATAAAAACCAAGACGGCAATGGCCAAAAACCAAGATGGCGATGGCCAAAAACCAAGATGGCGACAGCCAAAAAACAAGATGGCGATGGCCAAAAACCAAGATGGCGACAACAAAAACCAAGATGGCGACAGCAAAAAAAACAAGATGGCGATGGCCAAAATGCAGAACCCAAGGCTTCAAAACCACAGTCCACAAACCAATGGGTGACGTCACCGTGACTACGTCCACTTCTTATAATAATAACAATGATAAACTTTATTATATACAGTCTATGAGTAAAATGCCACATTTTATCTTTAAATATTATCATGCTGAATCTTTAACATTTGAATTGAATGTCAAACATCATTCAGGGGATTAAAGCAAAGTGTATGTCTGTCCATACAGCCTCTGTCATAACAAAAGAACAAGGTGAAAGTTATGTTACAACTGCAATATGAAGTTTTTTGGGGGGCGAGATGACATAAATAATCTCTTGCAAATGTCTATTCTCATCCTGAAAACATAATAAAAAAAGAGTTGCTTTAAGCCCAGTAGTTCACATTCCTATGGGAGGAAGAATTAAAGGTCAAACCTCAGAAATATCCACCAATCACAATGTCTTTTAGTGGAACAATTCATGCCAGTGATTGCTTTTTGTTTTCAGGATACTTAAGCTTCCTCTGTGCAGGATTTCTCACATAATGTGTGCTAGTTTCGAGGAAGGTCTGAAACATGTGTACTCCGTGGATGACCTTCCATTTAATAACTACAGTAATAATATATTTTGATCAGAATTGTAGAAACAACAGCAGTAAAACCAACGAGTGGCAGAAACTGAAGCAGGTTTGATTCATTTGTTTTTTTGGTGTCCTCTCTGTAGGAGATGGTGCAGTAACATCAAATTGGTACAAATTAAACATGATTGTTAGAATAGTAGAAAGAGCATTTTAAATAACAAAAAGCTTGTTTCTCTGTAAACAACAGTACAAACCTGCTGTCTGAAGTAGTAACAGACTGTATTTACAGTATTTATGTGGCTACAATAATCCAGCCTTGTCCAAATTATCCTCTTTAATGAGTACTAAAGAGAGGCTTAACTGTAACTCATCGATGTTGATTAAACACATTCTTATTGGCAGCAACAATATAGTTACATTCTGGGTTTCACACTGAAACCAACGAGTTGTTATCTGTTCCACCAAAGACACATTTAACCTCTAAGTATCTCAGATGGTTTCATTTAAATAACTGTTCGAGGACCAAAGAAATACATTTTCCAATATTTCACAGTACTTCAAAAGTACTTCAAACTGGGTAAACATATTTCATATTGAACTGGTACCATGCAGGTGCTTCCAACAATGCACCTTTGAGTACTAACTTGTTTAAAGGGGACATATCATGCTCATTTCCAGGTTCATACTTGTATTTTGGGTTTCTACCAGAACATGTTTACATGATTTAATGTTCAAAAAACACATTATTTTTCTCCTACTGTCTGTCTGAATATACCTGTATTCACTCTCTGTCTGAAACGCTCCGTCTTAGCTCCTGTCTCTTTAAGACCCCCTCCTGAAAAAGCCTAGTCTGCTCTGATTGGCTTCTAGAAAAACATGGAGCACCTTTGCAGAGGTAGTTCTCAAGCTGTCGGTGATATATTCTAATGAGCCTGCAGGTGACATAGGAAGGGGAGCCAAAAGTCTTAGTCATAGGCTCTCAAGATATAAAATATATGTGCAAAAGCACTGAAAAAGACAGTTTTTCATGATATGTCCCCTTTAAACACTGGGCTCTTGCTCCCATCACACAAACCTTCATTGTGCTTCTCACAGGAGAGCCAGAAGCCGGTGTGGAAGTAGCGCAGCATGTACTTGTCCTCGCCCGTCTCCCAGATGTAGTGGACGGCGTTGGCCATCTGCTTCTTCTTGAGCCTGGCCAGCTCCTCTTTCTGCAGCGGAGTCAGCGTCACGTTGGAGGGCGGTTGCCTCGGGTCCGGGGTGGGGGCCTCTGGATGGAGAGAAGAAGTGAAGGAATAAAGAAGTAACTAAGGAGTACATGTATCCGAGCCAGCGTGCCAAGAAACCGTGACATAAATCCTCAGAGGGGTCTCCGGTGGGTCACGGCGTGTAACGCAATCCTGCCCTGAAACACTGTTCTTTAGGTAATCTGTCATTTTCCATGGAGTGAAAATTGAATACTACATGGAAACAAATAGGCTTAGTGCCGAGAGATAAGACAGCGGGTCAGTGAATCCAGATAACATGTAGTCGCAGATGCAAAGTTCTGAGATTAGCAACAAAGCCGGGATTATGTGAATCTCTGCCAGTCAAGTCAAGTGTAAAATACTTGAATATGAGGTGCATGAAAAAAATATTGTGGATGCCATACAATCCTGCGGTAGATTAGTGTTTATTATTTATGGAAGTAAATAGTTAGAAGGGAAGTATCAACACTTTTTCATGCATGTGACAGCAGGCCTCATATACAGGAAGGAGGTCAGGACATACAGTAACTATACATGTGTAAAATACATGTTATTTTTGCATTCATGCAGCTTTACTTACAGCAGCTTTGTATAAAAGATGATGGCAGAGTGTAGGTGCATTTTTTCATTTTAGACTTGACCCTTAAAAAGTCAAGTCAAAGATTTACAAAGTCAAGCAACAATTTTAGTTTAGTTTGGATTGTTTTTGCTTCATTCCTGGTGAAAACATGATCATACTTTTAATCATGTGGCTGTTGAAGATACAAATAAGCTGTTATGAAAGTCACTTAATAAGTAAGATATATTTGAGATGCATCACACTCCCTGAACACTTTACAATAAGGAACATAATATGCATTCCTAGAAAGCACTCGGTGTGTTACACTTCTGTTGAGGGAACACAAACAATCATTCACTTAGTAACTAACATTTATTAAAGTAAATAAAGTACTGATTACTTCATTTTTTTATGTGCCAATTAAATGCTGATTGAGATTAATAACTTATTCACTCTTAATTAATTAGCAGTTAGATCTTAGATTTGCTTTTTAATGTGTTTTGGTAAATACTAAAATCCATCTGCATCTGGTTAAACTTGTCAAGCAACAAACACATCAGCCTATGGGATACATATGTCAGACTGTTTTCAGTCAAGAAAGTGCAGTAGTTCATGAGAAAATAGTGAACATTTTTAAAAATGCATCATTTAAAAAAGTTACTGGATCGACACTCTTACAGTCTAAACATTCCACCAAATCTAATTGACTGTTGTTGAAGTTTCCTGCTAATAATCATAGAAGTGGACGTAGTCAGCGTGACGTCACACGTTGGTTTGTGGACTGCTGTTTTGAAGCCTAGAGTTCGGTATTTTGGCCGTCGCCAGCTTGTTTTTTTTGCAACCAGAAGTGACACGAGAGGGTGGAGCTAAGTACAACCGAACGCTGAATAAGACATTTTTTAGGCGACCAAAAAGGTTATTATTAACTTTGATGAACTGAAAACTTTTAGTAAACTATTTAGTCATAGTATTTCTGTAAAATACTGGACTATCTTTTTTACACTTAGCGGCACAAACATTTTCATTTAGTTGTTCCTATATTTGCTTGTGTAATAAATTTGTTATTTATGTCCGGTATGTCTCATGGGACTTGCCTTTGAGTGTAATGTCTTTTTTTTTCAAAAAATTACCATGATTTTGAAAAATCACATACCCATTTAAGAAATGATCAGCATCGCTATCGGTAAAATTGTAACAAAATGTATCGGGATCGTACCGATTTTAAAGAGTTGGGTATCGCTATTGCAAATCACCAAATCAATGCCAGTTGGGTTTTGTCAGGTTTATGCACATCAGTGGGCAGCCACACTGAAATTATAACTGGATTTATTTCCCGGCCTCACCTGTGGTGTACGGCTGACTGTTGTTCGTCCCGCAGTTCTTCAACTTGACCGGCGACAGGCAGAGAGGCTTCACCACCTTGTGCGTCCCCTCGCACCAATAGGAGGTGCAGAAAGCCGAGACGGACAGGGTGAGGGCCAATGAGGTGAGGGAGAGAGACAGCAGGGAGCGGTTACGTCTGGACATGTTCTCCAACATCGTTGCTTCTCGACAGGAACAGGAAACTCAGGGAGGAATGAGTTATGACCGGAGGATGTGCTTCGGTTTCACTTTGAGGGTTGATCCGGGTTCAAAAATGGCTGCAAGAGCCTGTTGACCAATCAGGATGAGGATGAAAGGAGCGAGTGGTTTCTGTAACACCGCAGTGACAATTCAATATGAAGCGTGGCGGGTTGTTGGATCATGGATGGTAGGAAGGAGAGAAGAGACAGGAAGGGGGGAGAGGGGATTAGGGATGTTTGAGAAGTGGAGCAAAGGTCAGAGGTCGGGTGGAGAGATGGAGGGAGGGGAGGGGCCGGAGGAAGGAGAAGAGTCGATATGAGCGGAGGTCAGAGGACAGTGGCGTGGAGGAAGATGAAGCACTGGGATTTAATCACTTCCAGTAAGATAGAGACAGATGTGTAGGCCAGAGGTTGCAGGAGCTAGTCCAGCTCTCCTCCTGCTCCAAAGAAAATCAGCAAAGTAGTTCATCAGATTTAAGTTTGAGGCCTTTCGTTCTTCTCGATGTCACGGCACCAGCCAGGCGACACGTTTGACTCCACACATTTCTCCTCACCGAGCTGCGACTCTACCCCATCACGTCTCAGATCTCTTTCTGTTTTGATGACTTTTGTTTCTCTCGGATGAAGATAAACGTCTAAATCTTATCCAGTGGATTTTGCGACTAATCAGACGTGCTCTCTCGTCTCATCCCGTCCTTCAACCTGTTCCTCCACCTCTCCAGGAGGGATTGAGCTCGCGAAGGAGTGATTAGTCCGGTATCTCAGGCCTATACCTCCGGGCCTGGTAATCTGCGTTAATCTTTGCAGGGTTAGGTGGATGAGATTAATGTCAACTGACTCTCATGCTGTCTTTGTCTGGACGACCACCTAAAAGTAAGAGAAGGGAGACAGAGGCAAACATCTGGATTAAGAGATGAACAGCTGAGTCACGTCTTTGTAAAAGTCATTTATGTTTCACTTCACTTTGTCATTATTTGTATGGTATTAATCCAGAACATGTCGCTAGTCAATAAAATAGAGTTCTTCTTTCTGTCTGTTTTTAGGTTTTCAAAGGATGTTTAAAACACAGATGTTTTGAGGACGTGTTTTCATGAATACCATTTTAATTTATGTTTCATAATGTGGGTTTGTTTTTGCTGAGGCTGAAGTGTGAACAGGTCAATACATCAGAAGTATTTTAATGCATAGGAAGCACTTTAAGATCGAATAAAAACTGGTCATGTCTAGAAAGTAACACGCAAATTGCAAAACTCTTGCGAGATGGTTAAGGATAGGCATTGACCTCGAACGGTTAAGGTTAGGATAGGTCGGCGGACAGAGAGTCTCTCAAGAGATTTTGCAAGTTTTTGCAATTTGTGGGTTACCTTCTAGACACGACCAATAAAACTAGGCTAAACATGGCACTCAGAGTCATCGTCATCTCATCTCTGTCCTTTTTTTAGTCCTTTATTCTGCACCAGTGCAAACTCTACAAAGTTTAAAGCTTGATTCAGCTTGAGAACTACCTTTGCAAAGGTTCACCATATTTTTCTGGCAAGCCAATCAGAGCAGACTGGACTTTTTCAGGAGGGGTCTTAAAGAGACAGGTGCTAAAACGGAGCGTTTCAGACAGAGGCTGAATACAGGTATATTCAGACAGACCTGAAAATTAGCATGATATATCTCCTTTAACAAACAGGTTGGCTTGCAGGTATCATGCAGTGCACTGTGAGGTCCATCTGCAACACAATTTAAACCCCTTTACAGACAGTTTTCCTCTGTTTCCCACTTTAAAGTTGGAAAAAATCATCTCATTCCTGTCTGACAGTAATGTATACACTGTACTCTGAATCCTTCAATGAATGAAGTTTACACTGAGTGAGATATTCAAAATATTCTACATGTCTTGTGCATCATGCTAAACAAATTTTCCCCAAATTCAGCCTGACATATTTGTTATCTTTTGAAACTTTAGGATGTCCACTAGAATTTGAAATTCAGTTCTGTGGGTTGAGTAATGTTTGGCAGCACAGCATGAGTTTGTATTGAGCCCTCCTCTGTTCACATATACCATCATTTTAATCAAATCATTCCAATCATAGATGATCAACCAGCTTTCATTTGTTCCATCAAATCATCTCCTGGTTTGAAACTATAATCCGTACAGTACGCTGAGGCAGTTATTGTTCTGCTTTTACTTACTGTACATGTGTAGACGTAATGTCTCTACACACCTGTCCATGTTATCAACAGCTCAGTCTACTATCCCAGCATGCAGAACATTAATTTCTAGTGATTTTAGTAGGAAGTTTTGGCGTTTCAATGCTGTTTTGACTGGTCTAAATGTCACTACAGAGACATGAAAACCTTGAATACATTCTCCACATTAAAACAGCAGCAGATTCACAGTTAATGAAAGTAGAATACATACTTTAATGCTCTCCGTGTGTATCATCTCATCATCATAAGCTGAAATCTTTCCCTTCATGTATGTGATTGGAAAAATCCAGCTGCTGCTCACGCTCAACTTGTGATCAGCTTCCACTCGTGCAACAAAATAAAATGCTCAAGAAACGTCTCGACTCACCGTGTTTGCGTTTCCTTCACCTCTCCTCGAGCAGGGATTCGGTTTCCTTCACCTTTCCTCTGCGCTCCCTCATCGCTCCCTCCTCCGTCTTGGGTGAGTTTCCGTCAGAAACCCACCCAGATTTCTCTAATCCTCACAAGTCCATCTGTTACTTTCCCTCCCCTTTGCTCCCTATAGTGTGTCTATTCATCCACAGCTCTCTTGTGTTCTTCATCTCTCCTCCTCTCTCACTCATCACCCTCCTGACCTCCGCTCCTATAGTGATTAATCTGACAGTATATGGTATGGAACAGCTTGGATTGAGATGAGTGTCTTGTGGTCTCGTGGTCCTCTATAAACTTCAACCCTTCTTAACAGCTGTACAGTATATACAGCAGCTGGCTTTAGGCAATCCCAGGACTTGAGTCGTTGGTTTGAATCTCTGATTGGAAAACCAGTGAGCCGCCAGGAACAGCATGTTTGGAACAGTTTGTTCAAACTTTCCAGGTTTTCTTGCTCCAGTTGAGTTTGTTCAGCCGTGTGAGAACGATATAAAGGCCTGAAACAACACCATATATACATTATATATATCTCAAGCAATTTAATTGCCTGTGTAGTGTAGTATGCATGAGCCAACAAGTTGTACTGGGAACGAAGCTGACAATTTAGGTAAGACTAAGAGTCTGCAGCCATGCTAGCCAGCCTGGCCTCACTCTCAGGAACAGGCACATAGTCACCATGACGTCACACATTGGTTTCTGTTACATCTCTTAAATGGTTCCAATTAAGAGATGTGGGATATATTATTCAGGTTTTAAGAGCATTCGTTGGATATATATACAGCACATTCAGAATATGCGTCTCATTTGGGGGTTTTTACGGCAGTTTGCGACACACACGGCCTCTTGCCTCTTTATGGCCAGCTCTGTGTGTTGTACACAAACCAATAAGCCAACAGTTTGCAGAGATGCATGCCCAAAAGAAAAGACCACATTTCTGGTCAGAAAGAGAAACTCACCTACTTTTAAACATCATAAAAGACTTGGATATCAACAGGTTTTTGGAGATGCACAAATATCACAACACCGACCTTTTCAAGAAGGTGGTTGAAGGAATGAAAGAGGGAGGCCACTGGTTACGTTAATCAGAGTATGCACGGCTGCATGTAAACGGGAATATTAGTATAATATTCATTTTCATTATCCATGTAAACAGCTCAGTAGGAATATTGTCTTTTTTTCAGAATAAGGGCAAAAAACTGAATATTTTGTGCATGTAAATGTTGTCACTGTAAAGGTTCAGAAAAACAGCGAGCTTGCACCCAAAAGCACAACTCACACAGATAGGTTTAGATTAAAGTTCACATTTACTAATTCAATAAACAGGTCAAAAGGCAGTAAGAAGAGGTAAACTATTAAGGAGGGGGATAAGCAGAGAATCATCAAGTTGTGGCTCACATAGGCAGAACAAAGGCTGGAAAGATAGCGCATGCAAAGAGATGGGCCGGTATATATACTGTGAGGCTGATTAGGGAAATGGGAAAAAGGTGAGTATGTTGAGGAAGGTCAGGTGATGGGGAAGGTGGGAAAGGGACAGAAGGGAGTGGCTGGATGTGAAATAACAGAAGAGTTAGTATATATGGCAGAACAATAGAGCAGACAACAGGGTGAATACTAGAAGCAGGGTGTGATTGTTTTGGTGGTGGAATTTTTTTTATCACATCACATAATTTCCACTCTGTTATCTCTGGATCGTATCTATTGCTAATTGCTTCTTTCTCTCCAGCAATGACTTGAGTTAATGAGACATTTCAGTCATACAATAGGACCAAAAAAACCTTTGATATGTCAAGATATCACTAGCTACAGCTGTTATCAATATAGTTACTGCTACTCATGATAATGGGCTTAAACATTTAAATATGGTCAGCGTGTGTTATCTTGAGATAACGTCAAGATCTTTAAGTAACGGGCCTTAAAATCAGCAGCCGTGGCCTCTTTCATCTTATGTTTTCTGTAACACACTTTATGAATCAGTTTAATCACTTAAACTGTTTGTCGTGATGAAACAAAAGTGGACCAGGTGAGAGACAAAATACTATATGTTTGAAAATAAGAACTTTTCAGTTTGCATTACGTAATCTGACTTGTTTCTGTTTAAAATAAAAAAAGGCAACACAAGGACTCAACTGACAATCGTGTCCTAATGTAACACATGCTCACTAACTATCACAATCCCAAATCTCCCTCTACACTAAGCTCTCTCGGCATCAGTGGAGACGCTCAACAGTCAATCCCACATTTCCTCCTCCTCTCAGCAAATTCTGTAATGACTTTAACTGACTCCACTTCCCCTACTCTACTAAATTAATGGGGAGATTTATGTGAATATATGAATGAATAAATAGGTCAAACACAGAGTTAGTTAAAAAGCCTCTCCAGACATGTTTCAAGACATACAACATGTGTCAAGTATAATTTAGCAAAAGACAATGAAGATGAAGATGATTTTAGTAAAATAACCTCCATTTATGTTGATTTCTTTTCTTGGCTGCATGACTATGAAAAACTTGAATTGTGCTTCAGGATTTTATTTGCCAATCTTAGGAGAGAAGGTAGAATATTTTGTTTAAAACCGGGTGCTAAAATAACCTTTAATTGTGTAATTTAATGAAATGTTTGACCACTGCAACTGTATTTTTGGTGTCTTGTAAACCCATGAGGGTTGGATACTTTGTGTGCACGACACAAAAATAAAGAAATCAATCAATCAGTCATATAACAATACTCTGCTTTGAATCATAATTTTCTACCAAACAAAGCTCAATAGATTGGTTAAAAATTCTCCAAAGCACATTTACTCCTCCTCCCTCATTGAAAAATACAGAATATATTAATATGTACATTTTTTTTTTGTTGGTTTCAGAAGTTTAACCACAAGATATAAGATGTCTCCTACTTCAGTTAAAGGTCCATTCTCAGTGTATGGGCATTGAAGTTTAGTATGTAGTAAACCAATTACTTTATTAATTTGTTTTAGAGCACTTAAGCAGAATTTATTTCCTTTCTAGTGGATAATGTTTAATAATGAAATGATAATTACAGTGCCATCAACTGGTGATACATTAAGCATTTCATACAGAGTGACTGGAATATGTTATGTCTAAATATATGTGTATTTATGGCCCTCATGTGGTGACAATAGGCACGTTTTTATGGGTTGTAACACACAGTTGAGCTCATAGAAATCCCCAAATAAACAAGAAGCAATTCAGTTAAAAAACTTAGAAAATGTTGAGAGAAAAATGATATACAGAAATACCTTAATAACAGTGAGAACAGTAAACGTGTCACTTATTGTATCATTTTATTTCTCAAATGTACTGTATACTGTCACAGTTTACAACACAGCTTTAAATTTAAATACACAGCAAAATAAATTCATTTCATACAAAATTAAATTTGAGAAATAATATAATAGTGTCCTGGACTAGTTTCTCATCCTCATCTTTCTCTACTACAACTCCTCCGAGCTAAACTGTGTTTCAATCAACCATCATCATCATCATCATCATCATCATCATCCACCAAAGTTCACATTTAAAGAAGTCATCAATACACGAAAAACGGGCCCATGAAACACAAACAACGCTAACAATTCTAAACTAAGTGACCTCGTAGAAGTCGTTGGTCCGGTCTGCTTTCAGGATGGCTTTGATTTGATGTTTTCACATCCCATAAACTACAATTAATCCTGCTACTGTTCATGTTTAATGCATCATCAGCCACGAGGAAGCAGCTGTTTGTAGAACAACATAAAGAGATGCAGGTTTGTGTTGAAACATTTCATTAACCACTCGCACACCAAATACATGAGGTGCAGATACACACACACACACACACTTACAGAGGAGGATCCGCTCAGACTGCATGCACATTAAAGAGATTGATATGTTCAAAATCGTTTTTTAATACAGCGGAGACTTCAGTTACACAATGAATCCAGAACGACTACAAACAGGGAGGAGAAAGCCACCATTGGTTACTGAGTTGATTGATAATGCAGTGTTTGAACAGCCGTATCAGATTGAAGCCAATCATGTGATCAATACCATCAGGTCAACCCGTCTGATAATGAAAGTTATCCTGAACCTTATTGGAGGCCGCTGCTGCATCAATAAATAATCAAGCAATAAATCAATCAATAAATAGATCAATAAATAGTTACTCATGACTCTAATATACAGTATATTTCAAGGTTTATCTGTGATTACTTTACTATTTACATCAGCACAATATATACTGCACACACACACACACACTGCGTGCATGCAGGTCACACACACACACACACACACACACGCTCCACCTTGTACAAACACATACACACTCAATGAAAACATACAGTGACGTCTGTCCCACATCAGCTCTGTCAATGTTTTACAGGTCGACACTCACATCAACAGTAATTCTTCAGTATTTCCAGATAGACACTCACACCTATAGGTGCTCTGTGCTTCTCACACTTGATTCAAAGTAGTACATTTCACACATATTTTGAGTGCATACATTTAAACCATGGCTGTCATATTAGTTTGACATGTGCAGATCTCAAGGGGAGGATAGTGTAAGCTGGAGGAGGAGCTGATTGAGGTTTAATTAAAGGATCATACAATTGGTTTAGCATGTTTTCACCTGACAAGCTGTGTACATGTAACTACTGCTCATTTTCCAAACGTATACCATGAAAGGTTTATACTGTTTCCTACCTTCCAGGCTGCCTTTGATTTCAGTCTACCCATTTGTCAAAGTAATGCTATTATTACATGCTGAGTTAAGAGCAGGGACTCTCACAAGTGAATTAGTTTATTTCCCGTAAAGAGTTAGATAAATAGATAGTTAGATTGACTTTATTGAAACTCTTCTTACTTTGACATCTACGGTAAATGGTAAATGGACTTGCATTTATAAAGCGCCTTTCTAGTCTTCCGACCACTCAAAGCGCTTTACACTACATGTCAGCATTCACCCATTCACACACACACACACACTCATACACTGATGGTAGAGGCTGCCATGCCCATCAGGATCTAATCTAAACACTCATTCACACACTCATGGCTCAGCCTTCTGGAGCAATTTGGGGTTAAGTGTCTTGCTCAAGAACACTTTGACAGGTAACCGAAAATGTAATAAAATGTGACTGAAAAGCAACATTTGAATGCAAGAAATTGCCAGATTCACATAATCTTTTTCATATAGAGGGTCGCAAGTGTCTGAACGCCCAAAGTGACGTCACACCATCAGATACGGCCCTTCATGGGGGTTCTGTGCGGCAGGTTTTCGCCTGTCCGTGCACATCCAAATTTTTCTTACTACACAGATGCGGTTTGCCACGACGAGAAACCCGGAGTATGGAAGATCCAAACGTTTGCTCGTCACGATTCCTAATCACCTCATGTCTGTGTGACCGTCCTTGTGGAAAGTATAACCAAAGTCTCTGCCTACAAAACTAAAATACCATTTGATTATATTGTAGGCTGACAAAAATGATGATGGAAAATCCAATGGCTGCCTGGAAGATATATAGGAAAGCTTGGGCAATATGTTGGAGAATGGTTGCAACACGTATATGTAAAACTACCCAGTGTGGTCATTCAATATAATACATGTATCTGGCAGGAAAGATTACATGTCAAGCTGTCAGAACAGGAACGGATTGTTGTTTTTGTTCACCGTCTCACCCAACCCGCTGCCTGAGAGCAGCTGCGGCTGGAAGGGGCCTCCCCCCCCGGCCTGTGGAGTGGATCCTCCCAAGTGAGCCACTCCTGCTGGGCGATTCCCTCCAAAGAAACTGGACTGACCCATTCCTGCACCCAATAAGAGGGGGTCTGCCAAAGGATTCCCCACCAGAGATCCAGACTGCACCATTTGTGGACACCCTCCCACAGAAACGGATTGTACCATTCCAGGTATGGTATGGGACGGTAGCTGAAATAAGGGAGTTTCACTGGAAGGATTAGCAGCTCCAAAAGCAGGAGAAGATGCACCAAAGGAGGGAGGAAGGCTGGGACCAAAAGGACTGCAATATGGGGTTGATGTTTCAGGAAGGGACACCCCAGCAACCGCCCCTGATCTGACCACAGGGCCAGAGGTCATGCCCCTGGCTTTGAAAGCGCCTGGGAAATTAGGAGGAGTGACAGGAGGATGGAGGGATGAGGGGGAGGAGGGAGGGAGGGATATACAGTTTGAAGTATTCCAGCAAAGAGAAAATGCACCAGAGCAGAGAGAGGGGTGAGAAGAGTTAAATATCTGCTGGTTAATATACACTAATCTCTATACTAAACTTCAATAGGTCACTAATGCTCACACACGACATCTATACAGCGAGACCAGAGGGGAGGAAGGTTAGGCAAAACACATAATCACAATAAGCTTTTCCATACAAGCCTATTTTTTGTCAGTCACACTGTCTCCACCCCTCTCCCTCTGTCTCTAGTAGTGGAATACATTTGAATCATCACCGGGGAAATACTGATCTTTAGTACCTCAGTGATTTTCCAGTCTTTGAAGTTGATCAAGCATCCATTTGAATCAAGCACACCACAAATAATTCCACATGAAGCCTTCGTCAAATATGGTATTTGTCACCCAGAGTGAAGCTTTCTTTCTGTCCTTACCGATGGCTTGTGTCTGGGTGACGAGCGTGTTGACGAGGGGCCGCTGTTTGGGTTTTGGGTTAGAAGAAAATAGATCGTCCAAGTCAACAAGCGACGCCCCCGCAGAGCCCAGAAACGAAGCAGTCTTTCTATACATCTTCTGCTCCTGCGCTGTTCGCGTTCCTGCAATACAATAAAGGTCCAATTCTAATCTAAAAGGTGTTTTCTTTTGGGGACAGGTCAGGGAGGAAGAGAGAGCAAAGCGGAAGAGAAGTTTAGTTGATTAGGATTGTTAGCCAACAGCTGACGGATGGGAAGATAGAGGTGAAATTGAGATAATGGAAGAAAACGGTCACACATGCAAATGACCATTAAGTGTACACAAGAAAAGTGTCTATTCATACATATAAGCACAGATGCAGGCACACAAACAGTTAAGTTGTTAAAGTCGCCACTAAGCCAGCTGACATAGACTTCTATTGATTAAAAACAAGCGTACATTTTAGCAGAATATGCAGAGGAAAAAAAGTGTTGATTTAATCAGAGTGGAGCATTTTATTGCTGAGTACAAAGCAGACAATGAGGTTTAACTCTCATGAATAATGGATGGATCACAGAAATAAGCATTCAGACAGAGCGTAAAGTGCCATTTACCCGTCCCGTTGCTAGACGCGTTGCTCGGTGCACCCCAAGGATCACCTTTTTTAGATGCTCCGTCTCCAAAGGGGTCACTAGATGGGGAGGAGTCTGAGGGGGGGGCAGGTGAACCCCACGCATCATCTGTGCTAACTGGAGCTGCAGCTAAACAGGAACATAGAGCATATAAGACAAATATTTCAGTCTAAAGTCTTTGTTATTTATGTGATAAAACGCTCTAAACATGACGTTCACATATTAGCAGGGCTGTCAATTAATAACATGATTGTCCATAGTTAATCGCGATCAATCGCAAATTAATCACACATTTTCATTCACACACATGCAAAATGTACCTTAAAAGGAGATTTGTCAAGTATTCAATACTCTTATCAACATGGGAGTGGACAAATATGCTGTTTTATACAAATGTATGTATATATTTAATATTGGAAATCAATTAACAACACAAAACAATGACAGATATTGTCCAGAAACCCTCACAGGTACTGCATTTAGCATAGAAAATATGCTCAAATCATAACATGGCAAACTGCAGCCCAACAGACAACAACAGCTGTCAGTGTGTCAGTGTGCTGACTTGACTATGACTTGCCCCAAACTGCATGTGATTATCATAAAGTGGGCATGTCTGTAAAGGGGAGACTCGTGGGTACCCATAGAACCCATTTGCATTCACATATCTGGAGGTCAGAGGTCAAGGGACCCCTTTGAAAATGGCCATGACAGTTAGTTAGTTTCTTACCTGGGGCTCCCCATGGGTCATTGTCAAGTTTGGATGCATCTCCAAATGCATCAGAATTATCAATGGGTGATGTGGCGCTTGTCCCGTCCCCCCAGGGATCTCCGCCCTTTGTTTCCTTTGGAGTGGATGGCGCCCCCCAAGGATCGGACCCGCTGGCGGGTGGAGAGCTAGCGGGGACTCCCCACGCATCTGCACTGCCTTCGGGCGAGCTCAGCAGAGGGGCATTGAAGGGATCTGAGGCATCATCTTTTGGTGGACTGGATGGCACTGTGAATGGGTCCTCTTTAGGGGGTGTTTTTGGTGCAGCGAAAGGGTCGTCTTTTGTAGGTTTGGATGGTGCAGAGAAAGGATCCTCTTTGGGTGGTGTGGTTGGTGCAGCAAAAGGGTCGCCTTGGGTAGGTTTAGTTGGTGCAGAGAAAGGATCTTCTTTAGGTGGTGTTGTGGAAGTGAAGAGGTCGTCTTTAGATGATGCTGGTGCTGCAAATGGGTCTTCTTTAGGGGGTGTTGATGCTGGTGCAGTGAAGGGATCATCTTTTGGGGTACTGAATGGATCATCTTTTGGGGCATTAAAAGGATCATCCTTTGGGGAGTTGAATGGATCATCTTTAGGGGTGTTGAATGGATCATCCTTTGGGGAGTTGAATGGATCATCCTTTGGGGAGTTGAATGGATCATCCTTTGGGGAGTAGAATGGATCATCTTTTGGGGCGTTGAATGGATCATCTTTAGGGGAATTGAATGGATCGTCTTTTGGGGCGTTGAATGGATCATTGTTAGATGAACTGAAGGGATCTGGTTTATCTTTTGGAGCAGCAAATGGATATTTCTTGTCTTTGGGTGCATTGAAGGGGTCGGAACTATCTTTCGGTCTGTTGAACGGGTCATCTGTTGATGCACTAAATGGATCAGGATCAACTTTTGGTGCTGCAAAAGGATCTTCTCCATTCTTTGGCGCAGCAAATGAACCTTCATCTGTTTTTGGTGCTGAAAATGGATCTTCAACAGTTTTAGGTGGAGCCCCCCAAGGATCGCTGCTGGCTGTCTTGTCAGTTGTGTCAGGTTTTGCGGCTGTGCCCCATGGATCTGTGGCCTCTTTAGGTTCTTTGGGGGGTCCCCATAGGTCTGGTTTCACCTCCTCCTCCTCCTCCTCCTCCTCCACCTCCTCCTCCTCTGCTTTCTCTCCTCCCCAGGCACCTCCTTTAACGTCACCGCCTTTGCCGGCATCCTCCCATTTCAACTCGTCTTCACTCAACTTGCCCTATTACAATTGCAAAAAAACACAAACACTTACTAATGCAGGGTTCAACGTTACTGTTTTCAATGTTGGTGAAGTGGGTTCTCCCAAAGTCAGTTTTTACTTGCCTTAGCAGTTAGGTTATCAAATAAAAACAAAGACCAAAGCTGATCGTCATGTTCAAACTTTAAGTAAATTAATCACCCACATCCTCTAACGCCACCCAACTAAACTCCTGTTTCCAGGATAATTGAAATGCTCGCTTGCGCTTCAGCTCATACACTTTGTCTTTACCTGCCGCCATTTACTCGCGAGTGCCCAACTGGTACTGCACATGTGCAACTCTCTACAGAGATGAGAAGGAAGTGAAATGGCTTGCTCCTTAGCTACTTCTATCATCAGCTCCGAAAAAAAGTTGAGCCTGTTGAGCCTGTAATGGCTTCATTAGTGGTGTAACTAAACCTTTCCTGTTGACACGAGTTCAAACTGATTTGTTTAAGCCGAGTTATAAATTGCAATTGGTATTAATTTGTGAACAACTCTCATCTCATTTCATGTGCTCATATATTAATTTCAAATGCTCCATTGTTTGACTGAAACTTTGCCTTTTGAGTCTATGGTTTGTAGTGTTGCTGTACTCGACTGCATTATATTGCTCTAGTGTAGTGTTCATGTACTTGCTATACGCTTACCCTCCTCACTGTTTCTTTCTTGTCAGCTTCCTGTTTAATACGCTCCTCTTTGCGGGCAGCAAAGGAAGCGGTCAAGTCGGCCACTGAGGGTATGTTGTCCAAGGATGGAAGCCCTGAGCCCCCGGCAACGTAGCATGGCTTGTAGCTGGGATCCTTGATGGCGTCCGCGGATGAGGCTGGTTAGAAAGAATGGAAAAGAGATTGAATGTGATTTGTGTGCGAGACACAGACACATAAAGACAATTATACTAACACAGTTCAAACAATGGGTATTTATTTAGCGGTAATACTTTAGGAAAGAAGGGCTCACCAGCAGAACTTTTTGATGTCTTCTCTCTGGTCTTGATGGCAAAGTCTCTCTCCTCCTTTAGTTTATCATCATCCTCCATAAGAACAAGGACAACTTTGGCCTTCTCTCTCACAGTTCCACCCTGGGACAGATATGCTTACATTAGACTTTGATTTGACTCTGACTATCTATCTATCTATCTATCTATCTAAGCCTGGAAAACAAACCCTAAATGGTACAAGTCTTGTAAGCCTGAACGTGTCAAGCATTGAAAGCTTTTGAATTAAGGGATTCTTACATTTGTCTGAGACACCAACGTAGACTGAATCTGTTTTCATTCTTTAATTGTGAACTTGGTCGAGAGGTTAAAAGGAGTATAATGACATGCACATTATAGTGCCAGTAATGGATACACTTAATGCATAGCATGCAACCTTTAAATGGATACTAAAAGTATCACCTGATCTTTGCCATCCTTTTCTATAAAGCGATACTCTGTGAGCGCTTTGACGATGTAGATGCTGTCTTTCATCTTCAGAAGCACACGATCATCACCGGTCTTTAACAGGTACTCCAGCAGTGTCAGGGACTAGCATGAAAAAAAAGCATGACAATAAACTCATTTATGTGAAATAAGAATGTAAATGACTGAAACAAAAACAAACTGACAATCCGTAAAGTTTAACAGTTTTTTGTGTTCCATATAATTGTGAAATTCATAAGACAAAACAACAAAAACAAAACAAAATCAGTGTAAAATAATAGATTTTGTAGGAAAGGATAAACAATATGTAAAAGCTTCAAAAGAGACAATGCTTTTAGAGGACACTAGAGTAACTGATGTGCCAATACAAAGTCACATGACTGGCAAAGTCCCAATAGGTCTGTCATGTTACTGAGTTGGTGATACCAGTAACTTAATAGCAGATATGTGGTGCAGTTTACACCTTAATAAAGACCAGATAAATAAATCATGTCATGTGATGGAACAAAGAGTTTTTCTTTCACTAAATGGCAATACATTTCAGTTGCGCTAGAGCAGTTAAAAAATGCTGCGCTGGTAAACAATGCAATGTTAAAATTTTAAATCTTTTAAAATTTGGGTATCCTTGTACATGTATAGTCATTCTACTGCAGAATATCCTGGTTTTGATTAATATTCATTATTATTCATTAACATTTAATTCTAAATCAAAAGGAGTCTGTGTATAATATGGTAGATAATTAGAAAAGATGGACTATATATTTATTGTCTGAGACCAGAGAAATGTTGATAATATTGGCCACAGCCCTTGTTTCAAAAGGAAGGCTAGTGATGAATCTGTGGGTGCCCTTATTAGCCTTAATTAATTATTATCTATAACTCATCCATCTTGATACACAACAGAGGGGTCTTGTGCTACAGGTCCCATCAGCCTTTACAAATAACGGGTGTATTCGAAATGTCCTGTTTCTATAAATATACTGAAATCTTAAGGTTGACATAACTTCCACAATAATGACTGTTTGAAATGGCATTTTAACCACAGTCTTGTTGCACGATACACTTATTGTGCACGGTTATTGATACCTTGTGGATGTGTCTCCAGTTCTTGTCATCTTTCAGGCGCTTCCAGAGCATCGTCATGATCTCGTTGCAGGCCACCACATTGTAGGTGAGATCGGAGAGGTCAGCCATCTGAGAGCTGGACGGGCCCCATGGGTCATTAGACGTCGCCTCTCTCACCTGCACAAGAAGCAAAGCAAGAAATGTCAGCGTGTAGGAAATATAAGGTGGTGGCAGTCCAAAGGTCAGCGATGCCGCTCCCAATGTAGATATGAAGAGCTCATTCTAAGCTAACAAAGTTTCAGGCGATTATACACTAATGAAAACAATGTTATGGATATTCTATTCCTTTTCTGCTAATAGATCCCTAATAGAAATGTTATACACTTGACCTTTAAAGAATACACTGAGACAGCATTTTATTTCCTGCTAGATGAAAAAAGATAGCTGACATAATATTGGATTGATTTTGGTTTCTTTTACCTTGACCTCAGCCTCAGAGTAGTTCTGGACCAGGTTCTTCAGCTGTCGGCGGAGCATAGAGGACGTCATGGTGTCTGGGGGGATGGAGGAGGTGGGGAATCAAACCACCGAGATCTGATTCAGAGAAAAGTTGTAAACAATGCTGCATGCTTACAGAGAAAGAGGATCCACAAACACATGCTTACACAAAACCAATGTACAAACCCCCATACCTTTTGTAAAGTGAGTGCTGTCAAAGATGTATTTGTATGTTGCTTGAGTGCTGGCTCAGTGAGCGTACATCCTGCTGCTCTCTCTTCCCCCTGACTGCACTGACTCCTCTCAGGGTGACAGAAACCAGATCCTACAGCTGCAGGGAGGAACCAGTCAACATTAAAAAAGAGCTGAGGTGTGTGTTGGCACTGAGTGACAATGGCAAGCTTACAATTAGATAGATAGATAGATAGTAACTTTATTGATCCCGAGGGAAATTCAAGTTTACAGCATCACAGTTCCATAGTGCAAACATATTAGTAAAAACGTCACAGGTAAGTAGTACACATGTTAGTAAAAACGTCACAGGTGAGTAGTACACATATTAGTAAAACGACACAAGTAGTAACAAGACACATGTAAGTAATACAGAGTATAAAAACAAAATATGCAATGTGCAGAAGAACTGTTAAAAATGAATATAGTGCAGGGTAAACAACTGAGATACAGGACTATTTAAAGAAGAAGTGAATGTAGTGCAGAAAGTGATATAGTGCTGGGTGATTAAGTATAGGAGATATAGATATTAAGAAATGTCAGATATGGACTATAATGCAGGATAAGAACTGAGGTAGAGAAGTTTTTTGTAGTGTCCGGAATTAAAGTGGCTCAGTCTATTAAAGTGCACTGTGTGCATTAACTGTAAATAAATTAAGAGCTGCAAAGCAGCAAAGCTAGACTAAAGGTGTGCCTAAACACCTGCAGTATGTGTCAGTTTGTCATAATCACTGCGACAAAACACAGATCCTCATCTAGCTAAGGTTAGCTTTCTGGCTAAGCTACATGCTAAGCTAGTTAGCTGCCAGCATCCTGGGGCTGGTGTGAGGAATATATAAGCTAAAACCTTATTTATAGTGCACCTGGATGATCACTCTGAGCTCTATAGACTGTAAGTCGACGTGCTTGCAAGTATCGTATCTGTGAGGATTCACATTTGGTGTTTTCAGGACCTCGGAGAGCGACTGAAGACGACGAGCAGCCGTCACTATGGCTACCGCTCGGACGGTGTCGTCGAGCCAGCTGGAAACAGCGTTAATATCAGTCCTTAGCAGATCAAATGAAGGGTTGTATTTAGAGAAACAGCCGCTGCTTTTTAGTTAAAAACAACACGCACTCGCAGTGCGTTATTTCGTGTGTTAAAAGTGCGTATTTGCAGCATAAATAAAGGACTAACCCCTGAGTGGATCTTCAGGATTCTTCCGAGGAGGAGACGACACGACGACCGTTTCCGCTTCCGGAAGTTTTTCAGCACCACCTGCAAGTCCACGCCCCCTCACTATATATATATATATATTTTTTTCTCATTTAAAAAGGCATTTCTGTTAACCAGTTCTTCGTCTTTTGTTATGAAACTGAAAAATAAATTACCGTACTTTTTTTTTTTTTCTTACAATATAAAAAAAAATGCCAAGCAGTTCCTTCAGAGTAAAACCGTTATTAACACTTCTGATGCATTCTGGGTCAGTGAAGAAGCTTCCAATTGACACACACACAAACACACACACACACACACACACACACACACACACGAGCCCCCCTCACGATATATATATATTTTTTATTTTTTTTGTCATTTAAAAACGCATTTCTGTTAACCAGTTCTTCATCTTTTATTATGAAACTGAAAAATAAATTACAGTAAATTTTTTTTTTTTTTTTTCCTACAATATAAAAAAAAACCCAAGCAGTTTACTTCAGAGTAAAACCGTTATTAACACTTCTGATGCATTCTGGTTAGTGAAGAAGCTTCCAACTGACACACGCACACACACACACACACACACACACACACACTCTCACACACACACACACACACGACGAGCCCCCCTCTCTGAAAACAGAACCGAATAAAATGAGTCACACAAACCACCACAACTCCCACATCAATAACAGTTGAATCAAGATGGCGGCCGAGGGCGAGTACGAGTCGATCCTGTGCGTGAAGCCCGATGTCAACGTTTATCGCATCCCGCCGCGAGCTTCAAACCGCGCATACAGGTAAACAGGAATAACGACCCCGGTGGTTTAACGGGAGCTGTGAAATGTTGGGTTTAACGGTGTGTTTGGTGCGGCTCGACGGTATTTCACTCTCACTGCTCGCTGTCACGGTTACGGGGCTTTATGTTGTGTGTGTGTTGGGAAAGAGCGGTTATAAAAACAGCCTTTACCATTTTTTTTAAATATGTTAACGGTTTGAATCACTGGCTCCGTTCTGTGTGCGGCGGTTGAGCTGTCAGAGGTGTGACGCGGGGTGTTTGTCATCGTGCCGGGGTCTATAAAGGGCGGTTTGCCAGGACAGTCCCACTCCATGGTGTGACAGCTTGGATGTCCTCTTTACACAGTGACACTATTGAATTGAGACAACAACAAAAAAAAAAATTTTCAGTGCTTTTCTGCGTGGATAGTTTTGCTTGAGGTTACAGATTCAAACTTTATTATCTACCCTGTGGTAGACATGCATGTCAGACAGACTGTAAACACTGTCTTGGGGGGGCATGCTGGGAGATATCATTCATAAAATAAACAGATCCATATGGACACCAGCACCCTCATATAATACATGTCTGTCCCATTTGAGTTACAACATGACTTTAGAAATTAGAAAGAGAGGTTTAAAGTGGCAGTAGGCAACAATTTTTTGGCATCATTTGGCAAAAAATTCCATAATAACCTTTCAGCATATTGTAATTAAAGTGGTCTGAGAGAAAACTAGACTTCTGCTCCTCATCATGGCTCTGTTTTCAGGCTTTAGAAAATCTATCCGTGACGGCAGATTTTGACCAATCACAGGCCATTTCAGAGAGAGAGAGCGTTCCTATTGGCTGTGCTCCGGTCATGTGACCAGAACTTGGCTTCCTTCAACAGATTTTACAATGGCGGCCGCGTCACAAACTTTCTCATTTTACAGCTAAACAGTAACTACAAGATGATTCTGAGAACATTTGAGGAGAGAAATAGGCATTACAGTAACAGAATATTGATTAATATTTGATCAGCGCTGCCTAGTTTGACCGTTTGGTCGGAGTGCGCGAGTGATTGACTGCCGGCTCTCATAGACTGCAGCTGGACAGCAGACCTTGTTTTCCTCCGGTAAGTGAAATCCTTCAGATGCCGTTAGGAGCACCGGAGGACACAGTAGGACACAGAGGAACAGGATTTTTTTCAGGTTTCCTGTTTCATGTACTGCTGTCACGATATAGCGGCCGTTTTCTAAAAATAACTTTTTTAAATCATATTTGCGCCAATATCGCATACTGCAGCTTTAAGTGTGAATGTTTACCCACCTTTATATTCATGCCTAAACCCACTATATAAATTGATAAATAAATGTGTATTTTGAAATTAGTTTAAGCTGGTGGTTTCCAAGAAAAACCTGAAGGGACATTAAATGATTAAAGGGATGAGGGAGATTAAAATAATCTAAAACACAACAACAACTTTTTGCAAGTTGTGTGTACTGGATAGGCTACTTTCACTTCTTTATAGCCTATCTCTAAAGGTCCTTGAAATGAGTAAAATACTGGATATTTTCACATAATGTAAAGATCCTTAAAATAAGTAAAATATTGGATACTTTCACCTCTTAATATCTCTAAATATCCTTAAAATAAGTAAAATACTTGATACTTTCATCTCTTCATCTCTCTAAAAATCCTTAAATAAGTAAAATACTGGATAATCTCACCTCTTTATATATCTGTTAAGGTCCTTTGAATAAGTAAAATACAGGATACTTTCACCTCTTTATATTGCTGAAGGTCTTTAAAATAATTTAAATACTGGATATTTTCACCTTCATATCTCTAAAAATTCTTAAAACAAATAAAATACTGGATACTTTCAGCTCTAAATATCTCTAAAGTCCTTAGAATAAGTAAAATACTGTATACTTTCAACTCTTAATATCTCTAAAAAATCTTAAAACAAATAAATACTGGATACTTTCATCCCTTATAGCCTCACACATTACCTCATCATGTTGGGTCAAAGACCAGATTTCATTGGTTTAAGTTGTGAAAGAAGACACAACATATTCTTTGTGAAACAGATACAGTAGTTAGATAGTTCATTATATCAATGCCAACCTGTGAATATATCCCATAAACACCTTGTTTGTCTGCAGGGCAGCTGACTGGAAGCTGGATACTCCAGACTGGTCCGGTAGAATGAGGGTCACAGCCAAGGGTCAAGTGGCGTACATCAAACTGGAGGACAAGGTCTCAGGTATGATGACTTCATTGTGTATTATTGTTCAAAATGTACCTTAAAGGGAGATTTGTCAAGTATTTAATGCTCTAGTCAACATGGGAGTGGGCAAATATGCTGCTTTATGCAAATATATGTATATATTTATTATTCGAAATCAATAAACAACACAAAACAATGACGAATATTGTCCAGAAACCCTCACAGGTACTGCATTTAGCATAAAAAATATGCTCAAATCATAACATGGCAAACTGCAGCCCAACAGGCAACAACAGCTGTCAGTGTGTCAGTGTGCTGACTTGACTATGACTTGCCCCAAACTGCATGTGATTATCATAAAGTGGGCATGTCTGTAAAGGGGAGAATCGTGGGTACCCATAGAACCCATTTACATTCACATATCTTAAGGTCAGAGGTCAAGGGACCCCTTTGAAAATGGCCATGCCAGTTTTTCCTCGCCAAAATTTAGCGTAAGTTTGGAGCGTTATTTAGCCTCCTTCACTCCACGCGCTACAACCTAATAATTGTGCGTAAAAAAAAAACTAGTGGTGTTAAAACGAATTTGCGTTAATGCGTTATTATCGCGTTAAACTTTGACAGCCCGATCTATTACATTACAGCATTACTAACTAGGATAAACAGTTTAGAAAATAGACTGATAAACGGATGGCTGGTTCACTGTCTCTACATATGGTTCATTATTTTGCATTCATCTCTTGTCGTTTCCCCTGGTGTCCTGCAGGAGAGCTGTTTGCCCAGGCACCGATTAAAGAGTACCCCGGTGTTGCAATGGAAACGGTCAGCGACTCCAGCCGATACTTCGTTCTGCGGATACAAGATGACAACGGTGAGGATGTTATGAAAATGACTACGAAGCCTGTTTGAAGGCCCTAAATCCCCTTTAAGCATGCTGTTGTTTTAAGTTGGCTGTTGTTCATATCAGTTACTGTAACGTCACCTGTCGTCCGCAGGTCGCAGTGCTTTCATAGGAGTTGGCTTCGGGGACCGAGGGGACGCTTTTGATTTCAACGTGGCTTTGCAGGACCATTTCAAGTAAGCAGTGACTAAGTGGTTTCAGTGTAAAATGGTGATTAATGTCTTCTCCTCGTAATGAATGTAATGGGATTACTTTCACACTTAAGAAAACATTGAGTTTGGTTAAAAGCATGTACATTCACAACACTGAACATTATACGCTTCATTAGTTTTCCTTCCAAAGTATTGACTGTTTTAACTTGTCTCATACTGTCTCTCCAACCTCTGCAGCAGAAGCAGGCGATGCCAAAACAAGATGCTGCCTTTGAGATATGCAGTACTGTACTTGTGGAAAGCTGCGTGCTGTAGTTTTCCTGGAAACTGCTGAGATGCGATGTTTATTTGTGTATCAGTGCTGATGGTTCCTACTGTATATGCGTGTCTCTGCCTCCCCTGCAGATGGGTGAAACAGGAGAATGAATTCAGCAAAAACGCCCAGCTCGGGGATTCAGGACCTAAACTGGACTTGGGCTTTAAAGAGGGACAAACCATCACACTCAACATAGGGGTGAGAACCTCAAAATATTCAGATTTTACTACATTTTCATAGCATTTTAAATGAAATTAGACTGTTGGCAAGTGGAGAAAGTGAATGTCTTATAGCCTGTGGTTTTATAATTGAATTAGACTGCAAGTAGTCAAAGTAAATCAGAAATGACACATTCATTTAATAGGCTCTTTAGAAATAACTTTATGCTGCCCATAAAACAAAAAAAAGGAGCTTGAGTGTAACTGGAGATGTGAAGTGTTGAGGACCATCTGTAATTCACAAATCCAGTCATAATTTCCATTTAGTTGCCAACTCTTTACAAATGAAGTTTATTAAGAGCCTCTTCTTCAGTCAACACTCAATCAATCACTTCATTTGTCCTCAAAGGGCGTTTGGTTTTGCAGCAGTGAAACAAAGACACAGGATAAAACATGTGTTAAGAGGGATTAAGCTAAATGTCATGTAAAGAAAGTGGCGGTTAAAAACATTCCTAAATTACGTGAAAGTCGGAGACATTATTTTTCTTTTCTCTGTCTCTAGCAAGGTAGAAAGAGGGATAAACCCCGCCCACAAGGCTCAGGTGGGTTTGGACTCCTCCCACCACCACCTGGAGGCAAGATAGCCCCGCCTCCTTCGTCCGGCTCATCCAATCACAACATAGTCCCCCAGACGGGCGACATGGAAACAGGTAGGTGGCACTCTCCGTCAAACTAAAGCTGCACCAGGCTGTTACATTTGGGCGAATGATTGTGCAGCTTTAACCTCCAGGAGTGACCTATTTTCTTAATCACTGTGTTAATTAGTTGCTTGTTAAATGAGTCGTGCGTTTTCAGAGCTTCAGGCTGCAGGAAATGAAGTGAAATGTGTGTCAGTTTGTAAGCTGCTGTTAATGAGCTCTGTATGTCTCCCCCCCCCGTGTCTCTGTCAGGCTG
Organism: Sebastolobus alascanus; assembly: GCA_916701645.2. NCBI lineage: Eukaryota > Metazoa > Chordata > Actinopteri > Perciformes > Sebastidae > Sebastolobus > Sebastolobus alascanus. The sequence goes on from CAKAOJ020000179.1 coordinate 1,306,007, forward strand.
CCTGCTGGAGCTGGACAGTAGTAACTCTAACACAGTGGTTCAGTCGAACCCTAGTTCAGATCTCTGGGGAGACTTCTCCTCTCCTGCAAGGTAATTTATTCTAATATACACCATGTGTGGCCAAACATACACAAGGTTTGGAACCTGGCTGCAGGGATTTGTTCCCATTCGTGAGGTCCAACACTGATGTTGGGCGGTAAGATCTGGCTTGCACTTGAATTCCAGTTCATCCTAAAGGTGTTGGATGATGGCCGAGGCAAGTCAAGTTCATCCACACCAAACAAAATTCTTTTAAAATACAGTTGAATAATTAAAATTAAGATAAATGGGTAAATAGCTGTAACAGACTTAATAAAGCGATCATATAGTCTTGGGCTGCAACTAACGGTTATCTTCATTGTCGATTAATCTGTTGATTATTTTCTCGATTAATCGTTGAGTTGTTTGGTCTATAGAATGGTGAAAAATATCAATCAGTGTTTCCCAAAAGCTCAAGATGACGTCCTCAAATGTCTTGTTTTTTCTTCAACTCAGATATATTCAGTTTACTGTCATAGAGGAGTAAAGAAACCAGAAAATATTCACATTTAAGAAGCTGTAATCAGAGAATTTATACTCTTTTTTTTTTTTCTTAAAGAATGAGTCAAACTGATTAATCGATTATAAAAACAGTTGGGGATTATTTAGTTAACAACTAATCGATTAATCTTTGCAGCTCTAATACCGTCATACTAATAATTATGGGGAGTCAAATGTGATTGTAAAAAGATGGGGTTGCTATGTAAGATGTTTTGGGAATTGTTTTTACATTTTGTGCATATTATACATTATAAAAATTTGAGTTTAAAATGACATGTTATTAGTTTATAGTAATTTGTAGAAAGAAAGATCATAACATAACAACGTAATAATAAAACACTGGTATTGTCCTTTATTAAGTGATATAATGGCTGCGTCCAAAACCTGTGTACTACATACTCAGTATGTGTACTATCGATCAACATACTTTTGTGTGAATAAACAGCAGTATGTATCTTTTCGGACGCACTGAGCAGTTATTTACGTTGTCACTCCCTGAGAGCCTTTTTGCCGGTTGGAGACGCGTAACCATGGTAACACGTGCTAACGTCATGTGACCAAAACAACGTTTGTGAGAATCACAAAGTCTGAATTAATTTAAAAACTGTACTATGCCTATAGCAAAGTGACATCTTACTCTACTTATGCTTAAATTGAAGCGTTATTGACGTTACAGAGCTGTCCGTCAACGTCTGTCGTGAACTTTGTCGTCACTACCGCATTGCATTGTGGGATATTTATGCCGCCACCATCGTATTTGTAGAGAGAAAGGTGATAACGTGAAAAACACTGGTATTGTCCTTTAATAAGTGATATAATGTTATCTGAATACAAAGACAAAAAACTAACCTCAGTTTCTGTGTTCCCAGCTCCGTTCCACCACCATCACGACCGCAGAACGCCGGAAGCTGGATCCAGTTTTGAGTCGTCGGCCGTCACGTCGGCTGTGATCTCCATCTCACCTGCATCTGTGTCCGTAGCTTCCTGTGCATCACACTGAGAGTAACTCCCACACACTGATCCCAAAGCAGAGAACTCCACAGAGCTTTAGAAACAACTCATTCAGAAAGAGTCAGAGTTCTTTCAAATATTCTTGACAGGAAATGAAGCATTAATCCGTTTAAAGCCATCACATGATATAAGCCATTTCCAAAAAAAAAACAAATATTTAAGGGCTACGTGTGACGTCCTGAGTAGCAGGTGTTCCTCTTCTATGTGTCTGCATCGCCTCCCCAGTAGGCGGCTCTCTGAGCAGAGCTTTATCTTTTGATCTGGAAGGGTTTTTCTCACAGCGACGGCTCCCCCTGCAGGCGCTGCAGAGTGCTACACCTGGAGAAAAGGCCTCAGTGCTTTCTGTAACCTGCTGTGAATAATGTGCAAAGAGCTGCAAAGCTCAGCATCAGTGAAGGCTACTTTAACTGTAAGACAGTTTCTTTATTCGTCTAAAATTGGCACTTAAATCTTACTTTTGTGCATCAGCATTATTATTTCTACTGAAATTGAGATTTCATCATTTTCCTGAAATAATTTTGTAATTACAGCAGCGGTCTGTCAAACTTATTTAGATATAAATACTAAAGAAAGAACAGTTTGAGATGCATACAATTTTTTTTTTACCTCATTTACAAGAGTTTTCACTCTGAAAAGGGAATTAAATGACTCGTTCCCATCGTCACACTGTGAATTGTGGAGTAGTACGGCCTCGTCATGTCTCAAAAAAATCGGTATTTAAAACAACGACTACTGTAGGTCTAAAGCGTTGTTTCATTACATGATGATAATGCAAGTGGATTTAAAGATGCAACTTTAAAAATTTTCAGATTAGCTTTGCTAATATCGGATATGAAAATGAAATTTCAAACGATCATGCCTTCTATTGGTATTTATCACCACATGAAACAGGAATTATCCATTGTACAGTATTTAGTGTGTTCATAGAATCGCTGAGCTCACATACTGGAGGTAAGAAAGTTTATAGATACGTTCATAGAAATATACGGGGTGCATTAACATTCCTATCTGCCGTATTAAATCTATAAGTTTATGTTTACAATGTAAAATCATATTTTGTGCTCACTGGGTGGCTTATTTTTGTTGTAACACTGAAAGCCAAATCCAGACATGTATTCATCATTACTGTCAATTATTTACTTTTTACTGCGTATTTTTTAAAGAATCAAATAAGCTAAGAATGAAACATATTTTGCTGAATTTGAACGATGGATTGGCGTCCATCTGCTGGCAGGAAATTAAGACTACTTTGAGGCCTTCTTCACCCCAATCAATATTTTCAATTAACGTGCCCATTTTCAAAATCCAGTTGACTAGAATAAACGAGGTTAAGCAGAGAAGGAATGAAGGACGAGTTATCAGATAGTCTTATTTAGCCTTGAAGACCATTTCTGAGATCATCAGAGGAAAGATGTAATGTTGGGATGGTTGGCAAGTAAATATTTGCTTCACTTTTTTTCCATTAAATATGTATTAAACTATTAATGTCCACCAGATTTACATTAACATGCTCTCCTTCTCTATAACAACCACTTTTCTGTTAAAGAGAAAACAGAGTTTGGAGAGCGTTTCAATAACAGTGGAAGTGCACATGCAATCAGTTTACCTGCTTTTACATGTTTGTGAAATGACCGTGAGGCTTTTTTTTAATGGGAGAATGTTTGAGGAGCTGTAACCTTCAGTACTTAATACTGAACTAAATACTAAATGTTTCATGGACGTAAGAATAGATCTTGAGAAACGGTACAGGAAGTTAATACAGTTCCAGATGTAGAAGCTGCTCAACATGAGTCTGAAACGGGCTTTTTTTGACAGCAGATTTAGACAATCTGAGGAAAATATTTGGAACTTAAAGGAGTAGTTCGACATTTTGGGAAATATTTGCTTTCTCGCTGAGAGTCGGATGAGATGAGGAGCCGGGTAGCTTAGCTTAGCATAAAGTCTACAACACATTCTCACTCCCAACTTGTCAAATACAGCAGCATGTTGGTTTACTTAGTTTTAGGTTTACTTACGCAACAAAAATACTTGGTATATACACATAACAAAACTACGGTAGTCACAGTTGACTTGGTTTCACACAGGACACAAACACCGGTCTCCTGGTGGAAAGTCATGTGTTTATTTGACCCGTCCAACCTCACCTACCACCCGCCCTACGTAGACCTTCTCGCTCTTTAAACTACGTCAGTTGCTCTGACTATCTAATAATGACAAGGGTGGGTTTACATTGGAGTTTCTTTCGTCTCATACAGACGCTAAAGGGTGCCTCCGTGCGTCGGTATCCGACACCGAGGGGCGTTTACCAAACAGCGGTATTTGATGAGTTGAGAGTGAAAACGGGCTAGCTGTCCAAAAGGAACAAAAAAAAGTCTCTCTAATTAACACATATATTGTTTGTTTAAATTTCCCAAAAATGTGGAACTATTCCTTTAATTTATTTTACTACTGAGTGACTTTACCTAAAGGAATGAACCTTCCTGATGCAGTTATCCCCTTGTGGCTTATTTCAGTAAATAAAAAAAATGCTCTTTTTACTGAACCATGTTTAGAGATTTGAACACCGGTCTCAGGACTGAAGGAGAGGAAAAAACTAAATGATTGTCTTACTTCATCTGATGAATGTCTTAATGGCAGCAAATGATATGTTAAAAGGCTTCTGGCTGACTGTGAATTACTTTGACTTATGAATTGTCATAAACATTTCTCGACTGTGAATTCATTTTATTTTGCGTATATTTTTAAGGTTCGCTGTGATCAAATCACATGAACCGTATGTAATTGGCATTAAGATATCGGGGGCTGATTGATACGATATGTTGATATGTGTGTTGTGTTTACATTGCTTGTACTGCTGGCTGAAATATATAAAAAAATGTCTGCCATTTCTCACTCATTCCACTCTGGCTGTAAAATCACTGGACTAACACTTTTGATTTATGACCAATTTAATGAGAAAGAGGCAATAAATCCTTTCAAAGGACGTGTGATGTCTTATTCTTATTGTGAAGCACCTTACGCAGTATAACTACAAAGTTGGATCAGTGATAACTTCACATTCAGACTGTTTACAAGAAATGATACAATCTGAATTGTTTCTCTTCTGCTAGATTTTAATTAGTGTCGGTAACAATCCTGAGGGTGCCATTTACGAAACCAATTATCTCTTATGTGACCCCACATCTCCTACAGTAAGTTGGAAAATCTGAACCTTAGAACATAAAGACTATAAAAAAGGACAAAGGCTATTTAATGAACACACGGCTTCTGTACTTTTGAGTTACGAGGCACCTGCAGGTCTCACAGCTGTATAGGAACTCCCTGTCATTATCTGAAGGTCAGCAGGGAGACGATAAGTCAAAAGCACCAGTGTGATATAAGAGGGATCAGAGAAGAAGCACAGGAGGCCACCGGAGACGTGTCATGATGAGGAAGAGGGTGATGAACTGACCTTCGACACAGAGCAGGAAGTCAGTCTGACAGAAAGGCAGCAGCGTTATTATTATCATCAGGAACGATGGCCAATTATCCTTTAACCCTGATTTCACCTGAATTATCACGGCAAGCATTTAAAAACTCACTAAATGTAGTTAAATACTGTAAACAAGTATTTTACTCTTTTGATTTTACGCTACTTTTATTTCTTCTCCTATACATTTCAGAGGCCATTTTTATTACATTTTGCTTCAAATACTGTATATTTGGCACCTAACGTGATCAGATTATATTATTAATTCAACTGTTTTTATTTGCTTTTACATGGACATTGCATATATAGACAAAAGGCACAGAAGTATGTAGAGATCTTTTATAATAATTTAGATTAAACTACCAAATTATATAGTTAAAAATAGCTCTTGACATTGTTTTTTTTTTCAACAGCTTTAAGTGATGGAAAACACTGCTCACTCACTTTCCCCATCAAATTTGCTGATAATACTTCTACTTAAAGGAGCAGTGTGTAGGATTTGGCGGCATCTAGCGGTGAGGTTGCATATTGCAACCAACTGAAACTTCTCCCGCGTGCCAAGCGTGTAGAAGAACAGTGGAGCCAGTGTTTGGTTAACACGTTCTCAGCCCACCTCGTCACATACTGACGCTTTGTCAGACCCCTCGGTGTAACTTTTCGGTCGCAGTAAACGCTTGCTCAATGTTGTGAATTAAACAAAAACACTTGCTTAGGCAAAAAAACTACATAGTTGTGCTTAAATTGACTACATTTATACAGTGAAAAGGTGACGTGACGTTGTGAACACGGGACACAAACAATCAGCTGATTGTAAAGTGAAAGTGAAACGTAACGCACGGGACACAAACAGCGGTCTACTGGATGAAAACCCTGTGTTTGGTGGACCCATCCACCTCCCCTCCCACCCACCGTGTGTGTCTCTTTCAATCTTCAAACTACGTCAGCACAGCACTTTCAAGATAACAAATTATTACTTATTTTCAGGTGATTATAAACTAAAGAAAACATACTTAATATCAGATTCAATTCCTGCCAATAGATCCCCCTAAATGCTACACTCTTCCTTTAAGTAACATTTTGAATGTAGGACTGTTTTTTTACATTGTTTTATTACTACTTTTACATAAATAAAGGATTTAAATACCGTCCCTGGCTACTGAAGGGCACAGAGATCCCACCATTATTCACTCTGTAAGAAGCTAGTTGGGTAAGAAACTGAGACAGTCACAGTAGAGGTGAGAAATATTGCGTCAGGTCAGAACATGACCTCACTGAGTAGTAGCTTTTAGCTCTGCTGACAGACAGAAAAAGAGAGCGACAGACAGCTGGACGGACGGACAGAGGGCGACACGAGGAAACCAGTGACCTCTGCTGTGCTTCATCAGGAACTCCATTCATCTTCCTCTCATCTTCTTGTCTCCTCTCTTCGACTCTGAGGCCATTTTAGCCTTTGAACATGTCTGATCACAGGTCTGTAGGCTTGAACTTGAACTAGAGTGTGTGTGCTCCTCTTTAGATCTGGGTCACCTCCTCCTCTGTAACCCACACCGAGCAGCACATCTCTCCAAAACACCATCACGCGTGTCATTCTGATGGATTCATTTGGATCCTGGTCACAGCCAAACAGAAATTCAGGACTTTTAATACACCTGATATCTCCGCTATCATGCACGCTGCAGATTTTGTTTCCCTTTCCAGAGAACTTTCCAATCTATCATCATCATAGGTGTGATGAGGGATCGGATTTGAAGGTTCAAACTGTTCAATACTCAAATATAACTTGTCAGTCAGTCTAGTCTGGTCTGGTAGGGGTCGGACAGACAGACAGGAAGATGGCCAACACGCTCCTACAGGACTAAGGTCACTCTGTCTAATCTTAGCTTAGCATCACTTTCAAAGCTACGGACATCAGCACTTCATAAAATAAATAGACAAGTACATTTTTATTTGGCTTGAGGTTGGGATGACAATAATTCAGAGCAGGTGTGAAGAGATGGTGTCGCAGCCAGAAAACAACATTACAGGAGATCCGTTTGCCTCCTTCAGATCCAAATGAGGTACCGGTCTGCGTTCACATCCTGCTCCGAAGCTACGACGCCAGCAGAAACTACGAGTTCCTTTCAAGTCAGGTGCTAAACGATACTGAAGTGTGATAAGTGTGATGATGTGCTTTTAGCCACAGTAGCCGCAGGTCTCTGTGGACGGAAACGCTGGTTAGTTGGTCCACTTTGATCCAGATTGAAATATCTCAACAAATATTGCATGGGTTGCCATGAAATTTGGAAAGGACATTCTCATTCCTATGAAAATTGCTCAGTGGTGCATGAAGCCAAAAAAGTTTGACTTCTGAGTATAGAATTACCCGGATCTTCCTCATTCATTGGGCCCATAGAGCAAGTGCACTAATGTTTCCTTTAACCCCGCCTCCCAGGCCTCGGTCTCAAAGCTCATTCACATGAACAGAGGAGGAAAAATACCTCTGTATTCATCTATTAGTGGATTTTACAACTTTTAGGACCTAATGATTTAAATAAGGGCTATTCAAGTGTTCGTACTGGACGTCTCTTTCCCAATGTAAGTCTATGGGAAAAAAGTATTTTTGGGCGTGATGGAGACGGAAGTTTTAAATCCACGGTTTGGCCATTACCTCAAATTGGCTTCAAAGCCCGGCGCTCTTCCTGGGGACTTGGGATGAATCCCTAAATGAACTGTAAGACGCTGGCTACTGGTCTCCTTCTCTACAACCCTTTCAGCTTTCCAAGTCTCTAAAAGCTATAAAAAACTAGAGTCTGCCACACTCATCATCTTGACCTCTCTATAAAATCTTCTGCCAGGACAAGAAACAAACCTGAACTTTCATAATAATTCAAACCTTTTATAGTATGTGCATTTAACTTGTAGTTCTCATCTTTCCAATAGCACCTGAAGGCAGCACAACAGTTAAAATAACAACCACTCTACAGGTATGTGATTATATTATGCACACTTTTATTAGCAGACACTTGTCAATTCCACTGTGGACAGATAATATCACAATATTCCGTGGCATTTTGTGACGTCTGCATTTATGTATTTATTTTGTAGGTGTTAAAATGATATATTTATGATCTGCAGCTTCTTGCCTTTCTTTTCTCACGTTCTCATTGACACTTTGGCAAGACAGGCACACACACAGTCCAAGACGCATAGCGTTAACGCAACATATCAGGTGAAATGTCAGGAGTGGAATAGTTCACAGGCCACCGGCCAGCATCCCCCCCCCCACCGGCCCCTCGGACCTGCTGCCCAAGTGTGAGACGATAATAAAACTGTCTCCCTTTAACAAGCTCGATAATTCATGAGTTTGGGCTCAGGATGAGATAAACTCACAGGTGATCTCTTTATCTCAACATCCACAATTTATTGTTGGCTCAAATCAGCAGTGATATATAATTTGACACCGGATGCAGTATGAATACTTCTGTGCATAGCTGTAAACTGTCCCATCATACCGGCACCTCCCCTATTTGACTAAACCAAGCTGTAAAAACATATTTGAAAGTGTCTTTAAACTGGTTTTATATACATGCATGTCATGTGTTCATAGATATATATTCTTTTATTGCTTGTGGGTGAAAACATTGCATCTCCACAATGTCAGCCTCCAGGAACTAAATAAAACCAGCCTTGTTTTTAGCTTTTCGGCCGTGTATGTTTGAGTTAATTCAGCCGATGTTGAAAGGGTTTCACAGGCAAACTTTTAATTGGGATTTAAGATATGACAGTGACTAAAAATGGATTTACGAGGTTGCATTTGGTAAAACATGATATGTGGATGATATATGTAGAGCTGTCAGTGAGGCAGATCAGGTAAAGGAGGCCTCATCTTCCCTCAGATTTTCTGTACTTAAACTCACTGTAATACCTCCGATCACAGCTCTCCTTTTTTTTAGCACATTTTTATCGCTGCCAAGATAATGAAACAAAATCATTTTATATATATTTTTTAGCTTAAAACAAACAGTTCTAAAGAAAATTAACTTGAAAAAAAAACATATTTGATTCTGCTTCTATGATTCTGTGTTCTATCTTGAAAGTGATCTGGGGGTTAGAGTAGTATTTACATCCTTACATAGGCTGAGTACATTAATCCTGCAGCAGGTTTTTTTGTTTTTGTTTTCACCTCGGCTTGTTATTTACGACTCCTCCGGTTTTTATTAGACCGGGCAGCGGTTCAGCATTCTGCGGTCTGGCGCTGCTCTCCCTCTGACCTCACCGTCCAAATGCTGCCGACTCTCCCTTTTCCACAGATCACAGAGAGAGAGCAGATAATTTTCTGGCAAACAAATAATACAGTAGCTGACCCCTGCCACTGCACACACAGGAGTATATCCTCTTCTCCCCTGTACCTGCAGCAGAACTCCCACTACCAAATTGCCCTCAAATTGCATTTAGATGCAGTGCAATGTTTGGTCTGAACGCCTGTTTATGTGTTAATGTTTCTAGATCTGTGTCAGAGGTCACTGTGGTTCACTGTGTGCTGCGGTAGGCGTCCAGCGGATTGCATTTGCATGAGAAACAGTGTGTGACTTGGCTGCACTGTGAGGCTGAGGGGGTCAGGGCTGTGAGCCGCGGCACATACATGGTGCTGAAAGGTTGTAGTGTCAAATTTACGACAGTGGATCTATTTTTAAAAACATCTGGGGAAGCTCTGCAGACGGTCCTCAATGTGTGTGTGCACGCTGGTTAGTGTGTGCATGTGATCTATTTGCATTGGTGTATAATCTTACGAGGACATTATTGAGATATGAGCTTGCCAGGTCGTGATTTTTAAGGTCAACATACTTAAATGATAAATATAATAAACTTTATTTATATAGCACCTTTCAAAACACAGTTACAAAGTGCTTCACAACACATTTAAAACACAAAGAGAATGAAATTAACTAATTATTAAGCACATAAAAACACAGAGAGTAACACAAACTAGCAGCCCTGATTTCCTCAGGCAGGTCATTCCACAGTCTAGGTGTCCTGACTGCAAAGACTTTAAAACCTTTGTATATGAATCTGGACCTTGGAACCACAAGGAACGACGGATCCGAGGATCTCAGGGTGCGGGAAGGGACATAGGGCAATAAGAGATCTGATAAATAACTTAGAGCGAGGCCTCTCAGGGCTTTGTAAGTAATCAATACTTTAAAATCAATTCTAAAAGCAACAGGTAGCCAGTATAAGGAAGCCAGGATAATGTTTCTTAGTCCGAGTCAGAAGCCTTACAGCAGAGTTTTGGATGAGCTGGAGGTGAAGATGCCAGAGAGCAACGAATTACAGTAATCTACAATCGGTGTAGATAACAGTTTCCAGTTTTTTGGGGGAAAGAAATGTAATCCTTGAAATATTTCTGACTCAGTGTCATTGAGAGTGGAGCAGGTGGACCCAAACGCAGGACATTACAATGCAACAGGATCTTGGAGAAATAATTGTAATTCAAGGTACGAACTGAGCATCTCACAAGATAATCAAGGATCCAACAAAGACTGAGCTGAAAACCAGGACTTAAATACAAACTGATCTGACGAGAGGATGAAGTGCAGGTGGAGATGGGCGGAGAAGCTCAGGTGAGGGGAATGAGGTGATTAGGCGGGTGAATGGCAGGGAGCTGATTGGTTGGGATGAACTAACGAGGCTGATTCAGAGGAGGTGTGTAGATGGGCAAAGGAGGAAAAGCCAGTACAGGAACACAGAAGGAAAAACATGTTTGAAAGAAACAATGTTTGTCACTGAGTTTTTTTTGGTTTTTTTAATCAAAAATGACACCAAGATTTCTGCAATGAATAGGACATATTCATGAATTATTGAATAGGACAGAGAACCAAGACTGTTTGATATTTGAGTGGTTGCATTATCTTGACCTCATCATCATCATCTTGTAAAATCAATGTGTTTGCAGAACACTGGCAGATGTGAGTCTTTATGATGTCCAGTAAAATCATTGGATGATCTGAAACTGTTCACAAAAGAGACTTTTACAAAAAACAATCATTTTTATTGGATTAAAATTATATTTTATAGACTGCAATGTCTGTAGTATAGTACACTTACATAAATAAACATACATTGTGTCAATAAAACTTGGTTGTCTAGTCCAGTGGTTCTCAACCTGGAGGTCTGGACCCCATTTCTGGGGGTCGCCAGACGGATGTGGAGAAAAGATAAAATAACATATTAATAATAAATTAATAATATCCCCTGTACCAGTGATATAATTTGCCTTAGAATAGTTTTTTTGTGAGTGAGTTTGTGAGAATCAAAATGTGCGTGCACATGAATTTCTGACGGGGGATTTCCGGCGGGTCAGGGGGGAGAGAAAAAGTCATTGAACGCATCAAAACTCCACAGTGTCTGGAGCACATTGGAAAACGCCTGGGTACTAGCTGTTCAAACTAAACAAAACTAAATGGGTCGCGACTTGAAAAGGTTGAAAACTACTGGTCTAGTCTGCCTGACTCATTGATCCTTTATCTGACTGAGGTTTGTGCAATATGGCCCCGACCACGGCTCTGAAATATCAGTAAGTTAGACTCTATGGCCCCGACCACGGCTCTGAAATATCTGTAGTAGCTTCGCTGTGTTCCGGCTGTGATGCGGCCCAGAAGCGTCTCTCACTGTATTGATAAATCCACGGTGCTGTCCGTGGTGCTGAAGTAGCAGACAGATTTATAATTGCGACTTTTTCTCTAAAATCGCCAACTGGTTATATTGAATTTAACACATTAAATCCTAATTTAATACATTAACTGTAATAAATGTATCATACAAAATAAGAGAATACATGTTTTTAGTTACGTTCAAAGTGCTACAGCAGTTTAGGACAAGTGCAAAGAAGCTACAATACAAAACTCGCGTAAGCTAAAAGTCGCTAGCTGCCAACTACGTTTACAGTGCTACAGAACATAGTACAAGTGCTACAAAAATACATGCAGTGTATAAATATTTACTTCCAGAAAGTGCATTTGAATCGGTTGTTTTTCACTATTTCTGCCCTTTGAAACACTTTTTTTTTATTCTTTGAAGCCGGGTCAAAGTGTTGTGGGTTTTGCGCTGCACCTCTCAGTCTGCTGGCAGATGCGTTCATGGCTATAAAAACTAGGCACTACTGCAGTCTATATACAGTTCATGATGAATACGCTCAAAAGTCTAAACCCAAATATAGATGCAGTGCACTAAAGATGGTGTCTTTTACAAGGACATGATAGCATTACAGCACCACTAAACACCAATAATCCCCAGATCTGCAGCTGTTACTCTAGTTTTTTCATTCTCATATTTAAGATAGTTGTAGTAAATATCTTTAAAATATATTGTTAAATTAATTGATTAATTGCAAAAACAAATGCCATCACCTTGTAGCTCTCAAACCTTCATCATCAACAGCCTCTCATACCGTAAAATGTAATGTAGAGGTTGTTTGCATTAGTGTTGAAATACTATCGAGGTATTTTTCCACATCTTTGTCTTTTCAGTTGGACTGCAACAATAATTTTGCTGTTGATTATTAATTTTGATTAATTGATAAACCACTTCAAAATGTAACAAACCAGTGAAATCATGCCTGTAAAGGCCCAGACACATCAAAGAACTATCGGCGATGAAGGTCGACTGTTGAGTCGCTTCACGTTGCCTTTGTCTTTGCCAGAAAGTTGTGCTCGAACACACTGTAAATGCTACAGCAGACGACCAGTTAGCACGCACGTTCTGCGCCTGCGTGACAGGTATACGTCTGTATTCATCATTCAATAAGGGAAACCGGAAGACCGAGGACGGCGGATATACAAGCCGTTGTTATGAAACAAAGCGGCGTTTGCTGACCGTTTTCACACCGCTCTCACTCACCACTTAGCTTCATTCCAGATGGTCGCTGTGAAAATATCTGTGTGTTGGAATGATCAGATGAGATGAGGATGAAAAATGAGAAGAGCCTTCTGTGTGTTTCCTCTTGACTTTACTCGTTGGCTTGCCTTCCTCACTTCCGTTTCTCTTCTCGTGCACTGATTCATTTAAGCTGAACAGCCAATCAGAGTGATTTCTCTCACCGACGGGCTCCGCCGCCGCTTCAACATGCTGGATCTGCCGAAAAACCTCTGACATGGGCCGACTAGAGCCAACGATGCAGGACACACCTCAAAAACTAGACCAACAAACGCTCACCGATGGCCCCGATGTGGCCGACGGACGACCGTTGGCTTGGTGAGTCAGGACCTTTACAGATTCTGAGAGCTTAAAACGACGTGTGTTGACAAAGATATTCAATTTACGATCACAAAAAACAAAGAAAATCAGCAAATTCTCAAATTTGAGATGCTTGAGCCGGAGGATGTTTACGTGTTTGTGTACTGTAGGCTCTACAGTGTTCGTAGCTTATCACTACAAGGCACAATACAATATGTTTGCTAAACAATATTAGTCAGATTTAATGAACCTATTAAATATCCTTGTTGCATGAAAAAGGTGACAAGTTGCTTCATTCAGTGTCCTCATTATTTTGGACTCCTTATCTCTCTCCTCTCCCCTCCATCTCTTTCATGTTCCTGATTGCTCCTTTCCCTCGGCTCTTCTTCCTCTCCTCCTCCAGCCTCACCCTCTCCTTCTCCATCACCCAGTCCCCTCCGAGGTAATTCAGCGCCACCTCGGGTCGTCCGCGAAGCCGGGGCCTCGGGTCGAGCAGCGACTGGAAGAAGCAGCAGGCCAGCGGGGTGAAACATGCAAACTGGGGCGCTACGGGAGGGCGGCATTTCTTTCCGAGTTCTGCCCCAATCGAGTCGATGACGTCCTGCGTGCTCTCGCCCTGCGGCTCGTCCCACACGTCCAGTTCATCATCGGGGCCGTCTGCTCGGTCAAACCACTCCAGATACTTCAGGTACGAGCGGCAGTCGCTGGCTGTTTCCGCCCAGGGATGGCTGCCGGTGAGCATGGCGTAGGTCAGGATCCCCAGCGCCCAGCTGTCCGTGCTGGGCTCCACAGACACCCAAACTCTCGCCTTCTTTTTCTGCTCTTCATCCTCCTTAACGCCATCCTTCTCGTCACTCACGCTGCTCCAGCTGTCCTCGTTGCCGCGAGCGATCTCGGACTCAGGGGTGCAGTAAGGAGAGCTGTACCACACCTCCGGGACCCGTGCGCCCCTGGCCTTCACCTGGTGGACAATATTCATTCATTTCTCACGCCATCATTTGACAGTTGGGTGTATGAGTATATATAGTGTATATACCATAGAAAAATAGGAGTAGAACAGACATTAAACTGTTTTCCCAACCCGGTCAATGGCAATGGCATTGGTACACAGAAATGGCCGCTCTGACCATCCTGCTACGTTGAATGGGAATGTCCGTTCTGCTGTTATTCTTTTTCTATGTTTTACTGACCATGCCAAAGTCTCCTAGTTTGACCCAGCGGCAGGCGGAGTCACACAGGAAGACGTTCTCTGGTTTGAGGTCTCTGTGGACAAAACCAAGAGAGTGCAGGTGGGACAGAGCGCCACACAGCTGGGACACCACCCGCTGACAGCAGTCCTCCTCCATACCGACCTGGTGAGGAAGAGGGTGATGGGAGGAGATGGATGTGTGAGCTATACTGAAATCACAACACGATAGCCGTGATAAATCCACAACACATAGTAGCTCCGTTGAAATAGACGCGTACCTCAGGCAAGATGACGTCGTAGAGATCGCCAAAGAGGCTTGCTTGCTGAGCGAAGACGTAGTGTGACGGCGTGGAGTAGGCGATCCCCAGCGCTCTGGTCAGGGACGGGTGAGTGCAGAACGACAGGGAGAGGTTATACTCCCTCAGGAAAGAGAAGAGAGACGTGGACTCACGAGGGAAGAACTTCAGAGCCATCGGAGTACCTGGAAGATACACGGGGAAGATATTGAAGGTCTGTTGTTGGCGTGTCGCGTCTATAATATTTTCATTACTTCCCCCCTCCTCACCTCTCTTCCTGTGAACAGCCAGCATGACTTTGCCATACGAGCCTTCACCCAGCAGCTTCAGGACCTTGAAGTGCTCCGATGTGTCCATTGCTGTCAGAGACTGAGCCGTCAGATGGCACATCTCATCCAGGAGCTTCGTGGCAGCCTGGACACAAGACAAGAGTATTCTGGTTTGAGAGATCTGTGACTGGTGTCAATGAGCAACATATTCAACAAACACAAATACACATAAACTGCCACCGGTTCTCTGTTGCCGCAACACTGAATATTGCTCACCTCTGTGTACTACAAGTACATCTTGTTTGGGCTACAACAAAAACTTGGATAACAAAGTTATGGTGCAGCTTGGAACTGCTCTAACTAGACAATAATTTAAAACTTTACAGACTGCTGTTGATAACTTGTCTTTCCTGTCCCCTCCAGCTCATCACTCAAGTAAATTTTGCCAGGTGGATTTTGATCTGACTGCACCATAAGGCACGTTATAGAGCCAGCATACACATAACCAGGACCATGACGTTATATCCACTGTGATCTCATGGGAAGGCATAATAAATTGTGACTTTTAAGGACATTTCCTGTGTCATATCTATGCAGTTTAAGCTTTTCGCTTGTCATTTAACGCCATTCTCATTCCCAACTCGTCACATACGGACGCACAACTTTGTAAGGTTTAGGAAACCATCATGGTTTGGGTTAAAATAAGGACGTTTGTTACGTAAATTAAGTTACGTACATAAGTTAAATAGTCAATGTAAATAAGTCAACGGTTGACTTTTGGTTTCACACGCGACACAAACAACGGCCTCCAGGGTGAAAGTCTCGTTTGTTTGATCCACCCATCCATCCCAAGCCTACGTGGACTCTGTTGCTCTTCAACCACGGTCTCTCTCTCCTGGTTGAAAGTCATGTGTTTGTTGGGACCAGGCTGATATATCTGCTAAATGGGAGGCAGCCATCATTAGTTGTTATTAGGTGTTATTAGTCACACCTGTGCGTTTCCTGGTATGACATGACAAAATCCTACTATGACAAAAAGCCTTTTGACTGCTTATTGACTCTGTCTTGTAAATGTGATTGTTTAATAACATCATATATCAATAAAAAAACTATAATAATGAGAATATTAAACCAACATTTAACATGAATAAACAACATTTTAGAGGATAAAATGCTTCTTTTCAGAGTGGAGTCCTTTGCAGCTCGTTGGAATGTAACGCAACCGTTGCCGTGATGATTGTCGTCATGGCGATGCTGGCAACACTGATCCGCGGGTATAAACATGTCTGTTAATAGCTTCATGAAATCCTTTCACACACAGACACACTGATCTTTGTTTTGTTGTCTGCTGGGACGTCCATGTTTCCACCACAGCTGGCACCTTTGGGCCCAGGCTGGGATTTGGTGTCACCGTACATGATCCACACACGGGGCAGCTCATTACAGCTCATTAGAGAGCAAGTCAGAGCCGCGAATGTGCCGAACACAGATACTGTGAATCCCCGCTGAGACTCCATTCACACTTAACAAACACAAGCACAAGGACTCGCAACATTTTCGACACGGTTTATGATCAAATGTGCAGATTTTTCTGGCTAGAAATGTAAAATTTGAACATACAAGTAGGGGTATTTAAGATGCAAGGTATGATTGATATGTCAATTTTAAATTGAGTCAACAAGGATTTCTAAAATCAGCATCACACTGCAACACATGTCAGAGATTTCCTTGATCTGCAGATGCAATACAAAAAAAAATCCTGATTGCCAATTAAGTTTTTTTGCAATCTATTTCTAAATATTCTGCATTGCAGTGACAGTATATACAGCAGAGTTATGCCAGATGGTCCATGTCTGATCCATGTGTGAATACATTAATAGTTTGGGTGGTCTCAGAGGAAGCTGACCTTTGACCCTCTCAGTGTTTGTGCTCTAATTACTGAGCTATTCAGGTCTGTCTGAGACAAAGCCAACATCTTGAAACTATTTAGTTAACTCGCCTTTAAATTTTGTTTATAGGTTGTTTGGGAACATTTTAAAAAAAAAATTAGCACTTTTTATCATTATTTGTAGTCTTTTATTTAGTTTATTGTGAATAAAATAGTGACGTACAGTAGCTATTTTCATAATAAATGTAATGCAAGATTTGAATGTCTTTTTTTAAAGTTTTTAATAACTTTTCCGGCGTATTAAAATTAATCTCATCCGAATTAATCAAATTGGACGGGAAGAACAATTTCATGACTTTCATTCAAGTAGTATGACAGAATATAAATTTAATCAAAACACAGAGAGATTAAATCTTTAAGCCACCAACATACACCATACCCTGCATCACATTTTGTTCTCAGCTTTGTGACAATATATTTCTTAGATAATCCAATATTTTTTCATTGTTTATTCAGCTAATGAAGTAGCTGAATTCTCACTTAATCCTTCAAAAATTCAAAATCACCAAATTTGTGTTTTTGCCTGATCTGTGACGATAATGTAGCAGAAGTTTAACTTCACTTGTACATTCAGACTACTGCTCAGATAAGTGGACAAATTCAGATTTTGCTGATGGTGTGAATAAAACAGACGAGTGTCAGAGGAGGTGAAGCAGGTGTGATCCAGCACAGAACAACTCTGACAGCTTCACTGTGGGACGCCACGTTACATAATACACACATGTAATGACTGACTGGTGTGTGTGAGAGACTGTGTTAGAGATAAATGTCTTCTACATGAAAACGGATCTCTCTGGACCACAAACACCAGTGATGAATGACAAGATCCCCAGCATACAGTGAGAGCTAGCAGGTAAAATGATACGAACATACAAATATTAAACAAAAATATTTGAGCTTCACAGGATCCTGGCTGCTTTTCATTTCATTCCTCGTGCATTTGAAAATATATATTTTACAGTCCATTTTCAGCAGATTTAGGATTATTAAACAGCATATATTTACATGTTATAATTATAATTAAATATTTAAGATAATATTTGTGCAGAAGAATTATTTAATGTAGATTATTATATCTAAAACCTCCAGTTTATATCTGTTCATACAGTATACCGTGTGTTAAATGAGATATCAAAGCCTCAACATGTCACTTATTTAGTATCTTACTGCATATTAAAACATCCTGATGAATTTTTTTTTGAGGAATTACTTTGCTCCTGTTTAATTTTAATCATTCAATTTACACTGAGTTAGAGCAGCTCGCAATAAGTAGCTACAGTCATGTTCCAGTTTCTTTACAAGCCACCAGTAGTATTAAAAGTAAAAATCTGATTGCAACCTGAAATAATTCTTGTTAGTTTAAAAGGTTCTTGAAAAGTGTTACAAATTAAAATTCTGACAACATTTAGCTTGTGACATTATAAGGCAACAAAAGCCCATTATGGACTGTAATGATGATAGATAATTATTGTGATAAAATAAACACAGGAAAATGCAATATTCACAATGCACTTTAAATCAAATCCTATTGCATCAGACATTAATTACGATTCCTCTAAAATGTTTTCATTTGCAAATTAAAAAAATATATAAATATACGTCATCATTTTGCATTGTACCTTCACATGAAATTATCAAATTATTTTCCATGCATATGACAATCTACGTCTGATAAGTAATTCTTATTTAAAGTGTCAGTTCAGCCAAATTACAAAAATATATTTTCTTTTCATGTACCCATAGTGGTATCTCTCTGTGCAGGTAGTTTTCTTTTTATTTGTCCAGATTATAACATATCTGTCTCTGAGATTTCTGCTTTGCGTTCAAGGACTATTTTTTATTATTATGAAGTAGTTCCCATGAAAACTATTCACATCTGGGCTCAACGCTGTGAGCACCACAAATTAAATTCCATTCACCTCCAGTGTATACGCGTGACGGCAGAAGGCGGATATCCCAGAATCTAAATCACCAAAACCATCATCATGGTTATACAAAAAGTAAATGATGAAATGTATATTTTTTCCTACAAATTGAGTGAACTGACCCTTTAATCTATGAAAACTTTCCTCATGCAGGTTTCGGAGCAGTGAGCGAATCTCTGCACCAGATTTGACTTACTGTCATTTTGCAGCTGTGGTTCAGTTCAGCGTCGTTGATCTTCAGTAAAAAATCTGTCCAACATAAATTCTCTTCATTTAAGAGGTGCACCTGTCAGGAAATCCTCCACAGATCTTCATCTGCTGCACTTCTTCCCACCTTCAGTATTTCAGTATGAGTTCAGTGGGAGTCTCAGTCTGCTGCAGAGAGAGTTCAGTTGTAGTTTGCAGTCAGTGGAGAAAGTCTCCAAACTGCCCGACGAGCTCGTTGAAGGATTTCATGTCTGCTGCCGCTGCAACTTTTATCCCACAGTGATCTTTCCTCACCTCCACTCCTCCCCCCCGTCCTCCCTCTGGATCCTGGAGAGTGTCCGGGGTGTGTGTGTGTGTGTGTGTGTGTCCACGCTCTTGTACTTCTATCTTTGTGAAGACCGGTTTGAGTTTTAGACCATGAGTGTGAGGGCATGGTTTATGGTAAGGTTTTGGGGTGTTTGTGTGTGTGTTTGCATGGACTGGACAGTATCTCCATATATACAGTATATGGGACTGTTATGTGGTGATGATAAGAGCTGAATCAAGCAGTATGCAGGCCACGCATGTGCTGATATTAAAATGTCAGGGTGTGATTATATTCACCAGAATATGCTTCATAATCTTGGTAAATACTGGAGTATGTTAAAAATCCTTATATACCAAATTTAGTTAAACAATAATAAAAAACACAATAGTATCAGTCTCTAGCCAAAATAATGGTATTTTTAAGGGGCCTTACTTAAGGAACCTTGTTGAGAAATGTACTGTACCATGAGCAACAAGCCCTCCAAATTAAACGACAAAATACTTCATTCGTCCACGCCCTCTAGAACGACACATAAGGGCCGGAGATATACTTGCTTTTTAACCACTCTTTGGCGGTGTGTTAATTTCTTACTACGTACACAAACAACGCTCCAAACGGATGCATAATACGTGATGTCATGGCAATGTCATGCACACGCGAGCGCATAGTTAACAGCAAGTAAATCTCCGGTTTAAGAGCGATTCCAGATCTGTACGCCCCTATCAGCAGGATGACATAATTTGTCCGTGCTTTACCAATCACTGCTGAAAATTAGGTTTGGGGAAAGATCATGTTTTGGGTTAAATCTAAGTACTTTGTTAACGTTATGGAAACATTATGGTTTAGGTTGAAATGGCTATAAGGTTAGGAAAGCTCGTCTTTGTCACAATCATTAGAACTTGGTTAAGGTTAATGAACGATCATGGTTAAAACAGGTAACTGTGGTCTCTCGTGTTAAAGTCTGACCCAGACCTCCTCCCAACACGGACTTGGTCGTTCTATTGCAACATCACCTGACTTCCTTCTTTCCTCCCGTCGTAATTATCTATTAAATGTAAACAGCTGAAAGAAGGGAAAGATGGTTCACGAGGTTAATTAGTAAAAGTGGTTTCATTTCATATTAAAAGACATGGATTTACTCAACGTATCCTCAGACAATGGTTTGTTTTTTGCGTGTCTTTTCCTACGAATTTCCAGCAATATGGGCGATCAGTGCACTTGCTCAAGCCCCTGCAGTGTTTATAGGCAACAAAACTACTTGGTTAGGTTCAGGAAAAGATCGTGGTTTGATTAAAATAACTACAGAAGTGGCGTTACTTAAGTAGTAGTCAATGTTGACTTCTGGTTTCACAAGGGAAACAAACAGCCGTCTGCTGGGTGAAAGTCTGTTGTTTTCAGACGCGTCTATTCACCCCGACCTCCTCTGTATGTGGATTTTATCGCTCTTTATACTACATCACCTGTCCTGGCTCACGATTATGAGGATTATATACAAATGATAGTGCATAACCTTCCGTAGGTATAGCTACGAACAGTGTATAAGACCAGCCTGATTTATACTATGTGGCACAAATTGAGGTGCAAAAAAAATAACACAAAATCTGCTGCTGCAAAATCAATAGATCTTTTTCACTTGTGTCTCATCTACTGAGCTGCCTTTTGAGGGTAAACTGTAGTAAACAGTGTCCTCTTGCAGCAGGAGGAAGAACAACATACAATGCTTTTATCAAAAGCATGGGGAAATATTTGTCTGTTGTTCTCCCTCTATCCTGTTGCGACATCCATGTGACAATATAACCTGCTGATTTGTCAGTCAACAAATTATCACCTGTCACTCTCTCTGTCTCTCTGCATTCAAACATGTCTTTCTTCCCTCCCTCTCTCTCTATTTCCAGTCAAAGAATGTCCCTCTAACACCCAGATCGCCTGCTGGTTGTAGATCAAGCTCTCAGCTGCTACCAGTGACCGCAGTCCGTACAACTGCCGGATCACTCAGACCCTCCCTGGAGGCCGGCGTTGGTTACAGCGAAAGTCTGTCTGTGTGTGAGATCATCTGTCTGTGTCCACATGTCAACACGCTGACATTATGCAAGTCACTTTGTGTTACTTCAGGCCACTCCTGCAGCTCGCAGCTGAACAGCGGCGGTCTGTGCATTCCCCGTGTGTGTCACTCGGCCTTGTGTGGAAGTTTTTAACCTCGGTGCTTTACCACTGTTTGCACTGCAGCAGCTGCAGATGTGTAATGTTTGTTAGAGGCAGAGCTGCTGTGTAGGCAAAAAGTGTCGGTAACGCTTTATTTTACGGGTCTGTTATTTCCTAACAATCTCCTGAATGCACCGTGTAATTTGGTACTAAAAGTTAACTAGGTGATTTCTGGATGACTTTTACTTTAAAGAACTGCTCTATTTAAACCCAAGTAAAAATGAATTCATCATTTATTTATTATTTATATGTTGAAAGCTCATTGAGTAGATCAACATTTAGCAGGCACTGTGAATGTAAACAGTCTCAAAGGGAGTAAAGGTCACAGGTGGGAGAGCCTCTGCACAGTGAGTTAGTACAGCACATTTGGATAAGATCATTGCAGTGTAGTGTAAAGTGTGATCACAGTACATCACCATGGAGCAGTCAGATCTCTGTTTCAAGTGTAACATTTTATTAATGACTTCATGAACAACTTACAAAAAACAAAACATACAAAATATATAAATAATACTGTAAAAGGCAATACAGTATGACAATACCTTATTATTAATATTATTATTATTAAATATTACATAACCCATAGAAAAAAAGTGAGATGCCTGCATCTCATACTATAATATAAAAAGCTCATAAATAGCATCCTAAATAGGTTTAAAAAAAAAAAAACAGTAAAAAAATATTAATTGTTCCACAACATTTTCTTGTCGTTTAGCTCATTGAGTAGATCAACACTTAGCAGGCACTGTGAATGTAAACAGTCTCAAAGGGAGTAAAGGTCACAGGTGGGAGTGCCTCTGCACAGCGCATTAGTACAGCACATTTTAAAAGGCTACATGTAAAATGAGACAAATACATATTTTCTTAAGAACATTCGATAAACTTACATTCTGTTTTACTGCTGAATTGACGCAACTAGAACTCAACATCTCACTAATATTGCGTCGAAACAGTTTCAATTCTGCGACTATATGACTCCTGAAATTCTTGTTATTCTTATTTGTTTGATGCTAGCAGCAGCTCGCTTGCAATGACAATGCTAACATACTGATTAGTATGATATATGATGTTCACCACGTTAGTTTAGCTTGTTAGCATGCTAACATTAGCAGCACAAATCTAAATCTAAAACTGATGGGAATGTCCTTTGCTTTGCAGGAATAATAATAAGTATTGGACTTAGTGAAATTTTGACCGGGTGGTGGCGCTAGATGCAAAGTCAGAGGATCACCAAAGTGGTTACAATTCATCTTGAGGGGAACATGAATGTCTGCACCAAATGTTGTGCCAATCCATTCAATAGACGTTGAAATATTTCACTCAAAACCACACATATCAACCTCAAGGTGGCGCCAGAGGAAAAGTGAGGGGATCACCAAAGTCAGTAGGATTCATCTTCTGGTTACCTTGAATGTCTGTACCAAATGTTGTCCCAATCCATTTAGTAGACGTTGAAATATTTCACTGGACAAGTGAACACTTTGACCTGTTGGTGGCGCTACAAGAAAAGTCAGGGAATCACCAAAGTATTGGACTAATTGAAATTTTGACCTGGTGGTGGCGCTAGACGCAAAGTCAGAGGATCACCTAAGTGGTTACAAATCATCCTGAGGGGAACATGAATGTCTGCACCAAATTTTGTGCCAATCCACTCAACAGTTGTTGAAATATTTCATTCAAAACCACACGTCAACCACATGGTGGCGATAGAGGAAAGTGAGGGGATCACCACTCAGTACGATTCATCATCTGGAGACCTTGAATGTTTGTACCAAATTTTCTGCCAATCCATTCAGTAGACATTGAAATCTTTTCCAATATTAACACTTTTACCTGTGGGTGACGCTACAAGAAACGTCAGGGGATCACCAAAGTCATAAAAATGCACCCACTGGTCACCATGAATATTTGTACCAAACTTCATGGCAATACATCCAATAATTGTCGAGATATTTCAGTCTGGACCAAAGTGGTGGACCAACCAACCAGCGTTGCCATGTCTACAATTCTTCACTGGATAAAAAGCATATATAAGTTAACAGTGGTTTTATGGGAAGACTTTAGCAGTTGCTTATGGGCTGAAGGCGGAGGCTTAACGTTTACGGCAGTGGGATCTCTGGAGATGCCCCAACACTCTTTTTGACCAGTTACAGAAGACTTGTAGCTGCTGAGAGATCTCAACGGAGAACTTGAGCACATCGAAGGCCGTGGAGACGACGGGGAGGGAGGGAGACGGTGACGGAGGAACCTCTTCACTGATCTAAAGACAGAAACAATGATTCAAGTTTAAAGGTTTAGGCAGCAGCTTGGAAGTCAAATCTGATTAATTTCCCTTTAACTACACAATGTGCACCAGCTGAGTTTATTGGGAAATCCAACCGGACAACAGGAATTACTTTTTTTTTTGTCTAGCTTTTGTTCTTGTTTTTGTTTTTTCGTCTTTCTTTATAATCTCATTATTCTCTTTATTCTTTTTACTATAAATTTAACTGAACCAAACTAGATGTGATTTTATGAATGTGACCATTTTAATGAAGACATTAATATGATGGTGCTTAATACATTTGAAAGTTCTGGTCTTATTTGCAAGAGTCTAGATTTATGTTTCAGCTTTCTCATAAGTTTGTAGTGTTCTGTAAGAGTAATACTTTTCCATTTTAATTTAATTTTCATCTTAAACTTTACTTTTATTTCTGTTTCAGTTACTCCATGTGTCATTTTCCCTGTTTTACATTCTGTGTGATCAAGCAATTTTCAAGCGTTTGATCCATTTTCTTAAGTTTCTATTTACAAATTACTGACATTTCAATATCAAATTTATAATCTCTCATTTTTAGCTGAACTTGAGTAAAAAGTAATTCCCATTCCATTCAATTTCTCTTTAAATTATAAAATTTAATTTCTATTTTGGGGTAAAATTATTGTCCAAACAATCCTTGTAAATGGACCAAACCGTGCCTTTCTTCTCACCTGGATGAGAGACGTATTAACGAGGTTGGACAGCTTTAGGAGGTGGGAGCTGGCGCCCTCCGCTGACTGGGAGGACAAACTGATGTTTTCTTTGGCTGTTTTCAACCAGTCGACATGCAGCCTGAAGGACTGAGTGTACACGAACAGCTGGGAGAGGGACTCGTTCATCTGTGGAGACATTAAATAGACAGAGAGAGGAAATATAAATGTAAGTTCTCCCCTGACGTAAACAGCCTTTCTACAGTAAAATACGGTAGAAAAATCTTGACTCCAGAAACTTTACCTTCAATGAGCGGATATGAACTGCAGTGTGTTGAATATGAGGAAGAGCGTTCAGTGTATTTTCCACATCCTCGAAGTTTATGAGTTGATCATCTGTCTGTTGGGAACATGAAGAGAAGAGAAGGTTGCTTTAAAAACATTTCCAAGACATAACCGTGATTTTAAACAACTTGAGAGAAAAATGGGAGAAAAAGTTCCACCTTAAATCAATAATTCAGATGAATAAAAACACTGCATACTTTTTGTCCCTCTATTTGTCTGTCTAAGCTATGACCTTTTATATGGACCTTTTCGCAGCTTTGAGGAATATTCACGTCAAAATGAAATTGATATCGAGATAATTACATATTTAAATGTTCATATAACCATTTATTAATCACAACAATTCATGATTTTTGTCTGTTCATTTTTATTTTCTACCAACCAACTGATCTGTTTTATTAGTTTGTTTGTTGCTTCTTTGTTTCATTGTCAACGTTTTTTAAGTGTAAACTTCAAGCTTCTATATTTATTGTACGCTACATTGTGATACATCTACTATTAAAAGGTTTAATTTATTCCGTGCGGCCGGCCCGGCGATGTCAACAAAGCACAGAGAAGCTCTGATTACAACACACACAGAGGGAGAGTGACTTCATTCTCTGCTCAGGTAGACAATAGTTGTTAGCTGCTATATTAATGCTCTGGATATCGTATAGAGAACCTTTAAGACATCTATAAAGTGCACAGATTAAAGATAAATATAGATTTAAATATTAATCATGTAGCTCGTCCATGCAGTATACAGTGAAATCTTACCAAGTCATGGAGTTTTGTGGAGAAGTTCTTCAAGCTGTCCACCTGATGGATCATTGATTTGAACATGCCACAGGGTGGAGGACTGTTGGTGGGACGAGACGACGAATGGACAAACAGCTCAGCCAATAGCAGCAGGTGGAGGAGACAAGGGATGGAGTCATGAATCACTGATAAGTCAAGAAAAGATTAAAAAAAGACCGTTAGTGACATGTTTCACTATGTAATTGTACTGTTTCTTGCAGTGAAAACATGTTCTTGTGCAAGCTGCAGCGTGTTGACCTCTTTTGGCCACCGATCTGTAGTTCTAAGGTTTTTTGCATAATTGATAATCAGTCTGCAATCTGTCACATTAAAAAAAAAAAAAGTTTTCCATCCCTTCGACTTGTAGCACCACAAAGAGGCTGACACAGCAGAACAGCATCCAGCTGTAGTTGCTCACTGTGTTTACAGCTGCACTCGGTCACAACAGGTGGCTACTGGGCTGCAGCGCAGAGTGTAGCAACTCGCAACCACAAAGCTGAACGGAAACACGTTTTTATTTCCAACCTAAATCTAGAAAACATGCAGACGGCACACAAGATGAATCCGGGAAGCGGCTGTGTTCTGGTTTTGTGAATGCTTCAGTTGGGAAATCTTTTTCTTTTATGTATAATTCTGTACACCTGCCTGAGCAGTGATCAAACAATGAGATCAAACCAAAACAACAAACTTGACAGCATGAAGGTACAGGTTATCTATCAAAAAGGTTCACATACACAAAATAAAATGTGTTTTATTTCAGCATCAGATATAAATTGCATCCTGTTTTACAGTCATTTAAAAAAAAAAAAAAACCTAATAAGAGCAGTAGCTCAGATTTAAAGGTCTGCGGTGTGAATAAAGTTTCAGAGACCAAAATAGAAAATAGGTCAGACTCTGATTTACTGTTAATGCATATTCAGTGGCTGAATGTGTGTGAATGTGAGAGGAGGAAACAAAAAGATTTCTGCAGACTGATAATTTGTATTTCTGGGAAACAACGTCTTGCTGTCCTGCAAATAATCGTCTTAGCAAAAAACATCAGTTGCTTGTTTAAACAGCTCAAAAAGATCTATGGAGTAATATTCCTATATTAACTCTTCTGAGGAGGTCCAGGGTGGAAGGATGTATGGCTATATGGTCACGTTTCTTATCACCTGATGAATCTAAGTCCTATATTCATTCTGTTTTTAGCTCTGTCTTTGGTCTCCACCAACTCCTGATAAAATATCTGGTTGTTTAGCTGCTAAATTTAGATGCTAAATAGCTAGTTGCTGACTGTGTCTGTGTGCTGTTTGTTTGGTTTTAAAGTACGGTGACCAGATGCCCTGGTTTTTACCAGGATTGTTCTAGTCTCATGCTGGGTGTCTGGGTGGAGATGAACTGACAAAAGACAAGGGACAGCACAGAGACTAAATACACGAGGAAAGGAGAGAGATAACGAGGGACAGTCGACAGCAGGGCTGACGAAGAACAGGTGAAACTAATAAGGGAGAGGCAGATAATCACACAGGTGGGAAACAAAGAAAGGCAGGAAGTAAAACAAGACAAAAGAAGAGAGGACTTTCAAACTAAAACAGGAAACAAACTACAACAAAAACCCTAGGACCATGACAAATAGAGTGCTCCAGCGTTGACGTATTTTTATAGGCCAACCAGGCAGTTAGCATCGGCCTGGTTCCCTCGACAAAAAGCCAAGGGGATTTTTCCATTTATTCCATTGCAGAAAATAAACTCTGTGGCAAACATACGTTTATGATGCGTACACATTTTTTTCAGCAAGATAATCTCCACAAATTTGAAGCGTGAATGCAATCGCCAGAAGTAAAAAGCTAACGTAAGCTTGTAAAGGAACTACACCACGGTCTCATGAGCGCGAGTATGCACGAGAGTCAGCGTTTCAACGTTCAGTAGTCTCATTTAGCCACTTGTTAGCAACCGCCTTTTTTAAGACACATAAACGCTTCAAAATTCATGCGTGGGATATTTATTGATGTATTTTATGTCGTAGAACAAAGCGTTAACTTTTGTTACAGACCTTATTTCAGGCATCTAGCTAAAAACCCATTGAAAAAAAACCATCGACTTCCAGACGAGGGAACCGGAGGTGCTAAAATGCTAACTCATTTCTGGGTTTTAGGACTCAGTCCTGTAGCTCTCTATGAGGACTTCATTTCGGTTTCAATCAGAAACCAGAAAGTAAAATGCTTTAGGAATGTGGAGAGCAGCAATGTTTCCTGTGTAAGCTCTCAGGAATGAATGGGGCTCCACTTTTTAATACCTCACCCTGTGTTTAATAAATGCACGGAAACAAATCATGAAACTGTCATCTCTTTCAATCAATCTGAGGATGAATAATTCCCCCTAATCCCCTGTGGTTTGTTGTGTCTTCGTCTCTTAAACTGTCTTAATCAGTGATGATCTCAAGGAAATAACACTGTAATCAAGATAGCTCATGTCTGTAAATCTATCCGCTGGTTGATGCAACCTCAAAAAATCCCATAACTCGGGGCAACAAAGAAGTGAACTGTCCGTTAGCGTTAGATCAGGGTGAAGGAATGAGAGGTATGCAGCCTGCTGTGGGCCTCCTGGTGGAAAAGGAGAGGGGAGGTGGCGGAGCGGCGTGACTCACATTAATCTATGTGATGACATCACCAGGCAGACGCCTCAGGCGGCACTCTTTAGAGGGAAAACATCCACTCTGTCATGGCTGTCTGACACGGTGCACTTTAAACACTTTTACTACCATTCAAACACTAACTGCAGTAACTTTAAGGTCAAAGGTCACTGTGGGGAAGAGCCAGTCTACGTTTGTACTAAAGACACTGTTTCTGGTGCAAAAGATAAAGTCAACTTTGGATGTTTTCATGCAAATAAAATAGAATTGTTTCTATTTTACCTCCTCCTTGTGCCTATATATATATTTTTGGTTGCGGTTCTTGATTTTATGTTTTTTTTTTTAATTATCTATAACTGTTTTTTAAATAATGCCTTGAAAATTGCTAAAGAAAGAACGTTTACATTATTTAATTATCATAAGTTATTTAAGTCTCAGAAAGCTGTCACAGTCATGCAGATTTGTCTTAGGGTGCTTTCACAAGCCACAGTCCGATTGGCTAGTCCGAATCAGAGAGAAATTGATAGTTTTGGTTCGTTTTCTATTTAGTCTGGTTCGGTTTCACAATGGACAAATTAAAGCTGACCAAATTAAAAAAAAATACGTTGCTAAGGGGCGTTTACGAAGGAGCAAATTTATCTTTTTCATCCCGTGAGCTGCCACTTACTGTATATAGGGAACCGGGGACTTTGAAATATTACTGTGGAGTTTTTTTCACTTTGACTCGGCGCTGATCTACTGT
The DNA here is from genome assembly GCA_916701645.2 of Sebastolobus alascanus. Taxonomy (NCBI): domain Eukaryota; kingdom Metazoa; phylum Chordata; class Actinopteri; order Perciformes; family Sebastidae; genus Sebastolobus; species Sebastolobus alascanus. The sequence goes on from CAKAOJ020000179.1 coordinate 1,335,047, forward strand.
GCACACAAATCCCTTCTCCTCCAGTTTATCTTGAATGACTTTATAGACGTCACTAGTTTTGTGGACTTTATTCTTTGTGTTCTTTTCCGCCCAGATGTCAAGCAAACATCGGACTTCTGCAGAAGTCCAGGTCAGTCCTCTCCCACTCATGTTAGCCTGTCGTTTAGTCCATCTCAACAAATACCCACACATGCAGCCTGTGTTTTGGTTCACTTCCTGCAACATGGGTCAGATTATGCTCTTACTGCATTCAAAATACACGAAGGTTCATTTGGTTGTTTTGGTTTGCAACAGAGTACGATTACTGCGTTCACAACCGCCCAAATGTACCACACCAGAGTTGGATTTAAACAGACTAAATGTTGGCTTGTTAAAGTGCCCTTAAAAACAATCCAGACAGGGAACACTACTTCATTACATAATAATTAAATGTTATCAGTAAGGCCCTCTTCAGCAGCAGAATTGTGGCCAATCTGCCAGCTCAGATTTTATGCCTGCGCTTAACAGCAGCTCTGACACAGTTTAATGGAGCGTGAACAGTAAACTGTGAAGCTGTAATCATTCAGATACAATTACAAACAGTAACGCTGGATTACAAACGTGCATCTTTTCCATGCTAGTGTAAAAGTAATTTATGTAGTATGTAGTATGTAGATTTATACATTTTGCTGGGAAAAAAAAGTGTGACTTTAACATGTGTACACAACCTGTCCTGCATACTGAAGAGTCATCACACTCTTTTATCAAACTTCCTGCTTTGTAAAAAATATGTCACTGTGAAGTTTTTTTCTGTCTCAATCATATGTTTTTTTTTCTGATGTTTATTCCTGCAGGCTCATATGGCAGCTGCAGCCTCTCCCAGCATTAACTGGGCAGGGAAACAGGAAACATGACAGCTGCAAAATAATCTTTCATGAATTAAAAAAAATCCCGTGTGGATCTTTATTCCAGGACCTGGAATGTGGCGACGTGTGGCCTCTTAAACAGAGACTTCCAGCTAAAAATGACACAATCCCTTCTGTTTGACAGGATATCCACGGCACACAGTTGTGTTGATCTCCAGTGAAGTGATTGGATCAAACATCTGGAAGTGAGATCTTTCACTTCTCCTGAGTTCTGCCTAATGACATAAACAACTGCACCAACAGGAAGATTTCTGCCTTCAAAGTGAAGCAATGTTTGTTCACATATAAACCCATTAGAGCCCTAAATGACAGCATACAGATGTTCACTCACAGCACCAATGGATAAGAGCACATACAGCCTTCTGCCAAAATACCCCATTAAATATCTGTTATTGCACAATTCCTCTACAACCAATTACAGGTCACGGCAGGTCATTGTCAGCACAAAACAAGAAATTTGGAATAGCTTCATAAGGCTATTGGAAAATTACTGAAGAAGACATCAGCAAAAAAGCCCTCTGTCACACTAGGAAAACATCCCCCGGCAGCGTAGCGTACAGTCATGCATCTGGCAGAGCAAACCGCTGTGACAGCATTACAGCTCACAGCAGAAGTGCTTAAGAAGCAGAGTGAATCGGCCGTCTTTTGATGTATTTAGCAGGTCATTTCGTCAGCACACGAAACATCAACACACGCACGCAGCGTCTCACACACATACACACAGTTCCACAGTTTCCGTTCTACTTGGTGTCAGTCATGTCTCTGACACAGTGAACGCCTCATTTCCTCAGCCGGACCTCAAAGAACTTCTGATGAACTTCTGAACGGATGTGAGCGGCGTCTGGCAGGAAGTGCCACACACATGCCCCCGAAACCAATAAACCAACCAACTGTTCCCTTTCAAGGAACTGGCAAACCACAAGTGTAATGTCTGACTTTTACACATGTGGTGAGGACACATATTTTTAGATGTTAATACCTTGTATCTCTGATTTATTTATTTATATAACCTATGGGTTGAGAAACCTCTACAAACCTTGAAATATGGATAGTTGAGATGAACTAAAGCTGAACTAATCAATGTTTTCATATTAACAATAGATCAAATAATCATGTGTAATGTGAAAGGTGTCGAACGCACTGCAAATTGTCACCTAACTCTGCAGTTCCCCTCAGCTCTACAAAGCTTTTTAGTGTCTTTTAGCTTTTGTTTTTTTTTACAGCTTGCAACTTCAAAGGTACAGTGTGTAGGATTTGGTGGCATCTAGTGGTGTGGCTACAGATTGCAACCAACTGAGTACCCCTTCGCTCACTCTCTCTAGAGCCAGTGTTTGGTTTGTCCATCCTGGGCTACTGTAGAAACATGGCGGAGCAACATGGTGGACTCCTTGAAGAGGACCCGCTCCCTATGTAGATATGAAGGACTCATTCTAAGCTAAGGAAAATGCAACAATTATTAGTTTCAGGTGATTATACACTAATGGAAACATAGTTATGAATATTATATTTAATTTCTGCTAATACATCCCCCGAAATGCCACACACTGGCCCTTTAATGGCCCTTTTGGTTCACTCTAACTGCTCTCATCTATGTTGAAAAAATAAAAACACAGTACACTACCTGCCCAGCACCAAACAGCAGCAAGTAGCTGGTGAACATAGTGAGATATTTAGCAGCTAAACAACCAGATATTTACTTTGGGAATTGGTGGAGACCAAAAACAGAGCTAAAAGAAGAGTGAATATTGGACTTAAACACGACTCCAAATCTAACATGTTTACTACAACAACTTTATGAGGTGATAATCATTTACAGCTTGTTTCTGCTGCACCCAAGTAGCCAAAGTTGGCTCCTGAAATGTTATTCTGGGAGAACCTCAGGTGTTTGTTTTTTTTCAGCTGACAACACAAAGAGAGAAGTCATCTGTGAATCCTCATATTAGATGATCAGGGGTCATGTTTTGGCATGTTGGCATTAAGTACAGTGATTAAATATAATTTGATATAACTCCAGTTTTAAATTAGATTAGCATCACATAAAAAAATGCAGTAGGTTGCGTGCACTGTCATAAAAACTCCCTGTTGATGTGTTCAGTGATGCTTTAAATCCAAGTGTTGAGAGAAGAGAACTGAAGCTTTTATAATCCAGTTAATGACTAGACGGATAGTTGTCCTTTTTGCAACATCTATCAGAGCTAAATGTTTAGTTTCTGCGTGTTAATTTCTGACAACAGAGTATGTTAATGCTGGGTTTTGTGGCAGCTAAACATAGCAACTTTGCTAAAAAAAAAGAATAAAGCTTAAAAACTGTTCCGTGTAATGAAAAAATAAACTATTTTCAAGTTTCAAGCATCTGCAAGTTGATTTCCATCCTGTAGTAAAGTGAACTACAGCTCCCTAGAAGCTCCCTGTTTCAGAAAATAGTCATTAATAACAATATCAGATATGTAACATCTGTTAAATGACCTCTGACTTTCCAATCTGTGCATCTGTAAACTGCTGTGTGCAGCTCCACACGTTGCAGTGTCCTGTTTCCTCATACATCACCAACCCTTACACAGTCAGTGTGACATCAACCAGGAAATGGGGATTATTTTTCAGATGCAGTACCAAAGTCGGCCACTAGGGGAAACTTTCATCACCACTGACTCCATCTCCTGATGCATCCGTGATCCATCCTCATACAGTGAGTGTGCAAATTACATTACAGTAAGTGATGAGCACGATGACATCACCGTCTGCTGAGTCATGTGTTTCACCCCCCTCAGACAAACACACACACGCTTAGTGTTTAATGTTGTAACGAGTCAGCAGGTTTTAGTAATTAGTTAGTAATCGACTAGTTGGCTTAATAAGAGTGTTATGTAACGTCAAAGTCAGACCCATAAAAACACAGAAGATCACCACAACTTTCATTCATAAAACTGTGTTTACACACCCATTCCTCACTGCTGCTGTCAGGTGGAAGAAGGAAGTCGCTCCCTGATTAGCTCCGACCAATCACCATGTATGTGAATCGTTAAAGCTCTGATTGGTCGGCGTCTCTATGAACTTGACACAATGACCATCACAAATATTGTGTAGTCCGGTCCCGGCTCGTTATGTGCAGACAGAATCGAGTCCTTCGAATTCAAACATTTAAGAACGGTTGATACTTTTTGCAAAATATAGCGTCAGTTTCTACAGTTTCCTACGATAACACTCGGTCTGTTCGACGGGCTGACTCGGTACATATCAGACACTTAAAAGAGTCGTTCAAAAAGATCTGTTCGTTAATTTTTGCACATTTTCGATATTTACATAATATCCCGCTGGGGTGCCGCATCCTCCCGTCGGGTTTTATTTCACAACAATGACCCACTAGCTGTACATTATCCCGCTTATTACACTGCTACTTTCTGAAGAAATCAATAATCTGGCACAAAAATGGAACTGCGTCCATAGCAACAGTCTGTTATACATTGCAACGGTCTGCTATAAAGAAATAACAGACCGCAGAACGCCGTGATTGACCGATCAGAATCGAGTATTCAACAAAGCCGTGTAATAACATGAGAATTTTGCATCATTAAAGCTGAAATAATATATCTGTAAATCTTTAAGAAAAGATGTTTTACTGTATGATGCTGTTGGACACAACCATGTTGTTCAAGTTCAAACTACTCGGGGGAAACCCCCCAACACACACACACACACACACACACACACACTGGACCAGCCAATCACAGCCCAACCTCACACCAAACAGTGTGTGAAATTAAAAGAAACTCACATTTGAACACCTTAAACTGCAGCTAACATTGTGTTTCAGCCACAAATGTCACTCACTCATTCATTCATTCATTCATTCATTCATTTATTCATTCATTCATTCATTCACTCTCTCTTAAACTCACTCAGACTAAATAAAGACTAAAAACCACGTGCAGTAAAGCCCCCCCCCCCCTCCCTCCTCCCTCCTCCACACAAACACACACTCATCTTCAGTCACTCTCTAAAAGAACCATAAACAAACTTACATTTCATCTTTTCTGCTCCTGCTGTAGTAAACAAACCTCCTTTCTCCAGTCCAGTGTGTGTACTGTACGTGTGTGTGTGTTTGTGTGTGTGTGGACAAAATGTAAAAGTTCCCTTTTATAGCATAGCAGCATGACACATCACCTGAGTCATCAGCCATCGTCGCCATTCAAGCTTCAACGCCCACGCTGGACAGCCAACCCCCCCTCCCCCCCTCCCCTCCTCTAACCCCTCTCATCTGAAAAAAAACAAGCTTCAAATTTCTTTGTTTGTTGAGGTGATTCTGAATTAAATTAATCATAAATAAAATGAAATAGAAGAATCAGTAAATACCAAATTGAGCAATTCTCCTCTCTCCACCCGCCTCCCTCTGTAGCCTGAGGTCATCACCTCACTTTCTTCTCATGTCTCTTGTTCACATATCAAATGAAGGGATAGATGCCAGAAAGTGATTAAAATGAAATATTCTCAAGTATACTTTATCTAATAAGTATGCTAATATCAATGTACTAGTAGTATACTTGTAAGTGTACTACTTGAAAACTTCTTGGGACTAAATTGGCCCACTTTTTAGTTTATAAAAGTATACTTTTAAGTATACTTTAGATGTAAGAGTAGTAAACTTTGAGTACATAACTAGTTTACATCCAAGTTGTATTTTGTACTGCATCTATAATATGAACTATACTACAAGTGAACTTATAGGTATACTGTTAGTTATATACTTGTAGCCCACTTTTTAGTTCATAAAAGTATATTTTTAAGTATACTTTAAATGTAGAAGTAGTAAACTTTGAGTACACAACTAGTTTACATCCAAGTTGTATTTTGTACTGCAACTATAATATGAACTATACTACAAGTGAACTTAGACGTGTATTGTTAGTTTACTAGTTATATACTTGTAGCCCACTTTTTAGTTTATGAATGTACATGTTAAAGTATACTTTCCGTAAACTACTAGTTTAATCGTTTTTACTGCAAGTATACTTGTAAGTGTTCTTTAAGTGAACTTATAGTACTTAGGCAAATATACTTATACTTTTCCATAAACCTTTCAGTGTAAGCCAAGTATACTTTATGTAATAAGTATACTAATATCAATGTACTAGTAGTATACTTGAATTCTTCTTGGGACTAAATTGGCCCACTTTTTAGTTTATAAAAGCATATTTTTAGTATACTTTAAATGTAAGAGTAGTAAACTTTGAGTACACAACTAGTTTACATCCAAGTTGTATTTCGTACTGCAACTATAATATGAACTTTACTACAAGTGAACTTTTAGGTATACTGTTAGTATACTTGTAGTTCACTTTTTAGTTTATGAAAGAACACTTTCAAGTATACTCTCCGTAAACTACTAGTTCAATAGTTTTTACTGCAAGTATACTTGTAAGTTTTTATTAAAGTGAACTTATAGTACTTAGCCAAATATACTTTTCCGTAAACTTTTCGGTATAAGTCAAGTATACTTGGACTTTTCTGTATACTTGTCGGTATAAACCAAGTATAATTTTCTTGAGTATATCTCTGATAAGTACATACAAAGTATACTGAAAGCATACTCTCTTACTTTAAGTTTAAAGAAGTATACTAATAGCACACTTGAATAAACTTCATCTTTGTAAGAGTTAACAAGGCAGAAAGCGACAACAAGAAGAAAAGATCATCATGATAAATACACTTTTGGACACTGACGCCTCTCTTATCTCATTTCCATATTGTCTTCTCATGGATTTTTCTGCTACTTTTAAAAAAGAGGAAACAGGAAATCATGAAACTGAAAGGGGGAAAAAAGGGGAAAATGATGAGTGCAGATGAAGTGACGATATCCCAGCAGCACAGTCCATCAATAATAAATGCAGGGAAGATGATAAACTGAAGTAAACAAAGACCCTTTTCCTCCTGGCACAATCAGGAGAAATACTCTCAACCACAATGAATGTGCTCTCGAACCCCAGCTGCTCCACCAGTTACAAGTCTGTGGTCATACTGGGCAGCTCCCAGTGTGGTGGCTATCCTGCCAGATCCGCAGGATAACAGGAACTAAAACTCAACCAGAATAACATCACTTTATTGCGTATTTTGCTCTTGTGGAATTTCTAGAGTTTCGAAGAACGGTGATTTTTTAAAAAGTGTTTTTTTTTTTTACATTTCATGACTTCCTGGCTTGACAAATACATCGTGGGAATGAAGAAACATCATGAATTAGGAATCCCTGTTTTCTGGAAATTGAGGTTACACTTGTGAAATTCTTCAAAGTTGATATCTCCACCGTCAAAGGGTTTTTGTGTGATGCATCTGGATCACGTCAGTTCCCCTTCAGTGAAAAGTCATTTATGTGTCATTTACTTTCTGTTTCAGTCACGTATGTGTTTTAGTTTGATTGTGGTTTAAGCCTGATTGAAGCGGCTATAATCAATATTTTCATACTAATAATGTATCAAATGACAATATAAAAGATATTGCTCAGCTGAATCTGCAGCTCCCCTCAGCTTTAAGGAGCTTTTATAGAGACTTTCAGCTCATTTTTCAGCTGTCCGGCTCGCAACTTTACTCTTTTGGTTCCCTCTCACTGCTCACATAGAGTCGTTTTTCAGCAGCAACATGCAGCAAAAAGACATATACTACCTGCTCAGCACCAAACAGCAGACATACACAGTTAGAGAGATCCCATTTTCATCCCAGGGCGTTAAATACCGATGCTTTGTCACCGGCGTCGCATACGGCACCCTTTGGCACCGGTATGAAACGCACAACTACAATGTAAACCCATCTGCGGCAACAGTAAACACTCTGAGAAAGTGGTGATGTAAAATTTAAAGAGTGAAAAGACACACACTGGAGGGGAAATGGGCTGGAGGGGAAATGGGCTGGAGGGGAAGTGGCTGGATCCAACAAAAACAAGGCTTTCAGGAGGCCGCTGTTCCCATCCCGTGCGCCACGTTACAATCAGCTGTTTGTTCACAACATTCAGTGTCATTTTCACTGTATAAACGTAGTAGTTTTAAGCCCAACCATGTAGTTCTTTCCTAAACCTAACTGTAGTGGTTTTGTTGCCTGAACCTAAAGCGACGCCAGGGAGGTATGTAACGAGTTGAGATGAGAAGGCGTTGTTAGAGACTAGCTGGTGAACATAGTGGAGCATTTAGCAGCTAGAGGGACAGATATTTCCCTCGGGAGCTGGTGGAGACCAAAAACAGAGCTAAAAGAAGAGTGAATATTGGCCACAAACACGACTCCAAATGAATTTTTGATTATGCAGGATGGCGTTGGCGGTGGGGGGGATCCGGGGATGTGAGCTGGCTGGATGAGCTTAAGTGGCTGGCAGGTTTTTCCTGGAGAGTGGAGGGCAGCAGTTAGTTGAGGTAAGCAGGCAAATAGATAAAGAGGAAACAAACTAGCAAGATCACTAGCAGCAGCTGGAAGCCTGGCACATTGACAAAGCGTGAATGGCAACGATCAGGTGGAGACTGGCTATTGGAGCAGGATTTAAGAAGTGAAGAGGAGCCTGCTTGATTGGTGGGCAGGTGTGCTGATTACAGGAGACTGGCAGGAGTGTTGATTGCAGATTATGTCCAGGTGAGCTGTGAGAAGGTGAGAGAGAACACGAGGGGGGAAACAAGAAAGGAGACAGACAAAAACATAACACACCAAGCTCATGTTACTCATACTAAAAGGCAGAAAAAATAATGGAAACACACTCACACCTGGCAGGCAGGTGTCTCGGAGGAGGAACCGTGGCAATTTACCCTCAAATTTCCTTGTCTGCTTTTACTTCCCTATGTTTCCTGGAATGTAATCATCCCACAAGGAACAAGTGAAATGAGCATAGTTTAAGATAGATAGATAGATAGATAGATAGATAGATAGATAGATAGTTAGTAACTTTATTGATCCCGAGGGAAATTCAAGTTTCCAGCATCACAGTTCCATAGTGCAAAACATATTGGTAAAAACGTCACAGGTGAGTAGTACAAATATATTAGTAAAAAGACAATTAGTAACAAGACACATGTAAGTAATACAGAATATAAAACAAAATATGCTATGTGCAGAAGAATTGTTAAAAATGAATATAGTGCAGTTTAAAGTGAGTTTAAACTCAACATCTGCATCCAGATTTTACGCGCATGAAATGTACGTAAAGAATGAACTTAATATATACAGTACTACTACAATACAATGATACTATTAACCGTTTAAAAATGTAAGCGGTACTGACTCCTCAGTCAGACCTGACCTGACCTACATTTCAAGATTACATTTCCCTCTGCTTCTCACAGCTTTCTTTTTTTAGATTTTCTGTTCATCAAACGTCATGTAGTCTCGAAGCTTCGCAAGAAGTCCCACATTTAGTCATTTTCTAATGAAGTAGTGATCATTTGCAATTCAGAGTCACCAAGAGACCCGCTGGCCCGCGGGTGACCCCGACTGACTTTACTGTCTTTCAGAGGCTCTAGCAGGTTCAGTTTTAGGGCTAGAGTGAAGCTACAGATATCATGTGAAACTAGAAAAGCCCAAGGAATCCATTGGTACCAACCATGTCATGCTACCAAACAGGCATGGCTATTTTCAAAGGGGTCCCTTGACCTCTGACCTCAAGATATGTGGATGAAAATGGGTTCTATGGATACCCACGAGTCTCCCCTTTACAGACATGCCCACTTTATGATAATCACATGCAGTTTTTTGCATGCAGTATAAATGTGTTATTTTCTATTCTAAATTGATGTATTTGAATATTTCTGCATACTGGGGTCCCTAAACAGTCTTGAATTACATAAATTGTGTATTACTGTAAAGCTGAGACTCTTGTGGATCCAATGAGACCAAATGTATTCATGTGTGATGATGTTAGTCCCCATAGTAGACATTTCATTGTAGTGAGACCATTTTTTTAAACTTGACCTCAGTGTATAAAATTACTTGTGGTGACCTCTAGGATAATCACAGCCTCATGAAACTTTACAACCACAAACTAGAGACTTAGAGCATTCAGAGGATGGATGGCCTTCCTAGCTAGATTGACAATAAGACAATAACAATTCTTGCAGAAATCTCAAAATGTCTAAAGTTTTTGATTGCAAATCACAGCATGGCTCTTCCTATGGTGTTCCTCAAGGTCTTGGTGTCTTAATGTGGTATTTTGGAGAGATTATTGATCATTTTTATCAATTCTCGAGTGGTAAAAAATGATTAAATTTAGCTGCTCCGCTTAACTGGCCGTTCAAGCGGTGACGTACTCTATCGTGGAATGCACCTGATTGGTCCCTGGTTTCCTGCTTGCTGTTTCAAACAACCTGGCGGCCTGCTTTTAAACTCCTGTTACTCCGTCTAAACAATCCACCAAAATCTACTTCTGAAAACATTTTAAGTGAGAAATAGGCGATGTCCCTACTGAATCTAGTTTCATTTTAGAACTAGATCCCCAGGTTTCACAGCTTGGTCCAAGTTTAATGAGCCCGACGCGTCGTGCTGAACGGGCTCATTTGCATAAAGTACTGTTCCCGCCTTTTCATTTTGAAAGAGCAACAGCCAAGAAGGAATCTCCAACACTCGGCCAACCAATCGTGTAACTTCATCACTCAGTCAGTCAATCAATGACAGACTTTTGGTTTGTAGGGCTGGCCCTCTGCAGTGTGTTGACAGTTAATATTTTACAGATATATTGCATTTGTACAGTTTGAAATGGCAGTAAATGTTATCTTGATAAAAAAACATAATCCAGTTGGTACTTTTCCTACTATTATTTCCAAATTAGTCGTATGAATGGAAATTTTTTTGGAGACAAAAGTATGAGCAGGTTCAACTTCTGTTTAATAAGTCACGACTTACTCATTCAGTTTAGGTGACTCTGGATGAAAATGTCTGCTAAAAAGCTAAATTGCAACATCATTATATTACTCACGTAATACATTAATCGGTGGGTTTGTGTCAAAGCTGCGTTGTCAGTAGGCTCAAATTGCATCTGAGGAATGACGTCGCAGGGTTTCCAAGAAGCCACTAAGTTTCCTGCTTCTTATGAAATGGTTTGCGATAGTTAAATCTCCACCCATACAGAATACTTGATACATGAGATCCTGAAATCCTCACCAAACCCAGCCTACTTTACTTTAAATGTTGCTGTCATCAGATCACAGATGCTGCAAATGCTGAACTGCTGAACTTTGTGCCAGTGAAAGTGATGCACGGAAACACACGTCATAACGGTTGCAGGGCTGACTCGCTCGCCCTCCTTTTGTCATCAAAGATAATGCCATATGGGGTAATGGAGAGGCTGTGTGTTTCTGTGTGTGTGTGTGTGTGTGTGTTATAGGAGGGGTTAAGGGGGGGCTTGTCCTCAATAGTGGTTTTCACAGGCCCTCTAATCATTTCCCCAGCCACCCACGCTCCGGATATCTTCTACTTTTCTCTCTCTCTCTCTGTTTTCTGACCTCTTTTGAAGGGAGGAATGTGAGGAATGCAGCAGTGAATGGGCGAAAGGGGGGGGAGGCAGCATTTAAATGACTGACGGATGCAGGTTTTTGTTGCTCGGTGAATCCGACATGTGCTCACAGAAAGTTTAAAAAAAAGTTGCCGAAGGTGTTTATTATTACATTAATTACTGGAAACAGCAGAGCACGCTCAGAAAAAAAAGTCCAAACATGAAATGATGCAAGCCAGCACCTGTGTTAAATCTTTCAGTGAAGGCATGAAAAGACAGTTTGGCATTCGGCCGCATGGACGCTTTTGTCTAATTTTAGGGATCAAACACTGACACAGACTAAACTGCCACCAATTTAATCACATTAGGCAGGAATTCAGCATGACAGCCAGACAACAGCACCATAGACAATAACCGAAGCGTGAAATCAAAGCATAGATTGAAGTAACTGGCGTGCCGGTGCTTCCTGTGGAATTTCTGGAGGATGTGGGAGTTTGGCGTTCTGTCTGAGACCTCGCCGTGACTCTGAGCTCATTCTGTTCCAGGGAGTTTAGATCATCATATATAAGGACAGTTATGTTATGCAGCTGTTGCTTTTTCCAACCGAGACAGGAGTTTATGTTTTCAGCGCTGTCTGTGTCTGCTTGTTATACCACGTTAGCTCAAAAAGTTTCAGATTTTGGCTCGTCTAGCATCTCTTTCCCCTGTTGGTGGAGGATTTTTATGGTCTTGGATACACGTGTCTGGTGATGGATGTCAAAAATAGCAAAAAACTTTCTGTCCCAGACACCCGGAGCAACATGTGGCAGGAGATGGCTGCTGCTACAAAGCCCATCAGGTGTTTTGTCAGAACTGACAGTCACCTGTTGCCACGGATACAAACAAATCTTGGCTTAAAGGTGCAGTGTGTAGGATTTGGCGGCATCTAGCGGTGAAGTTGCAGATATCAAACAACTGACACTTCTCCTGTGTGCCAAGTGTGTTGGAGAACTACGGTGACCGTGAATGTCCCTATCATTTTGCTCGCCTAAAAGTGTCTTATTTAGCGTTCGGTTGTATTTAGCTCCACCTTCTCGTGTCACTTCTGGTTGCAGAAAACCAAGATGGCGACGGCCAAAATACCAAACTCGAGTCTTCAAAACGAGTCCACAAACCAATGGGTGACATCACATATATAAATAAATGAATAAATGAATAAATGAATGAATAAATAAATAAATAAATAAATACGTACATAAATAAATAAATAAAAACTGGTGCCAAAAAACTGAAAGCTTGAAAATAAACTTATATATATTAATATATATAATATATATTATTTATAAAATAAACAATATGTATTGGAATACATAATTAAATACAGCAAATTATATTAGAAATTATTTTTGCAAAAACATTTTATGTTAGTGTTCATTTTTTGTTTGAATTTTTTGTTTTGATAAAAATATCTATCAATAATATTTAAGTAGGGGAAAATTAAAAAAATAAGTTTACACCCTTGCATCTTTTCAGACATCTCAGTGATCCATGAACACAACGTCTGCTGATTGGTTGAGAATTCTATGTCACATCATAAGCTGTTTTCATGTGCACCAGTAAATTACCAAAGATTATGTGTCACTTCGCAGATCAAAGAGCTCAAAGTGGAAATTAACGAGGCAGAAGTGACATTGCCATTTTGTGTGTCGCACAGAAGAGCCTTTGAAGCGGTCTGACTGAAGTCGTGTGCGGAAAATGACGCTGCGATATTAACGTCAGCATGTCTTGTTTTTAACCTCTTAACCCAAAAGTCTCAAAAGGTCCTAAAACTTAAAGCTTCAGATCATCACAAATGAGCTGAAAGGATATTTTGTTAAGAGTAGAGAGAGAATTATGAAAAAATAAAGGAGTCTTAACCTCTTAAAAGTCTTTATTTTTCCCTTAGAGGTCCATCTTGAACTCACTGGCCTAACAGGTACCTCTTATTCACATCTAAATTCCAGATAAAATATTTTACAAACATATAATGATGAATAACAGGACATGTGTGCACAAGTATGTGTGAGACATCTACAGTAGAAGTTACCAAAAACTAAATATAAGCATGACACGGCTTCAAAGAATGCTTGAAACAAGTGGATAAAGAATGTGGAGAAGACATTTCCGGCCACAAAATCTATATAATATTTAAATTTGAAGCTTTAACATGCATATTTGAATTAAAACTTCAACCCATTCCTTCAGGTCCTCTTTGGCGACGGCTGATTTTTGAAATTGGCTTGCAGGGCGATGGGGTTCTCATAGTCAACAGAGGTCATCGGTTTAGGCTGTCGAGGCTTGTTGGGATAAAAAAAAAAAAAAAACACACACATTAGAAGACAGGAACACACAGATAATTATATGAAACTCTATACTGTTGCATGATTTAATTATATTTATAATGATCAAAATGTTCTTTCATAGATCTTTATGTCATGTTAATAAGACAAAAAAATAATTTAATTAAAGATACAGTACAAGTATTGTGATATTAGGTGTGATGCATCTCTCACTCTTACACGGCTTCCTTCCTTTTTGACCATTTAACATGAGGACCTCATTAACTATACACACTTTCAACCAATCAGAGCATTTACTGCCTTCACCAGGAGATGCCAAAGTCTTAAATTACTAAGTCGAACAACAAACAAATCTTTTGTCCCAATGTCAGCTAATTCCTCGTCTCACATTCTCCTTGTCTGCTTTATCCCATAGACTGTATGTAAGAAGTGGACGTAGTCACCGTGACATCACCCATTGGTTTGTTGAGTGCCGTTTTGAAGCCTCGAGTTTGACATTTTAGCCGTCGCCATCTTGGTTTTTTGCAACCAGAAGTGACGCAGGAGGGTGGAGCTAAGTACAACTGAACGCTGAATATTTGTGCCTTCAAATGGGGTCGTGTTTACCGTTTTCACAAGAAGAGTCCATATGAACACCCCCCTCTTGTGATAGTCACGACCTCATAAGTGGAAAGTTTTTGTCGTATATTGTTTTTCTTCTCAAATTTATAATAGGCCTCATCTTTTTCCTCTGTCATTATTCCTTTGCATTTCCTGCATTATGTTACCCGCTTGCTAGCTTGCTAAATCGTTAGCCTCTGTGGCTTTTAGACGCCCACAATAGGTTAATATTGCTGTTGCTTAGCAGCGGTGTTCTCACGACTTAACGGTCTTGAATGCCAAGCATATCGTGTACACGACTTCCCGTGTTGTAAACACAAGCTCACCAGTTTCATTTGAAGGCACCATAAGATATTTTTAGGTGACCAAAAAGGTTGTGGACACGGACGTCTCCCAGACCGTACAACGCCGTGGTAGCCACTTAGGTAGCCCCGCCCCAAAGCATCCTCTGCTTTATGGTCTATTTGACTCTAAATGGGACCATAATTTACTAAATGAACATCATGCTGTATTGAAGAAGACTTGAAACTAGCGATTGAGACCATAAACTCATGTTTACAATGTTTACTGAGGTAATAAATTAAGTGAGAAGTAGGCTCATTTTCTCATATAGACTTCTATACATCAGACTTCTTTTTGCAACCAGAGGAGTCGCCCCCTGCTGGCTGTTAGAGAGAATGCATGTTTGAGGCACTTCAGCATTGGCTTCACTTTTCGGAAATGATTTATCTTTTTAGTAAATATATACTGTATAAATAAGGTTTGCAGAAACCTGGAGCTGGTCATAGTCAGAGGCAACACTGCAGGTCATCAGAGCTGCATAGTTGTTTTCCCCCTTCAACTCAATCTGCTGCAAAAATAAAAAAAAAAAAAGAAAGAAATCTTATTAATCCAGTTGATGACATTAACATCTTCTGTCATATTAATGTTAACAAATTTCAACTGATTTGACATCGACAACCCAGATACAGACACAAATTAAATGTATTCAAAGTTTTACATAATTGTTGACTATAACTTTAGGAAAGTTGAGGAAAAAGGAGCTAAACAACTCTAACTGCAGCATTGGATGTTTATATTGAGCACGTCTTCAGTATTTCAGGATGTGAGAGCAATATTTAGATACCACGACTGAATTTCACTACTCTGTCTAATGTCGAAAGAGCGGCTTTACTCTGTTAGAAAAAGAGGAAGCAAAAGGAAAGTAAACTGTGTTTATGTCGTACCATATTAATGATTTACAGTTGTTGTGATGCAATGAGTAAAACTGACCTTGAGGTTAAATAAACTGTTTGCAGAGGTCACGAATGAACGTCCGCACATTTGTTGAGAAAAGATTAGGCATCTAAAACATCTTCAGTAATTGTTGAATTTTAGTCAGTTATGTAAAGAATACGTTGGCAGAAAATGTTGCATTGTGCCTTTTCTTAATCATGTTTCCTGCACGTGGTCCTTTCTTATTAGGAAAACTGTTTATCTCATTTATAAAGCACAAAGCACATGTTGTGTATTTTTATTTGCCTTTCTTGTGCTTGTGTATTTTCAAAATCAATTAGACCAAGATTGTTTATTTTGTGAATGCAAGAGACTCACTTTTTAAAAGGAAAAACGACGTACCACATGATTTATTATTAGTCACCATGACTTCCTCCTTCAGTCAAACAGAGAGGACGAAGGATGTCAGCGAGACGAGACAGTGACTAGACCGTGACATGCAGAGGATGTCAAAACCTCCTTATCAGATCTAATAGCGCTGTGCGGGGTTTCATTTTTCTCTGTCACTTTCTCTGTTTGAGGTGAAAAAATTTCCACTTACTTTCAGACGTCTGGAAATACTTGGGACGGGAAGAAAAACAAACAAAGAAGGATTGTTAGCCAAAATACAAGGAAATGTTTGTGTTGGCAGAGCACCGAGATGCAGATAAAGTGCTGTTGAACAACAACCAAAGTTGTTTTCAATAACTGGGAGTGTCTAATAATTACTGTAAACTACAAAATCTTGATGTAATATTACAGTAACAAAAAAAAACCCCTCTGGTTTCCAAGGAACAAAACGTGATACAGCCAAAACAATCCTTTAGGAGGGGAGATGTGGAGGAGGGAAATGAGAAGGTCAAAATGGCACCATTGTGATAAGACAAAAACTTCATTCTTACCTTTGATACTTGTACACATCCACAGCAACAGTCATGACGTAGAGGAGCATCACCAGTCCACATATAATGTAGGGAATCACCACAACACACTCGCTGCTGCCTGGCAAACAGGATTAAAACACAACAGAACAACAGATTAAGATCAAGATTCAGAAAACTCTCATCAGTAGTACATCGTATAACGTCAAGCCACATGTTGTTGACAAGAATTACACAAATACAATCATGATGAAACCATATATCAGGGGTCTGCAACAAGCAGTAACTCGCTAAAGGTTCAAAGAATATCTAAATAAACTTGATAACACAAATTCATTCCGTAATGTTTATTATTATTATCATTATTCAGGCGAATGAATTGCTTCTTTGAGGGGCTAAAGGTGCTCGAAAAGTGAATGAATGTGTGAATTTGTCGAATGTGACAAAATGGCTCGATAGCGCCCCCTTACAAAATTTCTAAAATTGAGCCCCTCATTGCGGTTTCACCTGGATGTATGAAATTTGGTAGGTGTATGTAACATGCTGAGACGTACAAAAAAGCCTCTTGGAGGTATACCGTAAACCCAACAGGAAGTCAACCATTTTGACTTAACTATGTGATTTTATGAGGATTTTTTTGCCATTTCCAGGCTCTGTACTTTAACAAACTCCTCCTAGCCATACATACATACATACATACATAATAATCATCATTAGAAGATCAATAGGTCCTCGGACCGACGTTGACTAATTAAAGCTGCAAGCAGTGATGAACGGGCCCTCGCAAATTTATGTTGTGTGGTCTACACTTGATATACAGCAACTTATTGCATGTTTAGTGTGTTCTTTAGGAGGAAGTGGTACACAATTTGCAATAGGTCAGTTCCTGCGGCATGCATTGCATGCAGGAAAAAACGTGTAACTCATGCGTGCAGTGTCCCGCACCAACGTGCAGGAAGGTGCGAGGGCCCGTTCAACGCTGCTTGCAGCTTTAATATTGGTTTATGTTACGACTCTTAAGTTTACCTTTAGGTGCGTTGACATCCAGAGACACAGGTCTGGACCTCTTGGAGCCCATCTGGGTTTGAGCTTCACACAGATAAACCCCGCTGTCATTCTGACTGACCTGCAGGACCAGCAGCTCTCCTTCACTCTTCTTAGTCCACTGTTATGAGGAGAGGTGATAAATGTTCCAGTTTAAAGCTAAAGTGAGGCAAATTTTTAGGGTTCGGTACATACTGTACATGTGTTAATCCAACATGGATGGGGTTGAGGTCAGGGTTCTGCAGACCAGTAAAGTTCTTCAACACCAAACTGGGAAAATCATTTACCTATGGACCTGGTCTTATGTATGGAGACTGTTGTCTAAAAAATGCAGCATTAAGACCCTCCTCATTGGAGCTAGGGGGCCGAGCTCAAACCGTGACAAACCGCTAAAAATACACTAAAATATCTGATGAGCATTGTCCACATACGTTTGGCCACATAGAGTGAGATAAATATGTTCCTGGAAGATCATACACACATTTAAAAAGTAAGTAATAAATCAATAAATAAAAGACAAATACAGTAGATTGTCTGTTACCGTTCCACTGTCGGCTCTGTACCAGGTGTAGTGGCTCACAGGTGGGTTAGCATCACTCCAGCATGTAAACATCACAGAGCGGCCTTCAGAAACAGGAATAGAAGTGCTGAGTGTTGCCACGGTGACTCTGGGAGCATCTGTTGGGAAACACACAGTGATATCTGGTGGAATAAATACAAATATATACAAATTGGCAAAATAATAGGCAGGCTGCCTGGATTTTTGGTGCTTAATCCAGTTGTGGAAAGTACATTAACTCAAGTACTGTACTTAAATACAATTTTGCTGCTACTTTACTTCTTCTCCACTACATTTCAGAGGGAAATATTGTACTTTTTACTGCACTACATTTATTTGATAATGTGCAGATTCAGATTAATAATACAAAATGCAAGCAACAAATACATTATCGTGGATAGGTTAAGTTAAGAATTTATTGACTAAAGCTACCCAGCAGTATATAAAGTAATTCTAATAAGCTCCTCCTTTACCAGCTGCAGCATTAAAGTGATGAACACATTAATACATAAATAATTATTATCCAATTATATATTATCCACTGTTCTCAAATGGACCATTCTGCATAATGAGTACTTTTACTTTATGTATATTTTGATAGAAATACTTTTGTACTTAAATGAATGCATGCATACAGATTATTTCTACTTCTTCCACCACTATCACAAACACAGTACCACCACTGTCTGCCGTACAGTAACAAAGGCACCTTGTGTCGTGCTTGCAGCCATACTCTGTACTTCAGTGGTTCGTTACTTCCGTCAACACCAAGTTAAGACAAGTTCAGCTCTTCAAACACTGACTGGTTAAAGAAAAACTTCCGTCTGTGCCAAAAAAAATTCCCTTCAGGTCAAGAGAGACGAGAAGTCATGTTGAAACAAGTCGACTGTATTCCCAAACTACGCCGTGCTGTCTAACAAATTCACAACTTAATGGGCAATAAGTGTCAGTGCCTTCTTCATAATGAAGGAGGCAGGAAGGAGGAAGGAAGGATGGGAAGACGAGCTTGTCAAATGTGTCAGTGAATGAATGAATCAATCATCAATATCTAGGTATTATTATAGAAAAATTCTCAGGAAGTTCCTCCAAAACTTTTTGGAGTTGTGTGTTAAATGAAAGCAACTTGTCATATTTATACTTCTCCGTCACTACAATTCAGACGGAAATATTCTACTACTTAGTCCACTACATTTATTTGATAATTTACAGATTCAGAATATTTAACACAAAATATGATATTTTGTTATAGATTAAGCTACAAAGCGGTATATAAAGTAGTTAAGATTAGCCCCAGCTGTAACATTAAAGGGATAATCATAATTAAATAATATAATTATTCTGAAATGGGCCAATGTTGGAATTTTACTTGTAACAGGGTATTTCTACACCGTGGTATTGCGATTTTAAACTGAAGTGAAATATCTCAGTACTTCTTCCTCCACTGCCTAAGACTGATTTTGCCTTCTCCAATTGTTCAATTTTAATAATTTGAATTAATTTTAATTTTAACCGTAGACTGTAGACCGTAGACCACTAGAGTAAAATATCATGTACTTCACTGTGGTGCAGACAAACACTGAGTGTCTCACAGAGGATGTTGAGTCTCTGAGTCGCAGCAGACGGCTGGCTGCTGCCACCTTTAGTCAGCGGGTAGGAGACATTGCAGGAGACGCTCTGGTTGTGATGGTCGGCTGAAGCCATGAAGGTCAGCGTGGACGTCATGATCGTCTGTCGATCATCACTCTGCTTTTGCAAAAGAGAGAGAGAGGAAAACACCTATACATTACTGAAGTGTTGATGAAATAAAACACAGTGTGTGTCCTTTTTGAATGATAACAATCTGTTAAATAAGACAATAATCAAAACACATTTCATTCTACTGCAGTCGGTCATTTGTCTGGTCCACTGAGGACAAAAGTTAGTGGGTTTTTTTTGTCCCGTGGGAAAGGGGCATTAGTGATCCATCACCTGCTGCATTTGTGTCTGCTCCTGCCTGGCGTTGTCTGGGGGGTGCCAGGTGATGGAGGGGGGCAGGACCGAGCAGGGAACTGGGACCCAACACTGCAGCTTCACCTGGGTTCCCTCTGACATCGGACCCTCAGAGCTCAGCTGGGGAGGAGGCATCTCTGTGGAGGAGTTAGAGCAGTTACAGTTAGAACAAAATCATTTGGAATCATGTTTCTGGCCACCTGTAAGTCCAATATTCACTCTTCTTTTTGCTCCGTTTTTGGTCTCCACCAACTCACGAGGGAATTATCTGTCTCTTTAGCTGCTCCTCTATGTTCACCAGCTGATGCTGAGGGTAGTGTAAAGCTTTTTCACTGAAAAGTGAAGCAAAGCAGTTAAGTCGTGGGCCAGAAAACCAAGACAACGAGCTGAGAGGAGCTGCAAAGTCTAACTCCTTTTGGGTTTGTCACTACGACCGTCTGCTTGCACATTACACGTTGTCATTTGATCCATTGTTGTCAGGAAAATATTGATTATAGCCGCTTCATAGTTTAACACAGGGCAGAAAAATAACTCAGATATAGTTGTGCTTTTGCGAGCACACATTAAAATGTTTTTTATCATTATGATTCATTGTGTTGCGTAATTGGGATCTTTTAATTTGACAATGTAGGTTTCAAAGAGCGTTTCAATCATTATCATAATAAAACTTTATTATTTGTACACTTGTACCTATGATGACTTCATCCGTTCTTACCTGGTCGGATGTTAATGATGACTCCTTTAGCGAAAGTGAACTTGACGTGGTTTGAACAGTCGAGCCTGAAGTGGTACACGTCGCTGTAGTTCTTTGGGAAGCTGCTGAACATTGTAGTGCAGTTTTTCTTCGTTAAATCGCCGACTATTTTCCCCTAAAAGTACAAATCAGAAGTTTAGACACCGAATATGTCAGGCTCCATTGTAAAGTCGACATGGTTGATCAGGATGCTCATTTCCTGTTTTTTAAAACAGTTAACAGCCTGCAGACAATTACACTAAATTGTCAAAATGTGAGTCTTGTCAAACTCACCTTTATCTTACACAATGTCTATCTGGTTATTCTATACAAATGGCTCGTGAACATTTTTCTTACCCAGAGTTAGATGAGAAGATTGATACCATTTACGTTAAGTACGGAGTCAGGACGTGGTTAGCCTAGCTTAGCATAAAGACTGGGAGCAGGGGGAAACTGCTAGCCTGGCTAAAATACACCTAACAACACCTCTAAAGCTCACTAATTAACCAACCTGATCTCAAGGGTTAAGTGCATAAATAGCACGACATTTTAAGGACATTACGTTTGTCATGATAACGCATTTTAGGCTTTTCGCGTGTCATTTAACGCCACATTGTTACCATGAAACGGTCGCGGTTATGTTAAGGCAATAAAACCACTTAGTTAGGACTTGGAAAAACATCATGGTCTGGGTTAAAGTAAGTATGTACATTAAGTAAAATACGTACGTAAACAACGTAAAAGAAGTACGGAGAACATATCACAAACATCACTAACGTAACTTTAAATAACTCAACAACACTTTGGGACACGAACACCGGTCTCCTGCTTGAAAGCCCTGTGTTTGTTGGACCCGTCCACCTCGCCTCCCGCACACCAAGCAGTCTTTCTCACTTTTAATTCTACGTCACCAGCTCTGAGCGTAGCATATTTACGTGGATGCGTTTACATTGTAGTCAGTACAGACTACATAACGTGAAACAACACACCAAAAGCAAGAATGGCGTTGTTATTGCATGCAAAATGACAAATACCGTGTCATTCATATGCCATTTGGTGAGACCGGGCTGAACTAACATGTAAGTCATGTGACTTTATTGTGATATCCTGATACATTTTTAGTACTTTATCAAATAAAATCAACCAATCAACCATATCTCATTTACTTAATCATTACACAAACAGCAATAGTCTATGATTTTGTTGATGGAAAATTTGTCTTTTTTTCATACCACCACTAGGAGTTACATTTTCAAACGCTACACATGGCGGCTTTAACGTGTACGATCAAGTAGCTTGAGCGTTGCTTCACAGATGACAGTCAACTCAGATGATGTTTATGAGAGACCTACTTTTACGGCTTTAGAGTAAGGAGCGCGTGCAGTGAAGACGACAGGACCGGACAGGCTTCCTTTCCTCCAAACACCACCATCTGAGCAGTTGACGATGTTTTCTTCTTCCTTTTTGGGGATCTCAAAACGACATGGGACTGTGACACAGGAGTCTCTGAAGCCCATGATGCTTTGGGGCAGCGTCACATCCCAGGTTTGACAAAAGACACCTGGAGGGGCAAAATGCAAGTCTTTAAAACGCAAGAGGTGACGAAGCAACGGCACATACTCAATCTCTGTCCTTCACATTCATTCAACTTCATTCTAATAATTCACTCTCCCAGACTAGAAAAGACTAAAAAAAACAAAAAACAAATAAAATCTATACTTCCACCTTTTGAAATACCCATTACATGTGCAATCAGGGAACTACTGACCTTGCATCAGAGCGATGAGCAAAGTGACAACCGCCAGACCAACACCCATCTCAGCTGGACAGGAAGAAGAGTTTAAATCCAAGATGAACCATTGAACATTAAACAAAACCCAAAAGAAAGAGGAAAAAGTGAAAAACAATTACATCATTATGTACTGAAAGAAGATTATTTCTGCTATGATGCAAAAAAAAGAAAAAAATGACATTTCATTTACTCCGACAATGGTTGAAAGAGAAATACATTCTGAGAAGAAAATCTAATTGAACCTATTACATTTTGTGGCTGCTGATATTTAGTGTAACTTCTAATAAGAACACTTAAAATAAATAATTAAACCTTTAACTTACGTACAGCCAATGCAAATGTCAAGATGTCAAAAATGAAACTTACACAGAGATAAATTGCCACTAATTTCCCACCATAAACGTCCTTTTGCTGTTGTTTTCCAAGCACAATATTTGAGTTAATCATTAAACATTAAAGTTTAGTAGTAAGGAACTATTAAAGTTAAACAACAAGTCATTTAGGAAAAGCATAACTTACAACATACACATTCATATCCTTCATGTTTACCTGTCAAAAGATGATGAGCTGTTCATCCAGAGCAGAGTTCAGTGTGTTTGTGTTAGTGCAGTGAAAGAGGAAAGAGGAAAGAACATTTAAAAAAAAAAAAGGAAGTTAGGAAGTTTACTGAGCGTGTTTCAAGACGTCTTAACCACAGCAGTGCTTTGAGCGAAATGTTAACACCACAGTGACAATGCTGGCATGTTAATGTTTACCATGTTTTAGCAGGTTAGCATGCTAACATTTGCCAACTAAACACAAAGTATAACATAATATGATATAATTTTGCTGGACAAAAATGACCAAAAGCTAAATCCCATTCACCTCCATTGTTTTGGGCTGGATGCTGAAATCTTGGAGACAGAATAAAATCTCTCTACAGGACTAGATACCAATTAAAGTGAGTGACAAATTATGTTTTTAATAGATTGGGGCATCTCATCCCTTACATTTAATCAGACCTGATCAAGGCCGGCTCTAGCCCTTCTGGTGCCTTTCACGAAATTCGGATTTGGGGCCCCCCATCCCCCGCTGAACCGCACCACACATCAGACATTACAATGGTTTTAAAACAAAAATTAAGATTTTTTTATTTTCATAAATAACTGTATTTTATTATAATATAAATAAACAATCGGCGCCGGATATTGTTGTCTTATACGTTTTTAGTCACTATAATTTACACTTTTATTAACAAATAAGTGCAGATGAAAAAGTGAGAAAGTCAGGTAAAGGAGTGAAAAGTGTATGTCTTTATTTATTTATTTATTTGTTACCTCAATGTAGAAAATGAGGAAGGGCGCCCAGCGGCATTTCATCAATGACCAGCGCCCTCTAAAGGTGCTGCAAGGTGCCGCCCTAAGCAGCCGCCCATATGACCTATGCCTTAGGCCGGCCCTGAACCTGACGTAGAGCAGAAAACTGTTTTTCTGCACACTATAGGAAATATTCAGTATGGCTTCAACATCTGGTGAATCACAATGAAACAACATCCCTTTCTGCCACCAGAGGGCAGCATGAGCACGAGAACCAGCTGTTTGCACACATGTGTTTGAGCCGCCAGAGTGCAGCATTAGGAGACATATTATTGACTGCTGCTGGAAATCTATAGTTTTTGTGTGCACATATCCAACAATAACTAAATGTCTGCAATTAGATACTTATGAGGGCTATCAATGACATAATGCATTCCTTTGTCCCAAACACTAAACCTAAATCAACCCTTACTAGAATCTTAATCTAAACTGTAATCTAACCTTAATCCTAAAAACAACTTTCAACTCTCTAACAGCCTACTAAAGAAGTGACAAAATGTCCTCACTCTAACTCTAATTGGTCCTTACAAAGATAGTAAGAGCACACATAAACACACACTCATATGAACACATATGAATATGCAGAAGGCCCCCAACATATATCATTTAACATAGAGATTTTTACAGTGAATATATTTCTTATTGAAAGCTTTTAATTTTGAGTAGAAACCATGAATTTAAATTACTTGATATTTAACCACAAATATAAAGTGTGACACATAAACACCTGTATGAATGCACTAAACATGTAAACACACACAGAACTGCCGTCTTTACTTAAGTATGTGTTTAAAGGAAATCTGAAATGCAGCTTTTTGTTGAATGACTTCCTCTCTGTGGTGACAACATTTCTGTCGTGACCTTTTTACAACATCAGGAGGTCGTGAGACCTGACCTGATTGGCCGAGGGCACAACAAACCAAGGAAGTGATTGCATTGCATTGCAACATTTATCGGAGGCAGAGGAGTACGAAGGAAAAAAAAGTGGTTTATTAAATCTGAATGAAAACCCTCTGAGACCACAATAGACTTGTTTTTGTCTTTTTAATTTAAAAAAATGGTTTCAATGAAACGGCTACTATTGGGACTAACATCATCACACATGATAACATTTATAATGCATGCAAGACACTGCATGTGATTATCATAAAGTGGGCATGTCTGTAAAGGGGAGACTCGTGGGTACCCATATAACCCATTTTCATTCACACATCTTGAGGCCAGAGGTCAAGGGACCCCTTTGAGAATGGCTATGACAGTTTTTCCTCGCCAAAATTTAGCGTAACTTTGGAGCGACCTTCACTCCAACTCTAAAACTGAACCTGCTACGGCATCTGAAAGACAGTAAGGTCGGTCAGGATCACCCGCGGGCGGTTTAATGAGCTACTTAAGGATGCACTAACTGTTTTTGTTTCCTGGAGCTAAATATAGACACTGGCTGGACTTCATATTGTGCAGCGTAGGCTTATTTATTTATTCATTTATTATTTATCAAAAGGAAAATCCTTGAATTTATCTGCATTTATGTAGAATAAAACTGTGAAATTTGATGAAAATCCAGTTTGAAAATACTATTTAGAGCTCTATACACTTTCAATTTTACCATTTATTTGTGTCTTTTTTTTAATTATTATTAGTTCATTAGTTCGTTACAACAGCCGCTCAGCTGCTCAGCAGCTCTTGTGCGGTTTCTTTCTTCTTTTTTTCTTTACTTTCTATTACTGGAAACCAACTGTGACCTTGTTTACCATCAACAGCAATGAACAGTTTATGATGTGTGGGAACATAAAATGAGGTTACAATCACTTCTACTTTTTGGCGGGTTTTTTGTTTGTTTGTGGAAATCAGTAAAAAAAAAAAACTAAAACAGTGAGTTAATCTTGTAAAAAAGTAATGTTTAAAGTCCAACATGCACCACGATGGATCGTTTTGTTTACCTTGTGGAATGATGAAGATTATCTAAAGTTATCTGTTGTAATAACACAAGGTCATCGGCCCGGCTCGGAGGAATCTGATTGGCCGAGGAGACTGGAGGGGAAAGATGGTCATCTACTCTGTCTGTTTATGCATGTGTGTGTGTGTGTGTTAAATACAAGGAGAGGAAGGCAAAGTATGTGAGAAAAAGAGAAGCTTTCAGACAGGAAGACGCAGCCAGACACACATGACATAAAACGAGAGAGAGAGAGAGAGAAAGAGGAAGGGTCTATATGTGAGTGTTAGAGAGAGAGAGAGAGAGAGAGAGAGAGAGAGAGAGAGAGGACACCCACACAAACACATGTCCAGCTTTGAGCAATAAAACCACTTGAAGAAACAGTGATAGAGGGGAACTTCACACACAAACACAGCTGACCACCGAGACTGAAGCAGCTGACCTCATCGCTGCGATATCAGTTAAACATCTGCAGGTAAGAAATCAGGACACAGATGAGCTTCATATATATCTCATGGCAACATTTCCTTATTATGCTGATAAAAAATGATAGTTAACATAGTGTGAGGGAGACAGGGTTCATGTTTTTGTCTAAGGTCGATCTCCTGTACGGATCCGGTATGTCGTGCTTGACTCCTCAGCTGGGAATTAAACATTGTTGACTTTCCATCCTGTTAATTAATGATGACGCAGCCCGGAAACAATAAGTAGGCTAAACAGTATCACGTAACAGAGGATTGGTCTAATTACGGCGACGCTGGCATTGTTTTCACCTTGTGAGTCTTTGAGTGTGAGTCATCATGGCAAAATGTGGTCCTGCAGACACCAACAGTAGCAGGAACCACAGAAGAGGCTTTGAGGACTTTGCCAGGTGTTTCTATTTGTCTGTCTGTCTGTCTGTCTGTGGAAGGATTTTGTCACTGATAGCGCCACAACCGCGCAAGATGCAATCACAAAACTTTACAGGTGTGTAGTTGAGATCAAAATGAAGGTCGAGTTCGAAGATGGGTGTGGTCTGAGCAAGACTGGAAGTAGGGGGGTAGGAAGTGTAGTCAAGTCAAGTCTAGTCAATTTATTTTTGTATAGCCCAAAATCACAAATCACAAATTTGCCTCAGAGGGCTTTACAATCTGTACAGGATACGACACCCTCTGTCCTTTACAGTACGACCCTCACATCGGCTAAGGAAAAACTTAACAGGGAAAAAGATGGAAGAAACCTCAGGAAGAGCAACAGAGGAGGGGTCCGCCTTCCAAGATGGACAGACGTGCAGTAGATGTTGTGTGTACAGAGTAACAACATAATGAAAATACAACATAGACAAAACATATGCCCAAAAACAATACGTATAATGTGAACATATGTGAGAAGGTGGATCCAGGAGGATGTCTAGCAGCTTCCCAGCGTCGCCAAACAGATAGAGCCAGAGCAACACGACCTCCTCTCCACGCCAGATAGGTAGAGCCAGAGCAACACGACCTCCTCTCCACGCCACAGGTAGAGCCAGAGCAACACGACCTCCTCTCCACGCCACAGGTAGAGCCCGAGCAACACAACCTCCTCTCCACGCTACAGGTAGAGCCCGAGCAACACAACCTCCTCTCCACGCCACAGGTAGAGCCCGAGCAACACAACCTCCTCTCCACGCTAACCAGAGAGAGCCAGAGCAACATGACCACCTCTCCACGCCGAATAGAGAGAGCCAGAGCAACACGACCTCCTCTCCACGCCAGATAGATAGAGCCAGAGCCAGAGTAACACGACCTCCTCTCCGACATGGAACCTAGAGAGAGGACCATATTTTTGTTTTTAATTCACAGTTGCTTAGTAATGTAAATGTATGTTACCCATGCCAATAAGCCCCTTGGACTGAAGTAAGTTGTTAGAGAGGCTAAATCTCCTGGAGGACGTAGGTCCAGGTCTGTCGTGTGGAATGAGGCACCACCAGCCGGAGAGGCAGAGAGACGTCACATTTATAATTTAGCTAAAAAGGTCATGTCAGGTCAGGTAGATGCTGGAATACTTAGGGAACACAAGTGTAATGTTGTGTTTTTCTTTATTATAATATGGCTAAGAAAATAGGAAGTTGTTCCCTTCTCAGATTGTTTAATTTTAGTAGTTTTCAGTGGCCTGAAAAGGTCAAACTCCTTCTGCTTTTCAGAAAAAAGAAAAGAAAAAAAGTCTGACAAAAATAAACTTTGTGTTTTTGGTCTTCTTCTGTCCTTTATTATCTATCTCAGATTTATCTTGTGAGCCCGTTAGGGGTTCCTGACCCTCAGGTCGGGAATCAGATTATGGGAAACAGAAAGCATCAGTTAGATTTAGAGTTTATGAGTTGGCTTCACTTCATGACCCATTGAGCATTAATCTGGTGATTTGGAGGTCAAAAGACATGTAACTGTTTCAAAAGCATTTTGATGACTATGTTTTTGACATGTATTTAGGAGCTGCTTTATAGTATGTTATGTAACTCTAAAAACACTTTCACTTTTCAACCAAATCTCATCCAGTTTTAACCTATTTAGACGCCTTAACATCTTCTGAACTGTAAATCACTATCATTTGGTGCTTACTGTGAAACCGAAAACAGTTAAAGACACTAATTACAAGAAACAGCTGGTTTCCAAACATCGAAACCGTGGGACTTTTTCCTTTTGCCCAAGCTGTGAGCAATCTGTGGCTTTTTGTCGCTATGAAAAAGTTTAAATGGGTCAGAACAGGAAGTCGTTATTGGGCTCAGGTCATTTCTTTTTTTTTTCTTGACCACAACAAAGACTGGAGCTGCTGTCTGCTGTGTTGTGTTGGACTGTTTTGGAGAGTGTGTCTGGGAATGATGACATTTCTTTTTTGTTATTCGATAATTGTTTGACACAAACACTTTACTTGTGATACATTTTATTTTTAATTTGTTTACATAATAGCCTTGCAGACTAACAGCATGATAGTTATTGTTATGTTTAATCAGATTAGTTCTCACCACAGTGCAGTTAGATACGAAGGGTTGTACTGATGTAGCTCACACAGCGGTCTGAGGTTTGTGGTGGTTTGAGAAGCAGCAGGACTCAGAATTGAAACGGTGTTTGTGGTGAACTGCTGTTTAATGGTTAGCAGTGGGCTCATAAATGTTTTTCTTCTCTGGTATTTTGTTAGACTTCCTCTGAATGTCCCTCGAGCTTCACAGTTTGTGTTTCTGATTTGTGTCATCTTCATCTGCTTCATATTAACAAACGTCCACTTTGTCACAATCTAATGCCAACAACAACAACAACAACACCAACAACAACAACAACAACAGTGACTCTTATTCTTCTATGCAGTTCATTAATATGTTTACATCTGCTGAGATAAAATCCTTGAGTTATGGTTCTTCCTGGGAATCCACTGGTTGACAGGAAGTGAACACTGATTTAACCAACCCGATCTCATGGGAAGGTGTATGAATTGCACAAACAACAAGGACATCCTTATAGTGTTTAGGGGGCGTTACCTACACTAGTACCTTCCCTTATAGTGTTTAGAGGGCGTTACCTAAGCTGATACCTGCCCTTATATCATTTAGGGGGCATTACCTACACTAAGCTCTTCCTTATAGTGTTTAGGGAGCATTACCTATACTAACATCTTCCCTTATAGTGTTTAGGGGGCGTTACCTACGCTAATACCTTCCCTTATAGTGTTACGGGGGCGTTACCTACGCTAATACCTGCTCTTATACTGTTTAGGGGGCGTTACCTATGCTAATACCTGCTCTTATAGTGTTTAGGGGGCGTTACCTACGCTAATACCTGCTCTTATAGTGTTAAGGGGGCGTTAACTACGCTAATAGCTGCCCTTATACTGTTAAGGGGGCGTTACCTACGCTAACAGCTTCCATTATAGTGTTTAGGGGGCGTTACCTACGCTAATACCAGCCCTTATAGTGTTTAGGGGGCGTTACCTACGCTAATACCTGCCCTTATAGTGTTTAGGGGGCGTTACCTACGCTAATACCTGCCCTTATAGTGTTTAGGGGGCGTTAACTACGCTAATAGCTGCCCATATAGTGTTTAGATGGCATTACCTACGCTGATGCCTGCCCTTATAGTGTTTAGGGGGCGTTACCTACGCTAATACCTGCTTTTATAGTGTTTAGGGGGCGTTACCTACGCAGATACCTGCTCTTATAGTGTTTAGGGGGCGTTACCTATGCTAACATCTTCCCTTACAGTGTTTAGGGGGCATTACCTACACTAAGATCTTCCCTTATAGTGTTAAGGGGGCGTTAACTACGCTAATACCTGCCCTTATACTGTTTAGGGGGCGTTACCTACGCTAACAGCTTCCATTATAGTGTTTAGGGGGCGTTACCTACGCTGATACCTGCTCTTATAGTGTTTAGGGGGCGTTACCTACGCTGATACCTGCCCTTATAGTGTTTAGGGGGCGTTACCTACGCTAATACCTGCCCTTATAGTGTTTAGGGGGCGTTAACTACGCTAATAGCTGCCCATATAGTGTTTAGATGGCATTACCTACGCTGATGCCTGCCCTTATAGTGTTTAGGGGGCGTTACCTACGCTAATACCTGCTTTTATAGTGTTTAGGGGGCGTTACCTATGCTAACATCTTCCCTTATAGTGTTTAGGGGGCATTACCTACACTAACATCTTCCCTTATAGTGTTAAGGGGGCGTCACCTACGCTAATACCTGCCCTTATAGTGTTAAGGGGGCGTTAACTACGCTAATACCTGCCCTTATACTGTTTAGGGGGCGTTACCTACGCTAACAGCTTCCATTATAGTGTTTAGGGGGCGTTACCTACGCTGATACCTGCTCTTATAGTGTTTAGGGGGCGTTACCGACGCTGATACCTGCTCTTATAGTGTTTAGGGGGCGTTACCTACGCTAATACCTGCCCTTATAGTGTTTAGGGGGCGTTACCTACGCTGATACCTGCTCTTATAGTGTTTAGGGGGCGTTACCTACGCTGATACCTGCTCTTATAGTGTTTAGGGGGCGTTACCGACGCTGATACCTGCTCTTATAGTGTTTAGGGGGCGTTACCTAATACCAGCCCTTATTGTTTTTAGGGGGCGTTACCTACGCTAATACCTGCTTTTATAGTGTTTAGGGGGCGTTACCTACGCTAATACCAGCCCTTATTGTTTTTAGGGGGCGTTACCTACGCTAATACCTGCTTTTATAGTGTTTAGGGGCGTTACCTATGCTAATACCTGCTCTTATAGTGTTTAGGGGGCGTTACCTACGCTAATAGCTGCCCTTATAGTGTTTAGGGGGCGTTACCTACGCTGATACCTGCCCTTATAGTGTCTAGGGGGCGTTACCTACGCTGATACCTGCTCTTATAGTGTTTAGGGGGCGTTACCTACGCTGATACCTGCCTCTTATAGTGTTTAGGGGGCGTTACCTACGCTTATACCTGCCCTTATAGTGTTTAGGGGGCGTTACCTACGCTTATACCTGCTCTTATAGTGTTTAGGGGGCGTTACCTACGCTGATGCCTGCTCTTATAGTGTTTAGGGGGCGTTACCTACGCTGATGCCTGCTCTTATAGTGTTTAGGGGGCTTACCTACGCTGATGCCTGCTCTTATAGTGTTTAGGGGGCGGTTACCTACGCTGATACCTGCTTTTATAGTGTTTAGGGGGCGTTACCTACGCTGATACCTGCTCTTATAGTGTTTAGGGGGCGTTACCTATGCTAACATCTTCCCTTACAGTGTTTAGGGGGCATTACCTACACTAAGATCTTCCCTTATAGTGTTAAGGGGGCGTTAACTACGCTAATACCTGCCCTTATAGTGTTTAGGGGGCGTTACCTACGCTAACAGCTTCCATTATAGTGTTTAGGGGGCGTTACCTACGCTGATACCTGCTCTTATAGTGTTTAGGGGGCGTTACCTACGCTGATACCTGCCCTTATAGTGTTTAGGGGGCGTTACCTACGCTAATACCTGCCCTTATAGTGTTTAGGGGGCGTTAACTACGCTAATAGCTGCCCATATAGTGTTTAGATGGCATTACCTACGCTGATGCCTGCCCTTATAGTGTTTAGGGGGCGTTACCTACGCTAATACCTGCTTTTATAGTGTTTAGGGGGCGTTACCTATGCTAACATCTTCCCTTATAGTGTTTAGGGGGCATTACCTACACTAAGATCTTCCCTTATAGTGTTAAGGGGGCGTCACCT
Source organism: Sebastolobus alascanus (assembly GCA_916701645.2). NCBI lineage: Eukaryota > Metazoa > Chordata > Actinopteri > Perciformes > Sebastidae > Sebastolobus > Sebastolobus alascanus. The sequence goes on from CAKAOJ020000179.1 coordinate 1,367,043, forward strand.
ACGCTAATACCTGCCCTTATAGTGTTAAGGGGGCGTTAACTACGCTAATACCTGCCCTTATACTGTTTAGGGGGCGTTACCTACGCTAACATCTTCCCTTATAGTGTTTAGGGGGCATTACCTACACTAAGATCTTCCCTTATAGTGTTAAGGGGGCGTCACCTACGCTAATACCTGCCCTTATAGTGTTTAGGGGGCGTTACCTACGCTAATACCTGCCCTTATAGTGTTTAGGGGGCGTTAACTACGCTAATAGCTGCCCATATAGTGTTTAGATGGCATTACCTACGCTGATGCCTGCCCTTATAGTGTTTAGGGGGCGTTACCTACGCTAATACCTGCTTTTATAGTGTTTAGGGGGCGTTACCTACGCAGATACCTGCTCTTATAGTGTTTAGGGGGCGTTACCTATGCTAACATCTTCCCTTATAGTGTTTAGGGGGCATTACCTACACTAAGATCTTCCCTTATAGTGTTAAGGGGGCGTCACCTACGCTAATACCTGCCCTTATACTGTTTAGGGGGCGTTACCTACGCTAACAGCTTCCATTATAGTGTTTAGGGGGCGTTACCTACGCTGATACCTGCTTTTATAGTGTTTAGGGGGCGTTACCTACGCTAATACCTGCCCTTATAGTGTTTAGGGGGCGTTACCTACGCTGATACCTGCTCTTATAGTGTTTAGGGGGCGTTACCTACGCTGATACCTGCCCTTATAGTGTTTAGGGGGCGTTACCGACGCTGATACCTGCTCTTATAGTGTTTAGGGGGCGTTACCTACGCTGATACCTGCCCTTATAGTGTTTAGGGGGCGTTACCTACGCTGATGCCTGCTCTTATAGTGTTTAGGGGGCGTTACCTACGCTGATGCCTGCTCTTATAGTGTTTAGGGGGCGTTACCTACGCTGATACCTGCTCTAATAGTGTTTAGGGGCGTTACCTACGCTAATACCTGCCCTTATAGTGTTTAGGGGGCGTTACCTACGCTGATGCCTGCCCTTATAGTGTTTAGGGGGCGTTACCTACGCTAATACCAGTCCTTATAGTGTTTAGGGGGCATTACCTACGCTAATACCTGCTCTTATAGTGTTTAGGGGGCGTTACCGACGCTAATACCAGTCCTTATAGTGTTTAGGGGGCGTTACCTACGCTAATACCTGCTCTTATAGTGTTTAGGGGGCGTTACCTACGCTGATACCTGCTCTTATAGTGTTTAGGGGGCGTTACCTACGCTGATACCTGCTCTTATAGTGTTTAGGGGGCGTTACCTACGCTGATGCCTGCTCTTATAGTGTTTAGGGGGCGTTACCGACGCTAATACCAGTCCTTATAGTGTTTAGGGGGCGTTACCTACGCTAATACCTGCTCTTATAGTGTTTAGGGGGCGTTACCTACGCTGATACCTGCTCTTATAGTGTTTAGGGGGCGTTACCTACGCTGATACCTGCTCTTATAGTGTTTAGGGGGCGTTACCTACGCTGATACCTGCTCTTATAGTGTTTAGGGGGCGTTACCTACGCTGATGCCTGCTCTTATAGTGTTTAGGGGGCGTTACCTACGCTGATACCTGCTCTTATAGTGTTTAGGGGCGTTACCTACGCTGATACCTGCTCTTATAGTGTTTAGGGGGCGTTACCTACGCTAAGACCAGCCCTTATATTGTTTAGGGGGCGTTACCTACGCTGATACCTGCTCTTATAGTGTTTAGGGGGCGTTACCTACGCTGATACCTGCTCTTATAGTGTTTAGGGGGCGTTACCTACGCTAAGACCAGCCCTTATATTGTTTAGGGGGCGTTACCTACGCTGATACCTGCCCTTATAGTATTTAGGGGGCATTACCTACGCTAATACCTGCTTTTTTAGTGTTTAGGGGGCGTTACCTACGCTGATACCTGCTCTTATAGAGTTTAGGGGGCGTTACCTACGCTGATACCTGCTCTTATAGTGTTTAGGGGGCGTTACCTACGCTGATGCCTGCTCTTATAGTGTTTAGGGGGCGTTACCTACGCTGATACCTGCTCTTATAGTGTTTAGGGGGCGTTACCTACGCTGATACCTGCTCTTATAGTGTTTAGGGGGCGTTACCTACGCTAAGACCAGCCCTTATAGTGTTTAGGGGGCGTTACCTACGCTGATACCTGCTCTTATAGTGTTTAGATGGCATTACCTACGCTGATGCCTGCTCTTATAGTGTTTAGGGGGCGTTACCTACGCTAATACCTGCCCTTATAGTATTTAGGGGGCGTTACCTACGCTAAGACCAACCCTTATATTGTTTAGGGGGCGTTACCTACGCTAAGACCAACCCTTATATTGTTTAGGGGCGTTACCAAAGCAATGAGCTGCCTGACTCTAAAGAACATTGTTGACCTGAAGAGTCTGGTGATAATTCTCTGTGGGTTCACATTATATGTAATCATATCATCCATTGTTGTGAACATTTTGAAAATAAATACTTGCGCTATAGTCCGTTTTCACAGCAAACATCTTGAGTTTTCATTGTAGTGAAAGCACAGGTGTTACTGATAACAGTAACGTTGGCTCTGCTCTGTGGTGTGCCAGTAAGCCATGAAGGTGAGCCAGCATGAACAATAGCAGGACCCTTGAAGTGAAGCAGCTAAATGGAATTCAGTCAACATTTATTTATTTTTTTATTTTATTTATTTAACTTGCCAATCTTATGTCTGAAAGGCACCCTGCTCACTTTTACGTAAAAGTCACAACTTCAATCTTACGGGTTTGAACCGAGTAATATTTCTGTAAAACCTTCAACATGTTAAAAGTCTGAATAGACTTCTCACAGCAGATAGTTTGACTTTTCAAAGCAAAAAAACACAGGTGGAATTAATAATATTAATGATGGAGCCAGTCCCAGGGCTCACTGGGACACTTGATTATTTGCACCTGTGATTTTCCTGCTTTGACGAGTCAAAAGATCTGCTGTGAAAAAGGTCTGCTGTTAAATAAATGTTAAGACCACGGCAGCACAAAGGAAAACATGCAGAGAGAGAAATGCACGTCTTCATCTCCACATACAAATATAATAAAATACATTTAATAAACCATGGAACACTGTGAAAGAGCCAACAGTTGTTTTAAGTTGTATATCAGATCAAATCATATCAAATCAGTATATGAAAACGATGGTGTGACCAGGACAAAACAGCTTAAAACCACAGTAATAATCTGACCAACAGTCTTTCTCTATTTTCACTCTTCATTCATGCCAACTCTGTGGATGAATAAATTAATATCCAGCAAAAGGCTTTACATACAGAAAACAGGAATTAACATAAGAGGACCATGCCTCGGTCTCCGATGCCGAGGGGCACTAACTAAGCGGCAGTATATTTGACGAGTTGGGAGTAAGAATGTGTTGAGCGGTCGGGTGGATGCGTGGGTCAAAAAACACCAGACTTTAGCCCAGGAAACTGGTGGTCATATCTCGTGTGAAACCAGAAGTCAACGTTGACTTATTTGTCATATAACTTTCGTACTTAAGTAACATCACTTCCATGCTTATTTTAAGATAGAAGAGAGAGAAGCACACGAAAAATGAGCTCTAACTTTCCGTAGCAAACCATTGTATGAGGTTACTTGAACAGAAAAGTCTTCTTCCGTATTATCATAACATTTATCAGTGGTGCCAAATATTGTGCGAGCATTGTGACTCTTCGTGTAAATGTCCTGTCATGTCTAAATCAAAACTTATAATAAACATAAAAATTCATCTATGTCTGACTGACAAAAAGCCATTGTTTTAACAGATAGATGACGGCAGCAGTGTTACATATTCCATGTCTGAGCTGCAGCTGCTGCTTCAGAGTGCTGGCACCGTCTTTGTTCCAATGCAAGCACCAAGTCAAAGATGACCTTATTTAAAAGCGCAAACAAAGACACATTTATTACGCAATCATTCTGTAAGTGTTCATTAGATTTTATAGACCTGGTTTAAATCTGATCCACTTCCTGCAGTTGTGTACACACACATATTTTACGCAATGGATTATTATAATTAACATCTTGATTCCTTGTTTCATTGATAATATGATGACATATATGTCTCATCATACAGGTTGTTTTGTTTACAGCCTGTCTCAAGAAGAATATGGGTGGTGACGGCCAAAACTATGAAAAGATGCTATTGTGGGAAACACCTGCTGTGACTAATTTAATCAAAGGTGAAGGAGATGTCAGCTGAGCTCAACGGGCTCCACAGAGCTTCTCTTCATCTCATGTCTTGAGTGTTTACTCTCCCGCTGGTAGACCGGGTCTTGTTTTCCCAGTGTTTGCTGGAACATTGCTGCATTTCTTGACGCATTAAATCCACCTTTAGATCCGTGAAATATTGTGAAGCCATCGGCAGATATATGTACAGGAAAGCAAACAAAATGGGGACCCACTCATAAAAAGACTGCCCCATAGCGCTACTAGTGGTTAAAAACTCCACAGGGTGCCCTCAAGTAAATGATCTGAATACGTCTTCCATCGCTGCTGGAAATAAACTTGTCAAAACTGCTGATCTGAGACGGCGGAGAAGATGTTTGAATGTACAGGTTGCTCTTGTTTCTCCATGATGGCATCATGCTGCACTGTGATGTTTACTTTTTTACTTAACTGGTGCTGAACGTCGCCCAAATGTGGCGTTATATGCTTTCTTTCTTTCTTTTAAGATTCTTATCTGTTTCACCAAGAAGTTCATGTCATACTCCTTTGAGTGAGTCACGTGATCTCTTGATCAATAAGTGCAGAGGATGTTTTTCTGTTATTTTTTTTTGTCTTCATGAGGTTGAAGGAAGCTGTACAGTTGATGCACTTTCTTCTTCGTTTCCCCTTTGAGGGCAGCAGCTTCCTTCTGTAATCTGCAGAAACACCCTCTGTGCTGGTCAGCTGGACTGTTTTCTTTTACTTTGAAACTCAACAGCATTTGCTCCCACTGGTAAGGTCACTTTTAATTCATGAAATATCGCCTGCTTGTCCCTTACCAAGGAGAAGTTTATCCAAGTGAGCTATTAGTATACTTCTTTTACACTTAAAAAAAGAGAGTATACTTTTACTTTTTATATACTTATCAGAGATATAGTTAACAAAAGTATACTTAAGTATACTTGGCTTATACTGACAAGTATACAAAAAAGTCTAAGTATACTTGGCTTATACTTGTACTTAATCTTTTGATAGAGACATACGGAAAGGTCAATTTGGCTTGTAGTCTGTACTTTTTGATAGAGTAGCCTATTAAAGTGTGTGAGAGTTTGTTAACAGATGTTTCGATATGAATTTACTTCAATTAATCAAGAATTTTCTATGTTTTTGGATTCTCCGTTCACAGAGGAGGCATACGATAAAAACATTTTATTTATTTTTTTTCATCATCACAAATCATCAAGTCAAATCGTAAAAGGAGCAAGTCTCTTTATGTAATACATAAATCATTGAAGTACTATAAGTGAAAGTATATAAAGTATTCTTTCATAAACTCAAAAGTGGGCTACAAGTATATACAAGTATACCTGCAGTATAAAAACTGCATTTTGCCATGATGGCACACACAGACTCACAAGGTGAAAACAATACCAGCATCGCTGTCGCTGCTGGTAAATTAAAGCTGCGTCTATTAGACACACGGAAGAAACTGATATTCATCTTTTTAGTAAGACAGCTTATTAGCTAATTATATACATGTCGTGTTACATAGATAAATTATATAAAACTGTTATGGAGGTCATTTTGATTGCCAAAATAGGCAGGTCAACAATTAAAGATTCCCCAGCTGTAACAAAGGGAACAATAAATTATAGGAGATGACAAGATGGCGTGAACAGATCTCTCCCACACACCCATATTTTATTTTAAGCCAACACGCATACTGACACACGCAAATACAAATACAGACAGCTTGGCACATACTCAGACACTGAAGCACAATGACTCAGCTGGTATCTCTGACTCGTCACGCACAAACACAATATATTCACAAACTCATGTTCATTCATACCGTCTAATAATAATGTCTGTTTTCATAGCATGCAGATTAAAGCCTGTGATCAGAAAAGTTTCTTACATATCATGTTTCATTGAGACTTCTTGTGTTTTTAGCATGAAAGTAAAAGAATAAGTAACCCGAACCCACGCCGTATTCAAGAACTTTTAAAGTCATCTTTGGTTGAACACGAACCTGCGTGTAGAGTTCTCGTTGCCGTGCTGCACGATGAGAGAAAACAGGAAGGAAACACAGAGAGTTTTCTTTGTAATGAAGAAGTTGAATATTTTACCACATCAAATATATTCTGTATGGACAAGCTGACCAGCATTCTCCTGATATAGCTGGTGTTCAAATAAATTCACTTAAGATTAAATAAGACTGTGTAGATTATAACAAATGAAACTCAGGACAAACTTGGACAAACAAGTTTCGTGGGTGTGAGATGTGAAGTTGAATGTGAGGTGTTGTTTCAGCTGTGACATTAATTGGAAAAATTCCTGCTCAGTTGTTGACTTATCGTAATAACAGACAATAATTACTGCGTTTGAGTGAACTTCAAAGACCGGCTCACAGGTTGGGTCAGCTGCTTTGCATATTAAAGGTGTACATAACACTGTAATTAACTTGCATATTTGTTCACCCTGGAACTCTAATCTGAATCCCTTCAAATCTCTCCTACCAGAACAAGATTGTGTCATGCAAATGAATAACTTGTGTGCACAAATTGGTAGCTTCTTCACTCAAAACATTAGAAAAAACAATGAATACAAGTTGACTTAGCATGTAATAAGTAAAAAAAAAACTGCCAACAGAACAAGTGAAAATTATCTTGGTAAGATATCTTGAAATAAGATGTAATATTTAAGCCTTTCAAGATAAAAAGAGATGTTGAAATTTACTGTGAAAACTCATATTGAGCTATATTACACTAGTATTAGGAAGTGTTGTGTGTCATAATAAGCCTCTGATGCAAGATTCATTGTCTAAAAACAAGTCCCTGTATCTCACTGACATGTTACCGGTTTGGTGATTGTGTCTTATATTAAGTGTTGACTAATAATCAGACAAATATACTTGGAAAGTTTTTTGCGTTTTTGCAATGAACCACTTAATTTGTTGCTTCAAATTAGTAACTTTAGCTTACATATTTTAACAAAATGAAAGTATAAATGTGCTGCTTGGGTTTGAAACAGGTTTATTTGGCCTTTGGACAAGGATAAAGTATGTGGATATACTTTGGGTTTTTGGTTGTTAAACACAATGCTATCTTTGGCATCGGCATCTTTTCAGGCTCTGCATAAATAAATAAAACTTTTTACAAACTGTATTTTGATAAAGCCTTTAACCCCCATATCTCAGGTCATCTTGTTGCGTTTTCTTCCTCGTTGTCTGTTAGAAACAGGAGTTATATGATGGGTAACATTTTGATTTTGTTGTTTTCTCTGTTTTCCAGCCACACAATGTCTCTCAATGCCTCCCTTCCCATCCTCAAGTCTTCCAAGAACGACCAGGCGACAACAGTGGACGTTGACGCCATCATGGACAACGTCTCCATCGTCCTCTACAGTCTGACCGTGGTGCTCGGCATCACAGGGAACTCCGTGGTGATCTGGGTGGCCGGATTCAAGCTCAAGGTGGATTTACCTTGAGTTACAGATATAGGAAAAATAAATGTTTTCCTGAAGCTCATTGTTCTTGTTGTGTTAATCTCCATAAACAGATATTAACAACGTTTATAAAAGACCACTGAGCACTACTTTTGTTTATTCTGCTCCGTAATTATCTCTCTGATTAGCCAAAGTCATCTGTTAATAAGCCTGCCGATGGGTAAACTGATGTGTGATACACGAAGAAGGAAGTTTGCTGGTTTGTAAATAGCTCAGTTTCAAAGTAAAGAACAACAAAACTGTGATTTTTAAAATTAGGAGTGTGATATTCAAAATGTAAAACATCCTGAGCTCATTTCTTCTCATTCTGCATTCTGAAAACCAACTCAATACTTAGTGTAGTATATTACTAAATACTATTATATTCAGAGCATTCAGTATATTAATGAGAGACCCACCCATGTTTGGGGTACAGGGGGTCTTAAAGGGGGAGATAGCAGGTCAACAGTAGATGTCGCATAGAAGTGGTGTACATCATCTGAAAGCTGGGAACCTGAGCAGTAATTTGAGATGCAGCTCAGCACTGTGTGTTAAGTTGTTCTAGTCATAGATTTTCAGAATGCAGAATGAGAAGAAATGAGCTCAGGATGTTTTACATTTTGAATATCACACTCCTAATTTTAAAAATCACAGTTTTTTTCTTATTCTCAACTTTGAAACTGAGCTATTTACAAATCAGCAAACTTCCTTCTTCATGTATCACACATCTGTATACCCATCGGTAGGCTTATTAAAAGATGACTTGGCTAATCAGAGAGATAATTACTGAGCAGAATAAACTCAATTGAGAATGCAGTTAAGTTTTATGGGAACGTAATTTTGTAGGAGACAGGGCTGTTTTTTTGTCGGGAAGTGCTGCACACAGAGGATTTTTTTGGGCTACAGTATTGGGCTATACTGTATGTATGAATGAGAGTAAAATACTAAACATCCCCCTGCAATTCTCTTTTTCTGTCCTTCCTCCTCAGCCGAAGGTCACCAACGTGTGGCTGGTGAATCTGGCGATCGCGGACCTGATCTTCTGCTTCACGCGAGTCTTCTCCCTCGTTAAGAAGCTCTTCTTCGACCACTGGCCCTTCGGCATGTTCGTCTGCAAGTTCAACGGCTTCTTCAAATACGCCAACATGTTCTGCTCGGTCTTCCTGCTGGCTGTGATCAGCATGGACCGAGCGCTCTGCATCTGGCAGCCCGTCTTCACCAAGCGACGCCGCACCCTGTGGGCCGCGAGGGTGGTGGCCGCCTGCGTCTGGGGCGTTGCGATTATCTTCAGCACGCCGTACTTCGTCTACCGCCAAGTCTACCAGAAGAACAACCTGAGCAAGTGCTCTCTGGAGGTGAAGGAGACCACCAGTAGCACCAAACTGGCTCTCTACTCCATTCGCTTCCTGTGTGGCTTCATGCTGCCTTTCATGGTTATCCTCATCTGTTACATCCTGGCTGGAATTGGCATCCGACGCACCCGCCTGTCAGGGAAGTCCCGCCCCCTGCGCATATTAGCATCATTAGTCGTCGCCTTCTTCCTGTGCTGGGCGCCGTACCACTGCCTCCTGCTGGTGAAGATGGTGGACAGTAAGAACGCCGTGGTGAAGATCTGGCACCCTTTGGCGAAGTCCGTCGCCTTCTTTAACAGCTGCGTGAACCCGCTGTTGTACTTCTGCATGGGGCTGGACGTGAGGGGGCGGTTCAGGCAGAGTCTGTCGAGGGTGTACAAGAGAGCTCTGGCGGACGACGTGGACGGACAGTCGACCCAGTCCAACGATCGCTCTCTGGATGACAGCGGAGGGTCCAAACACAGTACTCTTGTGGTGGCAGGAAGGAGTCAGACAACCGTGGTTGTAGCGAAAGTTTGAGTCTCTCCGACCCGCTCTCATTCCCAACTCGTCACTCGTCACGCACTTGGTACCGCGTGGCGTCACTTGTGTTAAGGCAACAAAAGTACTTGGTTAGGTTTAGTTAAAGATTAATATAAGGATTTATTACACGGCTGTGTTGAATACTCGATTCTGATTGGTCAATCACGGCGTTCTGCGGTCTGTTATTTCTGTATTACAGACCGGTGCTATGTAGAAGAGACCGTTGCTATGGGCGCAGCTCTGATGTCGGACTCTGGCGGACCGTTTTTGCATCAAAAAATTGATTTATTCAGTAAATAGCCATGTAATAAGCGGGATAATGTACAGCTAGCCGGTCATTGTTGTGAAAGAATCCCCGACAGGGCGATGAGAGACCAGCATCGCCCTGTCGGGGATTCTTTCACATCACCGGCTCGCTGTACATTATCCCTTACTTATCACGCTGGCTAGTTACGTATGTTACGTAACCTGGCGGGATGTAAGTTAAGTACTTTATGTAACGTACGTACATTACTTAAAATAAGTCAACAGTGATGTCTCCGGGAGAAAGTCGTGTTTGTTTGACCCATCCATCCACCCCAACCTTGACGCTCTCTATACTATATCACCTGACATCCAGAGCAGTTGCTCTGAGTGTGTAATACAGACGCTAAAGGATGCCTTTTGCGTTGCTGAGGGGCACTGACCAAGCGTCGATGTTTGACGAGTTGGGGAGTGAGAATGTGTTGTTCTGTCTCAGACATTTGTACATAATTAGGCAAAGACATGCAAAACCACAATGGTCCTCTAAATACTGCAACTGTCATTCTTCCTGTTTAGACCACCGTGAGTATTATTTCCTTCTCAAACTGCAGTAAATTCTTTCGGGTGTATTTGAAAACATCGCACTTATCCAGCAGTGGCTTTTGGAAATGTGTCCGAACTGCTGACCTTACGGTGGAGAGACTGACTGGATAGACGTTGATATACTGAGGTCAGATTCACATTTTCCTGTAACGTTGTGTTTTGATGCATGTGATTAAAGACGCGGATGGAAAGTGGAACTGTAGTGAGTCTGGAGGAAAGAAGACAGAGGGAAGTGAGACTATTAAAAGGAAAGCCAGTAATAGCTTGACGCCGTCTTGTGTGTTCAGGGATCACACTGAAAGTTAGGTGAACTGAAACTGTCCTGTAAATCCATTTCAAAGAATCTGTCTGGTTTTCTGCCATCAAAATGGTTTCATGAGTGTAAATGTAAGCTCAGTACAGAAGTGGGCAGAGCTTTTATGGCTTTTATGGGACACATATCAAGACTAGATGTTGGTCGATCAGCACAAGAACATCAGATCTTAGCAACCGGCTCATAAAACACAGCTGTATTTACTCTGTAGATTACTTACACATCACTAAGCTACACGTCTGTGCAATCAGACTGTTTATCTTGAACTCAATAGAGAGTCCCTCCCCTTCGGTTGTCCCCCATGGGACCTTAATTTGGAAAAAAATATGTACGGAGAGACATTTTTTGATCACGTTGGAATTATGGTACGAATCACACATATGTTAGTTAATTTAAAACTAACTTTGTTCCACGCACAGATGTAACATCATCTTACCTGATGTGATTTATCCAGCGTCTCCTGGTCTGTGTCCGAAATCACTCACTATATAGTGGACTGTAGTGAGCTCGCCATTTTGTAGTGCTGTCCGAGCGCTATACTATATACCATCATGCATTGTGCTGAAAGAAAAAATGGCAGACGGACGAGAGGAAAGAGAGCAGCACGATTGAGACAAATCCAAACAAATAATGTGTTTAATGTGAGCGGAGCAGCATCACAACACAAACGGCCAAAAACTATATACTTTGTATTTTTATTTATTTGGGAAAATATGCTTATTGCCCCCCCACGTTGACAACGACAGCTCATCACCGCTTTACTCCTTCCGTTTTTATCTTTCACAATAAAAGCTCTAGACATATACGCTGCATCACTGCTTACCAGAAATCACTCAGAGCATTTCGCTAAGAGGCAACTCAATAAAAAATGACCCGAGTAGTGTCCAAAAGTGTTTTTTTTTTCATTTTGCTGATGAGCTCACTATACAGTCCTCTATAGTCCTCTACTTAGAACTCCCTGGATATTGAGTAGGGAGTAGTGAATGTTTTCTTAGGTGTGCTTATCAGCCGTGAAGAGAAAGAAGGATCAGACCTGTTGCTGGTGTGAGATCATCCCAGGAGGAAACACACAGGCATCGTAGCTTCAGAGAGAGAGACGTCACTTACACAACTTTTGGATGTGTCGTCTTTCTAATTACGTATCTTCACGGTCTGATACTTCAACAGTTTTACAACAAACTGAGACTTTCTTGACTTGCAAAATTATCTTTCAAATTGCCAAACATCATATGGGATAATGGGATCAAAACATTTGTCTCTCCGTTGACTAACGTTCATATTTTTACTAAATAAGGTCCCGTGGTGGTCCACCGGAAGGGGCGGGACTTCACCTCTCTATGCTCTTTAGGTTTTACGGTATTTCTGTTCTGCTGTGTTCTGTAGCAGCAGTTTAATGTTGAATATTATGAAGTTCTCAGTGTTACACTTTGATTTAAATTTCACTGCAATGAGGGACAATAAATACATTTCATGTTTTTTTATCAAGTTTGTCAGTTTGCTGACCTTCTCTCCGAAACAGCGACTTGGCCCACCAACATCCTGGTTCCTCCTCTGAAAAGCTGAACGAGGCCTTATAAACAGAGGATGTGACATTCTTCCTTGTATTGTGAAAGCTCAACAACGCAGCATCGCTTTTTATTCATTTTTATTTTCTAGTAAGAGCTAAAATAATAAGCACGGACATTCACTGCTGCAGACACACTGATAGTTTACATATCAGGAACATTTTTAAATCACATAAAAGACACTGGACTGACAATCATGTATGGTACTCTCCTCATTAGATTCACATCATGCACACACTGCCAACCGGTAAGGAATAAGATATCATTGAATAGGCAAACTTCCAGATAATTCCAGTTAATTGCTAGCATTACCAATAGAGACGTTTAGTCAGCAGAACATATAAAAAGTGAAAGTTATATTGTCTACATGCAAGAATTCAATTCAACATAATAAATTAATAATTAATTAATATTTTTTGGGGTAGCTTTTGGGACTTTTTTACTTTTCTGATAATTACACCAAAATACATTATATTTAAAATATATCTATTAATTTATTAATTTATTAATTTATTAATCTATTTATTTATTTATCTATTAGCAAATGGAAACACATATTAAATATTAAAAACATTATTCATTCTATCTCCATTGTTGAACATTAACTTTTTTATTTAGATTATATATTATTTTTAATTTTTTTTTAGAGTAATGTAATTACAGCTTAATGTTTATGTTGAGCTTTAAAAATAAACCATTAAAGGGATTTTTTAAATATTCAAGACAATATTAGACCAGAGATGTTCATCATAAAGTGCTTTATTGAGAAACAGGGACAGTCCTGTAAATATCACTTAATTAAAGCAGAGTTAAAACATTAGTTTGCTGTTCATATCACTGACCAGCACAATTTTCCTTCTTTACACATTTATATACAGTATTTTTTTTTAAAGGCACCCGTATAATAAACTCACAATAACAGTAAATCAAAATCAGGATTAAAGTGATTGAAGTGAAAATAGGCACAAAGTCAAGTTAATATTAAAAATGTCTTCAGTTTCGTTCTCTTCTCCTCGTTCATGTTGACCTTCATATCATGTAGTTTAATCTTCATATTGTGTTGAATTGCAGTAAAAGACATTAAAAGTAAAACACAAGTTCAGATCCTTCAAGTGATAGTGATACACTGTGTGTTACCAGTACGGCTCGTTGTTTTTTAAGGTTCAGTGTTTGACTCGTTTTCCTCGTTGTGCACATTTTACAGTTTCAGTGGAATCTGTGTCATCAGTTTTAAGAGCACTTTGTGTCGCCTAAAAGGTTTTATGAATATCATAAACTTGGCTAAAAGGATGTCAATAAGACACATACATTACATACATTATATACATTACATACAGTACATACAGTTCATACAGTACATGGTCGTTTCAAAGTGCTAAAAACAGGTTTCGGTTTGCGGTTCGTCGTTGTTTACACCATAGTCCCGTCGTCGAAGCTGCTGTTGCTGACACTTGGAAACATAAAGTCATCGCTGTCGTCATCATCATCTTCATCCATGTCCTCGCTTTCATCCATGTCGTCGTCTTTGTCATACGTGATCTGCAGGGAATTCAGATAATAAGTTAACACCGACGCTACCACACCTACTACCAACTGCCACGCCTAGAATTTTTTTCCAGTGGAAGCGTGGTGTCGGTTTTCTGAAGGGTGGGGTACGACGCTGTTACATTCAAGTTTGTGTTTGTTACTTTTCTGTGGCTGACACACTAATTGGCCCAACACACGCTTGAAAAACAAAGTGACATGACAAGTGTGTCACTGAGGAGATGTGTAGAGGGGGAGGTTGCACATTTTGTTCAGAACACTGAAACTCTACCTGAGAGCTGGTATGTATAATCTGATTTATAGATATATTATTAGCAGTAGTTAGGGTTTTAAATGAACTTCAAGTACCCTCGTTGCTGCTGTTCCATCTACTGTTGAGAATGTGTCATTACTTTATTTATTTAAAATAAAGGAAGGCTGCCGTAAGTTGAGCAGCCCGGTCTCAACACGTGGCGTATGAATGACACGATAATTTGTAAGTCATTTAGGGCGCAATACCAACGCCTTTGTTGCGCTTGGCATGTAATGAGTACATCATGTCTGTACTGAGTACAATGGAAATACATCTGTGTAAATATGCGACGCTCAGAGATAGTGACGTAGAATAGAAAGGGAGAAAGACTGCTTATGGTGGGTGGGTCCAACAAACACAGGACTTTCAACCAGGAGCCCGGTGTTCATGTCCCAAAGTGTTAGTTACGTTAGTGACGTTTGTTACGTGTTTTCCCTACTTATGTTATCTTGTTTACGTACGTATTTTACTCAGTTATTTTAAGCCCAGCCATGATGTTTTTCCCAAACCTAACCTAACTATTTTTGTTGCATAAACATAACCGTTTCACAACTTTAAGCCCGGTGTTTCCACTGCATGGTACGGCTCTGCTCGACTCGACTCACTTTTGGTACGGCCCTTTTCTCTATGCCGTGTTTCCACTGCAGATAGTGCCCCCTCAGAGTAGGCAGGATGCTCAGCTGATCGCCATAGCGACGGTGCGTGAAAATGCCGCGTCACCATCTTCAACGCAACACTTGGCAACCAAACAGAGGATCTGCACCTCATCAATTGTAAGGCGTAGTGTACGTAATGTGTAGCGTTGTAGTTTTGCAAGCTGCCATTTTTTTAAAATCTGGGTCGAGTGAATTAAAAATTGCGGTCGCTACTGACAGTAGCTTGACTATTTAAAAACGGCGAGTTTGTGCGGTCGTGCTAGTGACGATTCTCCCTGACCAATCAGTGGTCTGCAGTGTTTTAGCTCCACCTTCTAGTATCTGCTCAGCTCGCTTGGATCCACTACCGAGGCGGTACCAAAAATGGAGCGGTTCTATTGGTACCATCACCAACTTTTGCAAATGGAAACACGAAAATAACCGTTCTACTGTGGAAACGTGCCATAAATGACATGCGGAAAGCCTAAAATGCATTATCATGACACGCGGAAATGTCGTGCTATTTATGCGCCTTCCCAATATATCAGGCTGATCTTGAGTGGGATACTCTCGTTGGCGGCCATCCTTCATAAAAGAAAGAGTAGTACCAGCACTAGTAATGATAGCAGTAGAAGCGTTAGTAACTGTGGTAGTAGTAGAAATAACAATATAGGAGTCGTATGTACCTGTTTGATTGGCTGTTTTTGTTGTTCTTGTTCTTTTTGTTTTACAGACGCGTGCTCCGTATCCAGGAAGGCCACATAATGGATCAGAGTGTATATTCTGAAAAGAAAACAACAGAACAAGAAAGTTAGAAAGGAATAACTGATCTATCTACATCATGACCGTCAAACACAAAAGTTCCTCCTTTGGTGCGAGCTGAACAGCGTGGTGATTGGTTACCTGTGGTACAGCATGGCGATGAACTGGAGTAAAACCAGGAGAGCGAAGGAGAGGATGAACATGAAGCCCACGGGGTCGATGAAGATGTACTCTCCGGTGTACTCCAGGTTGGTGTCGAGTTTTGGCACCTGGATGAAGACGGACGAAGACGCGAGCTGGAGAGTGAAGGTCGCCAAGAGCCAGAAGGCGTTGCAAATGAAGTAGATGAAGGCCATCTGTAAAAAAAAAAAAAACAGGATTAATTTGATAACTATTTTATATTGTAACATGAAAACACATCAAGAACAAACACCATCATCATAGCGTTACCTTGTTTCTCAACTCCTTGAGATTATCAGCCATTTTTTCCTGTTTCTTTTTGTCCTCGGGAAGAGGCTCCAGGTATTTGACCATCAGGTCTCTGAAGAACTGCTCCTCATCCTGCAGAGACATTTCAATAAAGTGTTATACTTCATCCGTTTATCATGCTGCTTAAAAGTCGGAGTAGGGTTGGAAAAAAATATTGTATTGTATACCCATTTTACGGAAGCCCTAAATGGACATGATTCAAACATTTTTTTAATGCCATTATCTTGAGATCACAAATTAATTATGTCGAGATAACAAAGCTCGTTTTCTCAAGATAAAAGCATTAAAACATATTTGAATCATGTCCATTTAGGGCTTCTGTAATATTTAAAGGTGTATCCACCATTATGAAAACAAATCAAATAAGGACAATAACTGCACAAATGTTAACAAAACTTTACACTTTTGGGGATATTATATTTTCATTTGACATACTCATTATATAAGATTATATAGCATTTGGCCTGTTCCCAGCGCTGGATTATACATCACTAGATTAAATACAATAAATATGGCCTGAAATTTAAAGGTGTCTTACTTTTGCAGAAGTGCAATATGGCTGAAGTCTATGTCACATTTTTATCACACTCAAAGGGACAGACAGACGTGATCACACATAATCTTTAGCAGTGGTAATAAAGGGACACAGGACAAGTAGAGAATTACACTGAGTGATGAAACAAGAATTTCGCACCTCGTCGAGCGCATCCTCCTCCAGACGCATGTCGTCAGACAAACTCTGCAGTTGCGAGACCCAACCTGCAGAAAAGAGCAAACAGGAAAATATTACACAACATGAACTAGTGTGAGTCATCAATTTTTGCAACTGATGTTCAGCTTATTTTTGCTTATTTCCTCATATTAGGACTTACTCTGGTTCGGGCATGTGAAAGCGGGCTCCCCTGACCTGAAACAAAATAAGAAATAACAGTTGGAAACAAACTAGTAACAAATAACTGATAATATATTATTATAACATTATATTTGATGTTACTGTTAATTCTTAAATAAATACTTTGCACTGCAAATTATCTAATTAACTAATTAATTAAATTATTGATAATTTCTTCTTCTTTTTTTACCATTTTCTTTTCTTTAATTTTAATTTCCCTCTTTTACGTTGCTTTTGTTATTTTTGTTTGCTTTGATTGAATCATTTTTATATTGGACTCTTTGGCTTCCTTCCTCCCCTGCACATATTCATTGATGCTCTGTTACAGTACGTCTTTTACAATACAATATGTTTTAATTGCCCAAACAAATAACCCTCCATTCAACCCTCAAATCAATGTTCCACCGTTAGATCTTACCTCTGCTCCTCAGGAATCCTCACATCCTCCACTATGGTGTTTTGGGGTTGAGGTTCAGACTCTGAGATCTCTTCGGTCTGGCTTTCCTGGTTGGGGATGAGCTCTTCTGCAGTGCCTCTCCGACAGAGTTTTCTACAGCATTCGACCCGTGAAAAGAACCATGCGAAGGGGCTTTTGGCTGCAAGAGTAATAATCAGTTTCAGCTCAAACTCAAACGTACAATGGAGCAGCATTTTGTAAGTGATAAATAGTATAAGTATAAATGAGGAAATAACAAAGGGTCCCATGTTTGCGTCGAATGGCCTTAGTGAAGACCTTTAGGACCGACACTGCGACCATGTGATTTAAACTCTTAATCAATCCCCAAAAACTTAAGGTATTTATAAGATCCGTAGAGTCTATTTTCATGTTTTTGCTAAAATCGGGGTGAGCAAATTTGATGACATGATTAATTATAATACAGATGTATGGAAGTTTGCCCAAAAATAAAAAAAAAGTTGCTGGATTCCTCAATAATCTGTCCAGTATGGCTCAACAGACCTGATCTCATGGGAAGACGTATAAATAACACAACATTACAAGGATGCAAGAATGCATTTTAGCCTTTTTCCATGTCCAATTTTACGACACGCAACAAAACTGCAGTTAGGTTTAGGGAAAATATCATGGTTGGGCTTAAAATATGTATGCAAACTCAGTAAAATAAGTACCTAAACAGTGTAAAATAAGTACAGAAAACACGTCCCAAACACTTTGGGATACGAACAACCAGTCTCCTGCTTGAAAGTCCTGTGTTTGCTGGACCCATCCACCCCCCTTCCCACCCACCATAAGCTGTCTCTCTCACTTTTTATTCTACGTTACTCTGAGCGTAGCATTATTTACGTGGATGCGTTTGCATTGTAGTCAATACAGACTACATGGCATACAAATGACACGCCAAAAGCTTGTGGTTCTTATGGTGCCATGCCATTGTTCCGACGGCCCATTATTCCGAAATAATAGTAAAATGTCCTTCCTGGTAGCGATATTATTTTTCCTACCATGGCGAAGGCATGACCCGCTCTACTTCGCTCTACTACCCTAAACCTAACCAATTTCACTGCTCATGCCTAAACCTAACCAACCAATCCAACCAACGAAGGCTTTCAAGGCAACGAGACGGGTCATTCTGCATAAAATGTGCTACTGTTTGTTGCAAGGACAGTTTGTATTTTCTTAGCAATGGTCTTTCGGAACAATGGGCAGTCCCCGTTCTTATTGCATCAGAAATTACTGGCGAATTACCGTGTCATTAATATGCCATTTAGTGCGAACAGGCTGGACTCAATGTGTAAAATGTGTAAATAACTGGCTTTACAATTTGGGGGGTTTATCGCTCTTAAAATGCATGCATGCACAATATTCTAGTAATTTTTCAAGTTTCAACCAGTGGGCTATCTCCGGGTCTGAAAAGTGAAGCCAAAGCAGAAGTGCCTTAAACTTGCATTCTTTCTAACAGCCAGCAGGGGGCGACTCCTCTGGTTGCAAAAAGAAGTCTGATTGTATAGAAGTCTATGAGTAAATGAGCCTACTTCTCACTTTATTAATTACCTCAGTAAACATTGTAAACATGAGTTTAAGGTCTCAATCGCTAGTTTCTAGTCTTTTTCAATACAGCATGATGTTCATTTAGCAAATTATGGTCCCATTTAGAGTCAGATAGACCAAAAAAGCAGGCGGATGCTTTAGGGCGGGGCTACCTTGTGATTGACAGGTCGCCACCACGGCGTTGTCCAGTCTGGGTGTTGTCCGTGTTTTCGTCTTACAACTTTAACCCTTTCACAGTGTGTTTTCAGTTCATGAAAGTTAATTATAATCTTTTTGGTCTCCTGAAAATGTCTTAATCAGTGTTCAGTTGTACTTAAAAAACAACATGGCGATGACCAAATACCAAGATGGCGACGGCCATGTGCCCACTTCTTATATACAGTCTATGGTTTCAACTACTATCTACCTTTCTTTGCTTTGGTTTGTGGACCGGCGGCTGCCTGTGTGGCAGCCCCGGCAGCAGGCGCCGTCTCCCTAGTGCCCCAGGACACGTTGTTCATGTTGACCATGGAGTAAATAGTCAGCAGCATGTAGGCGCTGGGGATGGAGATGATGTAAATAAAGCCGAAGCACACCATGCCAATCTCTTGAGGATGCATAATTGCAGTCACGATGTAAAAGACGGCAAGGGCGATGATGAAGATGCTGCTGGGAGTCAGGATTGTTTGTTCCTTCACCATGTTGCCTGATGGAGGAGAAACAGATGGAAGATGAGAAGCCAGAATCCTTTCAATATGAACAGGCTTGGTTGATTGTCATGTTTACGTACCTGTTATGACAATCGCCGTTATCATCATGTGGAAGGCGTACAGGACGCTCAAGACTGATGCAATGAGAATCTGAGTGTCTGACTTGATCTTAAAGCTGACGCCGAGGAAGATGGCAGGAGGTATCACAGCCAGGAAAAGAGCGGCGCTCGGGTGTATATTAAGCAGCAGAGTCAAACTACCTGAATCATTGACAGGAAGCAAACAAAAGAACTGGTTTTACAACCACATAGTAAGTAAGAAAACATGACCTAATTACTAAACCGCATGCTCATTCATTGGCCTTAAATCAGCGATAAAAGCGATATTGTGGTCTTGCTAAGCTTTTTTATTTTGCAGAAAAATAACATAAACTCATCCCAAAAACAAGCCTGACCTGTAATCATAAGGACGACGGTGGAAGGTGCCAGGATGGACGCGGCCAAGTTTAAGAGCTGGTAGAGCATGTAGGGTCTGGACATGGACGGGTTCCTCTTAGAAATCAGGCTGGCTGAGCCCAGCAAGTCCACAATGTTGGCCATGGTGGACGGTCCCCATCGTCGACGCTGAAAAAGGCGAGTTAGCATAAATTATACTGTAAAATGATAGACATGATGGCCACATTGTCAGATTATTTATTGCGTTTCTGCAGCTTAGCTGTAGTTTCAGGTGAAGATCCAACGTGTTTATGGTTGAGCAAATTAAGTTTCTGAACTAACCTTGCTCTTTCTCTTCCATAAAACATATCTAAGTTGGCTATATATCTTGATATTACTGCCGTTTTCACATGAACTGATAGCAAACACGTGACAGAATCCACTCAATGCCACGTAGATGTGAAATGGACGCACATTTAAAAAGCATTGTTTTGTTGGAGGAGACAAAGACGTGACAGAATCCACTTAATGCCACGTAGATGTGAAATGGACGCACATTTAAAAAGCATTGTTATGTTGGAGGAGACAAAGAAGAACATATTTTTAAAGTCATTATAGTCTTATAATCATTTTAAGATTGACCTACATCTTTCAAGACAATTATCAAGACAATATTAAGAATTTCTTGCTAAGATAATTGACCTCTTTCATAATGTAATAACTGGTAATTATTTCCTGAGTGATTATTATTAGGATTCTCAGGAACCGGAACTCGGCAATTGAATGCGGTCCGAAGAGTATTGCACGAATGATTGCATAAGACTTTTACATGTCTGCAACACGTGCTGATCATCGCTCCCATGAGGATCCGATCCAAAGAGTGTTGCACGATTGATTATAAAACATCTTTCACATGTAGGCAACATGTGCTGATCAGAGGATCTGGTCCAAAGCTTGCCCTCACGTTCCCATACAATGAAACTGCATTGTGAATTACATTTCGAGGGAAACGTATTTTGTCATGGATTTGACGTATCACAAATACGTTCGTAATGATAGTACCATAGGCTGTATATAACAAGTAGACGTAGTCACCATGGCGTCACCCATCGGTTTGTGGACTGCCATTTGAGTTCGGCAGTGTTTAAAACTGTTAAAACTGTGACTGTAATCCTGGAGAAAATACATTTCCCTCGAAACATAATTGAGAATGCAGTTTAGTTGTATGGGAATGTAATTTGGTAGGAGACAGGCTGTTACAAAGAGTGTTCAATGAATTAACGATGACATCTTTCACATGTAGGCAACACGTGCTGAACAGTGAGTTCTCCTGAGGAGCTATACATTTACAGTAGCACGCCCTGAGTTAACTGAGAATGCAGTTTAGTTTGATGGGAATGTAATTTGGTAGGAGACAGGTTTGTTCCAAAGAGTGTTCCATGAATTAACAATGACATCTTTGACATGTAGGCAACAACGTGCTGAACAGTGAGTTCTCCTGAGGAACTATACATTTACAGTGGCACGCCCTGAGTTAGCACCACACCGTGACAACACATCTCAATTATAGGCTAAACGTGGTTTTGAGTAGCTCCTGTAATCACCTGGTTGTAAAACTCTTTAAACTCCTCCGGGGCGTTGGTGTAGGCGTCAGAGGCCGCGTTGTACTCAACTCTCCATCCCTGCTTCAACAGCAGAGTACACAGCCAGCGGTCCTCACCTGCAGGGAACATTAGAGATTGTCAACGTCAAATCTACCTGAACAATATTAACTTTTATTTATGGTTTGCCTTGTATATCGATATTACTAGTTTTAATCAGGTAAACTCTGGTTTCGGTCAGTTCTATGATGAGCTACCTTGGTCATACTGGATGTAGTGTTGAGCCTTCGAGCTCTTGATGGTGTATCTTTTCATCACGTTGTCGTCCATCAACGCCGCTCCTCTGAACAGACTGAAGCAGCCCGGGCTGCACAGCACGCAGCCGAACACATGCTCTGCTGTCTTGTGAAGCCAGTGGCCCACTGCGTATTCAAACTTCTGGTACCACACTATGGGACCTGCCAGGAAATACACAACTGTTACTACATCATTCCCGTGTGAAACATAGTCATTTCTTACGTTTTCGTTTTAAGTCATTTTAAGCCAAACCATGATGTTTTTTTTTTACTAAACTTAACCCAGTAGTCTTGTTGCATTTTTATTGGGTTTTGTTTAAATTTACAACATTGACCACATGTTTAAAACTATTTGAAACTGCGACCGTAATCCGGGAAAAATATGTTTCCCTAAAAAACGTATTTTGGTTATGGAGTAGAGTTGTATGGGTATTTTGTGGGAGACATGGTTGCCATAGTAGCTGCTTCTGAATTTCAATGTCAAAAATCTTTTTTCTGAAATCAATTTTTGAATATATTTTTGCTCCTCTGTTGCCAAGTTTTCTACATGTTTGCTGATTGGTCTCGTACACGTCTGCCTTGGCTTTATTAATGATCAGCAATTAGTCCTGTCCCTGTCCATTTATTGTATTTGACCAACCTGATCCGGTGGGGTGAACTCTGCCACACGCTGCCCCGACCTGCGGATACAGTTTCAGACGATCGATGAGCAGCATCACGGCAGCCGGCTGGAAGTCTGTGTCCCCATCTAAAGCCAGGATGTAGGTGTTGTGCTTCTCTTTCTGGAGGAAAAGACACAATATGCTCTGTGTTACATTTAGCTAGAAATATTGGAATATGCGCTGCTTTATGTGTGCATATGTGTGCGCATGCATGCGTTTTCGCTCATCTCACCTCAAACTCTCTTTTCAGCTCAAACTCGTCTTCTCCTTTCCCCCACCTTTTGTAATACTTGGTCGCAACTTTCCAGCCCAGGAGATAGTACAAGTACATGACCTGTAAAATATCAAATACTATTCAGCAAACACACTCTGACAGAGACACATCTTTTAGCAACCCTGTCTGCTGAAACATTACATGATATACTACTAAATCTTAGTGGCAGTAAAGGAAAGGCAAACTGGTTTCAAACTCTTCTGGATCATTTTTTCCTCACCTGAGACCATCTCTTCTTGTGGCGGATGAGTGTCTTGTCCTTGAAGTGAACCACCAGACTGTTTCCATGAGGCATGATGACCACCAGACGCCCTCCGTACGGCGTCGTTATGATCTTCTGTTCAGGGATCTGCTGCTTCTTTGTGAAGAGGTCTTCATCAAAGTTTACGAAGATACTGATGACAGAGCATGAAAGATACTTAGGCTTAACTTGGCAGTCGAACTATGATGTCTCAGTCCTTTATTTTTCTATAAATCACGCTTGAGTTTCACAGTTCTTACCCGTAAACTTCTCTGACAATGTCCACAAGCAACTCTGCGTATTCGTTGACGTGGCGCCCCCGACTTCCGGGAACATCTCTGAAGGCGTCGTCGAAGTAGATATGGGCTTCCAAGTTCACATCACTTGTTTCCTTCTTTGGCCTGTACTGGTCCAGTCTGGGGAGTTACAAGAATCACATAAAGCTACTGTGATGATGTTGATGTTACATTGAGATTGAAAAATAATCAAAAGGGAATTCTACCACAATGAAATTTGAGGTTGTTCCACTGCATCAGAAACGTTTTGTTAAAATTCCTCAAGGTGTTTTCCATTAATTTTAAGGATTTCGAATCTAACAAACACAGGACTTTCAATCAGGAGACCGGTGTTTGAGTCCCAAACATGGCTATGAAGAAAACCGGATACAGCGTTGGAGGCGGGCTCCCATTTATTCCTATGAAAGTTGCTCAGAGGCGCATGAAGCCAAAATGGCTCGACTGTCGAGTTATAAAGTACCCGGATCTTCTGGCGATCTTGCGCATCCATGGGGCCGATAGAGTAGCGTTTCCTTTAACCCCGCCTCCCAACCACTCGGCCACTGGTCTCATTCACATGAACAGAGGAAGGGAAATAACTCTAGATTTGGCTTTCAGTACATTTTACAACTTTTAGGACTATTCAAGTGTTCATACTGGGAAGTTGATTTACGTAAAAAAAAAAATTACCCGCTGATTTACAGACGTCTCTTTCCCAATGTAAGTCTATGGGATAAAGTATATTTGGGCCCAATAGCATCACATCAGGGACATGGAAGTTTTAGTACCACCGTTTGGCCACTATGTAAAATTTGCTTCAAAGCCCGGCGCACTTCTTGGGTGCTTAGTCCGAAAGTGTTGTTGAGTAATTTTGAAGTTAGTGGCGTATGTGACGTGTTCTCTGAACTTATGTTAAATTGTTTACATACGTATTTTTTACTTAGTTTATTTACTTATTTTAAGCCCAACCATGATGTTTTTCTTAAACCGTTTTATTGCATTAAATTATACGCGAAAAGCCGCTTCACAACAAAACAAAAGCCTAAAATGCGTTATCATGACATGCAGAAATGTCATGCTATTTATACACCTTCCCATGACATGAGTTGGTTGTTCTCTCATAGACAACCTCTGTGAAACTTACCGGAATATTGAAATAATTGTCCTCATCATCTCGTCATAGGTTTCATGCCACATGGTCGCACAGAGGAACACTTTCACCGAGTCTAGTGGTCTGAATCTGGAAAAGATAAGATTTGCAATTTTGAGAAATGGGTTTTACATTGAAAAACTGACAATAATCCCAAACCTCTACACTACAGCATATAGCTGATCCTAAGCCTTACACTTATATAAACCTATTGTAATAAAGGGAATTAAATTTTGAGGGATTTTTTGGAGACAATGTCTGTGAACCTGTTTCTGTGTTTTACATAACTGTTGGATTTCTGCTGACTCATTCCAGTTGTAGATGTTGTTGTTGTTGATACCAAACAGGTTTTAATAACCAACGCCACTCTCTGTTTTTGTTGGCTGGAGGCCTTGCAATCTTGTGGTAATTATGGAGCGTCTTTCATTTTGACGCCTTTGTCTAAAGGCCAAGGCTATACTTATATGAAATAAGTGGTTGTCAATGAATGGTATGCAACATGTCAGGGTGACCACAGAGCTACCAAGAAGTTCATTTCTTTATGTGTTATAATGAGAGATTATATATAATAAAAAGTTCACTCACCTATAAAGTGAGCGAGACTGTATTTGTAAGCTTGGGATTGTTTTAATTTATGATTATGATCATCATTAGATGACATCCCCGGTCATATTGTGCCCCTATTTAAAAATATATGCAAAAAAATAAATAAATCAATTTGTTTGTATTTTTATATCAAAATTCAATCATCTTTTCTTCCCGTAAAACAAAATATGACTTAAGGTAGTACCAACCAGTTTCAACGAATAATATCATGACATCCACCCATCAGTCAATCTGAAACTTTTAGGGAGTTGTGTGTGCTGTAGCTCCATATCACGCCACATTCTAGGCCAGTCAGCCCACTTTTTAGCGGTCCAATCAAACGCGAAGGATTTGATTTAATAATCAAATATT
Organism: Sebastolobus alascanus; assembly: GCA_916701645.2. Taxonomy (NCBI): domain Eukaryota; kingdom Metazoa; phylum Chordata; class Actinopteri; order Perciformes; family Sebastidae; genus Sebastolobus; species Sebastolobus alascanus. The sequence goes on from CAKAOJ020000179.1 coordinate 1,392,477, forward strand.
CTGTTTCACTGTGAGATACGTCACAATACACGAGCTCAAGACGCTCTAACTTGTGTTTCACTGGGACTTTAATGGTATTTTTCCACACATTTGGAAGAATTTGTTTTATTCCAGTCATCTTTACCACAATTTAATCCTAGTTTTAAACTAGTCAGAACCAGAAACTTAAATTAATTAACTATTTTAAAAAGTCCAAACTCTAAACTAGCACACACAAACCTCACTTTGTAGGGTATTCCTGATCCTCCCAACACACACACACACACACACACACACAAACACAGCACCCACACTTACTGCCTCCTCTTTTTAGTCGTCTGGATGTCAAATCGCGTGTTTAGAAGCAGTGACTGCTCTAAAAATCCTCCCTCGTACAGCCTCCTGATGAACAGGTCCTGGGTCCTCTGGATGCGGAACAGACTGAGGAACCAGAGGTGGAGAGTGGCCAACAGAAGACCGAGCCACCAGGACACTGCTGAGCCTGAGGAAAGATGAATGAAAGGATTAAAGGAAAATCCCACCCTTATATCCTATAACCGTACTGCAATCATTAATCTGTGACAGTCCGAATAAGTGCTGACATTTTTCATCTCCCTTGAACTAACCACACCAGCTTCTGTTTCTCATTCCATGCATTCCCTTTAATGCCACAAGAGATTAGGTGCGCCAAAAGAGGTTAATGTTTAAGGTCGGCATTTTTTCTTTTAAAACTGGGACTTCCAATTGCCTCAACATTTTTGATGCCAAAAAAAGGACCTTAAATAACTTGCATCAGAAACCCCCACAATTTATCATACACAATTTAAAGGTTTATTGATAACACTGTAATGTGGACGAATCATTTAAAAAGAGTTTTTAAAAGGTTGCCGAATAAAAGTATGGCTTTTCCTCAAAACAATTATGATTGTGAATTATTAATTTTAATAATTTTGACGGTTCCAAAATGAATGTTTTGTTTATCTTTGTGGAAGATATCTGCCGTTTGGTTCCCACTTCTAACAAGGCTTGTGAGACAATAGTATAACCACAGTTGGTATCACATAGTATCTCGTCAGCGATCAAATTGCCAGTTAGTGTGGAAAAAAAATATAGCTGATGTTGAAATTCATCACTTGACATGACCATCTGTCTGAGTCTCACTCCACTCAACCATAAAATATGCAGGTTGTGCAACGAACTGGCAACCTCTTGTTGTGAAGTGAATGCAATGGAACCGGGGAAGGAGACATCTAATGGCTGAATGTTATCAATCTTATCAATAGCACCTTTAAGTGAATGAAAAGTGTACAATTGTACAACTTTTACACTTGATAAAAATGTTCTCTTAATGTATGATGCCACACTGTAGCTCCAGTTTATTACCTGTCAACATGCCGATGTCAAATATGCTGGACATATCCAGGAAGCACAGGGTGTGTGTAACATCATAAACCAGTTCTGGGAACAAACTGCCGTTCAAGCTTATGTTTCTTGTATTTACAACGTCGCAGTAGCCTGTGAAGTTGACTGCAGTCCCATTCAGACTTATTCTGTATTCTTGATAGTAAACGATGACGGGGACGATGAACAGAACCATGACGGCCAGAGAGGCCAGGTACAGAGGCAGGATGAAGCAGCGTCGCAGGGCGTGCATCTTGCAGGCTGCCAATGAAAACCAGTGGCAGAGTGCAGAGGAGATCAGCTGGACCCCGATGATGATGGCTATAATTTTCGTCTCACGCCTCGGGATGGAGGTCACGATGTCCCAGTCCATTTGGGCCAGAGGGACGTAGGCTCCGAGCACAGAGGCGGTCACCGCGATCCTGAGCATGCTGGAGAGGATGTTCAGCATGTTCTGGCACTTTCTCGTGTCTCTTAACAGCTCTCTGAGGGAAACGGAGGTGCTGTTCTGGCTGATCAGTCTGAAGTAGGTCTCCCACCAGTTGAAAGACACCAAGATGCACCCACCAACAGCCAGGCCCACCCAAGTGATCATCTTGATATCAGTAAGGTCCTTCGTGATGTACAAGTAGAGGAACAGGCCGAAACCGAGCAAAATGAGGAAGAAGGCGACGATGGACGGCAGCAGGAAGCGGTTCCTCTCCTTGGCGGTGCACTGAGTGATCACCTGTAGGAGCGTAGACATGACGGCTACACTATTCAGTATCGTCACGTTGGTCACGATGTCCAAGTGCGGCATCGCCACGATGGTGAGAACCGCTGCACCCAGAGCCACTATGAACTCAAAGAACAGAACCTGAAGAAGAAGCAGAAGAAGTAGAACATTGTCATAATCATGATTATTTTGGTCAATATTGAGATCACGATTATTTAACAACACGATTAATCACTGTCTTTGTAAACATCATGCATTTAGAAAGAAAAATTTGAAACCTACATTTTAAAGTTCAATGCATCAATCTGGTGCACTTTGAGAGCAAACAAATTTTTTAAGGGGATTTTAAAGACAAAATGAAAGCATCATTGCGAAACGTAATGTTGATTGTCTCGTCTTCATAATCGTTGGAAGCCAAAATCGTAATTGAAATTTGATTAATTGCACAGCCCTAGAATATTGACAATATTTTAAAAACAGATTTTGTATATATATACATTTTATATATATATATATATTTCTTTTTATTATTACATCTTGTTAGAGATTTTCTCGTGCACATTTTCTATTTAATCATCAGTTCAGCTTCACAGTCAAAGGGTTCAAAGGGTTTCTCACAGTGACTCAGTCAAAGTTCAAGATCAAGATCTTATTGAAAGACTTACTGGAAAGTACACTGACCATAAACGGGCATTTTATCTGGTAGTTTGGCATGTAACTAAAAATATATTTCAAAGATAACATTTCAGGCAACATATCTACAAATCTGATTTATCGGAATAACTGAGACCGTATCAGTTTAGGTTTACCGTGATGGGTTTTACATGGCAAAAATAAAAAAAAACTAGGTGCTTTTCACTGTGGAGTAGACAAAACAATGAGGATGAAAACATTTAATCTGACAATTAAACTATGTAGTGTGTCAGGTTGGAAATTTGGCCACAGAGGAAGGACAGCTAAGACATCTTTCTCACCACAGCTACAGTTCTTTTGGCCGGCGTCTTCGAGGATTTGTAACACGCCTTCCAGAGGCTTTTTTGTAAGAGAAGCACACTGGAGGCGATGAGAACGCAGCCGATACACAGCAGAGCGACGGGTTTCTGCTCAGCTGGAAGGGTCTTGGTGTCTTCATTGGACAAGATGATGAGGAGGAGGAAAGACACCTGGAGCAGAGAAGAAAGAAGAGGCAAGACCGAAAGATATAAGCGCTTCATCGAATGATAGAGGAAGTCAATACAGATGAATTTAGTAAGTTAAAGAACTTGGGCTGTCCTCGACGTCTAATCGATTAGTTGATTTAATCGACAGATCTGTAAAACTGAGTTTCTCCACAAGGAAACACACAAGTGCACCACTTTAAATCTTGTGTTTACCAGATACTGTATGTGCTCATGAATTTCTTAGAAATAAGGCATTCAGCATGAAAAAAGCATAAAAAATGACTAATCTACTAAAGAAATCTTAGTCGACTGAGACCAAAATCAACTAAGAGTGAGCAGCCCAAGAAATAACTTTAATTTATTTAGTATAATCAGTTAACTTTTACCACTACTTTCAACCCTGAGAATTCATGAAATTAGCAGATTAATAGTTTTGGGAGTCATGAAATGTCATCCGAACTTTTGTTTTACACAAATATTGAATTCCATCAAAATAACTGTATAACTGTAAAAAGATTTGTAAGTGAAGTACAGATAAAAATGCCCCTGTAAAGGCTTCTGGACGAAGTTGTCCAATTTGAATGTGCAGATCATAATCCCACTAAAAACCTAGATTAAATCTAATCTTGCAAATTGATAATTTGTAAGTGAAAATGTGTTTTTATGCACACTGCGCAGTAGGTAAATAAATATATTTATATAGAACAAACCTTGCTAGACAGAGCCAACCCAAACACAATCACACCGACCACACAGAGAGAGACGGTCTTTAGCAGTTTGAGCATCTTCCATGGCGTCTGTTCATCGTTAATGGCGGGAACCTCTCGGCCAGCATCCCACGGCCTCCTGGATAAAGACAACAAAACGTCAAAAAGTCTGCAGGTCACTGATAGAAAATAAGATTACTCGAAAGTTATGTTTCGCTTGTTTGTAAGAAGATAACTTGTTTGGTAAGTACAGTAAGTAGCACGGTAGGAAGCGGGTTTGGTAATACAATATGCTGGTAGAAAGTTACAAGGGAAGAAATCTCCACAGGTAGTCGTCGAGATAATAACATAGGCTACATTAATAAGGCAATTATTACAGAAGAGGTAGACAATGAACAAAGAAGTGCATTCACAAATCTATAAAATGTACAAAATGTGGGGTAAATACATATATAATTTGGCTTATTCTACGCATTTATTTCTTTATCCATCTCCTTGCAAGTTTTTACTTTTATAAAAGTTGTAATTAGTTTATGTAGGTTTCTGGTTCTGGCTAGTTAGGATTAAATTGGGGTAAAGATGACTGTAATGAAAAATTCCTCCAAATGTGTCGAAAAATACCATTAAGCACAGGCTTTGTTGTGATGCACTATATCTCTCTGCTTTGCACGGAAAACTTTCAGCGCATACTTCCTCAGCGAAGCCCAGAAAAAACAAAAACCACAAACTGATGCTTCAAAAATGACCTTATCATTGAATCACAATCGGTGTTGAAAAGGATAACTATAACTGCAACTGTTTCTATTAATGTACATATCAATATCTACATATAAACTATCAACAAATACAACAAAACCAAACTAAAGCCTCAAAAATGACTGGCTTGAATCAACATCTCTCAACCAACATCTTGCGTCAACAAAAACTGAACATCATGAGCATCACAACGGTACGACTCGCTGGATAAAAAAATGTTTAAAAGACAGAAATTCTTCATTTGCTGTCGACTTGTACATTACTTTTAAGAAATGTTATCTTTATTTCAAAGCTTTGCTCCTTCTGCTGGTATGGTGTACTGTTTTTTGCTTATAGGCGAGATAAATGTGCTATTTTACCATTTTATTTTATTCATTTACTGTTCATTACACTCTAATCTTACATTTTTTTGTGTTTTATTTGGTCATTGTTGAAAACGCAAACCTCCATGTAAATAGATGACTCTTTGTTTGCTTATCTAAAACTGTACTTATTCTACACATTTATTTCTTTATCTATCTATTTGATTTTGGACTTTTTAAAATAGGTAAGGTACGATTAGTTTATATAGGTTCCGTCTAGTTTAAAACTGGATTAAATTGGGGTAAACCTTTCTTTAACCTTTCTTTCTGTCATGACTTCTATATTTATATAAATAACATCTTCAACCTTTATTAGATTCGTCACATACAGTTACTTAAATGAAATTTGACCTCAGCATTCAACCATCTTAAGGTGCCGTGAGCTGCTGTAAAGCACCCCGGGGAGAAACTTGGGGTTTAGTGTCTCGCTTAAGGACACTTCGACATGTAGACAGTAGGAGCCGGGGATCAAACCACCGATATTGCGGTTGAAGGACGACCCGCTCTACCCACTGAGCTACAGCCGCCCCGACAATCAGTCCCAAGCTTACAAATACAGTCTCGCTCACTTTATAGGTGAGTGAACACTGTGTAAATTACATCTATAATCTCTCAATTTAACTTAAAGAAGTGTTTACACAAATCTATAAAATGTACAAAATGTAAATATGGTACATACATGTATAATTTGTCTGTCAATCAACTGTTTCTATTAATGTACATATCAATATCTACATATAAACTTTCAACAAATACAACAAAACCAAACTAAAGCCTCAAAAATGACTGGTTGAATCAACATCTCAACCAACATCTTGCGTCAACAGAAACAACTCGCTGGATAAAAAAAGGTTTAAAAGAGAGAAATTCTTCAGCTAAAATGTACTTATTCTATTTATTTTTTTTATCTATCCCCTTGCAAGTTGCAAGTTTTGAGTTTGGACTTTTTAAAGGTACAATTAGTCATTTCATAATCTCATTTAATTGATTAGTTCGCTTTAAAAGATAAAAAAAAAAAAAACTGAATAATAAATGAAAAATAATAAAAAATCTATTATTTCAAGAAAATAGTTCTTAAAAAAAATAGTAACTGGGTTTTCTTCCATTACCAGTTTCCAGCAATCAGTTTAAAAAACAAGCTCTTTTTTCAAATTACCCATTTTTGAACAATAATGTCAATAATGGTTAAAATATTCACGTGGATGGTTAGTACTTTGACTTCACTAAATAACTGTGTTCTCCTTTTGAGTATTATTTATATTAGTAATAACAGCTGTATAAAATAATCGAGATATATTGTCTCTACTCACTTGGGTACGCTCCTTCCTTCGTCCATGCTTCTGAGTAATGTGAACACTTCGCTTGACAGCTCCTATCTAAGTAACAATCTACTGAACCTGATGTTTTTGATCCCTATCAAGATGTCATCAACATGACAGCGGCAGGAAGCGCAATCACGTTTAGTATATCATTAAATGGCAACACCCAAAATATCTGTGCTGCTGCAGGTGAAAAGCCAAATAGGGTAAAAGGAAATCAGACTCAACTTTTAGGAACACCTGAGGGCTGCGATGCAGCTCAACCTGAAAGACTGACTGTAATTGTTTTCATGCAAAATAAACAAAATGTTAATTTAAATGCAGAAAACATCTGCAACTTCTCATCTTTTTGTACTTTTATAAAACTGATTATATAATGAATACTATGGCCTCAAGGGGTTGAAGGTGCAATGTGTAAGATGTGGCCAGAATTTTAGTGTAAAATGTTTAAAATTGATCAACAGAATGTGAAGAGGTTTCAGTGTTGACGTTATGTATTGTGTTGCAGAGATATCTACTGAAATGAGCATGCTAACCAGCTAGCTCAGGAGGCGATAGTGAGTCACTGTGGCGTCCACTCAGTCCAACATGAGAGGACGAAGAAGTCCGGTTAGTGGCACGGTAAACACAAAGATAGTTGAAGCTCTTGACAAGCGACCTTTATCACCATCCCAACCACCCGCTCCTGGCAAGAAACCACGTTCTGCGGGAAAGAACAAAAGTGATATAAAAAAAGATTAAACATTGGCGTGGCTTTCCACCGCTGGAGACAGCTCTTGGCGAGTAAAGAGACGAGGACATCGTTTCTCATGTGATGAATGCAGGAGGGTTACATGTGGTTTTCAAGTATTATACATGTACTGTACAAGACTCAAAAAGAAATGTGTGCTCTATGTGAGCGACAAAATTCAATGCTTGAAGGTTCATTCTTGACCCTGGAATTAGCCACCCCGTATGAATGCCACGATGATGTGCAAGGCATGTATAGCGTGCAATAAGAACGCATCATGGACAATCATGTGTGTAGTTTGCGATTAATTAATTCAATCAATTGGCAGCCCTAAGTACAACAAATTAATATGCAGTTGTTGTGGTTGTTGGAGGGAAGACTTTCCAAGGAATACAATTTGCAAACCTCAAGCTAGAAGCGCTCCGCCCATGAGGTCGCTGTGGTTTCAGATCCTTTGTTTCAGTTTGCTTACAAAATGTAAAACATTTTGTAAGCAAACTGGTTTTGCAGCATTTTGCACGCTACAAGGGGGAACTGCGCCCATTAAACAAAATTCATACATGTTATTCCTGTTGTGGTCGAAGACAAAAATATTAGTAAACATGAACAACTCTTCCAAATCCAAAAACCAGAGCGTTAAAACTCAAACTTGTGATGTCATAGGGTATAAAGTGTGGACATAGACAATGAATTGGGAAACATGTTCTAGATGACACTGAGAGCATCCACGGGAATGTTCTGAGTATATGGGTACATTTTCTGTTTCACAACTACATGAGTGGCGTCAGAAGTTTGAGACGTACTTCTCTGGTTCCTGGCTTTGAGGGAAAGTAGGTCACGCTCACAAATATTGAACTTTCCTTGGCCATGGAAATAACATATTGGATCTCTTAATTGATTTGGTGTTCCCATTTAAGGAGGGAATACTTAATACTTTCTTAAGAAAGCCTGTAACGACTGCTAAGTAAGCTCTTTACTGTGACTCGTTCCAAGAAATCCAAAAGTCAAGATGCGTTTATGTTGTTTATTTAAATGAAACGAATGACAAGCAATAACTTAGGCTAACTGGAATAACTAAAGTAAGATGATATGACGTGAAGTGTGCAGGTATGTAAAGTGAAAACCACACCCAGTGATGCCCATAAAAAACAATACAGGCTAAATGCACATTTTGGCTCCTACAAAGTCCGTCTTGGATCCTTCGAACACACATAGAGTACTACAGGAATGAGTCCTAAAACCTGGAAATTAGTTAGCAATTTAGCAGTTCCGGTTCCCTCGTCTGGAAGTCAATGTTTTCTTTTTAATGGATTTTTAGTTACAAGCCTGAAATAACGTCTGTGGTTAACACAAGCTTAAATGAGACATTTCATGCACATTTTTCAGGTTCACACTTGTGTTTTGGGTTTCTACTAGAAAATGTTTACATGCTTTAATGTTCAAAAAACACATTATTTTCCTCATACTGTCTGCCTGAATATACCTGTATTTACCCTCTGTCTGAAACGTTCCGTTTTAGCGCATTTCAACGGAAGGGCAACGGAATTGCGTTGCTAGGAAACAGCTTGGGTCCATGTTTACTTCCTGTCAGCTGATGTCATACACATACACTGCAACAGGAAATAAACTGGGACACATTTAGAATGTTTACGTTTAAAACTGTGAAATTGTCTAAATATTGTATATTTGTGACATCGCAAATGGACAGAAATCCTAACGGCTTGTTTCAAAACGCACAGTTTCTGAATACGGGCTGTGTGTATTCCTCCATGGATTGGGCGTTTTGATACTTTCACAGTATTTATATGTCACTTAAACCTGTTTTATAATATAAAAGACATGAAAATCTCACTTTTTACAATATGGGACCTTTAAAAGATTTTAACGTTTTGTTCTACGATATAAAATACGTCAGTAAATATCTCACTCGTGAATTTTGAAGCCTTTATGTGTCTTAAAAAAGGCGGTAGCTAACAAGTGGCTAAATGAGACTACAAAACTTCATCACGCTGACTCGTCCGCCTTGACAGCCTCGTTTTTTATACTCGCACACATGCGACCGTGGTGTAGTTTGTTTATAGCCTAACGTTAGTTTTTTACTTCTGGTGATTGCATTCACACTTCAAAAATCATAAAAGTGGTGTTCATTTATGAAGATTATCTTGCTATCTACTTATTTTAACCCAAACTATGATCTTTCCCTCAACCTAACCAAGTAGTTTTGTTTCAAATCACAACGTTAACCACATGTTTAAAACCACGACCTCCAGCTGTTGTTTTGGGAGTCATTGGCAGGTGAACTTTTCTGTCATTTAAGTATGAGGACATGTTGGTAAACTGATTTATCATCTTGTTTGGCAAGCTTGATGCGGAGAGGAAACTTCTTTATGTTGACTTGTTTATGAGTCACCTCAACATACCTCAGTGAAGTTCATAATGTCAGATACTAAATCCTTTGACGTACATTGACCTGCTGTTGGCGAACGTTCAGAACATTCCATATCATTGTACATATTGTAAGGATCTATTATTAATAACAACATGAATGTTCCCACGGCAAAGACAGGTGAGTGATTCAGGCGTCAAGTCATGGCATCGGTGATTTTGTTGACACAACTACAGATACCTCAACAAGAAACTATTCAAAATCACAAAGGATTCTAAATACAAGATGTTCTGAACTACACTGAGTAATCCAGCAAATGGAAAAAGTATTGAATGTTCTTTGACTTGCATGGTCCGCCAAAGAAGGTGGCGTGATTAAGGTGCGTACATGACAGGGTTATATTATTTCTATTGTCACGCTGCTGCCTGCATTTACTAATGCAAAACAACATATTATTACATGATGACCTGACAGTAATCACAATCACAATAAGTTTTATTACCAAGTAGGTTTTCACATGCAAGGAATTTGCTTTGATGCATAACAATAAACACGGTACCTTAAAGCTGCAGTGGGTAGAAATGGAGCAAATATAATTAAATTAAGTTATTTTTATAAAACGATATCCTGACAGTAGTGCATGAGACAGGTAATCTGAAAAAAATCATGTTCCTCTGTGTCTTCCGGTGCTCCTAACGGCATCTGCAAAGATTTTACAGACCGGAGAAAAACAACCAATCAGAGCTGATCTGGAGCCTGCCGTCTCTGAGCAGCTGTCAATCACTCGTGAACTCTGATCAAACGGTCAAACTAGACAGCGCTGATCCAATATGAATCAATATTCTGTTACTGTAATGCCTATTTCTCTCCTCAAATGTTTTCAGAAACATCTTGTAGTGTACTGTTTAGCTGTAAAATTAGAAAGTTTGTGACCCGGCAGCCATGTTGAGATCAGTTGAGGAAATACCAAGCACCGCCCACCAGCCAATAGGAACGCTCTCTCTTCTTGAAATGACCCGTGATTGGTCAAAGACTCCCGTCACGGGCTAGATTTTTTAAAGCCTGTAAACAGAGCCATGAGGAGGTGCAGAGGTCTACTTGAATTACAATATGCTGATAGGTTATTATGGAATTTTTGCCCAATGATGCCAACTGAAGCTTTAAGAAAATGTACAATATATGTTTTCAAATGAAAGAGCTGCAACGTATTCTCACATAACGGTTCGTTTGATATCTTACGAAAAGTCTTTCCTCATTTTTCATGCCTACGAATGTCCAGCGTCAATTTCCGCTCCAGTCTTTTCAAAATAAACTTCTGTCTTCACAGAAAACAACTTGTTTGGGTTTAGGTAGCAAAACAACTTTAGGTAGGGTTGAGAAAAGATTGTGGTTTGGATTAAAACAACACCAAAAGGTTTGTTCGAGATGAACTGCGCCTCGCCTGGAAAGTAGACGATGTAGTAGATGTAGATGTAGTTTGGGGACCACTTTGGGATTTATTTATATTTGTTTGTTAATATAAGTGGTAAAGTGCGTGTATCTGGCATTGGATTCTATCCTTTATTCTTTACATGTCCGCCTTGTAAAGCACTTTGTAATTAGCACTCGTGTTGATAAGTGCTTATAAATAACCCTCATTATTATAATTAATATTATTATAATTATTATAATCCACCACATAAGATGTGTTTGTTAACGGATGGAACCTTCATTGCACAACATGAGACTAATAGCCTACAATCTAGTGTTAAATATTACAATGCAAACACAGAAAGAGCCAATCAGCTCGTTGATCAGGCGACAACCAGCCATTTCCCATAATGCCCAGGGTCTTGCAGTCGGTGGAGAGCGACTGCGGCGCCTGGCTCTAAAAACTGCGTCCGCCTCGATCTTGTGAGGTTATCGTTGCCCACGTGTGCATGACGTCAGAGCAAGTCGGGATCAAGTCGGACACAAATCTAACCGGCGTGCATTGTGCGGCGATCACCAGTGGTCGATTCATCTCGAACCTATAAGTACTGAAGATACGTGATATATAAATCTACGTTGACTTCTGGTTTCACACGGGATACAAACACCGATCTCCTGGGTGAAAGTATGATGTTTTTTGAGGCACCCATCCACCCTGACCTCCATACACAGTGTTCGCCGCTCTTTATATTTCCTTGTTCACAATTAGGTGGATTACACATGAATTGATTTCGTGGGAAGTCCTGTTGCCCTTGTTTTTATGGGGACAGGAATGAAGGTGGATGTTTTGAAGCAGGCTGGTAGGGATGGAAAGATCAATACTGTGGTATCGATACTTCGATACTCACAAGCTACTCATTCAGTATCGATTCCTTTAAAAAACAATATGGATAAGAAAATTATATAAATACAAACGTGGGTGGCTGCATCACTTCCAAACCTGCGGCGCGCAGTCGCACACTTCCACATCCAACATGTGAGAGAACGGCAGAAAGGAAACAGCGTGGTGGGGTGCTACTTTTCACCTGTAGATGGGAATACAGCAAGATGCAGTATTTGTGACAATAAAGTGACACACAGCAACACAAGTAACCTCTTCAAACATTTAAAAAAACAACAAATTCATAAGGAGGCTTATATTTCTCTTAAAAAAAATATTTTTTACACTTATTGGTACAAACATTTTTATTCAATTGTACTCATATTTGCTTTTGTAATAAATTCGTCATTAAAGGCCGGTTTGTGTCATGTGATTTGTCTTTGGAGGTTTTGCACAGAAGCAGATCAGCTTCAAAATTTTGAATCCTTTGAGGTTTTGCAGTGAACTGGATCCGAGTCAGTTGATTGCAGCTTAACCAACTCTGCAAAGTTGAAACTGATGTCCCAGTGTTTATAATGGCACACAGTGTCTATAAGATGACATGATTTTTTGATTTGTTGTGACAGGGTAAAGTCTGAAACCTCTTTTGGCTTCAGCTAACAACCCGAGGGCCCTTCACTTTGTTTGTACAGATTGTGTGTTGAGCAGAAATGTCTTGTTGTATGTCAGTCTTGTGCATGTGGCCGTAATGAAAGTGTTTCTGGAAATGTGACACACATAATTTATCTGATGTGCTGCTGCTCTCTGGTGGCATGCAGACGTGTGAGCTTGTATGCAATCATTTGCATACAAGCTCACACGTTATTCAACATATCTTCAATATACACATATATTATAATGTACATGCATTTGTGTGTGTGTACAGACTTTCAAATATATTGTTATATGTATATTTTATTTAAAAAACCTTTGTTTATTTTTGTCAAAATGTCTTCCCAGAAGAATAAATGATTTAAAGGTCCCATATTGTAAAAAGGGACATTTTCATGGATTTTATGTTATATAGCAGGTTTAAGTTTTATATAAATACTGTGAAAGTATCGAAACGCTTAGTCCACAGAGAAAAACACACAGCCCGTATTCAGAAACTGAGCTTTTGAAACAAGCCGTCAGGATTTCTGTCCATTTGTGATGTCACAAATCTAAAATATTTAGACCATTTCAAAGTTTTAAACGTAAACATTCTAAATGGGTCCCAGTTTATTTCCTGTTGCAGTGTATGTGAATGACATCAGCTGACAGGAAGTAAACATGGACCCAAACTGTTGCCTAGCAACGCAATTCCGTTGCAATTACATTGAAATGTACTAAAACAGAGCGTTTCAGACAGAGAGTAAATACAGGTATATTCAAGCAGGCAGCATGAGGAAAATAAAGGGTATCTTAAACATTAAAGTATGTAAAGATGCTCTAGTAGAAACCCAAAATACGAATATGAACCTGAAATTTAGCACGATATGGGACCTTTAAAGACATTTACTGAGATGTTACTTTTTAAAGGGGCTATATGTAAGAATCAGAAATTGCTTGTTCACACCTGTGGCCGCAATGTCAACGAAAGTCAGCGTCCTGTTGCTCGCGCTCACGCTTGTGCTCGCGCTACATTGACATGAACGAGCACCGGTCTAAACAGTGAGGCGACACACGTCAGCTAACACACAATATCACTCTATATTTCACCTGCTTGGCAGTAATGTTAGCTGACCAGACTAAGGTCTCTCCATGGATCAATGCTGATTCTAGTGCTGGCTTTTCCTGTGGACCGCGGAGGGAACGGGGGGGGGGGAGAGACCGACACCCGGTCGGGACGATAACGTAACTCTCTGCGGAGCCCCGTCACTTCACAAGACACGGGAAACCTCTGTTGGTCTGGAGGAGCTGCAGCATTTATTTCTGCAAAAACGTCCACTGCACATTCACTAGATATTCTCAGAGCTAAACTAACTTCTCTGCAGTGTGTGCGCCTACACGTGGAGTTGGAGCGAGCCGAGCGGGTGAGAACGAGCGCGGTGTGCAAGCAGGCAGCAGGAGCAGCGCTGCTGCGCGCTCGCGTACCCACACGCGAGCGCGCATGGGATTCCGACCCGTTATGATTTATGCGCGTGATAAGTTACAAATAGTCCCTTTAATACTGTTCTTCAGAAAGCCTGTAACGACTGCTAAGTAAGCTCTTTACTGTGACTCGTTCCAAGAAATCCAAAAGTCAAGATGCGTTTATCTTGTTTATTTAAATGAAACGAATGACAAGCAATAGCTTAGGCTAACTGGAATAACTAAAGTAAGATGATATGACGTGAAGTGTGCAGGTATGTAAAGTGAAAACCACACCCCAGTGCCCATAAAAACAATACAGGCTAAATGCACATTTTGGCTCCTACAAAGTCCGTCTTGGATCCTTCGAACACACTTAGAGTGCTGCAGGAATGAGTCCTAAAACCTGGAAATGAGTTAGCAATTTAGCAGTTCCGGTTCCCTCGTCTGGAAGTCAATGTTTTCTTTTTAATGGATTTTTTGTTACAAGCCTGAAATAACGTCTGTGGTTAACACAAGCTTAAATGAGACATTTCATGCACATTTTTCAGGTTCACACTTGTATTTTGGGTTTCCACTAGAAAATGTTTACATGCTTTAATGTTCAAAAATCACATTATTTTCCTCATACTGTCTGCCTGAATAAACCTGTATTTACCCTCTGTCTGAAACGCTCCGTTTTAGCGCATTTCAACAGAATGGCAACGGAATTGCGTTGCTAGGAAACAGCTTGGGTCCATCATTACTTCCTGTCAGCTGATGTCATTCACATACACTGCAACAGAAAATAAACTGGGACACATTTAGAATGTTTACGTTTAAAACTGTGAAATTGTCTAAATATTGCATATTTGTGACATCGCAAATGGACAGAAATCCTAACGGCTTGTTTCAAAACGCACAGTTTCTGAATACGGGCTGTGTGTATTCCTCCATGGATTGGGCGTTTTGATACTTTCACAGTATTTATATGTCACTTAAACCTGTTTTATAATATAAAAGACATGAAAATCTCACTTTTTACAATATGGGACCTTTAAAAGATTTTAACGTTTTGTTCTACGATCTAAAATTCGTCAGTAAATATCTCACTCGTGAATTTTGAAGCCTTTATGTGTCTTAAAAAAGATGGTAGCTAACAAGTGGCTAAATGAGACTACAAAACGTCATCACGCTGACTCGTCCGCCTTTACAGCCTCGTTTTTTATTCTCGCACACATGCGACCGTGGTGTAGTTTGTTTATAGCCTAACGTTAGTTTTTTACTTCTGGTGATTGCACTCACACTTAAAAAATCATAAAAGTGGTGTTCATTTATGAAGATTATCTTGCTATCAACTTATTTTAACCCAAACTATGATCTTTCCCTCAACCTAACCAAGTAGTTTTGTTTAAAATCACAACTTAACCACATGTTTAAAACCACGACCTCCAGCTGTTGTTTTGGGAGTCATTGGCAGGTGAACTTTTCTGTTATTGAAGTATGAGGACATGTTGGTAAAGTGTTTTAACATCTTGTTTGGCAAGCTTGATGCGGAGAGGAAACTGAGTGTTCTTTATGTTGACTTGTTTATGAGTCAACTCAACATACCTCAGTGAAGTTCATAATGTCAGATATTAAATCCTTTGACGTGCATTGTCCTGCTGTTGGCGAACGTAAGGAACATTCCATATCATTGAACATATTGTAAGGATCTATTATTAATAACAACATGAATGTTCCCACGGCAAAGACAGGTGAGTGATTCAGGCGTCAAGTCATGGCATCGGTGATTTTGTTGACACGACTACAGATACCTCAACAAGAAACTATTCAAAATCACAAAGGATTCTAAATACAAGATGTTCTGAACTACACTGGGTAATCCAGCAAATGGAAAAAGTATTGAATGTTCTTTGGCTTGCATGGTCCGCCAAAGAAGGTGGCGTGATTAAGGTGCGTACATGACAGGGTTATATTATTTCTATTGTCACGCTGCTGCCTGCATTTACTAATGCAAAACAACATATTATTACATGATGACCTGACAGTAATCACAATCACAATAAGGTTTATTACCAAGTAGGTTTTCACATGCAAGGAATTTGCTTTGATGCATAACAATAAACACGGTACCTTAAAGCTGCAGTGGGTAGAAATGGAGCAAATATAATTAAATTAAGTTATTTTTATAAAACGATATCCTGACAGTAGTGCATGAGACAGGTAATCTAAAAAAAATCATGTTCCTCTGTGTCTTCCGGTGCTCCTAACGGCATCTGCAAAGATTTCACAGACCGGAGGAAAACAACCAATCAGAGCTGATCTGGAGTCTGCCGTCTCTGAGCAGCTGTCAATCACTCGTGAACTCTGATCAAACGGTCAAACTAGGCAGCGCTGATCCAATATGAATCAATATTCTGTTACTGTAATGCCTATTTCTCTCCTCAAATGTTTTCAGAATCATCTTGTAGTGTACTGTTTAGCTGTAAAGTGAGAAAGTTTGTGACCCGGCAGCCATGTTGAGATCAGTTGAGGAAATACCAAGCACCGACCACAAGCCAATAGGAACGCTCTCTCTCCTTGAAATGACTCGTGATTGGTCAAAGACTCCCGTCACGGGCTAGATTTTTTAAAGCCTGTAAACAGAGCCATGAGGAGGTGCAGAGGTCTACTTGAATTACAATATGCTGATAGGTTATTATGGAATTTTTGCCCAATGATGCCAACTGAAGCTTTAAGAAAATGTACAATATATGTTTTCAAATGAAAGAACTGCAACGTATTCTCACATAACGGTTCGTTTGATATCTTACGAAAAGTCTTTCCTCATTTTTCATGCCTACGAATGTCCAGCGTCAATTTCCGCTCCAGTCTTTTCAAAATAAACTTCTGTCTTCACAGAAAACAACTTGTTTGGGTTTAGGTAGCAAAACAACTTTAGGTAGGGTTAAGAAAAGATTGTGGTTTGGATTAAAACAACACCAAAAGGTTTGTTCGAGATGAACTGCGCCTCGCCTGGAAAGTAGACGATGTAGTAGATGTAGATGTAGTTTGTGGACCACTTTGGGATT
Source organism: Sebastolobus alascanus (assembly GCA_916701645.2). NCBI lineage: Eukaryota > Metazoa > Chordata > Actinopteri > Perciformes > Sebastidae > Sebastolobus > Sebastolobus alascanus. The sequence goes on from CAKAOJ020000179.1 coordinate 1,409,426, forward strand.
TATTTATATTTGTTTGTTAATATATGTGGTAAAGTGCGTGTATCTGGCATTGGATTCTATCCTTTATTCTTTACATGTCCGCCTTGTAAAGCACTTTGTAATTAGCACTCGTGTTGATAAGTGCTTATAAATAACCCTCATTATTATAATTAATATTATTATAATTATTATAATCCACCACATAAGATGTGTTTGTTAACGGATGGAACCTTCATTGCACAACATGAGACTAATAGCCTACAATCTAGTGTTAAATATTACAATGCAAACAGAGAAAGAGCCAATCAGCTCTTTGATCAGGCGACAACCAGCCATTTCCCATAATGCCCAGGGTCTTGCAGTCGGTGGAGAGCGACTGCGGCGCCTGGCTCTAAAAACTGCGTCCGCCTCGATCTCGTGAGGTTATCGTTGCCCACGTGTGCATGACGTCAGAGCAAGTCGGGATCAAGTCGGACACAAATCTAACCGGCGTGCATTGTGCGGCGATCACCAGTGGTCGATTCATCTCGAACCTATAAGTACTGAAGATACGTGATATATAAATCTACGTTGACTTCTGGTTTCACACGGGATACAAACACCGATCTCCTGGGTGAAAGTATGATGTTTTTTGAGGCACCCATCCACCCTGACCTCCATACACAGTGTTCGCCGCTCTTTATATTTCCTTGTTCACAATTAGGTGGATTACACATGAATTGATTTCGTGGGAAGTCCTGTTGCCCTTGTTTTTATGGGGACAGGAATGATGGTGGATGTTTTGAAGCAGGCTGGTAGGGATGGAAAGATCAATACTGTGGTATCGATACTTTGAAACTCACAAGCTACTCATTCAGTATCGATTCCTTTAAAAAAAAATATGGATAAGAAAATTATATAAATACAAACGTGGGTGGCTGCATCACTTCCAAACCTGCGGTGCGCAGTCGCACACTTCCACATCCAACATGTGAGAGAACGGCAGAAAGGAAACAGCGTGGTGGGGTGCTACTTTTCACCTGTAGATGGGAATACAGCAAGATGCAGTATTTGTGACAATAAAGTGACACACAGCAACACAAGTAACCTCTTCAAACATTTAAAAAAAAAAAAAATTCATAAGGAGGCTTATATTTCTCTTAAAAAAAATATTTTTTACACTTAGTGGTACAAACATTTTTATTCAATTGTACTCATATTTGCTTTTGTAATAAATTCGTCATTAAAGGCCGGTTTGTGTCATGTGATTTGTCTTTGGAGGTTTTGCACAGAAGCAGATCAGCTTCAAAATTTTGAATCCTTTGAGGTTTTGCAGTGAACTGGATCCGAGTCAGTTGATTGCAGCTTAACCGACTCTGCAAAGTTGAAACTGATGTCCCAGTGTTTATAATGGCACACAGTGTCTATAAGATGACATGGTTTTTTGATTTGTTGTGACAGGGTAAAGTCTGAAACCTCTTTTGGCTTCAACTAACAACCCGAGGGCCCTTCACTTTGTTTGTACAGATTGTGTGTTGAGCAGAAACGTCTTGTTGTATGTCAGTCTTGTGCATGTGGCCGTAATGAAAGTGTATCTGGAAATGTGACACACATAATTTATCTGATGTGCTGCTGCTCTCTGGTGGCATGCAGACGTGTGAGCTTGTATGCAATCATTTGCAAGTTCAATTATTCAACATATCTTCAATATACACATATATTATAATGTACATGCATTTGTGTGTGTATAGAGACTTTCAAATATATTGTTATATGTATATTTTATTTAAAAAACCTTTGTTTATTTTTGTCAAAATGTCTTCCCAGAAGAATAAATGATTTAAAGGTCCCATATTGTAAAAAGGGACATTTTCATGGATTTTATGTTATATAGCAGGTTTAAGTTTTATATAAATACTGTGAAAGTATCGAAACGCTTAGTCCACGGAGAAAAACACACAGCCCGTATTCAGAAACTGTGCGTTTGAAACAAGCCGTCAGGATTTCTGTCCATTTGTGATGTCACAAATCTACAATATTTAGACCATTTCAAAGTTTTAAACGTAAACATTCTAAATGTGTCCCAGTTTATTTCCTGTTGCAGTGTATGTGAATGACCTCAGCTGACAGGAAGTAAACATGGACCCAAACTGTTGCCTAGCAACGCAATTCCGTTGCAATTCCATTGAAATGTACTAAAACGGAGCGTTTCAGACAGAGAGTAAATACAGGTATATTCAAGCAGACAGCATGAGGAAAATAAAGGGTTTCTTAAACATTAAAGTATGTAAACATGTTCTAGTAGAAACCCAAAATACGAGTATGAACCTGAAAATGAGCACGATATGGGACCTTTAAAGACATTTACTGCGATGTTACCTTTTAAGAGTTTTTGCCAAGAAATTTGCCCAGCAGATCCAAGCAGAAAATCATAGTCATTAACTGTCATTAAAAGTAAAGGTTATAATCTACAACACTTTGAAACAAAGAGTAGCCCGGTTTTAACAGATGGCTATAGGTCTTTGTGCTATTATCAGCACAAGTTGAATCTGCTTCAAAACATCAATTTGTTCGACGTTGCAAACACAGCCTCCCTCTTTCATTCCTTCAACCACCTTCTTGAAAAGGTCGGCATTGCGACATTTGCACATGTCTAAAAACCTGTTGATATCCAAGTCTTTCATAATGTTTAGGTGTGTTTTCTTTTGGGCGTGCATTGCTGCAAATTGTCGGCTAGTTGGTTTGTGTACGACACACAGAGCTGGCTGTAAGCAGGCAAGAGGCCGTGTTTCACAAACTGCCGTAAAAACACCAAATGAGACGCATATTTTGAATGTGCTGTATACATGTCCAAAGAATGCTCCTAAAAGTCTCTCCCTCCTCTCCAGTCACATTTTCTAATTCCCCCTTCCTGCCATTTTCCATCCAACCACCAGATGTCCTCCTTCCTCCATCTCCTGATTGCCCTACCCACCTACACACCTGTCCTCATCAGCCCTGCAGTCACCTGACCTTTCCCCCGCCCACCTGCTCACCTGCTCACCTGCATCTCATTCCCTCGTCAGCCTCTCAGTTCATATAACGGCCCAGTTCCATTCATTCCCTGACAGTTTGTCAAAGTTTGAGCCTCCAGAACATAAACCTGCCTGCCTATATGTAAATATATATAGTGTATATATATATACCTTCACTTATTAATCACTAAACTGATCCTGTCTGCCTGCGGTCCAATCCATGTTCCCTGTATTCCCGTATTGTGACAAGTACTGCATCCTCTGGACCAAAGAGTTGGTTCCTTAATGTCTAGACCAGGAGTCAGCAACCTTTACCATCAAAAGAGCCATTTTAGGCAAAAAAAAATAAATAAAAAATCTGTCTGGAGCCGCAAAACATTTGAGCATTGTGATGACTGTAACACAGTTTATAGTCTAAGTATATAGTATATAAGTCTAATGCAGTGAGGGCCAAATGTACGACGGAGTATTAGGGTCACATTGAGGGGAAAAAAATCTGAGATTTCCAGAATAAATAAATATATTACGAGAAAAAAGTCGTAATATTACGAGAATAAAATCAGAACTTTACGAGAAAAAAAAGTCATAATATTACGAGAATAAAGTCATAATATTACGAGAATAAAGTCATAACTTTACGAGAAAGTAAGTCGAGAATAAAGTAATAACTTTACGAGAAAAATAAGTTGTAATATTACGAGAATAAAGTCATAACTTTACGAAAATAACACGTAAAATTACTAATTTATAATAACATTTTAAATCAAAAGTGGTAAACACTACTCATATATATACGTATGTACAAAATAAATATATGGAAATAAGATTGATAGGATTATGTTAACCAGAAGTATAAAACATTACATGTCCCTTATAAATTAAAAAAAGAAAATACCATTAATTTGTGAGGGAAATGTCTTTATTCTTTGATTTTTGGCTTGCTGGATAAAATGTAATGCATAATTCCTAACAATGAATGATATATTTGACTTCAGGACATCTCTGACTACAAAGGTGTTGAAAATCAAACATTATTACTGTATTAATTTAGATATTTTCCAAATTAAAAGCCCCTAGAAGTGTATGATTCAACTTTTTCCCATGGTCTAGTGTTAAAAAAGTTAACAACAATCACAATAAATCATAATAATCATCGAATCACATTACTTAAAAATCGTGAAAGTCCCACCCTTAGTAGTTACTCCGACCGAAAACTGACGCCCATGGGCTGTTAAGCACATGTTTAGTGCAACGGAAAAAAGTGACGCTGAGGGGTCTGACAAAGCGTCTGACGTAATTTGACGAGTTGGTGTGAGAACCTGTTTAAGTCTATTTTAAGTCTTTTGTTTTGTCATATTGCACCAATAAAACGAAACAAAGATGGGAATTCCCTGCAGCCAAGTGTGCACTTAAGGTTAATGCTAATGTGTTATCATTTTACACTCACTCACTATTAACTGTTGACTGATAAGATAACACAGAATCATTGTGGTTTATGTCTTTACAAACCACAACAAGCTGGTAAGTTAAGAACAACCTAAGGCCTTTTCATCCATACTTAATTAAAAAAAAAGATCTGAAGCCTTGTTGTGCAAGCGGCATTCTTATATAACAAATAAACAAATGAATATGGAAGGTGTTGTCATGTACGCCCATGGAGCCTTTTTCAAAGAGAAGCTAATCCCTTAATTAAAGGTTTCACTGTCATTTCAAATGTGTGCCTCATCCAGCAGCATCCCACACCCTCGGAAAACACGTCTCCTGAGGCCTGTTTCACCAAACCAAGATAAGGGATTAAGCCAGGGTTTTCCGGTTATCCTGGCTCAGTTTAGCCTCGACTCGGTTTCACGAAAGCAGTGGCACATAAGTTACCATGGAGATTTATTCTGTGCAGCTAGCCTGCTCCAGACCAGGCTAACAGCAAGGCTTAGTTTATCCTGGTGCCTTATCTGTTCAGTCAGCAGTCACTCCGATCGGAAAACAATGTGTTTTTTACAGTTAGTCCATGATCTTATGCATGTATTTGACCTTATTTTTATCAGACTGCATTAAAATACCATATTTTAATGCTGGCTAATAAAAATGAGTACTTAACCGAATACATACCACTATTCAGTTCAGTACTGTTATTTTAACATTGTGATCATCATTCATTTTTATTTTTATAATCATTCATGTGATAGTCTTTATTACGGTTATATTGTGTTTATGAAGACTGTTGTTCATATTGTTGTTAGAGGTTTGATGAATATATTATTGATTAGAAATGGCTGATGAAGTTCACTGGACCAGTAACTATATATATATATATATATATATATATATATATATATACTATACTATATATACTACTACTATATATAGTGTTTCTGTATATTCATGAAACAACAGGGAGAGGACACCACAATGCTTTTTGACCTTTTATTTTTCTTGGATCACTTGTCTGCTGGGGGAGAAAGAAATAGCAATAACTAATACATTGTGTTACTGTGTATACTTACAGTGTACATTGAAATTATCACTTACTTCTCTTTCTGACCCCTCAGTATGTATTGTTAAGTTTGTGCTGTACAGACATCTGACAGATTGTGAATTCTGTAAAACACATATCAGTTCTTAATTCTGCATGGTGTGTGGATGTCCTACACTCACTACGATGCCAGGCTGCTCTCAGGCTGTACAGTATCTGGGTCCTGTTAAAATGATGTTTTCTATGAGCACCACATCACTGACTCCGTATCCATTATGGACTAAATAAGTATTTCCACTAGACTGACATGTAGGCTGCATCCAGCCTTCTTTCTTTCTTTCTTTCTATATAAATAATGGTCGTAATAGGGCACACCATGCACAATTCCTGCTGTGCAGATTAATGTGTTTTAAAGAAATGACAAACTGTCAGATGTGTGTAGGCATACAGCACACACTTAAAAAAGCAAATATAGTTTGCAGAGGTGCAAATATCAATGAAAAAAGTGATTTATTCAAAAAGAGTTGACTTTTAAAACCACAAAAAAACGTGCAGGACTTGGACCTGGATATGGAGATAAAAAGACATTGAGGAAATTAGAAAGAGAAGTAAGTGATCATTCCAGTGCACACTGTAAGCATGTATGTAACATAATGTGTAAATAATGGTTATATATATATATATATATATATATATATATATATATATATATATATATATATACATATATATATATATATATATATATGTTTGGTATTGTCGTATTCTATCTTTGTGGATTAGTGGTTGAAATTAATCTTCATAGTAAATTTCCTAAATAATATATTAACTTCCACCTCTCACTTAAGGCGAAGTGACAGTAACTCCTTCAATGGTTTAATTATGTTTCAGTTAACAGCAGTGGTGAGTGAATGTAACGTTATCGGCTATTTTTAGATTACTTACGAGTTGAGTCGCTCCTCTATTGTCTGACACTTTGTTTTTCTCGCTGTTTTATTACAGCAGCTGACGGCCGTGTCTCCTTTTCTACATGTTATATGTGTTACTTCCTCCTAATCTTCCATTCAGAGCTGTTTCTCGCTGGGTTTAAAGTACGCGGAACGCGTTTACTTCATTTCAGCATCAGTAAATCTGTGATCGACCTCGTGGTCTATTGAGGAAAGCAGTGAACGCGCATCTATCAGAATTACTTACACCTGGTTCAACCTATTCGCTCCTCCTCAGCCTGGCTTGGCCTTCGTGAAACCAATCAAGCCAGGATGAATTGACTAGACTAGGTCAAGCCTCGCCTTCTCTCTTATCCCGGATATTTTTATTCTGCTTTGGTGAAACAGGCCCCTGATCTTCTTCTTTACGTTCCTACATGTAGAGGGTGCTGTCAGACAATCTGTTTAACAGGGTTATAATAGCTAACACACTAAAATGACACATAAAACACAACACTCAGAGATCAAAACATCAGCTCGAGTCAACACATTTTTCTGCTTTTCTGCTTTTTCTGCACCCAATTTGTAACACAGTTCTCTACATAAGACACAGGAATCTGACATAAAATCACATTTCAAAACACTGCCATTCAAAATGACAACACCCATGGACCAATTGGTTAATACATGTGCCACCTGGCCAAATACCTAATTGCTTAATTGTCGGCTCATCAATCAGGATGTAGGCACGATAAGGTGACGACAGGTTCTAAAATGTTTTTGGTCTTCCTTATTTCATGATATACAGTGAGAGAAAGCATGGAAAATTTGTGATAAATACTGTATCAATAACAAACTTAAGGAAGCGTCTTCCAAGATATTACATTTAATATCCAGTAAAACTTGTGTTAGAAAGATTCAAGCTGAATATTGATTAATTCAAGCTGAATATTGATTAAAAGTGTGATTTCTGTGGACTTGAAAAAGAGAGTTTTTCCCATCAACTTTTTCGCTGTACATATATATACAAGATTATTCTGGATTGATGTATTTTCTACAAAAGAAACTTAAGATAAATGTTGAAATGAATATGTGCTATATTTTAGTCAAGATAAGATTGAAAATAACATGCTGTATATCATACAATTATTTATTATTTTTGGAAAACCCATTAAAAAAATGTCAACTTTCCTGCACTTTATTAATGAATCCAAGCAATATAGCACCATCTTACCCAACGTTAAAAACAAAAAGACCTTTAAGTTATTAAATTAATTCACTATGATGCATATAATACAAACGCGTCTTCTTTTTTCATTTGTCTTTGTATCTGTTTGTACCTCTGTAAACGGGGAGCTGATCCCAGCTGACATTGGGCGAAGGCGGGTACACCCTGACACATAGAGACAGACAACCACCCACACTCACAGTCACAAATATGGGAATTTTAGAGTCAGCTATAATCTCATTAAATATAATTAGAAGTGGCTCAATTTTCCCGCCGCCGCCCCCGCCATTTTAACAAACTCGTATCATCCAGCAGTTTAGCGCTAACGTCATGCTAACACGGAACAAGGAACAAGGAACAAGGGGTGGCTCAACCTCTTAATTGACCTTTCAACCGTTAATTGAGCGTTGAATCCGTGACACACCACAAGATGGCAATGATGAACATAAAGGTGTTGCACTCTGCTCTCCAAAGCTCCCTGGTAGTACATGTACGCCTTTAAAGGGGAACACGTCTGCAGGCAATTATTATAGTATGTGACCTAGCTAGGCAGTTTGTGATGTATGTTTTAGATACATTAATTATCCGTTGCTGGCATTGAACTGGGCTGAATTCTTCACGTGTTAAGTGTCTCTGTAGTCAGATTTGCCTCGTGTTGTTCTGCCTGTTGACATTTGTACTGTATGTACTGCCAGCTTGGACATCTGGCAGAACATCCCCAAAAATGTTGGTATCGCACTCCTAATGATTTATGTCTTATATTCAATAATAATATAATAATTATTCAATAAGCTATTAGAATTAAAGGTGAAGCGAGGTTCATTTGTAAAGCAGCGTTCAGACACAGAAAAAAACTCAGCTATAAAACTGAGAAGTCATGAAAGTGGTTACTACCTAGTCTGCCTTAGATGTAAATGACATTGAGCTTTTAAAATGAAGCACTTTAAACGCAGAGTACAGACCCAATGTACCGACTAACACCCTCGACTGCTTGTTTAGCGGGAAAATGCTGATTAAATCGAAGCATTTGTTTTCTGTTGTTAGAACTACAGGTCTTTATTTAGGTCATACTTCACTCCACATTATGATATGCAAAGCCTCACCTATAGTATTTCTCAACCACACATACTTTCACAGTGCTGCTCGTTTCAAACCATCTAATCATTCAGCATTAAACTGTAATTTACTGTCCTTTGAGGATGCAGCAGTAAGAGTAATTCTGGTTGTGCAGCGTTGTTTAGCTCAAGTACTGCACCGTGATTTAAGATGATCTCCTTTTCAGACAGTAAGCCTAACCCTGACCTGCCAGATGGTTTGTTTACACAGAACCATCTGGAAAGTCGTCGTTGGAAACTGTTTGGGAAATACTTGGATGAACCATCTGTCAATCAAACACTTGCCGAAGCCAGTCGGGGGAAGAGCCTTCAGTGCCGTTCTTTGCTCTTCTTTCAATGAAGAAATACTCTCCAGTTCTGATATAACTGATGCTATTGCAGCATCAACGCTAACCTCTTCAGGAGCCCCCATTGTTGTTTAGAGCAATCAGACGCCTCTCTGTGTCGTCACATGCATCTAAGCCACGTAGCTGCCAGCAGCTCCTCACAAAGAAGAAATGTGGGCTTTTCTTTTGGGCATGCATCTCTGCAAACTGTCGGCTAGTTTGTTTGTGTACAACACACAGAGCTGGACGTAAACAGGCAAGAGGCCGTGTGTCGTAAACTTCCGTAAAAACCTAAATTGTGACGCATATTCTCAATGCGCTGTATACATGTCCAAGGAATGCTCCTAAAACCTGAATAATATCGGCATATCGCACATTTCTTGATCTCAAAATGCTCCATTCAGAATATCCAAACAGAATATGGTGTTTATATGACCCGCATCAAATTCAGTATATTGTCATATAAAGGAATATTTGTGTGCATGTAAACGTAGTCACTGTCATTTGAGACATTATTATAAAAAATATTTAAAGTCAAATAATTTGTTCAGCATGGTGAGTGACTGTAGAATAGGCCTTCCTAATGTTGACACTGGTTGACTTCCATGGCTCTATTATTGTGCATGCGGTCTTACTGACACACCTAAATGGGCCATCAGCAGTTTTATTAATTACTCCTCTCTCTTGGAGCTCCCATGCTCCACTTTAGTGTGTTTGCGGTATCAGATACAGGATCAACTCTGCTGCCAGCACCATAACTTCCTCTAGGTGGTACTAGACCCGATCCAGCCCGGCCAACATGACCTGAATATTATTAGTTTTTATTATACATCTGTTGGCGGTGATGAATCAATAAAATGATAATAATGATGTGGACGAAACAACGCGAATGCAAAACCCATGGTGCAGTCAGGAACGCCTACAAAAAGCACAACAGATTAAGTTCAGTTATTAATATTCCTGCATTTTTATCAAGATTTCTGTAGAATTAATCATTCATAATTCATAATGAATTCATTAAAATTGTAAACGTGTATAATGGTTTAGAACATTTTGATCAAAGTATATGACGGTCATCCCCATGCTCTATTATGTCTCATCAGTTGTTGCAGCAACTTTTGGGTTGATACCATTTGTTATACAGATTTGGTGCTAAATTTAACTATTTTTTACCACTCGAGAATTGATAAAAAATGATCAATAATCCCTCCAAAATACCACATTAAGACACCAAGACCTTGAGGAACACCATAGAAAAAGTTATGCTGTGATTTGGTATCAAAAACTTTTGACATTTGGAGATTTCTGCAAGAATTGCATTTTCCGGCGTTAGATGGTGAGCACTTCTGTTGTGTAAACTGCTCAGAAACCTTCTTATTGTCAATCTAGCTAGGAAAGCCATCCATCCTCTAACATCATCACACATGAATACAGTTGGGCTCATTGGATCCACAAGAGTCTCAGCTTTACAGTGATACACAATTTATGCAATTCAAGACTGTTTAGGGACCCCAGTATGCAGAAATATTCATACACACCATTTTAGAATAGGAGAAAAGTAACACATTTATACAGCATTCAAAAATCTGCATGATTTTTACCCCAAAACTGCATGTGATTATCATAAAGTGTGTCTGTAAAAGGGAGACTCGTTGGTGCCCATAGAAGCCATTTTCATTCACATATCTGGAGGTCAGAAAAATGGGCATGCCGGTTTTTCCTCACCAAAATTTAATCTCAGATGGTTAATGATCATTGTCAAATATTTTGGTTTATGGCCAAATATCTGCAAAACTAATGGAAATCCCATCAACTTCATCTGTGCTTTGCGTTCAGTGTTAATGTCATTAATCTAAGATATAAACTAATATATACCTGCTAAATATCAGCATGTTTGCATTGTCATTGTGAGCATGTTGCCATGCTAGCGTTAGCATTTAGCTCAAAGAAGTGTATAGTACAGCCTCACAGAGCTGCTAGCATGGCCGTAGAAACAAATTAGTCTACCAAAGTGATGCAGGAATATTAATAACTGAACTTAATCTGTTGTGCTTTTGTAGGCGTTCCTGACTGCACCATGGGTTTTGCATTCTCGTTGTTTCGGCCACATCATTATTATCATTTAATTAATTCATCACTGCCAACAGATGTATAATAAAAACGAATGATATTCAGGTCATGTGGCCAGGCTGGATAGCACCTAGTACAACCCAGAGGAAGTTATGGTGCTGGCAGCAGAGTTGATCCTGTATCTGATACCACAAACACACTAAAGTGGAGCATGGGAGCTCCAAGAGAGAGGAGTAATTAATAAAACCGCTGATGGCCCATTTAGGTGTGTCAGTAAGACCGCATGCACAATAATAGAGCCATGGAAGTCAACCAGTCCACCATCTACTCACCATGCTGAACAAATTATTTGACTTTAAATATTTTTAATAATAATGTCTCAAATGTAAGTGACTATGTTTACATGCACACTAATATTCCTTTATATGACAATATTCTGAATTTGATGCGGGTCATATAAACACCATATTCTGTTTGTATATTCTGAATGGAGCATTTTGAGATCAAGAAATCGGGGATGTGCTGATATTTTTCAGGTTTTAGGAGCATTCTTTGGACATGTATACAGGACATTCAGAATATACGTCTCTTTTGGGGTATTTACGGCAGTTTACGACACACGGCCTCTTGCCTGTTTACGTCGAGCTCTGTGTGTTGTACACATTCAAACTAGCCGACAGTTTGTAGAGATGCATGCCCAAAAGAAAAGCCCACATTTCTGGTCGGAAGAACCAATCAGCGTCTCGTGAGGAGCTGCTGGCAGCTGCGTGGCTTTGATGCGTGTGACGACACGATTAGCACTGTGAAAGTATGTGTGGTTGAGACATAGGTACTGTAGGTGAGGCTTTGCATATCATAATGTGGATGACCTAAATAAAGACCTGTAGTTCTAACAACAGAAAACAAATGCTTCGATTTAATCAGCATTTTCCCGCTAAACAAGCAGTCGAGGGTGTTAGTCGGTACATTGGGTCTGTACTCTGCGTTTAAAGTGCTTCATTTTAAAAGCTCAATGTCATTTACATCCAAGGCAGACTAGGTAGTAAACACTTTCATGACTTCTCAGTTTTATAGCTGATTTTTTTCTGTGCATGCCCAGAAGAAAATCCCACATTTCTGGTCGGAAGGAGAAACCCACCTACTTTTAAACATTGTGAAAGACTTGAATATCAACAGGTTTTTGGAGATGTGCCAATATCAAAACGCCGACCTTTTCAAGAAGTTGAAGGAATGAAAGAGGGAGGCTGTGTTCGCACGGTCCAACAAGTCCACCACCGGTTAATCGGGGTATGCATGGCTAAATGTAAACGGGAATATTAATGGAATATTTGTTTTCATTAGCCATGTAAACAGCCTAGTAGAAATATTGTCTCTTTCGGAATAACAACATGAGAGGCGTTACTTGTAGTGATGCATTTACAGAGAAGTATCGTGAATCTGCAGCTCCCCTCGGCTTTACAGAGCTGTATAGTGAGTTTCAGCTCGTTGTTTAGCCGTTCGGTCCACAACTTTACTGTTTTGGTTCACTCTCACCGCTCTCATAGTCATTTTCAGCCACAACAGGCAGCTGTTTTCAAAGAAAAGGCTATAAAAACCCATGTCAGTAAGAGAATAGTGGAGCATTTAGCAGCTAAAGACACAGATATTTCCTTCAAGAGATGGCGGAGACCAAAAACGGAGATAAAAAAGAGTGACTATTGGACTTTTATTCATCAGCTGAACAGAAACACAACTCCAAGTGAATGATTGGATGTGTAAATAAGCAACTGTTTGCTAACAAGTTCGCCATATCAGCTTAAAAGTTGAAATTGCCCCCCAAAAAATGCAGGTTTAAGTACAAACTGAATAAATAAGTTGCTGGGTTTTCTGCAGTGGTGGAAGCAAATCTGGTAGCTCGAATCCAAATGAAATCACTGTGCAGTACCACATTTACTGAGTTTGTTTTTTCCTCTGAATCTTTGTCCTTGATCCTCCTGATCAATCTCAAGCGGCAATCTCCGGTGCTGAGAAATGAAGCCGACGCAGAAGTGCCAAAAACTGCAGTTGAGACTCCAAAAGCGAGTCAATCCCCACAGACCCCCATGTGAAAATGCTCAACTTTACAGCAGAAATAAACATGTTTACAACCTGGTACAAAAAACTGTTTTGGTCTCTATAGCTAATTTCCCCGTTCGTGACAACTGTATAGGGGGTGAATTTATATATAACTCACCCGTTTAAATTATATTAAGACTTAAAGTTAGACATAATGAGGGCACAGACACTTTGAGTGACAGTGTTGGTGCCGTACCAGGTCGCTAGCTGCTAGCTGTCTGCTCTGCCGCCTCAGCTCCACCGACCATCCACCTCTTTGCCTATTTCTGGATTAACCGGGAGTTAGGCTGCCAAAATGGTGACACAGCCATCCACTTTGAGCTTCCCAAAGTCTCTTCAGAAACCTATGGGTGACATCACGGAGACTACGTCTATATTTACAGTCTATGATGAATCGTAACTGGAAACTCCCATGGTTTAGCTTCATTTCTGACGGTTTGATCTTTTATCACACAAACAATCAGTCCAAACAGGTTTTCAGGTGCTTCAAGAACCAAATCCAAATGTCATGGGTTACTCCTCACTTAATCACAGGCCATTATTAGTAATAGGCTTATTATAAATGTTGGCAAAAGGTCATTTATGTCCTCCACACCAACAATCCAAGTTATAAATGTTGTGTTATTAATAAATGGGTTTTGATGAAACTGTGCACCTGAGTGTTTTTGTTTTTTTCTCATGAGTTAAAAAGACAGAAAAAAAAAAGCAAGTTACGCTGGGGAGGATACACATCTGCCAAAGAAATGTTCATAACCTGGTAACCCACGTCCTCTAATGAAAGGCTTGAAACTGATCTAAAAAGCACAATACATGATTTTATTAACCATTAACCTCTTAAGTGCAGAACGGTGTGGTTCACCTAGACAGACATACCCAAAATAAATCAAGAATAGCTCCACAACTACCAGGTCTATATGCATGATCTTGGTCTCTATGGATAGGTAAGACCTCAGAGAATTCAAAGAATTGTGACTGTTACTAGGCCTGATTAAATTATGATGAACCAAAGGAAAAATGTACATTTTTAACCTTGCCTAAAATGTTTTCTAGATTAGACAGTGGATAACACCATTATAGCAATTATGCCATGCACAGAGACGCCACTGAATTCATTCAGTAACTCCTTGACTACAACTGTGCCAAAGCAGATATAAATAACACAAAGCACATAGATTCTACAAAGGTTTTAGTCAGGATAGGACCAGGTGGACTCTCCATTTGGCCACTTGATACCCAAAGTGTGCCAAATGGGTTTTCTACCTCTTGAAAGGGAATCTGGCTCTAAAATACTACCGATATTCACTACAGGAGGCTGTGTGCACACAATGGAGCCTTTGACCATGACATTTACCCTGTGCATCATCACATTCTACCATTGTGCACAGTATAAAATCAATAAAAATCAACTAAATTGTATAATTTTGACTCCAAATGGAGTAGTTTTATTATAATAATGAAATATGATGAAGTAAAACTTAGATAATTCCTGTTGGCCTGCCTGCTGCCCTCGTGCAAACTCAGCCTGCTGACATCACTCACCCTCATCCAGCCGGGTTTCACAAACATTCTTTGAAATTCACCAACCTCTGTGTCAGTGCCCTGCGTGTGAGTGTACCTGTACCACACCATAACAGTTTTCACCATGCATTTCATAATCAGAGGCACAATGACTAGAATTTTCCTAAAAAACAAAAAAAAGTATAGACTTGGATACAAAAATAATCCCTCTCAATCATCACAATCATGACTAGGGCTGTACTGAATAGTTTGAAGCTTCATTCATAACTTTGACATTCAAATTCTAAATCAACATCTGAATGCTGCACAGCTTTTTATTTTTTATTTTTTTGCATGTCTATTCATTCAGTTTAAACCTGGTATTTCTGCACAGTTGCAGATAAAGATTATCTGCCACTGCAGAATTATGAGCGCTGCTGCTAAAATTTCACAGTACGATTATTAATATCCTATCCGTGTTTCACCGAATGCAATGTTTAGCCTCTCCACACACAGAGGAGACACAGAAGAAGTGAAGATAATGTTGTTGACACCGGTTAGAAACAGGGTCATTAGTGAATTGTATTGACCTATTTATAGAGGTAGATTCCAGTGGTGGCTGCGTAGGATTGTTTCCAACTCGTATGATCCAAACATTTCCATTTCCATAACTCCAGAGCGTTAAAATTACAGAGGTAAAAATGTATTGAAAAAAAATAGATGTAATCCTTTCCAAAACTCACAACAATTCATATTTGTTGGCGTTTAGCCTTTCAAAAATAACATTTTCACTGAGGTCCAAAAAACAGTTTGCTCTCCCACTTGCCTTATAAAGGGAGGCACACACTGACGAGTTATATTCATTAAAGAAAGTTGATTAAATAAACTCAGACTAACTTATTTATTCTGATTAATCACTTTATTCTATCAGTGTGTTGTTGCTGCTTTGAAAGAGTATAATTCAAGTGCATGTGTGCATCATTTTGTTGCAAAAATGCCATTTTGAAAAAGGATTGTGAGGTTTTGATTGCAGGGTTTTGACACAATGAGCTAAATTCTGCAACAAGTGTGTAAGCAATCCCCCCCAAAAAAGCGTAAGGTAATTCATTACATGCATACAAAATGTCTTTTCAAAATATACTTCCGTCTTCACAGGAAACAACTTCCCTAGGTTTAGGCAACAAAACCACTTGGTTAGGTTTAGGAAAATAACTCTTGGAGTGGCGTTACTTAAGTACGTCAGTTACGTGACAAATAAATCAATGTTAACTTCTGGTTTCACACGTTGCTCTGGCTCTACCGGTTTTGGCGTGGAGAGGAGGTCGTGTTGCTCTGGCTCTATCTGTTTGGCGTTGAGAGGAGGTTGTGTTGCTCTGGCTCTATCTGTTTGGCGTGGAGAGGAGGTTGTGTTGCTCTGGCTTTATCTGTTTGGCGTGGAGAGGAGGTCGTGTTGCTCTGGCTCTATCTGTTTGGCGTAGAGAGGAGGTCGTGTTGCTCTGGCTCTATCTGTTTGGCGTGGAGAGGAGGTCGTGTTGCTCTGGCTCTATTTGTTTGGCGTGGAGAGGAGGTTGTGTTGCTCTGGCTCTATCTGTTTGGTGTGGAGAGGAGGTTGTGTTGCTCTGGCCCTATCTGTTTGGTGTGGAGAGGAGGTCGTGTTGCTCTGGCTCTATCTGTTTGGCGTGGAGAGGAGGTTGTGTTGCTCTGGCTCTATCTGGTTGGCGTGGAGAGGAGGTTGTGTTGCTCAGGCTCTATCTGTTTGGCGTGGAGAGGAGGTTGTGTTGCTCTGGCTCTATCTGGTTGGCGACGCCTGGAAGCTGCTTGACATCCTCCTGGATCCACCTTCTCACATATGTTCACATTATATGTATTCATTTTTGTCATATGGATTGTCTATGTTGTATTTTCATTATGTGGTTACTCTGTACACACGACATCTATTGCACGTCTGTCCATCCTGGAAGGGGAATCCCTCCTCTGTTGCTCTTCCTGAAGTTTCTTCCATTTTTTTCTCCCTGTTAAAAGGGTTTTTTTTGGTTAAGTTTTTCCGATGTGAGGGTCGCACTGTAAAGGACAGAGGGTGTCGTATCCTGTACAGATTGTAAAGCCCCCCGAGGCAAATTTGTGATTTGTGATTTTGGGCTATACAAATAAAAATTGATTTGACACAAACGCCGGTCTCCTGGGCGAAAGTCCGATGTTTTCTGACCCACCCATCCACCCCGACCTCCTCCCTATTTCAGAGAGAGTGTTTCTATTGAGCGTTCCTATTGGCTGTGCTCCGGCTGGTGGGCGGTGCTTGGTATGAGGAGAGAAATAGGCATTACAGTAACAGAATATTGATTCATATTTGATCAGCGCTGCCTAGTTTGACCGTTTGATCGGAGTTTGTGAGTGATTGACAGCTGCTCAGAGAAGGCAAGGCTCCAGCTCGACTCTGATCTGTTGTTTTCCTCCGGTTTGTGGAATCTTGCAGATGCCGTTAGGAGCACCGGAAGACTGCCGTATAATTCCAGTGTGCCTAGAAGCACAGGCAAAGCCTGTGCAAAGCACACTGGTCTATTATTCGACGCATTTATTTTTAATATTCTGACTTCTTCCGCCCAAAAACTTTGCCGTGCTACTCCTCCCGCAGCGTTGCCAACACCTGTAAAAAAAGTACATCAAAACGTGCGGAATGATCGGGAATCGTGTGCTATGACTTTTCTAAGAGATTCGCGCAGCGGTTTCCGAAAAAATCGCGCGAAAGCGCGACTTTTTTCTCCATAGGAATGAATGGGAAATCGACGTGAAGAGAGCTAAAAAAAGTTTGTCTTTGGGGCCCTACAGAGTCGCCATACTTTAACGTAGAAACATGATTAAAAGTTTAAACGGGTCACCAGACTTGGGACTTTATTGGGCCAAATGGGCATTTTGATAGCTGGCACGGTTTTCACGAAATCGCAGTTTAGGTTTTGTGAAATTTTCAGACCGTTTCAGATTTTATAATGGGTGTGTATTGCGTGGGTCGTTAAGACCTAGAGTGCGTGACATCATCGCTAGAGTGAGAGGTAGTTTCAAAATCTTTTGAAAATGTTCCAAACAAATTGCTGCCTAGACCACAATTTTCACTCCTCAAACACAATTAATACCTCAAAACATAGGTATGTTTGTCTTCTTTCAGATAATGTGCCCATTTAAGCAATAGGTGTTACAGTTTGGGATTTATCTCCTTCAAAGCACCAAGAGATCACTTCCTCTCTCTCATCCGCTGCAATGTTATTTCACCTCTAAAAGTCTTGAACAAAAACTAAACTGTGGAGACTTTTTAAACTGCCAGTTCGCAGTCATTTTTAACTTTATCCACACAAACGACACGTCTACATCTTCATCAAAGTCTTGAGGTGCTCAAACTGAGGAGATTTCAAAGATACAACTTATAGTTTTTAACTGAGGGGTCTTTTTCAGGTAGTACCTTCTCTGTGTTTTCACCAGTCATTCCCAACCATGACTCAGCACTTTCAGACACAAACAGGTGTTTCTGATTGACTGATTAGATCTCCATCAATCTCTGCCTGTCTCTGATTGGCTGGTTAGAGCTCCATCAATCTCTGCCTGTCTCTGATTGGTGCATTGCTCTTAAGCTCTTTTGAACTGTACAAGTTTAAATTATATTTAAGCCTATACAGTTACTGTCTGTCTGATCAGTCTCTATCTCTCTGATTTCAAAGTACTTCTGTCTCTCTCTCTCTCTCACACACACACACGCACACGCACACGCACACGCACATGCATGCCCCAGAAGGTAACTGTATCTTAACAGGGAACTGTGGACAAGGTTTTTTTTTCAAAATAACATCTCTATAGAGTAACTCTATCTGAGGAGGACATGACAAACATTATCTATCAGCGTTAACAGTAAGAAGAGGAGCAAAATTCACATTAGCCAATCACAGCACATGTAGACATTTTCAAAACTTTGTTAACATTATATATCAGCGAATAGGCCTACAGGGATGACCTCACTATGAACCTCAGACAGTCTGAATCTGCACCCCACCGTCCCGGCACCAGCACCAGGCACACTGGTCAAAATGTCTTGCGAAATTTTCTAGTTAAACATATCATACATTTTAATTATACGTATTGTATTTCTAGGCGTAGTCATGTACAGTCATGCAGTTCAGGAGCTCCACCTGCGCTCGCAGGTCTTCGACCTTTTGTTGTTTTTTTTTTTAAGAGTATGATTAAAGATAATTTTCGCCCTGAGGTGGCTGGACTTGAGGAAGTAAAAAGTCACAGAAGACATTTTTTTATAATCAACCACAATTATTCCAGTCCTACAAGTTAGACAGCCAGAGGAATTCACATAATGTTAGAATGAGAGGGTGTCACCCTAGAAGAAGATGTTATGAAACAAAGCAAAGACTCTGCCAGTCCCTCCTGAGGGCTGAAACACCGTTGGGATACAGGAAATAGACTTATTGAAAATAGACTTATTGGAAACAGTCGTATAGTCTTGATGGGAAACCACCTAAATTAAGAGTTCCTGTATGTTATTTCCGTGGACATCTCTCTCCAACTGGTGATAAAGTCTGGAGTTGCTCCATAGACAATGAATGGGAGACTGTGTTCTCCGTTGTGAAACAGAAAATGTTCCCGTTTACTCAGAACATTCCCATCTAGAACATCTTTCATTGTCTATGGAGCAGCTCTACACTTTATACTTGATGTTTACTAATAGTTTTGGACTGTCTTAGACCATAGGAATAACATGTATAAATTTTGGAAAATGGGCGTCGTTCCCCTTTAAACTTACAGTACAATGTCACATTAAAGGGTCTACAACTTGTAAAACAACGTCTCTTTCATATGTCAAACATGAAACATAATTGTTGCACAAACAGTATTTAATTTCTGTGTGAATAATAACAGACAAGTCACCACATATTCATATTTAAAGAGTCACTTCGTCACAAAGTGCTTTATTGAGAAACAAAAACAAAACACAACTAAACACAGACAACTCTCATCGTTGCATAACAAAGGTGAAATTACACAGCATAAATAATCCTTTCTCCTTCATTCAAAAATACATATAAACAAAGATCATAATTTGGTATTCGGGGCAGTTTCTCGTTACAGTTTTGGTGGCCAATGTGCCTCCTGTGATACACATAAC
The DNA here is from genome assembly GCA_916701645.2 of Sebastolobus alascanus. Classification (NCBI taxonomy): domain Eukaryota; kingdom Metazoa; phylum Chordata; class Actinopteri; order Perciformes; family Sebastidae; genus Sebastolobus; species Sebastolobus alascanus. Next base: position 1,429,282 of record CAKAOJ020000179.1, read on the forward strand.
GTCACCACCAGCAGCTTTTTTTTTTTTTTTTTTTTACCCATCAGAAAACAACTTTAAGAGGAGGCTTTATTACATTTAGTGCAATGAAGATAATATTCCAGGAAAAAAAATATATAATGTAAAGTAAAAGCTGAATTTCTAGTTTCTTAAGATTTGGGATGTTTTAAACATAGTGTAAAACATACAGTCAGCATGTAAATATACTTGACAACGACCACAGCAGAAACTATTATACTATGTGTGCTCTCTTATCATCTAAAACAACATCAGGCAGTTTTTTTTAAGACGCTTTATCAGTTAATCTCTTTGAAATTTCTATTAAAGGTTCCCTGATTTAGGACTTCAGGAGTCACGTGATGATTCGCCCAACTTCTGACCAGATTTCTCAGACTTTTTCACCATTAACAGAACTTCATTAGTTTATCTGTCACAGCGGATGCAGACATCATTCCTCTTCACATTACTGTGTCTAAACTTCATTCACTCCTTCTTCACAGTACAATGTATTAAATGTATTAAACACAGAGGCAGTAAACTAACATAACTTCAGATCCTTCATAAAATAACATTGATAATGTTGCATTTACTGACCTGATGTTGTCTGGTGCTTTCATTTGCACACAACACACACACACACACTCACACACACACACATTTTTATACTATTTCATCTACAATATACATCATTTGTTTTCTGCAAAGCACTTTGTGACTAACTGGCTCAATAAAACATTATTTTATAAATAAATTGCACTTGACCAGATGTAAACATAAATTATTTATACAAAATAAAGACATTTTTGGTGAAATCTCACATACAGTGTACATTTTAAAGTGCTAAAAAGTGTTGTACACAGAATCTGTGTTTACACCATAGTCCCTCCGTCAGTACTTCTCGCGTAGTACTCATCGTCGCTGTCTTCAAATTCAGAGTCGTCGTCCTCCCCGGTGATGGTGTCGATGTTGGACTCGCTGATAGAGTCAAGCTGGGAGGAGAAAACAGGAACGTCAGCTCACTTAAATGGCACCACACCTGGAATACTTCTGGCAGGTGGAAAAACTATTTGTTCTAGTCTAGAACAGTAGGAAGAGGGTGCGGTTGGACACATGTCAGGACATTCAGTCTCGACTGGCAATATTAATTAACGAAAAGTATTTGTAGCGCAATTAAATGTTATTAGCAGCCTACGTAGCGATCCTACTCACGCGTTCCTTTGTGGAGATAAATATCTCTTCTAAATAGAGCAATGAAAGCTGTTTGGACACCTCATGTTGGTAAAATGTTGTTGACAACAAATCGGTACTGTGCGCAATTTCAATAAGTTTCCTCACTGAGTTTTGTCCCATTTAATACTTTGTACATTTGCAATAAACAAAGAATTAAGAATTATATTTAGTTCTAGTTTCAAGTCATAAAAATAGTAATTGTAGAGTAGCAGCAGCAGCAGGCGTAGTAAAAGAGGCGACACTAGTAGTTAGTTACAGTCCGATGACGTCCCCCTTGTTAGAAATGAAATGACCATACTTGCCAACCTTGAGACTTTAAAAATAGGGAGGATTTGAACACCAAAGCGCGGGGTCAGGGGGTCAAGTACACTGCAACAGCATTTTTATGTCAAATAGGCCTACTTTTAATTTTACTTTTAATTCTTAAGAAAGAAAACAGGTGAGAACTTGTGTGAATCTCTGGCATAAACTAATATTCATCAGTTTTTATCATTTTTATTTGCCTCTGCTTGAGTATTTCTTTCTCTTAGTACTCTCCTTCTCTCACTCACCGAAGGCCCTCTCAGATACAATGCGACAACGGCACCACTGCGCTCTGAAACCCGCTATTATCAATGGCTTGCGTCGTGCCACGACGGCTTTTCGCTGTGCCGAGCAAAGCCCAACTTTGGGAGCTCTCTTCCACTGCAGGCGTATGGAAATAACCAAAAGGCATCCCGCTTGAAACACCCGCACAAAACAAACCGGGTCCGTCCCCTCTGTTAAAAATCAACAAATCACATACTGGTTACAGTAGTAGATGTAACAACAGGAGTACTTGTTCATACCTTTTTGCCTGGCAGGTATGGTTCAGGTTCAGGTTTTTGTTCTCTGGGCTCTGTGTCCAGAAAGGCCACATAATGGATCAGAGTGTAGATTCTGGATGAAGACAAAACAGGAAAGTTAAATATCATAAAAAAAAAGATTAACGTACGTATGAACATCAGTAAAAATCCAGCCATTTGATGCTCACCTGTGGTAGAACATGGCAAGGAACTGGATCACAACCGATGTCGCGAATCCCAGAATGAACATGAAGGCGATAGGATCGATTTGTACATCTTCTCCGGTGTACTCGAGGTTGAGGTCGACCTTGGGGAGCTTGATGGAGAAGGAAGCCTCGAAGAGCTGGAGGGTAAATGTCGCCGCCAGCCACATGGCATTCAAGATGAAGAAGGCGAAGTTTATCTGTACGTAATGAGAAAGATGAGATTAATTTAAGATTGACTGCACGGTGGTTTTCTGTTACCGTAGATATGTAGCGTAGTTCAGCTCCCCCACCTTGTTTCTCAGCTGTATCAGGTCACTGGCGATCTTTTTCTGTCTCTCTTTGTCGTCCGCCAGAGGTTCCAGGTACTTCCTCTGAAGCTCTATAAAGAAATCCTCCTCCTCCTGCAGAGTAAAACCTTTCAGTTAATTATTCTGTTATTTGTGCATGTTTAGACATAACAAAAAAAACGAACTTCTGCAAATGCCTCAATGTCATGTAAAATGTCAGTTTTCACCTGAATATGGTGAGCATAATTTTGACAGTGATCACGCTAACCTGATAAAACGAGACATACACACCTTGTCGAGTGAATCCTCCTCCAGCTGCATTTCATTGGACAAACCCTGCAGTTGTGTGACAAAACCTGGAGAGAAGAGCAAGACAGGACGGTATTAGATAACATTTGATAACAAATGAGCAGGAATTTTTTTTCCCAAAAACAATCATGCATATTTTAGCTAAATTGTTTGAACTTACATTGGGTAGGAGAGTCGAAAACAGGCTCTGCTTGCCTGAAACACAATCACAAAAATGATTAGTGTAATCTCACACTTTGTAATGCTGGCACATTACATTTCAATCGATGTTCCACCTTTAGGACTTACCTCTGTTCCTCTAGGATCCCTTCGTCCCCTACAATAGTGTTTTGTGGCCGTGTTTCAGCCTGTTCGGCCTCTGGGATCAGGTTCTCCTGGTTGACAAGGACCGGCACGGCTGCAGGTGTCTGTTTGTATTTCTTACAACATTTGCACCACGAGCAGAACCGCTGGAAGGCGCTTTTGGCTGCAAGAGTGAAGATCGGCTTAAGTTCAGTCAGCACAAACAATAATACTGGTCTAGTGTTGCACTGTTTCAACCTGGTATCTACCTTTCTGGGTTTTCGTTTGCTTGGCGACGGGATCTGGTGTGGCAGCACCAGCGGCAGGTGCTGTCTCTCGGGTGCCCCAGGACACGTTGTTCATGTTGACCATGGAGTAGATGGTGAGCAGCAGGTAGGCGCTGGGGATGCAGATGATGTAGAGAAAGCCGTGGAACACCAGCTGGATTTCCTGAGGATGCATTATGGCGGTGATGACGTAAATCATGGCCATGGCGATGACGAAAATGCTGCTGGGTGTCAGGATGGTTCTGTCCTTCACCATCGAGCCTGGAGAAAGATAAAAGGGTGTTACGATTAAAGCAGCTTTAAGCAGTTCTTCTACAGAAGGTTTTACCAAATAAAGTCGCTAAATATATGAATGCGCTGAATGTTACTTACCGACAATGGACATCGTCACCACCAACATGAGGAATGCATATATGACACTCATGACTGCTGCGACACTGATCTGAGTGTCCGATTTGAGTTTGAAGCAAAGACCCAGGTAGATGGCCGGAGGTATCACAGCCAGGACCAGGGCACCGCTGGCATGCATATTAAAGATGAAGGTCAAACTACCTGGAGACCACAATAGGAGGCACATAAATACATATTTCAATAAACATTCTTAAGATAATCATATGAAGTTGATGTCAGAAGAGAGAGAGAACACCAACCTGCGATCAAAAGGCAGATGGTGGCGGGGGCCAGGATGGCTGAGGTGATGGCAAAGAGCTGGTAGAACATGAAGGGTTTGGACATCGACCGGTTTCTCTTGGAAATGACGCTGGTGTTGCCCAGCAGATCCACGACGTTGGCCAATGTGGACGGTCCCCATCGCCGACGCTGAAGGTGGCAAATAATCATTAGCACGGCTGATGGGATTTTTTTGTTTAATGACAAATGAGATTCAGAGATATGCAGTTTCTGAGCATCGGTAGCAAATCTATCAAAATGTTTGCGGGTGTTTCATGGTCATCCTAATATTAGTGGAAAGGTTCTGATCAGCTGCAGCACTCACCTGGTTGTAGAGTTCTTTGAAGTCCTCAGGTGCATTGGTGTAAGCATCAGATGCTGCGTTGTACTCCACCCTCCATCCCTGCTTCAGTAGCAGAGTACACAGCCAGCGGTCCTCACCTGCACGGAACAGAACATGTTATTACATGTGAGAGGAGGAGGGGGGGGGGGGGGGGACCCAAGTCCCATCAAACAACATCCTTACCTTGATCGTACTGGATGTAGTGGCTCGCCTCCGTGGACTTGGTAGAGTATCTCTTCATCACGTTGTCGTCCATCAGCGCCTCGGCTCTGAACAGACTGAAGCAGCCGGGGCTGCACAGCACGCAGCCAATCACGTGCTCCGCTGTCTTCTGCAGCCAATGACTGACCGCGTACTCAAACTTCTGGAACCACACCGCGGGACCTGCAGTGGAAATACAGAGGTATTATAAACCTCAACACAAATGTCTCTTCAGTCCTAGTTTCATCTTCAGTGGTGGATCCTAGAACTGTTTGTTCCTGGACAGCTGTTTAACGTTGTATCTGGTTTGTCTTTTCCTGCCTTCTGCTAGTTTATCTTTATTAATCTGACAATGTGCCAACCTGATCCGGTGGGGTGAATCCTGCCACACGCTGCCCCGACAGCTGGGTACATTTTCAGACGATCAATGAGCAGCATCACAGCAGCCGGCTGGAAGTCAGTGTCCCCATCTAAAGCCAGGATGTAGGTGTTGTGCTTCTCTTTCTGGAGGAACAGACACAGATTTACATTTAGGTTTTATTTAGAAATACTGTGGACATGTGTTCAAGCTCGTAGAAAAAGTTTTCTCACCTGAACCGCTGCTTTCAGCTCAGCCTCGTCCTCTCCCTTCTGCCAGCGTGCGTAGTATTTGGTCATGAGTTTCCAGCCCAGAAGATAGTAAAGGTACATGACCTGGAAAATAAGAAATAAGAATTAACAAAACTAATGTGACCCACTATGAACTGCAATGCTACGTGTAAATGTACCTTCTGGGGTCTACAAGTCATTATTTTCCTACCTGAGACCATCTCTTCTTGTGGCGGATGAGTTCTTTGTCCTTGAAGTGAGCTATGATAACGTTCCCATGAGGCATGGTGATCACTAGACGGCCGCCGTACGGCGTCCTTATGACCCTCTGATCAGGGATCTGCCGCTGCTTTTTGAAGAACTTGTCATCAATGTTTGTGAAGATGCTGATGACAGAGAATGAGAGAACTTTAATAGTAATTTGTACCGGACAAATGTTTGAAACGTAACAGTAAAATTGCACAGTAACTGTAGAGCATCTGAATATGGTTCTTACCCGTAAACTTCTGTGAAGACTTCCACAAGGGTCTTTGCATATTCGTTGAGGTGACGCCCCCGACTCCCATCGACATCTTTAAATGCGTCGTCAAAGTAGATATGGGTTTCAAAGATGAAATCATCGTACTTTGGTTGTATCTTCGGTCTGTACTTGTCCAGTCTGCAGTGTTCAGAGAAATACAAAGACGAACTGTGAGGAAATCCACCGTGATAAAGTAAATGTTGTGGTTGTTAAGAGTACACTGCTAAAATTGTCAAGGACACACACTCTTGGAAAATACAGTCCTGTGACAGCAACAAATTAAGCAACTATTTTTTTTTCTTTCCACTACATGTGTCTGTGTAGAGCAGGAAACTGAATTCAGTTAGATGAATGGAAAGAAAACCTCACCTGAATATTGAGATAATGATGTTCATCATCTCATCGTAGGTTTCGTGCCACATGGTCGCGCACAGATACACCATCGCTGTATCGAATGCCCTGAAACTGGATAAAGGTTTGAAAATGTGAGGGGTTTGTTTTTTGGAGAAGAGACAATATTAACTATAAACCAACCCGTCCAAACACAGCTCGAAAAAACAGCAACCTTGCTTTAGATGATTCTCGTGAGGACCAAAATGGAGGACCACTCCTACACACACTTACGTCTTTAACCTGGATACGGTCTGGATGTCGAATCGGGTGTTGAGGAGCAGGGACTGCTCGATAAAGGGTCCCTCGTACAGCCTCCTGGTGAACAGGTCTTGGGTCCTCTGGATACGATACACATTGAGGTACCACAGATGGAGGGTTGCCAACAGAAGACCGAGCCACCAGGACGCGGCTGAACCTGAAGGAAGATTAATAAACACATTAGACGCAAATTCCAACTTTTCTATACTGCAAAGTATTTTGATCTCTCAATTAGTGTATCCAAAAAAATAATAAAATAGCCATGCAACTTATACCAGGCTCTACTTTATTACCTGTCAACATGCCGATGTCAAATATGCTGGACATGTCCAGGAAGCACAGGGTGTGTGTAACATCATAAACCAGTTCTGGGAACACACTGCCGTTCAGGCTTATGTTTCTTGTATTTACAACGTCGTAGCAGTAGCCTGTGAAGTTGACTGCCGTCCCGTTCAGACTTATTCTGTATTCTTGATAGTAAACGATGACGGGGACGATGAACAGAACCATGACGGCCAGAGAGGCCAGGTACAGAGGCAGGATGAAGCAGCGTCGCAGGGCGTGCATCTTGCAGGCTGCCAATGAAAACCAGTGGCAGAGTGCAGAGGAGATCAGCTGGACCCCGATGATGATGGCTATAATTTTTGTCTCACGCCTCGGGATGGAGGTCACTTCGGCCCAGTCCATTTTGTCCAGAGGGACGTAGGCTCCGACCACACAGATGGTCACCGCGATCCTGAGCATGCTGGAGAGGATTTGCAACACGTTCTGGCACTTGGTCATGTCTTTACAGAGACCCCTGAGGAAGACGGAGGTGCTGTTCTGGCTGATCAGTCTGAAGTAGGTCTCCCACCAGTTGAAAGACACCAAGAAGGTCGCACCAACAGCCAGGCCCACCCAAGTGATCATCTTGATATCAGTAAGATCCTTCGTGATGTACAAGTAGAGGAACAGGCCGTGACCGAGCAAAATGAGGACTAAGGCGGTGAGGGACGGCAGCAGGAAGCGGTTCCTCTCCTTGGCGGCGCACTGAGTGATCACCTGTAGGAGCGTAGACATGACGGCTACACTATTCAGTATCGTCACGTTGGTCACGATGTCCAAGTGCGGCATCGCCACGATGGTGAGAATCGCTGCACCCACAGCCACTATGAACTCAAAGAACAGAACCTGAAGAAGAAGAAGAAGAAGAAGATGATGAAATTCAACAACAGGCTCTGTTTTTGGCAGTCAAAAAAAATTAAATGAAGTTTGGAAATGTTGAGTTTTACCAGGGCGATAGTTGATTTTCTTGGCAGCTTTGATGTTTTGTAGCACGACTTCCATATGCTTTTGAGAAAATTCAAGACACTGGAAATGATGAGGACGCAGCCGATGCAAAGCAGAGCGACGGGTCTCATGTCATCTGGGAGGGTTTTTGTGCCTTCGTTGGCTAAGGTGATGAGGAGGAGGAACGTAGCCTGGAACAGAATTATTAACATAGTCAATACTGTGATTATATGAGGGCAGCTGCTCCATAGACAATGCATGGGTGTCTAACTTAATGTAATCCTTATGAGCTGAGTTATTACACCAAAATTAAATCTATATTCTCACAGTTCTGGTATGAACCAAAATGTGTTTGGGTGCAAGAATAAGTGTTTTCTGCCTACTTGCCAATTCATATGTATAAAAAAAAAAAAAGTATAGCAAACCTTGCTGCAAAGCGCCAATCCAAACACAACCACAGCGACGACACACAGAGAGACGATCTTTAGTAGTTTGATCATCTTCCATGGTGTCTGTTCATCTTCAATTACGGGAACCTCTCGACAGGTATCCCAAGGCCTCCTACAGTAGGTAAAGTCACCAAAATGTCAAGATAATAAATGCACAGTTAAAATTGCAAATGTAAAAAGTATTCATGATGTTATATAATTAGGGCTGTCAATAAATTAAAATACATAATCACTATTAAAGGCATGATTGTCCATAGTTTATCGTGATTAATCGCAAATTAATCGCACATTTTTCGATCTGTTTGAAAACCTTAAAGGGAGATTTGACAGGTATTAGGACTCTTATCAACATGGGAGTGGGCAAATACGCTGCGTTGTGCAAATGTATGTATTTATTTATTATTAGAAATCAATTAACAACACAAAACAATGACAAATATTGTCCAGAAACCCTCACAGGTACTGCATTTAGCATAGAACAATATATGCTCAAATCATATGACTTGCCCCAAACTACATGTGATTATCATAAAGTGGGTATGTCTGTAAAGTGGAGACTCGTGGGTACCCTTAGAACCCATTTACATTCATATATCTGGAGGTCAGAGGTTATTATTGCATTAACTTTGACAGCCCTAAATATAATATAGATAGATAGATAGATAGATAGATAGATAGATAGATAGATAGATAGATAGATAGATAGATAGATAGATAGATAGATAGATGATACAACACAGTTGTAATTATATAAAATTTGTCTTCATTTAAGAAGTTAAAATAATAATTGTCATTATATCTGCTTATGACTACATTATAATGTGGTATAAATGATTTATTATAGGTGTATATACGACTAAATGAACAGGAAAAACTGATGACCTACATAACTAATTTACCTTGTTTACTTAACATTAAAATATAAATAACTGTACCTACAGAAAAATATAAACCTACAAAATAAATAAATTTAAAAAAGCTTTCAGATTTTTCATTATTTTCACATTTTTATTCTAATTAAATAAACATTGTAACTGGAAATTGATTTATATTACTGAAATATAAAATAAAATAAAAAAACATAATAATAAATATAAATAAAATATAAATTAATAGTATTAATGTGTTTACTTACGATGGCAAATCTCTGTCTTCGTCCATCCTTCCTTCCTGATTGTTATTGCAAATAGATGCTTGCAGGCAGATGTCAGTATTTAAGCAGCACTCCTGACATCGCTCCCTGGTTGGCCCATCCCACATCGAAGGGCCACACCCAGCTCTCTGCAGGTGAGCCCAGCAGAGCATACTGTTCTAAGAACAGCGGCTCAATTAAGTCAAGTATGGTAGTTACAATGAGCAGTAATTAATTCGATAATAGCAAAGGAAATTGATGACCTCTTTACAGCGGTCACATACTGTATTGTATGTTTCTGTTGTACTCAGATCTTGTACTTACATAAATTTAGCAGTGTAAGAAATACTCTGTTACAAGTAAAAGTTTTTTGTTTGTTTTTTATTTAAAAGTATTAGCATCAACATTTACTTAAAGTACCAAAACCTTTATATTGAATTATAATTATTGATGCATTAGTGCGTACATCGCAGGCTGATAAAGGTGGAGCTAATTGTTTATATACTAGGTGATATATGAGTTCAGCTTGTGACTCTACAGTCTTTATGCAGCGCCATTAGCGGCACGTTCATCATTCGTTACGGAATGTACAGAGCTGGGAACATCAATAGAAAATCTTTTGTTCATTTTGCCTCGTGAGATTAAAGTCCTACTTCTCCTAAAGGCTGCAATGTTAATTACTCCCCATAATGTCAAAGTCATGGGTGGAAAATGTCGTTGCTGTTGTGGGACTGAAAATATAAACCAAACTTTGGTTCAGAGCTCGTGGAGTGTCCGAAAAAGAGCCTGACTTTGCACATTAAACTGTAATATGTGGAAGTTTGGCTTGAGAGTGTCACTAGATAAAACAGCTCCACCAAACTGCAAGGGGTTCATCCTCTGGGGAGCATAAATATCCACTGAAAATTTTACGTTTAGCTAGTTTTTGGGAGATATCTCACCAAAAGCGTTGGGCAAGAGGACATTTTGACCTTTCAGTGGAGCTAGAATACCCTCCGGGGAGTACGAATATCAATTTAATAAAAAAGAAATCTGGTCTGTTGTTGTCTATATCAGAATCCGAATGATCTTTATTGTCATTAACAATGAAATTTCACAGGCTTCTCTCGTTGTAAAAGATAAAAACAAATAAATACAAGCAGTGATAAAAACAGTAAATAGCAGCGCTTACATTTGAATTTACACATTTACAAATTTACAGAGGTGGAAGTTAATAGATAGATGTTTAAAAAAAAAAAATGTTTGTTTATTATAACTTGTAATAATTTGGTTGCAGTCTTTGAGGGTGTGTGTGTGTCTGTATGTTCCTGTAATCAGTGGTGGATTAAGGTGGTCGGGGGCCCCTATAGGCTACTCTTTGTTTGGGCCCCCCACCCTTTCTCATCAGGCTTTAATGTTAGCAGAAAAAAGTAACTTAGTGTGTAAAAGCACGCTAGGAATATTAACACGGCTCGCACGTACACACTCGAGGAGCACTGGCATACACACACACACACACACACATTGAGACAGCCTTTAATCTAAACCTTGAAGTCAATTTAGGGATTTTTCTTTACTTGATCTTGGTGTTCTTTCAGCCGCTGTGCTTTTCGTCTTTGTGCTCCGTGATCATATTTTCAATTTCTGTCTCAACAAAAACAACAACAAAATAAACAAGTCTTAACCAGCTATTTGTCAACAGATTTGTTCAAGAAGCAGGTTTAAATGATCATGACAGATTTGATTTTGATTGATTTTTATTAAGGATCCCCATTAGTTGATGCCATAGCGACCAGCTAGTCTTGGGGTCCACATTAAGTGCATACAAACACATTAAAATACCATACAAAATATAAAATACAAGAATAAAAACCTCAGAAATAACTAGTTACAGATAAAACTTATAGTCTTCGATAAAATTTGAGTTTCTTTTTGAACGCTGATTTACTAACAATGCAGCAGATACTTTGAGGCAAATTATTCCAGAGGGAAATTGATCTATATGAATAAAAGATCATAGGACGATCTATACTATGATCTGACGTAAAAGGGGACGACCAACAAAAGAAGCACATTTCCTGGAGATACCAACTGATCTTCCCATCTTTGAAAAAATGTAATTACAGTTTTTCTCATTCGCTTTGGCTCAATTCTTGAATTAGAATTATTTATTTCAAAACAATGAGTTCAAATCTCATCTCTGAACAATTAGTTTGTTGTTCACAACAGATTAGAATTTCTCATTCATACAAGCGAATTGCACGTGTTTTGGCACATGTGTGCAAGAGAGGAAGTATAATCACGTGCACGATCAAAACTGATGAGTTGATTCTCAGTGAAACTGTCGTCCTCTTCACAACTTCTAAACATTCTTTCATCGTTTGAGCCGTCGCATGCAAAATGATCCATTCAATTAAAATCTGTTAGATATGCATGTATATTGCATAAATATCTATGACGAGGAGGTACAATTTGTAGTTTTTGAACTTATCTACTGCAGTTTTTTTCATTCTTGCAGGGTTGTTGTTGGGTTGGGTTGGCATTGATTCAGTTCACTGTATATGACTTCACATGAAAGATCAAAAGTGAATTTTCTGTTTCTAATACATTGCTACACAAATAAATTTACTTTATACATACAAATGTGCATATCCTTTTCCTTTGTAGCTACTACAGTATTGACTTTTCCCAGTAAACTTTGACCTACTGTTGAAATGGGAATATAAAGCGCTCAGAGCGTTACACAACAGCATTCAGCTGGACAAATCTGACATTCTTGCACTGTATCGTACAGAAAGCAGTCAGTGTACAAAAAAAGTAGAACAAAACAGAGATTTGTATATAAGAAACACTTCCAGTTGACTGTCATAGTGAAAAAACCTTTTAACATTTTGACGGCTCACACGATGACAAATCAGTTTTTCATTTTGGTGCCATTGGCCAGTTTACTGACACAATAACTGGCTTCTGAAGCATGAATGAAGTGTTTTGGGTGAGTTATTACCTTTTGCAAACATGCAATAGAGTTGTGATGTCTCATCAAACAGTTGTGATAACTACACTTACAGTTTAGAGAAAGACTTTAAAAAAAATTAGCTAAAGCGATCGAGAAAAACTGTAATGTGATGAGACCAAGATCAAGTTTTGCACTCTCAACTTATTGAATTAAAGAATGACATAATGTGAAAGCAAGTTGAGGGCTACTGGATAATCTTTGCCTCGTTCCCAGCACCAACAGATAACAGACGGAAGGACGGAAGAATGTGAAACTTGTGAAGCATCAGGTGATGTTTTATCCTGATCAGATAAATTGTCTTACGGGAAGATTAAGTTACTAAATTGTTTCTTTCCTTTAGCTAGTTTTGTTTGGCTAGTTTCCATTAGCAATAGGAGATTAAAAATGTCCTCTAAAAAGTGACTCAGTATCAATAAGGTAATTCCAAGGAGCTCAACAAAGGGTGAAACGCGTTGTTTTCTTTGCTACTACTGCTGCCTATCAGATATGTTTCATAATAAGATGACCCACACCCAACCTCACAGAACTCAACAACAAAGCCATCGCACGCATTGCAATCTCAATAGTAGAGGACATCACACACCCACTCAATCACCACCTCACCATAATGCCCCGCTCCGGGCACTGGTACAGAACACTGAGGTGCAATAGGGCTCGCTTTGGGAAAAGCCTGATACCGGCAGTCATAGCCGCTTTAAACAACAGGCGTCGCTGAATGGTCCTGAGTGTGGACTGCTGTCCGTCATTTTCTGTTGTCGTCACTGTTGTATTGCTGTTTGCTGTTACTGTTAATGTTACTGTTACTGTGTGCTGTTGTATGTATTGGTGTCTGACAGATACAGTGCTGTGGAAAAGAATTTCCCCCTGTGGGACAATAAAGTCTAAAGTCTAAAGTCTAAAGTCTAAGATCATTCTCATGAATTACTAACACCGGAAAGATAATACTATTATACTATAAAAAACTGCAACTCTTTTTGCAAAAGTGCAATTTGTCTTAAATCATTCAAAGTATCCCTGCATTATGAGTTGTATATTCAGAATCTTGACACAAATATTCGTAATATACATAATATAGATTTCTATAACGTAACGCTGATGACGTTGTTATTGAAACTTCAACTATAAACGATTTGATTATGTTTGGCTACATAATAGGTAGAAGTGATCTATTAGTGTATATTTTAGGGCTGTTAAAGTTAACGCGAAAATAACACGTACTACTATCCTGCTAAATGCAGTACCTGTAAGGGACAATATTTGTCATTGTTTTGTGTTGTTAATTGATTTCCAATAATGAATATATACATACATTTGCATAAAGCAGCATATTTGCCCACTCCCATGTTGATAAGAGTATCAAACACTTGACAAATCTCCCTTTAAGGTACATTTTGAACAGATAAAAAATGTGTGATTAATTTGCAAGTAATCGTGATTAACTATATTGACAATCAGGTGATTAATCGCGTTTAAATATTTTAATGGATTTAATGGATTCACAAATAAACTTGAAGTATACTGCTTTTTTGTAAGGGTTTGTTGTTTTAGTGACGGCAATCTGTCAGTTTTTCTGTTCCTCCATGCTCTGCTTCTTTTACAACATAAACAACTGAAGTGGCGTGTCAGCATGTCGGCTTGATTTATGTACGTGTGTCGTCTCAAAGATAAGAATAAAATTAAACATTTGAGTGTTGATTGTTTAGGTTTGACTGTTAGTTGGTGATAACGACTGGTCGATGGAGTAATGAAGAAGTTGTGACTAACCGGCGTTTGTTTTTCTTGCGGCTGCATGTTTTATGTAACAAAAGGATTGTATTTCCTTGTATACTTCGGTTGAGCAGAAATGTGACAACTGCATCCAGCATCAAGAATGGAACGTATCAAATGTCCTTCTCTTTACAACTACAAATTCCTGCTAATCACGTTATAATCAAAAAATGCATGAAGCAGTTATTTATCTTACCGTGCAGACTTCCTCTTCGTCTGCAGGGTGGTTTCCCAAAGACTTCAAGAACAAACTTCAGATCTAGTTTATCAGTTACACAAAGCTCTCTGAGTACCTCACTGTCTCAAATAGAAATACATTTATATGGATTTTGTGTACATTAACTACCATTTATTAACAAACTAACAATGCTGACCGACCACTTCAAACCACTCAGCGTCATTACTTCCAACAACGAAAAAAAGGGGGGAATTCCAGCGATGGGTGTAACAACAGAAACTAGAAAAAGAAAATAGCAGTAAATAAGGAAGTTTATTATTATCGTGCATTTCTCAAACACACGTCAGATTTAAAAGATTACATAATGTGACAGAGAAAGGGGGAACTAGTCTACTCAGGTGTGTCAGTTTCAAAGTTCAGGTGACATAACCACAAAGACAAAGTTTTCCGTTTTAAGCATGGAGCCACGGGGTGGACTCATGCACAGGCTGGCCTACTGCAGCCTAGGGGCCCCATGTTTGCGAGGGCCCCAGATTGGCCCGATTATTTTTAATCGTCGGCGTTCCAGTTCAACCCTCAAGGTGTTGGATGGGTTTAGCGTCGGTGCTCAGTGCAGGCCAGTCAACTTCTTCAACACCAAACTGGGAAAATCATGTATTTATGGAGCTGGCTTTGTGCTCGGGGACGTTAAAGGGTTTTTACCAGACTGTTGGCAAGAAGTTGGAAGCACACTGATGTCTTAAATATCATTGTAGTAAAACTAATTAGCTATGAATTATGAGTAAATTAGACCCTTTTTACAAGAAGGCAGTTTTACTTAAAGGGTCAATCCACCAGTGTTACATCAGGATCACTTTACTCACACAAGGACTCCGCTTGTGAAAACAGCTGTATGTCTCTTGTGGCTGTGGAGGAGCTTAAGAAAAGTCTAAACAAAATAACTTTTATTATATCATAGTGATATCATACAGGACTTATCTATAACAACACATCAGCGTTACTGAATTGCTGAAGGGATTTATTTTTAACCTTCCTGCACAAGGAAATAAATAAGAATTTGCATGACGGAAAAGTTTTTCTGATCTTGAGATAGATAGTTACCCTTGGGGCACTCCCACATATTTTAAATGTGACATCTTACAAGAATTCGCTGTTTTCTTTGCCTTTTTTCCTTGTAGTTCTCCCTCCCTATGACTCTGAAGATAAACAAACACCTGTCTTTCTTTCTTTCTTCTTCCTCTGGGGTGGGACTGGTATAACCTACATTCCTGATGTCTTCATGAGTGTATGCAAATACTCGGTAAATGACTGTGCTGTGTGTGATGCCAAGGCAACTGTATAACAGAGGTTACAATAATGGCATCACTGAAATGATATAGGGGAGAGCGGGGTCGGTGGGAAACTTAAACACCAAATAACCTTCCATTACTCACAGACTGCTTGAAAAGTCATGAAAATAATTTGATCCCGGAACCACTGGTGCACTCATGAGCGCACCAAGGGGGCGAGCGCTATTCGATCAAACCGCGACAAAAGTGCATGATAAAGTGTCCTCTAGGGTGCCCTTCCAGTGGAGAAAACATGAAGAAAACATGATAAAATGCCCTCTAGGGGGCCCTTCTAGTGGAGAAAACATGAAGAAAACATGAATAAATGCCCTCTAGGGTGCCCTTCTAGTGGAGAAAACATGATAAAATGACCTCTAGCTCAGCATGCACACACCCAAATATGTACTGACGACTTAATTGACTTCATGGTGTGATTTATCTCCCTTTGACGCCCTCCTCCTCTGGCACATGTCCTCCTCTGTTTTGAACGGAGTTTAAACCTGCAGCTGTAAGACATCTGAAAAAAAAGAAAAAAACATATATAGGAAATAAAGTGCATTGCAGCAATAGCATCTCAATTAATTAAAGAAAAATGCTTGATTTGTAAAAAAAAAAAAAGTTCCTGTCAGATTAACAACTTTTTATGTATTTTTTATTTTTTATGTATACAGATATAGTTCCAAAACAATTAAACTTAAATTGATTGTACATAACAATACCTAGCAAATAATAATATGGAAACATGCATATCGATATACAATACACCTAAATATAAACTGGTATGTCTGCACAAACAGATACAAGCATACCTTGCACCTATTTAAACATGACCTTAATCCATATAATTATACGCATGTATGCACACACACTTACACATGTGTATACGCACCCATGCACACACACACGTGTCTAAACGGTTAATCCGCCCTTCTTCTGGCAAGAGATTCAATCAAGACATTGTGGTCTTTCCCTAAGCACCATGAGATCATACAACAGAGAGTCAAAATATTTGTAGATCTGCTGTTTCGTACTGGGTGTCTTGCACCCGCATGTGTCGGGTGTGATGACACGGGCGGTAACCGTCCTAGATCAAAGGCTTTCTGCAAGAACAGACGTCACCATCTTAAATCACTGCACTTAATTAACACAAACTCAGATGACTTCCTGTTACTGTTTGTTAACCCCTCGTTTTTAGAGGGGACAGGGGATGTTCAGGGGTAGATAAATAGTCAACAGTAGATGTCCCATAAAAGAGGTGTACATCATCTGAAAGCTGGGAACCTGGAGATTAATTTGAGGTGCAGCTCAGCACCGTGTGTCAAGTTTTAGTAGTCATTAAAAAGGAATAATTAATAAATTAATTCAAATATATTGTGAAACTGTATCAGGGCTAAGAATATGATGATATGAGTATATGATGATATCATCCCCATGCTCTATTATGTCTCATAAGTTGTTGCATCAATTTTGGGGTTGATACCATTTGTTACACAAATTTGGTGCTAAATTGAACAATTTTTTACCGCTCGAGAATTGATAAAAAATGATCAATAATCCCTCCAAAATACCACATTAAGACACCAAGACCTTTAGGAACACCATAGAAAAAGCCATTCCGTGATTTGGTATCAAAAACTTTTGACATCTGGAGATTTCTGCAAGAATTGAATTTTTTGGCGATTGGATGGTGAGCACTTCTGTTGTGTAAACTGTTCAGAAACCCCCTTATTGTCAATCTAGCTAGGAAAGCCATCCATCCTCTGAATGCTCTAGGTCTCTAGTTTGATCCATCCATCCTCTGAATGCTCTAGGTCTCTAGTTTGATCCATCCATCCTCTGAATGCTCTAGGTCTCTAGTTTGTAGCAGTGAAGTTTCATGAGGCTGTGATTATCCTAGAGGTCACCACAGGTCATTTTATACAGTGAGGTCAAATTTAAAAATAAAATAGTCTCACTACAATGAAATGGCTACTATGGGAACTAACATCATCACACATGAATACAGTTGGGCTCATTGGATCCACAAGAGTCTCAGCTTTACAGTGATACGCAATTTATGTAATTCAAGACTGTTTAAGGACCCCAGTATGCAGAAATATTCATTATTATATTATATTCGTTATTATCACGTTAACTTTGAAAGCCCTAGTAATTACGATTGTTGGTTACGATTAATTGTTACGATTAAGAGGGGGTCCTTGGAAATGTTCTCCCCTGTAAGGCGTCTCTGGCCCCAAACATTTTTAAACCAATCCCAATCGTCTTGGGCAGCGCTAAACACAATAGATAATGCAGATAGCGGAGGGGGAGGAGAACACAATGTGAAATATGCGGCCAGTGTCAGGGTTATACACACAGTCTACATCTGATGAGTCACACTAATGAAACGCTGATCAAATTGAAAGAATTTTGTTTCCTCACTAGTCGAACATTTCTTAAGAGGGTGGGGTTACGCTGAGGGAATTTGAACTCATCAGTAGTTCTTATATTCTGATAACTTCCGTCTCATCTTTACCGCTGAGGCTTTCACAAATGAGCATGTGCAGGAAGAAAGCATCATTCAGGGGACGACATGTACTTTACAATATGGAAAACAGGTTTAAAAGAAGCCTTAAACCATCCTAAGTCCTTATAAAATAAATAAATATAGAAAAATAGAGATGCCTACTACATCATATACATTCACAATAAACACTTCGACATGCAGACAGCAGGAGCCGGGGATCGAACCACCCCCAATAACATGTAAACATGCATATACTGTACCAGGCTGGTTTCATACACAAATGCAAATTCGTTGTAACGCCACTAATTTCTTTAACGCATCAACGCAACTTGCACTTTTTAGGTTGTAGCGGGCTCAGTTTTAAAGCTAGAGTGAAGATACTGATATCATCTGAAACTAGAAAAAACCTAAAGAATCCATTGTTACCAACCATGTCATACTATCTTGTTGTGAAGGAGGTTAAATAACACTCCAAACTTACACTAAATGTTGGCGAGGAAAAACTGGCATGGCCATCTACAAAGGGATCCCTTGACCTCTGACCTCAAGATATGTGAATGTAAATGGGTTCTATGGGTACCCATGAGTCTCCCCTTTACAGACATGCCCACTTTATGATAATCACATGCAGTTTGGGGCAAGTCATAGTCAAGTCAGCACACTGACAAACTGACAGCTGTTGTTGCCTGTTGGGCTGCAGTTTGCCATGTTATGATTTGAGCATATTTTTTATGCTAAATGCAGTACCTGTGAGGGTTTCTGGACAATATTTGTCAGTGTTTTGTGTTGTTAATTTATTTCCAGTAATAAAATATATACATACATTTGCATAAAGCAGCTTATTTGCCAACTCCCATGTTGATAAGAGTATTAAATACTTGACAAATCTCCCTTTAAGGTACATTTTGAGCAGATAAAAAAGGTGTGATTTCTCTATTATTATTATTATTATCACATTCTTGTTTTCCAGACACATTGCAAGATGTTGCAAGTGACTTAATAAAGTGACATTATTATTATTTTTACGTGAGACTGGAAAGTTTCAGTGAGCATCACCCTGACATCTCACTCTCACCCTGTTATTAATTTGCCTCGTAAATTCTTCCAGGATGCTGTAAAAGGTAGTTGAGCCAATTAGTTAATAGGCAACACAATGCAGTCCTCTAGGCAAT
Organism: Sebastolobus alascanus; assembly: GCA_916701645.2. Taxonomy (NCBI): domain Eukaryota; kingdom Metazoa; phylum Chordata; class Actinopteri; order Perciformes; family Sebastidae; genus Sebastolobus; species Sebastolobus alascanus. The sequence continues at coordinate 1,448,472 of CAKAOJ020000179.1, forward strand.
CATCCAAATTGTTTTTTTCTGCTTTGGCAACGGCCAATGGCGCCCGAATGACCAAATGACCTGAAAAAATCCCTGCCATTATGATTCTCCAGCCTAGTTTCACCAAATGGCTATTATACATTTGTAGCCATTATTATTTAACCATTGTAGTTCACCATTGTTAAAGCTTGTGTGTAGGGGAGCTGATGCACGACAATTAATGACAATACATATTTCAAGTCGTGCCTCATACTTGAGTGCTCTGTTTTTCCAAATAACCTGAAGGTTAAACCACACCTCAGTTATACAAGGAAGGAAAACCGCAACGAATGGCTTACACAGTGATCATCCATGTAAACTGCAGTTTCAATGTGTGTTGCTTTCATTTTTTAAAATAAGACTACACATATTTCAGGTTGTCTCAGGCTCAAACTAAGAGGTTGTTTATCACCAAGTTTCAAGACAGCTTAATTTTTTTTTCCTCATTTATTAAAGCAGGCTGTTCTCATTCACTGTTTGTACTTATCCCTACGAAAAGTAATGCACTTTCATTCAGGTGTTTCTGCAACTACGGACACTTTTGACTCACCCAAATTAAAAGAAATCCACCTCTATGAATTTTAACCATTAGAGTATGTAATATATATAAACAGGAATTGCACAAAATAACATATAGTGGTTAAGGTTTATTTTTCATGGTTTTCATCACCTGTTCTTACTAAATACACTACCGCAACATTAATCGTTAAGGTTAGGCATTGATCTGTAATAGTTAAGGTTAGGAATTGACCTTGAATAGTTAAGGTTAGGCATTGATCTCGTATAGTTAAGGTTAGGCATTGATCTGTAATAGTTAAGGTTAGGCATTGATCTGTAATAGTTAAGGTTAGGCATTGACCTCTAATAGTCAAGGTTAGGCATTGACCTCCAATAGTTAAGGTTAGGCATTGACCTCGTATAGTTAAGGTTAGGCATTGACCTCTAATAGTCAAGGTTAGGCATTGACCTCCAATGGTTAAGGTTAGGCATTGACCTCGGATAGTTAAGGTTAAGCATTGACCTCCAATAGTTAAGGTTAGGCATTGACCTTGAATAGTTAAGGTTAGGCATTGATCTGTAATAGTTTAGGTTAGGCATTGACCTCTAATAGTTAAGGTTAGGCATTGACCTCGGATAGTTAAGGTTAGGCATGGACCTCGGATAGTTAAGGTTAGGCATCGACCTCTAATAGTTAAGGTTAGGCATTGACCTCTAATAGTTAAGGTTAAGCATTGACCTCCAATAGTTAAGGTTAGGCATTGACCTTGAATAGTTAAGGTTAGGCATTGATCTGTAATAGTTTAGGTTAGGCATTGACCTCTAATAGTTAAGGTTGAGCATTTACCTCCAATAGTTAAGGTTAGGCATTGACCTCTAATAGTTAAGGTTAGGCATTGACCTCTAATAGTTTAGGTTAGGCATTGACCTCTAATAGTTAAGGTTAGGCATTGACCTCTAATAGTTAAGGTTGAGCATTTACCTCCAATAGTTAAGGTTAGGCATTGACCTCTAATAGTTAAGGTTAGGCATTGACCTCTAATAGTTAAGGTTAAGCATTGACCTCGGATAGTTAAGGTTAGGCATTGACCTCGGATAGTTAAGGTTAGGCATCGACCTCTAATAGTTAAGGTTAGGCATCGACCTTGACTAGCTAAGGTTAAGCATTGACCTTGAATAGTTAAGGTTATGCATTGCCCTCTAATAGTTAAGGTTAGGCATTGACCTTGAAGAGTTAAGGTTAGGCATTGACCTTGAATAGTTAAGGTTAAGCATTGACCTCCAATAGTTAAGGTTAAGCATTGACCTTGAATAGTTAAGGTTAGGCATTGACCTTGAATAGTTAAGGTTATGCATTGACCTTGAATAGTTAAGGTTAGGCATTGAGCTTGAATAGTTAAGGTTAGGCATTGACCTTGAATAGTTAAGGTTAGGCATTGACCTTGAATAGTTAAGGTTATGCATTGACCTTGAATAGTTAAGGTTAACAACAACCAAACATAGGAGCAGTTTCTTTCCACACGCCATCACTCTGATGAACAGTTATTATGAGTCATAGCATACTGCATAGCAGATACATTCATGTAATCCAACCTCTGCATTTAACCCATCCTAAGGAGCAGTGGGCTGCTGTGAAAAGGACACTTCGACATGCAGACAGCAGGAGCCGGGGATCGAACCACCCCCAATAACATGTAAACATGCATATACTCTACCAGGCTGGTCTCATACACTGTTCGTAGCTATACCTACGGAAAATAATGTACTGTTTGTGTATATCCCACAAAATCAATTTGTGAGTAATTGACATAATTGTGAACCAGGAAATATAAAGAGCGGCAAACGTTGCGTAGGGAGGAGGTCGGTGTGGATGGGTGGGTCCAAAAATACCTGAACACCAGCGTTTGTGTCCCGTGTGAAACCAGAAGTCAACATTGATCTATTTGTCACGTAACTGACGTACTTAAGTAACGTCACTTAAACCTAAGGAAGTTGTTTCCTGTGAAGACGGAGGTTTATTTTTAAAAGACTGTATGCATGTAAATAAGTGCAGCCGGGCAGATGAAAAAAGTTTGAGAAAGCGAGTTACATATTTACAACATTTATGAGTTATTATAGTGCATAAAAGCGCTCCCAAATTATTATTAACAATTGCTCCAATCTCACTGTTGTGCAGGCTGTCAAACCACCTGTCAAACCAACTGTAAAACCGTATTTTTGACGTCTGTGTACAGCCACGCCACTAAGTTCACTCAGTTCAGCGCGGAAGACTCTGACCCATTACGTCTTAAATAAATGACTCATCCTGTGCAATTAGCAGGAGATCCCTAATTATAGTTCTGAAGGGGTGAAGTCAGGACACAGACGTGCATCGATACCCTTTTCAAACATGACATCATAAACATTTATAAATAGGCACCTTTGTATTTTCTGTTGCACTGTTTGTTCACGCAGTAGCTGACGGAGGTCAACTTGGACCAAAGTGGTTACCTAGCAACAGAATGACAATGAAAAGGTCTATGGCGTAGTATATACGTAGGTGCTCCACTTTGTCAGTCTAATCTAACATTTACTGCATCTCAACAATAAAAAAGTAGCATAAATAACATTTTAAAAGTCTGCTAATATTTTTGATTACAATTTGACGTTTCTAAAATAATCTCAACAAACTTTGGACAGACTACGACTTCTTAGGTTCAAACTATTACCCAGTATGTTCACAAGAGTCTACAGCCATGTCATTAATTGGTGCTTTGAGCTAAATATAATAATATACTAATAAACTTTATTTGTATAGCACTTTTCTTAACAAGGTTACAAAGTGCTTTACTGGAAAAAACTAAATAAACAATAATAACCAATGGGTGGATGGGTGGGACTAAAAAGACAGGAAGTAAACATGGACCCAAGCTGTTGCCTAGCAATGCAGTTCTGTTGAAACGGTCATAGGATCGTTCAGATCACATTTCAACTTGGTTACAGTTTACGCAATCAGATTTGCTGATCTGCTGTGACTCAGCTTGATCTGCAGGGTGGTTCCTGCATTCCTGTTGTCTCTCCAATTACATGTCGGTATTGTTTTTACTTCTTGGTTATTGTGAAACCAAAAGAATCTGATGTTGATTGGTGCGTGAGTCAGCCATGATTTTCAACCATTGTTCTTTGAGCTCCTTAATAACTATGAAGAATGTCCTAATTTTCGCCTAAAGGCATCTTCAGTTTAGTTTAGTTTTGGGTTTGAATAAATGTTATTAAGCATCTGTGCTTTGAAACGTGACACAATACAAAATAATTTACTCTTCTGCTATACTGTTTGCATTTGTCTTATACTATTCTGACTACGTTTACATGCACAAAATATTCCAGTTGTTGTACTTATTCTGAAAAAGACAATATTCCTACTAAGCTGTTTACATGGATAATGAAAATGAATATTCCACTAATATGTCCGTTAACATGCTCGGATTAATGTAACCTGCAGCGGATTTCCTCTTTCATTCCTTCAACCATCTTCTTACAAAAGTCGTTGTTGAAATATTTGCACATATCCAAAAACCTGTTGATATCCAGGACTTCCTTTAAAAGTTGGTGTGTTTCTCCTTCCAACTGGAAATGTGGGCTTTTCTTTTGGACATGCATCTCTGCAATTATTCATTGTAGCGTACTATGGAGTTATTTTTGTGTCTTTATTATGCAAGCAGGCAGAATAGATTTGAGAGCAAAACAAACGACATGCAATCTAAAAATGTTTTATTGCAAGTAAAATACATTTGTAATTAGAAATGCATTAATGCAAATCCAAAAGTTTTGCTTGTGAATGCAAAAGGTTTTGCTTGCCATTGAGCTGCATCTCGTGGGCGGGACCTACGCTGAAAGATGTAAGACACGCCCTGATCGGAATGACAGCGTAGCAACATCCACTGTAAACAAGAGAGGGAGTTTTGTCCATGGAGAAGACAGAAAATGAATGCACCTAATTAATTAATTGCACATAACTTCCGTCTTAGTAATGGCAAGATTGTTATGCTTGAACTGGTGCCTGTAGGTTGCTTTTGTTTAACGATCTGTGATATTGTACTGGGTGAAGAAAACACACATGTTTTTGTCAGCCTGTAGCTGCTATAGCTTAGCTCAATCAGCTAGTCACTTGCTCATCGTAGGTATGTTACGAGCCTATGGAGATACTTTTGTGTCTTTATTATCCAATCAAACAGAATATGTTTGAGAGCAAAACTTTCTACATTGTAATCGAAAAAATAGATTAAAGAGCAAATCTAACGGCATTCTAATCAAAACATGTTTTATTGCAAGTAAAATAAAATTGTGATTAAAAATATATCAATGCAAATCCAAGAGTTTTGTTTGCTGTTGAGCTGAATCTTGTGGGCGGGATTTACACTGAAAGATGCAAGACACAGCTTGGAAACATCCACTGTTAGTAGACACATAGCACATCACAAATATAACATAAACTAACATTAGATCGTTGAACACAAATAGTCCCGTTAATAGTAGCTACCTACACAACGTCATGCAGGCTGATAGGCAGCCTGGACGTAACATACCTACGACGAGCGAGTGACTAGCTGAGCTAAGCTAGCAGCTAGAGGCTGACAAAATCATGTGTTTTTTTTTAACCCATTACAATATCACAGATCGTTAAACAAAAGCAATCTACACGCACCAGTTCAAACGTCATTACTAAGACGGAAGTTATGTGCAATTAATTGATTAAGTGCATTCATTTTCTGTTGTCTCCATGGACTTCAAAACTCCCTCTCTCGTTAACTAACAGTGGATGTTGCAAAGCTGTCACACCAATAGAGACGTGTCTTAAATCTTCCAGCGTTGGTCCCGCTCACGAGATTCAGCTCAACAGCAAACAAAACTTTTAGATTTGCATGAATACATTTTTAATCACAATTTTATTTTACTTGCAATAAAACATATTTTTGATTGCATGTCAATAGTTTTGCTCTCAAACCTATTCTGTTTGCTGACGGCTGCCTATTAGCCTGCATGATGTAGCTGCTATTAACAGAACTATTTGTGCTCAACAATCTATTGTTAGTTCGTTATATTTGCGATGTGCTGTGTGTCTACTAACAGTGGATGTTGCTAAGGTGCCCCTCCAATCGAGACCGGCCAATAGAGACGTGTCTTACATCTTTTAGGTCCCCGCTCAACGGCAAACAAAACTTTTGGATTTGCATTAATACATTTTTAATCACAATTTTATTTTACTTGCAATAAAACATTTTTTTGATTGCAGTGTCGTTAGTTTTGCTCTTAAATCTATTTTTTTAATTAAAGTGTAGAAAGTTTTGCTCTCAAACCTGTTTGATTGGATAATAAAGACACAAAAGTAGCTCGTAGAGCACCACAGACATGTCTGTTTGTTATGTTTTGTTGTTCATAATAGTTTTAAAAAATAGTTGTTTTAGAGATGTCCATATGGCTCACATTAACAATAATCAGTTCATATCTTATTGTTTGTATAATCCTGATATAGTTTTTGTTTTGGTTGATGGACTTTTGGAATGTGATAGGTCTTTTTGCACAGAAGACATTTTGATTTCAGCTCCCATGCGTCGTGCATGCTGGCTCGTTAGTGTTATCGGTAACACCTGTGCTAGGTTGACACACTAAACCCTGCTTTCACAGCAGCCATTTTGACATGTCATTGCAAACTGGGTAACCACAGGTGTAATTACTCACATGAATTATGGTCCTGTTCTATTTAGATGGGTCAGGGTGCTGGTATTTTGCATGCTGGCTCACGGGAATGGCTGTGACCCACTAAACAGAATGAGACCATAATTAATTTGACCAATTACACCTGTGTTTAACTGGCTGCTGGGAAAAGGGCTCATTACTGTTGCACGCTGAGGAAGGCATGACTGAAATGTTAGGCCAACATGAAGAGGATTGACAAGTTAAAGGAGGGATCTAACAGATCTGCTCTCTTTGATGCGTAACATAACAAAAATGGCACTTGCATTATTTATACATTGCAACAGCAAATAATATCAAGGCTGCTACTGCATGTGAATTCACAGTGGTTAGTTAGTAAATGCCCCAACACTGAGCAAAGTCTGCTCTTATTAGTGTTAATTTTCATTGTTAGACTTGTCAGACCTGCACAGAAATATAAGACTGCACATGTGCATGTGAATGCTTTTATTGTGTGTGTATATTTATGTAGCCTGCAGTAGTTCAGGCAGGCACAGAAGTCAGTTTATAGTCACATGTTCAATAGAGGGTCCATATAGACAGGTTTAACGTCATCACAGAGAAGCACGGTATGTCTAGCAGAGCCATGCTCCAAAGCAGAGATGACAAGGAGTTGTTGTGCAGTAAACGGTAGTGATGGCGAGATGAAGCTTCATGAAGCGCTGAAGCTCTCCAGCAAAATGGTTCCCAAAAGGGGACATTTCACGAGGCTTCATCTGGGCTTCATGTGTACACAAAACCACCTGTTGGTCAAATAGTGTAAAACAGGCAGGAATATTAGGCAGTGAATGTGCTTGTGTAACTATAGGAAAACGATAGATGGGAGACATTATTCGTTTTTATTCAGGAATAATAGGTTTCTCAACTGTATTTCAGCTTCAGGCGTCTTCAATGACGTCATTGGCCTAAAACAATACACGCTTCACAGAAAATTTCTTGGATTACTCGACACGCGCTCCGAAGCCTCGGCACATCACGTAACATCACTAGTAAACGGCACAAACCGCACAAAAGATGGATTGAAAATGTTTAATATTTGGAGGGGATCACATGCCTTTGCTAAAAACAGAAGGTGATTATGGAGTTAAAGAAATGAGCGGCCCCAAATAAAACAAAAGTGCATGGGTCCATCGTGCATTGGGTTAGAGTAACACCGGAAGTGCCGTAACTTAAGTACAGAAGTTACGTGACAAATAGATCATTGTTGTGAGTCATGGTACCTTTTGTTTTTCATAAGTCAGTAGAATCATGCTCACCTAATTTGTTTTTAAGAACAGAGGAGTGCCCAGAGGAGTGTCACACTGCACATGCTTTCATTTATCAGTCATCAAAAACGGAAAACAACCGCAGACAAATTCATCTCTGATTAGTGTCAAGACGGCTTCCATAGAAGGAAGAAGTGACCAGAGGTGTGGTGCACAAAAGCTTCAGTTTTTATTAATCACACACCAAAAACAACACCTACACCTACACAACCTGGAGGTGGAAATAGTTTCCAATGTACCCCGATTAGCATAATGAACATGAATCAGACCCACAGGACTGCACCGCCCTGCACACTCATATGACATATTCGGTTCTGCCAGCTTCCTGCTAGCTGTATGTGGCTGTAATAATGGATATATTGGCTGTAATTCATCACTTTTATTATCTTATAACACACCCATGTGCTGTATGCTGTAAGCCTGTACTGTGGCGGATGTATTAACGTTGTGTTTTCGTTACCTTTGAATGAGCCGTATATCTAGCGGGTCCTCTTCAGTGAGCATCTACATTTAGCTGTCGATTTTAATCAGCATGAACTGTTTATTCAACACTTTCAGCTACCCATTTCAACAATTTATGCTTTACTTTTAGCTCCAATATATAGATTTTTTTTTTTTTAAATCAAAATATAATTTCTATCAACTATCCACTTGCAAATGAAAAGGTACAGTTGGTCAGTAAATCACTGATTTAAGGGGTTCACAACATGATTATTGGAGGAGTAGGATGTAAGAAAAATCCGCAACACAAAATATGATATGACTTTGCTTCATTTTTTTTTTTTTTTTTCAAATACTGGATAGTTTTACTTCTTTAAATCTCAAAAAAGTATTCCAATGATTCTGATTCTGTCTGATATGGTTTGAATGTATGGAGGATGGAACCTGTCAAAATAAATGAAGAATGAAAATCAATAAATGACTCAATAAGCAAATAAATATGTCATTAAACGTAGCAAAAATAATATTAAAAATATTTAATTTGATTCATTTAAAATGTATCTTTGTGTTAATTCCCTTATTTATTCTCTTTTCTGTTCAAATTTCAATTTGTGTGTTTATTTCAATTGCATTTATTTTGTATTTATTTATTTATTTTTGCATTTATTTTGTATTTATTTATTTTTGCATTTATTTATTTATGCAGGATTTTCCCTTTGCATTTCACCACTTATTTATTTCCCCAAAACTTATTTATTTCTGTATTCTTTTCTTTATACATTTCATTACACATTTCTCTCATTTGTGCTGCATTTAATGAACATATTTATTTATTTATCGAGTCATTTATTTATTTATTCATTTATTTTTGATTTTGGGATGTTCCGTCCTCCATATGATTGACCACCTGAATGCACAAACCTACTTATTTTTTCTTTTTTAACTACAGCAGTTGATGCCTCTGGTAATCGTTTTTTCTTATTTTAAATACATTTTCAAGGCAGGTCAATTTTATGTATCTAACCCCAAATCATAAATATGTCTCAAAAGACTTTACAATCTGTGCAGCATAAGACACAGTCCAGAGATTCGATTGTTCTTCACATTTTCCATTTCAAAATGCAACACTTGTGTTGAAACTAACTAGAAAGTTGCAGAAGGTGTGCAGTGACAGCCGCCAGTAGCAGAGCAGCAGGACTCATTCCTACATCAGCATGAGAGTGATACTTGATCTGCATGACAGGTATCAGATTCAATGTTTTCACACGCCTTCATTGTGTGTGTAATCCATCACTCATTCAGTACATCTTTCTCAGGAACTGTTCAGGCCCTTCAAGGTAATCTGACCCGTCAGAGGGTTTATTACAGAGAACCATCTGAGAAGGTGTCATTGACGCTTTCTAAAAATTACTTGGCAGGTGATTGGATAAACCATCTGTCAATCAAACTAACGAAAATGAAACTAACAGGGAGAAAACATCGCCTTTCTACACCCTCCCACTCAATGGTGGAGTGAGCTCTGTTTGTAGTCCAACTCCCAGCTCATTGAAGCACCATTCTTTAGGGTGGAGGGTATAAATACAGCGGCAAGCTTCAGGATGAAGGAAACTATAAATAAATATCAGAATCAGGGGTTCTGTTACGTTACAGTTGCTCCCATTCTAGAAGAGAAATATATAACATAGAGAATTCATAAGAAAATATAAATAAGAAATATGTAAATTACATATAGGCCTACTAAAATATATAACAGTGCAAATAGAAATGCTAAAAAATGGGATCTATGATTAAGTGTGCAAAAATAAAAAAAAACAGATATATAGATAAATAGATAAGAATATTATTTTAAATGTTCAGTATAAAAAAATGCACTATTAATGCCAGAATAAACCAGACTATTGCACAGTTGAAGATTATTATGGGGTTATAGCTGCTGATATGGGTAAAATTAATTTAAATGTGATTAAGTGCATGATTATCTATAGTTAATTGTGATTAATCGAAAATTAATAGCACATTTTTAAAATGTAACTTAAAGGGAGATTTGTAAAGAATTTAATAGTCTTATCAACAAATGTATGTATGTATTTATTATTGAAAATCAATTAATTAACACAAAACATTGACAGATATTGTCCAGAAACCCTCACAGGTACTGCATTTAGCATAAAAAATATGCTCAAATTCTTGTTCTCGAGAAGCAAGTATAACATGGTTGGTACCAATGGATTCCTTGGGGTTTCTAGTTTCATATGATACCAGTATCTGCGTTTAAGAAATTAGCGGTGTTAAAACGAATTATCTCGTTATAATCTCGCAAATTTGTGAGTTTTTTCTTGTAAATTTGCTACTTTAATCTCAGATAATGTCCAAGTTTTTTTTCTCATAAATACATGACTTTAATCTCGGAAATTCTGAGTTTTTTTCTCGGAATATTACCCCCTTTACCTTCAATGGCCCTAATATGCCATCGTACCTAAATGTTACACACTGTTCCTTTAAAAAAAGCAGCAGGACTCATTCCTACATCAGCATGGGAGTGATACTTGATCTGCATGACAGGTATCAGATGAAATGTTTTCAAACTGGTGCACCGTTTGTGTAATCAATCACTCATACATCTGGGAGACACCGTGCTCAAGAATGCAAATGAAGCATTATCTTATTAAATATGTGCTAATTTGCATACATTTCCAGAACATAAATCTGAACATTGGAAAAAAGCCGGGTTCACAATTCTTCTTTCATTTTGTTGACATATTAGAGTCAAAGGTTTTTAGAAATAAAATGTTGTATAATGTATTTGTTTTTAACACTACCAACAGCCATAAAAACATCACTTTTATCCATGTTTTTAGGAATAAAATGTTGTATAAATCAGGCTATGAATGATATATGGACAAACCTCTCTGTAAAAACCTTCAGAATATAGATAGGAATGAAACTGGAAAGTTTGGTGGATCTAAGTGCTGCTGAAGTGGAGATTTCTTGCTCCGAGAAATCCCTCATTTTGCAAAAATTGGCCTTTAAAGTCATGGATTGTAAAATTTCATACATTTTGAAGACACTACAGGTGTGTAGGGCAACTAATAGATACATTAGACAATTATTTTTCGTATTACAAGTTTTCTGAAATGTTTAAATGTGCAAATGAGGCATTATTTAATGCTAACTTTTGGTGAATTTAGGAGAAATCTACAGAGACAAACAGACATTTGGATTTTTTCTTTCCACTAGTTTGCAATAAGACATGTAATGGAAGCCAAATAGCCCAAAATCTTCTTTTTTCTGTAATATCTCCCCTTAAAATAGTCAAACACCAATTGAAGAACCTCTTGCTCCCTCTTGTGGTCAGATCTGATAATAGCAGATAAAATCATGTTTGTTTCAACTTGCCATTCAATCATTTACATGCTTACTATCACGGCACATTACATTTATAAGTACGTGTCTTTAATTAGAGAAGATGCTGAAAAGTAATCAATGAAAATGATCAACCTGTATTTTATCTCACTCTTTATCATCCCTGTCAGACAAATATATAATTGTGTTATGTAATGTTAAACGTTGAAACAACTTTTCCTTTCATAAAGACTTTAATGATTTGAGAGAACATCTGTAGAAGCCACAACATTTTACTTTTATTGTGTGGAATGTAAAAATATCAACATTCAATATCTCCAAATGAAACAGACATGAAGTATAGTGGGAACAACCGAGTCAGACCGTTATTTTTATGCTCTTTCACTGACCAACCACCTGCGAAATGATTTGGCGTTATGGCCGGAAGATGGCCGTCAGTTTACGCTGCAGTAAAAGTGGAGCTGAATGATCCGTGTAGTGAAAGCGGCGAGTGAATTGTGGGACCGGCGGACAGAAAGATGTCACTTCCTGTCCGGATGAACAACACAGCAGTCCTCCCAAAGCTTTTCCACCAGGTCGTTTCCTTCCAGCTCTCAGTCTCTCCCGCTGAACGGTTTTCAAGAAGCCGAAAAAAGAAACATTAACACAAATCTAAAAAAAACACTAGACAACAAAAATCATCCATTCGCCATCAGTAGGTGGTGTTTGTCCCGAAACAGAATTAATAAAAAAAAGAAAATACACCCCTGACAAATAATAATCCACTTAAAACCAGCATTTTTCTTTCAACCGCTTTTTGACCTTTGCCCCCTCTGTCTCTCTGCTGCGTCTCACTCGTACTCGGCGATCAGCACCATCATGCCGACTCCGAACAGCAGGGCCAGGATCTCCATTACAGACTGGCCGAAACTGGTGCGGCCCGCCAGCAGTTCTGGGAGCACGGTGACTGTGGCGATGTAAACGAAACCGCCGGCGGTGAACGGCAGGATCCAGGCGGTCGCCGCAGCGCCCACGCCCTCAGCCAATAGGGAGCAAGCTGTGCCGGCCAGCGCTCCCAGCGCTGTCAGCAGCTGTAGACACATGGCCTGATGGGAAACAGGACGAGGATTACTAAAATGTTAATGTCAATATTTCAGAAAGGGCAAATAACACAACATAAAAGAAGGTGTCTAAAACTAAACCACAGGATGTTGTTGGTCTTTCCTTCTTAATCTTTTATACAATTTTACAGTTTAATTTAAACATTTCTTTGCAAATAAACCTGCAAAAAAAAGGTAAAAATAAAACCTGTAATTACATCCTAATTTTGTTTAACCCTCTGAGACTCACATGGACTAGTTTTTCTCTTTTTTAGGGAGGTACAGGGGGTCTTTAGGGGGAGATAGCAGGTCAACAGTACATGTCACATAGAAGTGGTGTACATCATCTGAAAGCTGGGAACCTGGAGATTAATTTGAGATGGTCATTAATAAGAAATAAATATGATAATATAATATTACTTAATTAAAATAAATTGTAAAGGTGTATAAGGGCTTAGTACACAAAGTATATGATGGCCATCCCCATGCTCTATTGTGTCTCATAAGTTGTTGCAGCAATTTTTCGGGGTTGATACCATTTGTTACACAGATTTGGTGCTAAATTTAACCATTTTTTTTACCAATCGAGAATTGATAAAAATGATCAATAATCCCTCCGAAATACCACATTAAGACACCAAGACCTTGAGGAACACCATAGAAAAAGCCATGCTGTGATTTGGTATCAAAAACTTTTGACATCTGGAGATTTCTGCAAGAATTGCAGACTCGTGGGTACCCATAGAACCCATTTTCATTCACATATCTTGAGGTCAGAGGTCAAGGGACCCCTTTATAAATGGCCATGGCAGTTTTTCCCCGCCAAAATTGGAGCATTATTTAGCCTCCTTCCAGCTAACATGACATGGTACCAATGGATTCCTTAGGTTTTCTAGTTTCATATGATAACAGTACCTTAACTCTGGCTCTAAAACTAGGGCCCCCAAAATCTTACAATTTGCTCCAAGCTCATTCTTGATGTTTTAACAGTGAAATTCAAGGATTTTTTAGCTCTATAACAAAACCTGCTGGATGGTTGTACACTATAGTTACAGATCAGACCACAATCCCCCGCAGCAGGTTTCCCACAGTGTTTTATAGTGAAGCGGACCAGCGTGCCTCCTGCTGATTGTCTGTGATGGAAGATTCTTTATTCTCGAGTCTCGAGTAGTCGGCTACCTTTCTTTTGGTGCAGCCAGACTGGACGAGGATGGCAAAGTCCCCGATCTCATGTGGGACCTCGTGCAGCAGGATGGTGAGGGTGGTGACGGCTCCGACCGCCGGACTGACCAGGAACGACGCTCCGATCGCCAGGCCGTCGGTGAAATTATGAGTGAAGTCGGCTGCCAGGTTCAGGTAACCTGACACCTTGATATCTGTGTTAGTGGAGTGAATGGAGAATAAATGAGGTTATTTATAGAGTGTATATTAAACACACGGTTTTCATCTATCTAGGACACTGGGTCACTGTAGCTGTTTCTGTTGGTCATCATGTTTAATGTGTCTTACAAAACAAAAGTCTTATTATAATTAATTACAATCATTATTATAATTATTACAGTTATTATAATGTAAGACTTGGGCTGAGCAGAAAACACTTAGTCATTAACTGAATAAAACTCGTTACATAATAAACACTGCATGTTTTATCCCCTAGCGAGTTTAAATTTAGATTTCAGGCACTAGAAAAAAGTTGTGTATATATGTTGGATACTTCTTTCTTTATAAAGTTGTAGGAATGTTTGAAGGCAACACTTACTCTATACATTTGCAAAAACACTACTGATCAGTGGAGGAACATGAAAAATGCACAATAAAAGTAGAATTTCAGTTTTGATTTTGCAAGGCCAATACTGGACCAGTATACAGTATAAGCAAAACAACATATTGAGTTACTTCGTTGGTGCATCCAGCTTCCAGTAGGAAGTTTTTACCCGCCACGACAGCGATGCTGGTATTATTTTCACCTTGTGAGTCTGTGTGTGTGTGTGTGTGTGTGTGTGTGTGTCATCGTAGCAAAATGTGATCCTGCAGACACCTACTGTGGCGGGAACTACCACAGAAGAGGGTTAAAGGCATGCAAGATGCAGTCATGAAACTTTACAGGTGTGTAGTTGAGATCTAAATGAAGGCTGAGTTTGAAGTAGGGGGTAGGAAGTAAGGAAGGGGCCACTGGTCCCCCACCTTACGCCCCTGGCCCAATTTGGCCATCGCTAGTTTAATATTAGCTCCAATATCTGAGTTTTAATATTGATTTTAAAACAAATTACCTTACTTCAGAAGTAAGCACTGATTTGATGATTTGCGACAGAGTGTATAGGCACCTAGGTTAAAAAGTTGTTTAAAAGCAGCTGTTTCAACATATTGTCAATATAATAAATAAAAAATGTAATAAATAACCATATTTCCACAGTCATTAAAATACCGGTGAAACTATAGTTATAAATAACCTAGACATCTTAAAAGTCTTACATTTTAATATAAACCTCTTGATGTCTTGTAATCTGTTTAAGATCTTAACACAAACATCTGTACAAGAACTTTGACTTAATAAAATACACAAAACAATAAAGCCCTTAGTGAGCGCGTACCTGCACCATCTTCTAAATTTGGTGTTTTAATAACTAAAAATATAAACGTCCAATGTCAAATATCATTGTGTTTTTAAGTTGTCAATATCTTACATGACATGTCACCAGACTGCAGTACGAGTAACTGACCAGCAGAGGGAGCTGTTGCCTTCGTTTTCACTCAAAGTTAAGTCTTTAATAATCAAACAATTGTTCACCTGTGCTCTTCGTCTCCTCTTTCTTTGGCACCGCCTCGTCTTTCTCCTCTTTCTTCTTCTTTTCCTTCTCTTCTTCTCCATCGCTGTCCTTTTCCTTGGGAGCAGCTGTAAATGTTACATAAAGTTCAAATTAGCCGATCAACTGCTGAGATTACGAGCAGTGCCTACAGAAATGTAAAGTTCATTATCCCCTTTGGCTAATACACTGGACACACTGAACAAAATAATACTAATGTACAAACTAACAACTGCAGTCTTTCATTTTAACAAATTAAGAATGAGGATACTTTTGTTCTGCAGATGAATATTTTATGTATAACAATGGAAATCTTCTGTCAGGAAGAATTTCCACCGGCGTACCGTGTGAGTGGCCGTGGGAATGTCCGTGGCCGTGCCCTCCCTTCAGCGCCCGCACAAACTTCTCTACAACCAGGAAGGCGATGATCCCACCGAGGACCCACAGACCCACCGACATCGTGTGATCGTGGGCAGCGCCTGTACCGGTAGAGGATAGGGAGCACATGTTAAATATACTGATGTCACATCTGTTACTTCGGCTCATTACAGTATACAGCTGTATACAGTATGTCACATATGTAAAGTAGATTGACGGTATTTTTTATTATAAGGGTATTACTGCGTACCGTGGGAATGACCGTGGTCATGAGACTCTTCACTTGCGTGCGAGTGTCCATGATCTTCTTCTCCGTGGTGAGAGTGGGGCTCTGTGCACAACAAATACGACACAAGAGGAAACAGACATTGAAACCTGCAACCGCGTCTGATGAGCATTTGGTTCATTACTGTCAGTAGCTGGCTGAAGATATTGTTTGTTTGTATCCGTACAGTGTTGAGGATATTCATGTCAAAGTGAAAGTGAGCTATTTAGCGTAAGTTATGGAGCGTTATTTAGCCTCCTTTTCGACAAGCTAGCGTGACATGGATCGACTACCTACCCAAAGCGTGTGGTATGAGGTGGAGGAAGGCGTCGCCCAGCAGTCCACCTGAGGCGAAGCTGAGCAGAACCTTGAGCAGGTTCTGGTGCTGGTCGCTGTTGGACTGAACTGGGATCAGGAACAGGATGAGGAAAGGAGCAGCGCTGATCAGCAGGGTCGCTCCGATAGCCTGCGGGCACAGTGAAACGGAGGGAGGTTTACTTTTCATTAGTGTCATCAAGCTGCAAGATCATTGATGCAAGCCATTTTTTGTGTCAAATTATTGATTTCTTAAATAAGTAGCCGTGTAATAAGCGGGATAATGTACAGCTAGCGGGTCATGTTTGTGAAATACACCCTTTCAGGGCGATGCTTCGCATCAGGGTGCCGCATCGCTGCACATTATCCCTTACTTGTAAGGTGTTCAGGTGGACAAAATAACATGAACACTGCGATAATGAAACAAGACTAGGAACTATGGCTTTTAAATGTCAATTTCACTAAATGACAATACCTTCAAAGCCCTTAAAGGAATAGTGCAACATGGGGAAGAAAAAGCTTATTGCAGAGAGTGAGATGAGAAAATCGATACCACTCTTATATCTACTGGTTAAATGATATGAAGCTGGAGCCAGGAGATGGTTAGCTTAGTTTAGCGTAAACAGTTATAGAAACAGATAGCCTGTGTTATGCGCCAGACTGTTTCTTGGCCAGACGCAGCGACTTCCTGGAGTCTTAACGGACAGATATGAGAGTGTTATCAATCTGCTCATCAAACTGTCAGGAAGAAGACAAATGAGCATAAGCAAATTTCCCAAAATGTCAAACAATTCCTTTAAAATGTTTGTTCAAAAAAGACTTCAAACAGGCAACCCATTGTTCTGAGTCTCATCAATGACCTCACCTGTGTCCAGAGCTCCACCATGTCCCTCTTCTCTCCTTCTGTCTCCCTCTTCACCCTCTCCCCTCCGTGGGAGTGTCCGTGTCCATTCTCCTCCTTGTGTACCCGAACAATATCCTCCTGATGAGCGTGCCCGTGATCATGAGCGTGCCCGTGATCATGAGAGTGTGCGTGTCCGTGGTGCTCCTCCTCGAGTGGAGGGAGGTTGGCCTCGGCGCTCCACTTGCTCGCTCCGTGGAACATCTTCACTTCTTCTTGGTGCTCGTCTTCTCCGTGGTGCTCGTCTTCTCCGTGGGAGTGTCCATGGTGATGGTGGCCGTGGTGATGGTGTCCATGGTCGCCATGGGAATGGCTATGCGCAGTTGTTGAATGGGAGGCTAACAGGAGTACTGCAGATGTGGCCAGCGTCAGTGCCAGCAGACGTACACAGCCCATATTATCCCCTTTGATGAAGAGAAAAGTGATGAAGACATAGAATGAATAAATAAAAACTCAGCTGTCTGATGATTAAACTCAACTCAACGTAATACTGCAGTTATACTGTACATTTCTAGAAATATTCATATTCATACCATTCTTGCCTTTATATTTATCACACTTAATAGATGCCACTTCTCAGAATTTTGTATTTACTTATTTACACTGTGGTTATATGTTATATAATTGTACGTATTATTTACTTCTATTTCTCTTAATATACTGTGTTATATATTGGTGCATTATGTACATAATTTACATGTTACATGCTCCTTTATTTCTATTTTCTTACATTTATTTATGTTTATATAAGAGCAACTGTAACGCCCCCCGGGGATCAATAAAGTGTTTCTGATTCTAATACTCCCACTTCTCAGCATTTTGTATTTACTTATTTGCACTGTGGTTATATGTTACATGTTGTATGTCTTGATGCAAATATGTGTGCATATGTCTTATATTCTCATTTCTTATTTGTATTATTTACTTATATTTCTCCACATATAGTGTGTTATATATTGTAGCATTATGTACATAATTTACATGTTACATGCTCCTTTATTTCTATTTTCTTACAGTTCATTATGTTTATATAAGAGCAACAGTAACGCCCCAATTTCCCCCCGGGGATCAATAAAGTATTTCTGATTCTGATAAACTAAAGTAAGTCAAAATTATAAGTACAGTACTTGAGTAAATGTACTTAGTTATATTCCACCACTGATTAAGGTTATGCTAATTTAAGGCAGGTTTCTTGTTGCCTTAACTAAAAACTTACTTGTTACTTAATTAAACTACTGTAGGGCTCTGTGGGTAAAGCAAGAGCACGGGGAGAGCTTCCTCTGTAAACAGGATCTACTTTAATGTCTCAACTCAAGCGTAGGACAACCCAACACCGATAACTCCAAAAGGTGGCACATCACTTCTTACATCATATCACTCCGCCAATCTTTAATCACCACTCACCTTACAAGCAAAGTAAGGTGCGCCATATTATATAGTTCCAGATCTAAATTAAGGAGCAGAATACTATACGTATACTGTGTATACAATAATGTGTGATTGTCATTAATTAACTTACATAAATTCTAAATAATAAATCTGGGAAAAATAAGGTAATCTACAAAATAAATCTTTACAAAAATAAATCTAATCTTACACTAAACTAGACATATTCATTAGCTGCCTGGCCCTGATGTAATACTGTTGTAATACTGTTGTAATATCACAGTACATGTACTTTGAGAAAATCATGTCTTTATATCTTATTTTCGTACGAATACTATGCATTTTGAAATTAAATTTTCCCCTTAAATTATAACCCTCCCTCTCGATCACTGAACAATTTTGGAATATTTCCTGGTAGCAGTTTATTTTTTTTAACCTTAAACATTATTTGTGCTGTTTGAAATTCCACTAGATCTGTAAATTTTAATAATTTTGACTGAATGAATAATGAGTTGGTGTTATCCAGATATCCCACATTGTAAATAATCCGTATAGAGATCAATAAAGTATTTTCTGATTCTGATACTAAAGTAAGTACATGTACCTCAAATTTAGAAGTACAGTACTTGATTAAATGTACTTAGTTATATTCCACCACTGATTAAAGGTTATGCTGCCTCGCCCTGATGTAATACTGTTGTAATACTGTTTTAATACTGTTGTAATATTGTTGTAATACTGCTGTAATACTACAGTATTTACAGTATTTACAACATTACCTGCTGATGTGAGCAGACTGAGTTAACTATAGTGACACAATCCCAGCCTTTTCAGTGTGATTTACAGCTAGCTTTGTTTTGAAATCGTGACTCTTTACTGTTGGCTTCACACATCGGACCTGGATGTAAGCGGATAATCTGTTTAGCTTTGAAAAGAGTTAGCTTTAATCTCACAGTAAACAGTAAAAACCCAGGTCATCAAACAATGACACAAGTTGTGCAGAAAGCTTGTTAGCTTCACTGGCTAGCTACCTAGCAACTAGCTACCTAGCAACTAGCTTCCTAGCAACTAGCTTCCTAGCAACTAGCTTGCTAACGTGTTGCTGCAGCAGCACCTAAATGCGACATACAATGAAAAAAAAAAACATTTGATTCTTACCGGATTGTGTGAGATATCAGTGTCTGCTGGGCCGCTGGATAACTCTCTGTCCTGGGTGCTATATGTCTGATAAACCTGTCTTACGTTGATGCTACCCGGTAAGACGTGGCATTTACTCAAGTAAACTCATCGGCAAGTCTCGCGAGAACGTTCAGAGTGTCTCAGTTGAAATCTCGCGAGATTTAGTATTTTGACTCATCACTTTAGGCTGTTAGAGACAGCAGGAGCATCCTAGAGGAGAACAGGATGTACTTGTCTGTGACTGACTCTGCAAATAAATACATGTGTGTAGCCTTTGTTCAAAATGTCTGGAGGGAAAAGAGTCCATCAGCTTTAACAACAGCTTTAGAATAAATTGTGTTTTATATAGATATATTTTGCAGAGGTGGAATGTAACTAAGTCCATTTACTCAAGTAGTGCCTTCTTAAGTACCATTTTGAGGTACTTGTAGGCTACTTTACTTGAGTATTTTCATTTCATGCTACTTTACATTTCTAGTCCATTACATTTCAGAGGGAAATATTGTAGGCCTACTGTTTACTTCACTATTTTTTGACAGCTGTAGTTGCTTTGCATATTCAGATTATTAATACAATATAAATAAACTAATAAATTAAATGTACTATTGCAGGATATTAAGCTACCCAGCAATATACAGTAGTATATATAGATAGATAGATAGATAGAGAGATAGATAGATAGATAGATAGATAGATAGATAGATAGATAGATAGATAGATAGATAGATAGATAGATAGATAGATAGATATTTTTATGCTAATGCTTTTGTGCTTGTAAGATTTTAATGCAGGACTTTTAATTGTAACGGAGTATTTCTACACTGTGGTATTTCTACTTTACAAGATCTGTACTTCTTCCATCTCTGTATATTTGTAGAAGCATCAGAATAAATGTTTTGTAAAAAAATATGTTTATTATGCAATAGCTGCATCAGGAATGGAAAGTTATTTTTGTTGTGAACTACCGGTAATGTACCTGCTTATACATTGGTGTAATAGCCTAACTAAGCACTTTTACTCAAGTACTATATAGCCTTCAAGGTATAGCCTACTACTAGAGCATTTACATTTTATGCAACTTTATAGCCTACTTCTACTCCATACATATCAGAGGGAAATATTGTACATTTTACTACGCTACATTTGACTGAGAGCTTTTCTTTTCAGATATCTATCTATCTCCAAATGTGAGGATTTTGAACGTTTG
The DNA here is from genome assembly GCA_916701645.2 of Sebastolobus alascanus. Lineage (NCBI taxonomy): Eukaryota > Metazoa > Chordata > Actinopteri > Perciformes > Sebastidae > Sebastolobus > Sebastolobus alascanus. The sequence goes on from CAKAOJ020000179.1 coordinate 1,469,304, forward strand.
TGATGAACTGAAGAATGAAGTTCTTTTAAGGGTTGGAAAATGCATCGCCACAATGCTGAAAGTAGTAGCCTAGTAGTAGTAGTAGTAGTAGTAGTAGTAGCAGTAATATTTATATTATTATTGTCATACATCCCCTCAAGCTGGACGTCGTAATTACCTCCAGCACCTTGGACCAAGGTCCAAGGTCTGACCCATGTCTCCAAATATATATTTGCTGGTCAGCTGACTGTAGCTCTCGCGCTCTCTTACTATTCAAAACAAGATGAAGTTAATTGTGTTGCTCAACTTGCTCCTCTTCTGTCACGTTGCATCAACAGGTAAGATCATATTGCTCATCTCACTGTTATTTCCTGTTATTCATGTTGCTGCAAAACTTGTTTGATTTAGTCACTTTCTAGTGCGAATAGAGGAACCACCGTTTCACTTTTACTTTGAGACACTGAACTAACAATAATGTCATAAGCCTACAATTGTTTTTATATAGACCTACACGCCATTGTGTCACAAAAAGACACATAAACTGTATAAATGCTTTAGTTTAGGCAATTAAAAAGGTAATATTAGGGTGACCATATTTTCAAACCCACGGGCTCGCCCTAATATGCACGCACCATATGTTTTCATCAAGATGGCTAACTTGGCGCACCTGTGGCGCACCTGTGGCGCATTTGAGCACGAAGTGGGATCAGAAAGAAGGCATTCAATTCAAACTTTATTTCAGACACACAGGATCGTCCATAGCAATAAAAGAAAAGAGAAACAAAAAACATACATGATAAGACCACAGCAATTCATCATTCAATTCATATGTAGTCTGTCTCGCCAGTGTTTTCTGAGCCTGGATGAGTACAAAGTGCAGCTCTTGCTCAGGCTGGTTAAAGCTTCTATGATGCTGTTCTCTGACTCATCAAAGCTACAAATAAAATTATACATCAAACGTCTTAAAAGTGCCTCACATGGAGGAATACCAGAGGACACAAACAGTTGACTGGCACTATGCCATCTAGGAACCCGAAGTGTGTGTGTATATATATATATATATATATATATATATACCTCATTTAATTTTATTTTAAAACAAAATTGTAACTTGCACACTTTGTTAATACATAGTATTTCATTACACATTTTTTTGTTGTATATAATATGTTATTGTTATTCTATGTTCATATTTTATATTTTCTAAGCTAGTTGCAGTAGTCTGGTATATTTATAGTGTATTCTAATATATTTTTTATATTGAGTATACTATAGATATTACCTATAGTGTTGATATGTATATTTACTGTTCCTGTGCATTGCCTGGATAATCTGCTGCTGTAACACAAGAGTTTCCCAATTTGGGATCAATAAAGTACATCTATCTATTTATCTATCTATCTATCTATCTATCTATCTATCTATCTATCTATCTATTAGTAATGAGAATGGGTCTATAACATATTCTTTTGTAGCTCAGAGTAATTCAACATATTTTAAATTCTCCTTTTTAGGGGAATTGACAACCAATTAACCCATTTGTGCCCAAAGACTATATTTAGTATGATAAGGACACATTTGTTCTGATCGGTCAAAAGATTGGAAAATTGGTACGGACATACTTTGGGCAAGTATCTAACAGTACAACTTGAAAGACCACATGAAAAATCACACTTTTTACGCTGCATATGTGTGCAGATCTTTGATATTCAATTTTGTATGAGTTCATAGATACAAAATACTTGATTGTGCTCCTTATAGTTTCTGAGATCCAGCCATTTTCTTATCATACTATATCTCATCTGAGGGCATGTGACTACTGTTTTTACCTAAAATATAAAGGAGTGAAAAAAACAGTAGACCCATGTGCCCAAAGGCTAGATATAGTATGATTAGAAAAACTCACTTTTCAGCCAAACAGTTTGACCGATTTTGAAAATTTCTTCAAATTTGTACTTAGGCAAGCCCAAAATTCAAAATTTCAGTTACAGGCACAAATGGGATAATCAATCAACTCCTCAAACATTTTTTAAATCTCATTCAAAAACCTTCTTTGTCTTGCAGTGAAACACTCCCTGAAATTTTTCCTCACTGCAACTTCTGGAGTCCCAAACTTTCCAGAGTTCGTGGGTGTTGCGATGGTCGATGACGTGCAGATGGGTTTCTGTGACAGCAACATGAAGACCGCAGAGCCCAAACAGGACTGGGTGAGGAAACTAGCAAAGGATGAACCACAACACCTGGAGTATTATTCTCTGAGGTGTTTTGATAGCCAGCAGTTCTTAAGAGCCAACCTTGACAGCCTGAAGCAGCGCTTAAACCAAACTGGAGGTACAGTGTGTTTATGTTCATATGTAACTTTTTACGGGTAAAATGTTTTCTCCCTCTGATGTGAGATGTAGACGTACATCCCTGGCTTCTCCAGTGCTTTTTGATACAGAGAATACGGACGTGTTTCACTCTGTTTCCTAGCAGTCTCTGCCTCTCTGTGAGCCTTCCACACTGTCCAGATAATAATTGGCTTTTGGAGCGTTATTTATCCTCCTTCACTACAAGCTAGTATGACATGGTTGGTACCGATGGATTTTTTATGTTTTCTAGTTTCATATAATGCCTGTATCTTTACTCTAGCTTTAAAACTGAGCCCGCTACAACCTAAAAATCACTAGTTGCGTTAATGCGTTAAAGAAATTAATGGCGTTAAAACTAATTTGCGTTAATGCTTTATAATCGTGTTGAGTTTGACAGCCCTAGCTATTATCTGTTAATAACTGGCTGTGCTGGGATGTCACTTTTTCTGTCTCTGTCTCTCTCAGGTGCCCACATTTTACAGAAGATGGACGGCTGTGAGTGGGACGACGAGACTGGAGAAGTTGTTGGTTTTCATCAGTACGGTTATGATGGAGAAGACTTCATTGTGTTGGACCTGCAGACGCTCACATGGACCGCTCCAAAGCAACAGGCTTTCATCACCAAACTTCGATGGGATAGTGACAAAGCTAGCTTAGAATCCAACAAAAAATACTACATCCACAAATGTCCTTACTGGCTGACGAACTATGTTCACTATGGGAGGAGCTTTCTGCAGAGAACAGGTAGGATCACAAGGCCAGATGTACCGTTGTACATGGACTCAGTGTTTCTAAGGCACTGAATCATTCCAATGAAAATAATATCCTGACACATCCTGGTGTCTTGGTACAGACTCATCTGTGTCTGTCCCTCTCTCCAGAGCGTCCCTCAGTGTCTCTCCTCCAGAAGACTCCCTCCTCTCCAGTCAGCTGCCACGCTACAGGTTTCTACCCCGACAGAGCCGTGATGTTCTGGAGGAAAGATGGAGAGGAGATTCATGAGGACGTGGACCTCGGAGAGATCCTCCCCAACCACGATGGATCCTTCCAGATGAGTGTTGAGCTGAACCTGTTATCAGTCGCACCTGAAGACTGGAGGAGGTACGACTGTGTGTTTCATCTCTCTGGTGTGGTGGACGACATCGTCACCAGACTGGACAAAGCAGTGATCAGGACCAACTGGGGTAAGACTGGTATATACTTGTATATTTGTTTATTTGTTTGCAACAGATTCCTGTAACATTTGGTGGACAGTTAGATCACTCCAACTGGGGACGTTGTGGTTCGTGGTCGGCGTCTTAACCCGTCAGCTGCAGGAGCAAAGTTTCTGATATGTTACTATTTGGCTACAGTGATTGGCTGTGATTTTCCAAGTTAAACATTGTGCAACAGCAACCACATTTAGAGGACAGGTGCTGACATTTACTCTGAGAGGTGCTGCCAAGTTTGATGGATTTTCACATATAGATGGCGCTAAATAAAGTACTTAAATGTTTTCTTTTATATCTTGAACTCCTGGTTTACTGCACCCACTTAAACCACTGATAAGGTGTGAACCTTTGTCAAGGTTTTTATTTACTACACATTTGTTTGACCAATAATGATTGACAGCACTCCTGCCTGAATGTTGAACTGAAATGAAAGTCATATCCAGAACTGAGGCATTACCACTGAAAACACTTTCAGAACCACACAGCACACAGTGTGAATGAACCCAAAGTGTGAATGTTCTGTTTTGGTTCCAGTTTCTCCTGCAGGGTTCCCTGTTGGTCTTGTTATTGGAGTTGTTGTAGGACTGCTGCTGCTGCTGCTGGCGGTCTGCATCGCTGGACTCTTCATCTGGAGGAGGAACAATAACGGTGAGGAACAGAGATGTTTTTATTGACCAATGATGATTTAAAATAAATACCTGTGATAGTCTCATTCTGCATATTTAGTGTGGTACTTCTGGTAACTCAGTCCATTTATTTGACAAGTGATAGTGAAGCACAAACATTTTTTTTCTCTCATCTGTATTTCAGGGTTCCGGCCTGCTAAAAGTAAGTATTATACTGTGAAATATTTCACATTATATACAATTATATATATTTTTATTTTTTTTTCCCCCTTGTGGACGAGCAACTAATATCCTGTTCCCCATAAAAACAAACGTCCTGCATAATGTGGACACCAATATGACAAGGATTTCACTTTATTTACTACTTATTTTGACAGGGGGACAGTGAACATAGAAGAGGATGCTGAACTTCACAACACATTTAAGAAGCTGGAATGACTTGATTAATCGATTATCTAAATAGTTGGCGATTAATTTAACTAATTAATTAAGCGTTGCAGATTGATTTTCTTCTCTTTTTTTACTTTTTATTCTGATGTTACACTTCAAACTTCTGCAATTCTGTCACATTGTAGGAGATTGAATTAGTTGTTTTTGGCTGGACCGCAGAGGGCCAGCCCTACAAACGCAAAAGTCTGTTACTGAGTGAGTGATGAAGTTACAGGATTGGTCGGCCGAATGTTGGAGTTTCCTCATTGGTCGTTGCACTTTCAAAATGAAAAGACGGAGAACAGTTCTGTGTTTACGTTGTCTGGGGAGCTTGTCAGCGGTTTAATGTTACATTACATTGTGCTGTTGTTGTGCATGTGCTATTGTTTATGTTCGTTCAAGTTACGTTATGTTGTGCTTTGTATTGTGTTACCGTGCATTCAAACCAAGCGCGAAGCAAATTTTTGCCTCGCTTTCCTCCATTTCCTCCATCAGCCATGGAAGAAATAACCACTGTTGCTCCTTTGTACCAAACAATAAACGGATCAAAATGATGCCGAAATAACGACATTATGATGTCGAGTTGTAAAAAGACTGAATTCATGCTTTGTCAAGTCTGTCCGCAACACAACAAGCAAACAACTTTTAAAATGCTTGTTTTCTGAACGGAGTTCGGATCGATCAACGCAGGGCTATGCTAACATTGTAGCTACTCCATCAACACTCAACATAACGTCATCTAGGCATAAATACGGCAGCGACGTTGTTGTAAACGGATCAAAAGTGTGCCGAAATAACTACACAATGATGCTGATTAGTAAAAAGTCTGAATTCATGCTTTGTCGGGTCTGTCCGCAAGACGACAAGCAAACAACTTTTAAAATGCTTGTTTTCTCAATGGAGTTCGGATCGATCAGTGCCAGGCTATGCTAACATTGTAGCTGCTCCATTAACACTACATCTAGGAATAAATATGGCAGCAACAACGTCAGTGATGACAGCGGGAGAATCTCAACGCTGATAAACTTTCGCGAAGTATGTATATATTGTTACACACTTATATGTTGAATGCTTTTGATACACATGCTTTAATAAAAAACTGAAATATTTTTAACCTTGCATACTGTATGTCATAGTAATACCTTTTCACCCTGTATAAAATGTATAATATACTGACTAGTAAATGTTACCATTTACTATTACTGAATTTCATTTGCTTCATTATAAGATATAAGTTAAGATATAAGTGGAAAAAACTGTTCACAAAACATTATAGACATGACTATTTGTGTAACAATTTAGCCACAAATTCACATACTGAACATATACGGTCCAGCCAACTCGGTTTTGACTGAGTCTTGTTTTTAGTAATCAGTTTAACAGACCACTAGAGGACAGTGTTGTTCTTTACTTCCTCTCTCCAAGTTTCCATTATATCAATTCAAATTAGGACTATCTTTAAAATCTTGGATTAAATCCATCTCTTTCTTTTCTACACCCACTTTTGCAGACTGCAGCAAGAAATGTACTATCAGTACTATTTACTTGCATCACTTACAAACTTTGTCTATGGATTTCTCAACCGTCAGGGTCACATAGCCTCACTGCATATGGATTGTCTCCAGTAAACCACATGGAAAAAGTGAAGTTGCTGATTTACTGAATCGTGTACAACATGCTGAATGTGGTGGAAAAAGTATTCACATCTTTTAGTTCAGTAAAAGTAGAAATACAACAAATGGAATGAGATAAAATTCCTGTTTTCAAATCTCTATTTAATGAAGGTTATTTATTTAGCACTTATGGAAACAAGTGCTCATTACAAAGTGCTTTACAAGGCGGACATAAAAATAATAAAGAATAGAATCCAATGCCAGATACACGCACATTTCCTCATATATTTACAAACAAATATAAATAAATCCCAACATGCTCTGAAAACTAAAAGTAGCCTACAGATCGGATCTAACAGGATGTAACTATCTCTGTGACTTCCTGTAAATTCAGTGAAGGCTGCTGGAAACTGTTCGACTTGACAGCAGCTTTTTGTCACCACACCATGCTGCTGCTGCTGCTGCAGACTGTAGCCTAGTTCTCTCTCTCTCTCTTACTATTCAAAACAAGATGAAGTTCCTCATGTTGCTCCTCTTCTGTCACGTTGCATCAACAGGTAAGATCATATTGCTCATCTCACCGTTATTTCCTCTTTATTCATGTTGCTGCAAAACCTTTTTTGTTTTAGTTACTTTCTAGTGCAACATAGAGGAACCACTGTTTACTTTCACTTTGAGACACTGAACTTGTTGAATTGTTTTTATATAGACCTACACGCCATTGTGTCACAAAACGACCCATAAACCGTATATATGATTTAGTTTAGGCAATTAAAAAGGTAATATTAGGGTGACCATATTTCCAAACCCACGGGCACGCCCTAATATGCACGCACCATAGGCGTTTTCATCAAGATGCCTAACTTGGCGCACCTGTGGCACACCCGTGGCGCACATGTGGCGCCTTTGAGCACGGAGTGGGATCAAAAAGAAGGCATTCAGTTCAAACTTTATTTCAGACACAGGATATTCCATAACAATAAATGAAAAGAGAAACAAAAACATACAAGATAAGACCACAGCAATTCATCATTCAATTCATATGTAGGCTATCTCGCCAGTGTTTTCTGAGCCTGGCTCAATCAATCAATCAAACTTTATTTATATAGCACCTTTCAAACAAGTAAATGCAATTCAAAGTGCTGTACAGACGATTGACAAAAATGCAGAATGTTAAAAATGGACCTAGAGACCAATGCACACCAAAACAGACAACACAAAAGTTCCTCGACTATGAAAGCAACCAAAGATGGGCATCCAAAGTAACAAAAGATAATTAAAAAACAAGGAAATAACAATAAAAATAAAAATAAATAAATAAAAAACATGAAACTACACAAAGTAAGCAGATGGTATTAAAAAATGAAATTCCAAAATAGTAAAACAAACACCATATATATGATGATAAATAAAATAAGTATAAACAATAAAACCATATAATTTTAAAATTATAAAACACTACATAAAAGCCAGACTAAATAGATGGGTTTTTAGTTTACGTTTAAAAATATCAATGTTTTCAGCTCCTCTCAGTTCCTCTGGAGGTTTGTTCCAGCAGCTAGGAGCGTAATGGCTGAAAGCAGCATCACCAAAAGTTTTTGTTCTGCTTTGCGGAACAACTAAAAGGGAAGAGCCGGAGGATCTGAGGGGCCTTCCTGGTTCATAAACCAAAAGCATTTCTGCAAGGTAGTCTGGTGCAAGGCCATTTAGTGCCTTATAAACTAATAAAAGAACTTTAAAATCAATACGAAAGCTCACAGGTAACCAGTGTAAAGATTTTAAAATAGGCGTAATGTGTGCTCTCCTTTTGGTTTTAGTCAGCACTCGTGCAGCAGAATTTTGAATTAATTTTAGCTGATTTATTGTATTCTTTGGTTAGACCAGACTGGAGAGCGTTACAGTAGTCCAGCCTGCTAGTTATAAAAGCGTGCATCAGTCTCTCTGTGTTGCTCAGAGAGAGAAATGGACTCACTTTGGAGATATTCTTCAGATGATAAAATGCTGTTTATTGAATAAACAGCATTTTATCATCTGAAGAATAAACTTTATTCTTCAGATGATAAAATGCTGTTTTTGTGATACTCCGGACAAGAGCCATGAAATTAAAATCAGCATTAAAAATCACTCCTAAATTCCTTGCTTCTTGACTTGGCTTGAGTCCTTGTATATTTAGTTTGGAGGCCAGTTTCTCTTTCTGAGTCTTTGAACCATTAACATTACCTCTGTTTTATCCTGGTTGAGCTTTAGAAAATGCTGTGACATCCAGGCCTTTATATCTAAAATACAGTTGAAAAGTGAGTCAATCGGCCCGGTGTCATCAGGAGACACGGCCACATAGAGCTGAGTGTCATCAGCATAGCTGTGGAAGGAGATGCCGTGCCTCCTGATGACACTGCCCAGGGGTAACATGTAAAAATTAAAAAGTAGAGGTCCTAAAACTGATCCTTGTGGTACCACATAGGTAACCTCATAGAGTTTGGAGGAGTGGCCATCCATACATACAAAAAATGTTCTTCTGCAAAGATATGAGGTAAACCACTTAAAAACAATTCCAGACAGTCCAATATGCTCACTTAGTCTATCTAAAAGAATCTGGTGGTCAACAGTATCAAAGGCAGCACTCAGGTCAAGTAGCACCAGAACTGAAGGCTTTTTGCTATCAAGATGTGTTCTGATATCGTGTACTACTTTTAGCAGGGCAGTCTCTGTGCTGTTATGTCTCCTAAAACCTGATTGAAACATTTCTAATTTAGTGTTTGAATTTAAAAAAGTACTGGATGAGTACCGAGTGCAGCTCTTGACTCGGGCTGGTTAAAGCCTCTATGATGCTGTTCTCTGACTCATCCATGCGACAAATAAAATTATACATCAAATGTCTTAAAAGTGCCTCAGATGTGAGAATACCAGAGGACACAAACAGTTGACTGGCACTATGCCATCTGGAAACCCGAAGTGTATATATATATATATGTATATATATATATATATATATATATATATATATATATATATATATATATATATATATATATATATATATATATATACCTCATTTAATTTTATTTTAAAACAAAATTGTAACTTGCACACTTTGTTAATACATAGTATTTCAATACACACTTTGCTATTGTATATAGCATGTTATTGTTATTCTATGTTCATATTTTATATTTTCTAAGCCAATTGTAGTAGTCTGTTATATTTATAGTGTATTCTAATATATTCTTTATATTGAGTATACTATAGATATTACCTATAGTGTTGATATGTATATTTACTGTTCCTGTGCATTGCCTGGATAATCTGCTGCTGTAACACAAAAGTTTCCCAATTTGGGATCAATAAAGTACATCTATCTATCTGTCTATCTATCTATCTATCTATCTATCTATCTATCTATCTATCTATCTATCTATCTATCTATCTATCTATCTGTAATGAGAATGGGTCTAAAACGTATTCTTTGTAGCTCAGAGTAATTCAACATATTTTAAATTCTCCTTTTTGGGGGAATTGACAACCAATTAACCCATTTCTGCCCAAACACTATATTTAGTATGATAAGGACACATTTGTTCTGATCGGTCAAAAGCTTTGAAAATTGGTACGGACATACTTTGGGCAGGTATCTAACAGTACAACTTTGAAAGACCACATTAAAAATCACACTTTTTTTTACACTGCATATGTGCAGATCTTTGACATTCAACTTTGTATGAGTTCATAGATATCAAATACTTGATTGTGCTCCTTATAGTTTCTGAGATACAGCCATTTTCTTATCATATTATATCTCATCTGAGGGCACGTGACTACTGTTTTTACCTAAAATATAAAGGAGTGCAAAAACAGTAGGCCCATGTGCCCAAAGGCTAGATAAAGTATTTTAAGAAAAACTCACTTTTCAGCCAAACGGTTTGACCGATTTTGAAAATATTCTTCAAATTTGTGCTGAGACAAGCCCAAAATTCAAAATTTCAGTTGCGGGCACAAATGGGTTAATCAATCTACCCCTCGAAAATTAAAAAAAAATCTAATTCAAAACCTTCTTTGTTTTGCAGTGAAACACTCCCTGAAATATTTCCTCACTGCAACTTCTGGATTCCCAAACTTCCCAGAGTTCATGGGTGTTGCGACGGTCGATGAAGTGCAGATGGGTTACTATGACAGCAACATGAAGACCGCAGAGCCCAAACAGGACTGGGTGAGGAAACTAGCAAAGGATGAACCACAATACCTGGAGTGGCATTCTCTGACTTGTTTTGGTTGCCAGCATTTCTTAAGAGTCAACCTTGACAGCCTGAAGCAGCGCTTAAACCAAACTAAAGGTACAGTGTGTTTATGTTCATATGTAAAATGTTTTCTCCCTCTGAAGTGAGATGTAGACGTACATCCCTGGCTTCTCCAGTGCTTTTTGATACAGAGAATACGGACGTGTTTCACTCTGTTTCCTAGCAGTCTCTGCCTCTCTGTGAGCCATCCACACTGTCCAGATAATGAGTGGCTTTTGGAGAGTTATTTATCCTCCTTCACTACAAGCTAGTATGACGTGGTTGGTACCGATGGAGTCTTTATGTTTTCTAGTTTCATATAATGCCTGTATCTTTACTCTAGCTTTAAAACTGAGCCCGCTACAACCTAAAAATCACTAGTTGCGTTAATGCGATAAAGAAATGAATGGCGTTAAAACTAATTTGCATTAATGCTTTATTATTGTGTTGACTTTGACAGCCCTCGTATTATCTGTTAATAACTGTCTGTGCTGGAATTTCACTTTTTCTGCCTCTGTCTCTCTCAGGTGCCCACATTTTACAGAGGATGAACGGCTGTGACTGGGACGATGAGACTGGAGAGGTTGTTGGTTATAATCAGTACGGTTATGATGGAGAAGACTTCATTGTGTTGGACCTGCAGACGCTGACATGGACCGCTCCAAAGCAACAGGCTTTTTTCACCAAACTTCGATGGGATACTGACAAAGCTAGATTAGATGACAACAAAAACTACTACACCAACATATGTCCTGACCGGCTGAAGAAGTATGTTCACTATGGGAGGAGCTTTATGCAGAGAACAGGTAGGATCACAAGGCCAGATGTACCGTTGTACATGGACTCAGTGATTCTAAGGCACTGAATCATTCCAATGAAAATAATATCCTGACACATCCTGGTGTCTTGGTACAGACTCATCTGTGTGTGTCCCTCTCTCCAGAGCGTCCCTCAGTGTCTCTCCTCCAGAAGACTCCCTCCTCTCCAGTCAGCTGCCACGCTACAGGTTTCTACCCCGACAGAGTCTTGATGTTCTGGAGGAAAGATGGAGAGGAGATTCATGAGGACGTGGACCTCGGAGAGATCCTCCCCAACCACGATGGATCCTTCCAGATGAGTGTTGAGCTGAACCTGTTATCAGTCGCACCTGAAGACTGGAGGAGGTACGACTGTGTGTTTCATCTCTCTGGTGTGGTGGACGACATCGTCACCAGACTGGACAAAGCAGTGATCAGGACCAACTGGGGTAAGACTGGTATATACTTGTATATTTGTTTATTTGTTTGCAACAGATTCCTGTAACATTTGGTGGACAGTTAGATCACTCCAACTGGGGACGTTGTGGTTCGTGGTCGGCGTCTTAACCCGTCAGCTGCAGGTGCAAAGTTTCTGATATGTTATTATTTGGCTACAGTGACTGGCTGCAATTTTCCAAGTTATGGTTAATTACATAACCAGCCATAAGTCTTAAAAACATTGTGCAACAGCAACCACATTTAGAGGACAGGTGATGACATTTACTCTGAGAGGTGCTGCCAAGTTTGATGGATTTTCACATATAGATGGCACTAAATAAAGTACTTCAATGTTTGCTTTTATATCTTGAACTCCTGATTTACTGTACCCACTTAAACCACTGATAAGGTGTGAACCTTTGTCAAGGTTTTTATTTACTACATTTGTTTGACCAATAATGATTTCTAACACTGCCTGAATGTTGGAACTGAAATGAAAGTCATATCCAGAACTGAGGCATTACCACTGAAAAACACTTTCAGAACCACACAGCACACAGTGTGAATGAACCCAAAGTGTGAATGTTCTGTTTTGGTTCCAGTTTCTCCTGCAGAGTTCCCTGTTGGTCCTGTTATTGGAGTTGTTGTAGGACTGCTGCTGCTGCTGCTGCTGCTGGTCTGCATCGCTGGACTCTTCATCTGGAGAAGGAGCAATAACGGTGAGGAACAGAGATGTTTTTATTCCACTAATGATTTAAAATAAATACCTGTGATAGTCTCATCCTGCATATTTAGTGTGGTACTTCTGGTAACTCAGTCCATTTATTTGACAAGTGATAGTGAAGCACAAAGTGATGTTGTTTTTCTTTTTCTGCTTTCATAAATTCTGAAATGTAAATAATTTTCTAACATTGTTTTCTCTCATCTGTATTTCAGGATTCCAGCCTGCTAACAGTAAGTATTATACTGTGAAATATTTCACATTATATACAGTTATTTATATTTTTATATTTTTTTCCCTTGTGGACGAGCAACCGATATCCTGTTCACCATAAAAACAAACGTCCTGCATAATGTGGACATCAATATGACAAGGATTTCACTTTATTTACTACTTATTTTGACAGGGGGACAGTGAACATAGAAGAGGATGCTGAACTCCACAACATGACCGTACGATATATTGACATGACCTCGATCACTTTGTATGTTATTTTTAAATGAAGAATCACCATGGTACCAACACTTTAAAATGAAAAAACAATACATAGAATCTAATGAATATTTATTTGAGTTAAGTTTATCTTAAGTTATTCTAATGAATATTTAATATTTAAACGTTTAAGCAGGTTTTTCTCAGGCTCCACCAACAGGCTGACATTTTTGGTTGTTATTGAAATATCGCAACAGCTATTGGATACTGATGTCACCCTCTAAAGTGACTGATCATGATACTGGTACATCATATCATCATATAGCTAATAATACTTAAACTGTATGAACAATATAAATAAACTAATAAAATTATATGTATCATTGCAGGATATTAAGCTACCCAGCAATATACAGTAGTATAGATAGATAGATAGATAGATTGATTGATTGATTGATTGATAGATAGATAGATAGATAGATATTTTGATGCTAATGTTTTTGTGCTTGTGTTGAGAGAATAGGAGGAAAATGCAATTCAATGAGGCCTAATTGATATAATTGAACAAGGTTATTGATTAAAAAATAAAGCTAGAAAGACAAAAAATAAATAAAGTAACTAAGGAGGAAAACCTCCGAAAGAATGATACACTGACAGGGATCTGTCATGAAAAAGAATAAGAGAACTTTTTTCTTTAAAACTGTCATGTATGAAGTTATTGAAGTACTCATGATAGTATATATATCCTGTGTGATCACCTATTGTTTTAAGCATATACTCATTTAGTTGACATTTGTATGTCATATCATTTTAATCATTTATCATTTTTAATTGAATTACTTATTGTGTGACATTAATCTTGGATTCATTATATTTTTACAGTGTTGACATGAATGAGGAAAGTTTTTACCTTAAGTTTTATCATTGTGTTTTATCATCATTATCATTATGTTTTATTGTGTTTTATCACTGTGTTATCATTGTTTTTTTACTAGACGTGATCTTATACCTATAATACCAAACATTTAATCAACTTGTGTGTGTACATCGAATGTAAAACAACTGCGTAGTTATGCAGGCACAGTGTGGTAACATGTGAGGTGTGTGTGCTTCACATGTGAGGTGTGTGCGCTCAACTTCTTTGGTGTGTCTTATGGAACAGTTATGTTCGTGTGCTAACCTTTAGCGAGAGCACCTGCAACCGCAGTGGAACCGAGATGTGCAGAATAGAGGGGGCACAGGAAGTCTGCACAGAAAAAAACCTGCTCGAAGGTGTTACAGAGGCGAGGGCAGAAGGATATAAAAAGGAAGCATTTTGGACAGATCGAGAGCCTTCTTCGAATTACACCGGGAGGTTCTGCCCGATTTCGAACTGACAAAAAAAAAAATTCGGAGTCTCGCACTTTGTGAGATTTTTTATCGGTGAAAAGGTAGTTGTTTTCGGGAGATGAGAAATTACATACTCTGATGAGGACGTCTTTCCTCTCATTCGGCAGCAATTAAGTAATAACCGATAGACAAATTAAGTTGAGGGAAACCTGGAAAACTAGCGGAATTTTCCCCTACTAAGCACACGTTTGCTTTGACAACCAGAAAAATCTATGGCAATCTAAATTTAGAGGTACCTGTGCCCTCCTTAATATTTTTGAAATGTTTATCTTTTTTGTAATAACCACAGCTGTGCTGAAGTTTTGAATAAATAATCGCTTGATCGCCAGTAGTTGTTGACTTTTTCTCTGACGAGTTTTTACAACTAAATAAGACCTTTACGTCGCCACGAGGCACCGCTGAGCCCCCGAGAGGTAAGTCTTCAGAACTTTTCCGCACTACGGCCACACTACTGATTCAATAAGATAACACACACACATAAACCAATAGGTAGGGAGGTCTGAAGGCGCAAGTCCCTTAGCAGGGCGGGACCAGGTGTCCCTGCCCGGAGACATTCATAGCTGTTGAATTTCATATAAAGAGAACAGGGATTTCGTTTAAAGGCTTGTTGAGACGGAGTATTACCGAGACCAGGCTCCAGTAGGGGTACTACGGTAGCAATTGGACATAGACAGTGAGAACTACCCATTTTTATCGAGCCAGGCGCTCGCTATTCGCTATCTAAACTGATCCTTAAGTGCTACAGGCGGCAATAAATGAACGTGCCGTCGCCGGCGAAAAAGCCTCAGGTTCTGACAGATCTGAGGGCAATCGTCTTGTAAGTTCTCGATTTATAGAATAAGCAAGCGTATTGGAAGGTATTATAACTCCCACCAGTGGGGATAAATAGAAATAATAATATTCTTTCCTGCGCTGCTATTTTAACACTTGTAAGATTTTTTTTAATGCAGGACTTTTAATTGTAACAGAGTATTTCTACACTGTGGTATTTTTACTTTACAAGATCTGTACTTCTTCCATCTCTGTATATTTGTAGAAGCATCAGAATAAATGTTTTGTAAAAAATATGTTTTATTATGCAATAGCTGCATCAGGAATGGAAAGTTATTTTTGTTTTAAACTACCAGTAATGTACCTGCCTATACAGTGGTGTAATAGCCTAACTAAGCACTTTTACTCATGTACTATATAGCCTTCGAGGTATAGCCTACTACTTGAGTATTTACATTTTATGCAACTTTATAGCCTACTTCTACTCCATACATTTCAGAGGGAAATATTGTATATTTTACTCCGCTACATTTGACTGAGAGCTTTTCTTTTCACATATCTATCTATCTCCAAATGAGGGGATTTTGAATGTTTGTGATGAACTGAAGAACGAAGTTCTTTTAAGGGTTGGAAAATGCATCGCCACAAAGCTGAAAGTAGTAGCCTAGTAGTAGTATATAGGAACTATTTTTCCTTGCGCACCAACACTAATTGACCTCATGCGTGTTGCGCAACAGGTCGAGTTAGATAGGGAGGGCAAGCATTTGCAGGGGAGTTTTGGAAATGTTAGTTTGAGGCTATATATAACACCTGTTTTCGTATATGTACATACAAACTAGGGGCGAGGAAGCCAGCATGCTAGCTGTGTGTGTTTTTAAATGAAACATGCATAGTCTGGTGGCAAAGCATCTTCCCTTGTGAACTTCTGGTTATTTTTAGAACCCATTCTTAACTATTGTTTCAGTCTTCATTCATAGAGAGAGAGAGGTGTTTGCTTCTGATGTTGCTAGCTAAATGGGCTTGTTATGCTGCGTTCAAGTGCTCCTCGGATGGTCCCGTTTCCTGACTTGTTCTTCCGACTTTATCAGAAGAGGCGCTCTGTAAAGATGAGTATTGTCCAATTTTAGGTAGACGACAGTGAAAGCTACTGAAAACCGCAAATTAGAGCGAACTCAAACTGAAATTTTGCTCAACATGTTTTTTTGGTGCATATTAATATTAAAAAAAATAGGCTATAATAATAATATTTGTTTTTTAAAGAGAGTAAATTTCAAAAGACGTGGATTGATCTCGCTTATGAGCCGTTGAAAAACGTTATTAGGCCCGTTCGAGATGAGCCAGGCCTGCGCAGAATCGATCGCCGCGCAATGCATGCCGGTTATATTTGTGTCCTACTTGATCCATGGATGTATTAAAAGAGACTTGATCCCGACTTGCTCTGACGTCATGCACACGTGGGCAACGATAACCTCACGAGATCGAGGTGGCCACAGTTTTTAGAGCCAGGTGCTGCAGTTGCTCTCCACCGACTTCAAGACCCAGGCGGAAACCTAGGTTTAATGTGTTTCATTCTGAGTTTCTTTCTTACATAAAAGCCCTTAAAGTCATGAAAAACAAAAATGCATCGAAACTTCTTAGCATAATTGAAGAATATGAATTACAGGTACGGCCCTAGCACTTAGTTTAATTTATTATTATTTTCATGTATAATTTTACATATTTTTCTTTGATTTCACTCTATATGCACCTTGTCCTTTTGCTCTAATGTAATGATCTATGAGCCATGTTGTTTTTAAATTTGAATTTGTTCAATAAAATTTTTATATATATATATATATATATATATATATATATATATATATATATATATAAAAAACATTTAAAAAAAAAAAAGTTCTTTTAATAAATCCATGGACCCAGGGCATTATGGGAAACGCCTGGCTGTCGCCCGATCAAAGAGCTGATTGGTTCTCAGTTTTGACAGCAAACACCACGTGTTGTAGAAGGTCCGAACTTCCTGTGTAATTGTAATATTTAACTCTAGATTGTAGGCTATTAGTAGCATGTTGTGCAATGAAGGATTCATCTGTTAACAAACACATCTTGTGTGGTTGATAATAATAATAATTCTGATAATGAAGGTTATTTATTTAGCACTTATGAAAACGAGTGCTCATTACAAAGTGCTTTACAAAGCGGATATAAAAATAATAAAGAATAGAATCCAATGCCAGATACACGCACATTTCCTCATATATTTACAAACAAATATAAATAAATCCCAACATGCTCTGAAAACTACAAGTAGCCTACAGATCGGATCTAACAAGATGTAACTGTCTCTGTAACTTCCTGTAAATTCAGTGAAGGCTGCTGGAAACTGTCCAACTTGCCCGCAGCTTTTTGTCACCGCCCCCTGCTGCTGCCACCTGATCTCGTCTATTTTCCAGGTGAGGCGCAGTTCATCTCGAACGAGCCTATTTGCTGGTCAGCTGACTGTAGCCTAGTTCTCTCTCTCTCCCTTACTATTCACAACAAGATGAAGTTCCTCATTTTGCTCCTCTTCTGTCACGTTGCATCAACAGGTAAGATCATATTGCTCATCTCACCGTTATTTCCTGTTATTCTTGTTGCTGCAAAACTTGTTTGTTTTAGTTACTTTCTAGTGCGACATAGAGGAACCACTGTTTCACTTTGACTTTGAGACACTGACCTTGTTGAATTGTTTTTATATAGACCTACACGCCATTGTGTCACAAAACGACACATAAACCGTATATATGCTTTAGTTTAGGCAATTAAAAAGGTAATATTAGGTTGACCATATTTCCAAACCCACGGGCTCGCACTATAGGCGTTTTCATCAAGATGGCTAACTTAGTGTAGCCGGCTTAACTTGGGTTCGTCTAACTGATATAATATAGATATAACAAACGACGTGGTGAATGACAATTGAGCAGCAACCGCCGTCCGCTTTATTTCTCCTTCCACCACAACACAGAATCAAGCGGAAGCCCGCCAACTAGACTCCCGGCCCTACGGCAAACGAGAGGGACCAAACCTCTTCTTAACCAAAATACAGTCTTAAAGAATGAACAAGTGTAGGAGAATCTGTTACACATCTCCCCCCCTCAACTGGAAACGTCCCCGTTTCTTCACCAAAATAACAATGATAAACAGTTATTCCGACATTTGTTTAAACCATAACTCCTATCAAACAGTGGTTAACTCCAGAAAACATTAAAGTGCAAACAAGATTACAACATATAAAACTCAGAACCTGACAAAGTCTTTAAGGTGTGAAGGGGGTCGCACCACTCTCCCCCTGCGAGACTGAGTGGGCTCAAACTCCTCTAAATCCCCCCCAAGTCCGTAATCCAATCCTCCATTCTGAAACCGACCCTGCCCAACAGGAAACTGGGAGGCTGGCAAAGCCCCCAAGGTGGGAGGGGGGGTGAAGGGAGGAGGAGTAGCAGGAACAGGCTGTGCCGGTAATGGCAGAGTGTAATGTTTGAGTCTGTCATGGTGAACAACCTGGGCTCGGTCCATTGAGTACAGGGGGTTAATGATGCGGTATGTCAGTGCAGCTTCCCCTCCAGAGGCTAGCACCTGCACAACCCGATAGGGGCCCTTCCAGTGTGGCGCCAGCTTGGTACAGCTCTCAGTGGGGTTATTTAGCCACACCAGTGCACCCACGCTGTAGGCACGGTGGCAGCTACCCTCATCATAATACAGTTTCTGTCTCTCATGTGCCTCTGCCAGGTTGAGTCTAGCCATGCCGAATGCTGACTCAAGCCGCTCCGCCATGGACAACACATATTCTGTTGGCGATCCAGAGCCTCGGTAGTCCAGAATGCCACGGGGCACACACACGTCAGCTGGAACCCGTGCCTCGTGCCCATGCATGAGGTAACAGGGGGTGAACTGTGTACTGGAATGCTTAGAGGTGCTGTATGCAAAAGCAACTTGCTTCACATACATGTCCCACTCACCCCCATGAGAAAGCAACATCTTAGCCAGCTGATCGATCAGAGTTCTGTTATGACGCTCCACCATACCATCAGACTTGGGGTTGTAAGCAGTGGTGCGCGTTTTCTTTATCCCCAACAGTTTACAGAGGCTCTGAATTACCTCTGCCTCAAACTGGCGGCCCTGATCACTGTGGAGAACTTCCGGGACTCCATGCACTAACACATAATCCTCAAACAGGCAATGAGTCACTGTCTGGGCTGTCTGGTTCTGTAAGGCGTACAAGTTTACGAACTTAGTGAAGTAGTCCTCCACTACTAAAATGTATCTGTTCCCCCGGGAGGTCAAAGGCAACTCCAAAATGTCCGCAGTTAATTTGTCCATGGCTCTCTGAAGGCTATCATTAGCAGACACGGACTGCACGGCTGTATTCTCCCCGAGGGGAACACCCGCGAATGCACTCACACAGTCTCTCTGCAGGGCCGCCCTGGCATTCTCACAGCGCTCAGCAACAGTCAATGCCTCGTCCATGTCAGTGGCACCCTGTTCCAGACATTTGGCTCTCAACGCTGGGTCCAGGCCGGCGAGAAAGCGCCGAAATTTCTCCTCTCTCTGCGCTACGACGCCGTAGTCTGGGAATCCCACCGCTGCCACCAATGTAGCCGGCTTAACTTGGGTTCGTCTAACGTAACTGATATAATGTAGATATAACAAACGACGTGGTGAATGACAATTGAGCAGCAACCGCCGTCAGCTTTATTTCTCCTTCCACCATATATATATATATAATATATATATATATATTAAGTAATTCGAGGGAACGAGTTACATCATAGAGCACTTCTTCCAATCATTCCTGACAGTTCACGCATGGCTGATGTACGGATCCCCCCTAGATGATGTACTTCGGTAAAGTTGGAAAGATATTGACAGATTCAAACTTCCTGGATCAATAACTCATAAGAGAAACGTTGTTAAAACGCTCTTTCTAACCGTAGTAAGGTAGACAATGAGCTACAACCTCATTTTAATCAAAACGAGCCGTCCTCCGAGCTGGACACATAACATTGGTCTATGTGTGCAGCTGGCTGTCAGACGAGTGGTCAGGGACCGTCTACAAAGTGCAACGCCGAAAAGAGAAAAATATTCAATAACTTCAGTATTATACAGTGTAGTACCACCAAAATTACTTCACACATCAATGATCTCCTCATGGTTGTACTACAATATTTAGTTTGGGAAAATATGATTTTGCATAATTCTTTTGATTTTTTTAATGGGAAAAATATTCAATAACTTCAGTATTATGCAGTGTAGTATCACCAAAATCACTTCCCACATCAATGGTCTCTTCTTGATTATAATTTTTAAACTAATTAAGACATTTTGATAGCACTACATTTTATAAAAGTGAAGTTATTGAATATTTGTCCTATTAAAAATTCACCAAAAGTATTCAAAAGCATATTTTTCCAAACTAAGTGTCGTAGTACAACTAAGAGGAGATCATTGATGTGTGAAGTAATTTTGGTGGTACTACACTGTATAATACTGAAGTAATTGAATATTTTTCTCTTTTCGGCGTTGCACTTTGTAGACGGTCCCTGAACCACTCGTCTGCTAGCCAGTTGCACATAGAGACCAATGTAATGTGTCCAGCTCGGAGGACGGCTCGTTGGGATTAAAATGAGGTTGTAGCTCGTTGTCTACCTTACTACAGTTAGAAAGAGCGTTTTAACAACGTTTTGATTATGAGTTATTGATCCAGTAAGTTTGAATCTGTCCATATCTTTCCAACTTTACCGAAGTACATCAGCAATGCGTGGACTGTCAGGAATGATTGGAAGAAGTGCTCTATGAAGTAACAAGTTCCCTCGAGTTATTAACTCGAGGGAAAGAGATAATAAAAAGATTTTCCTTGGGACTAGGGGGGCTCCGTATATATATATATATATATATATATATATATATATATATATATATATATATATATGTATATTTGCCTCATTTAATTTATATTTAAAACAAAATTGTAACTTGCACACTTTGTTAATACATAGTATTTCATTACACACTTTGCTATTGTATATAGCATGTTATTGTTATTCTATGTTCATATTTTATATTTTCTAAGCTAGTTGCAGTAGTCCTGTATATTTATAGTGTATTCTAATTTATTCTTTATATTGAGTATACTATAGATATTACCTATAGTGTTGATATGTATATTTACTGTTCCTGTGCATTGCCTGGATAACCTGCTGCTGTAACACAAGAGTTTCCCAATTTGGGATCAATGAAGTACATCTAACTATATCTATCTATCTATCTGTCTGTCTATCTATCTATCTATCTATCTATCTATCTATCTATCTATCTATCTATCTAGTTATCTAGTTATCTATCTATCTATATATATATATATATTAGTAATGAGAATGGGTCTATAACGTATTCTTTTGTAGCTCAGAGTAATTCAACATATTTTATACTATTTCATACTATATCTCATCTGAGGGCACGTGACTACTGTTTTTACCTAAAATATAAAGGAGTGCAAAAACAGTAGGCCCATGTGCCCAAAGGCTAAATAAAGTATGATTTGAAAAACTCAGTTTTCAGCCAAACGGTTCGACCGATTTTGATAATATCTTCAAATTTGTGCTAAGGCAAGCCCCAAATTAAAAATTTCAGTTGCGGGCACAAATGCTTTAATCAATCAACCCCTCAAAAATGTTTAAAATCTAATTCAAAAACCTTCTTTGTTTTGCAGTGAAACACTCCCTGAAATTTTTCCTCACTGCAACTTCTGGAGTCCCAAACTTTCCAGAGTTCGTGAGTGTTGGGATGGTCAATGAAGTGCAGATTGGTTACTATGACAGCAACATGAAGACCGCAGAGCCCAAACAGGACTGGATGAGGAAACTAGCAAAGGATGACCCACAACACCTGGAGTGGTATTCTCTGGAGTGTTTTGATTGCCAGCATTTCTTAAGAGTCACCCTTGACGGCCTGAAGCAGCGCTTAAACCAAACTGAAGGTACATTGTGTTTATGTTCATATGTAACTTTTTACGGGTAAAATGTTTTCTCCCTCTTATGTGAGATGTAGACATACATCCCTGGCTTCTCCAGTGCTTTTTGATACAGAGAATACGGACGTGTTTCACTCTGTTTCCTAGCAGTCTCTGCCTCTCTGTGAGCCATCCACACTGTCCAGATGATGAGTGGCTTCCACTGTGGATCAGTGTGTCTCTGTGGTGAAGATGTGATATTATAAGGGCTGGCAATCGATTAAAATATTTAATAACGATTAATTGCATGATTGTCCATGGTGCATCCCGATTAAAATATAAATGTAAATATATGTATATAAATTAGATAAAATGTACCTTAAAGGGAGATTTGTCAAGTATTTAATACTCTTATCTAGCTCTAGCAAATGTATGTATATATTTATTATTGGAAATCAATTAACAACACAAAACAATGACAAATATTGTCCAGAAACCCTCACATGTACTGCATTTAGCATAAAAATATGTTCAAATCATAACATGGCAAACTGCAGCCCAACAGGCAACAACAGCTGTCAGTGTGTCAGTGTGCTGACTTGACTATGACTTGCCCCAAACTGCATGTGATTATCATAAAGTGGGCATGTCTGTAAAGGGGAGACTCGTGGGTACCCATAGAACCCATTTTCATTCACATATCTTGAGGTCAAAGGTCAAGGGACCCCTTTGAAAATGGCCATGAAAGTTTTTCCTCGCCAAAATTTAGCACACGTTTGGAGTGTTATTTATCCTCCTTCGCTACAAGCTAGTATGACATGGTTGGTACCAATGGATCCTTTATGTTTTCTAGTTTCATATAATGCCTGTATCTTTACTCTAGCTTTAAAACTGAGCCCGCTACAACCTAAAAATCACTTGTTGCGTTAATGAGTTAAAGAAATTAATGGCGTTAAAACTAATTTGCGTTAATGCTTTATTATCGTGTTGACTTTGACAGCCCTAGTATTATCTGTTAATAACTGGCTGTGCTGGGATGTCACTTTTTCTGTCTCTGTCTCTCTCAGGTGCCCACATTTTACAGAGGATGGGCGGCTGTGAGTGGGACGACGAGACTGGAGAGGTTGTTGGTTATAATCAGTACGGTTATGATGGAGAAGACTTCATTGTGTTGGACCTGCAGACGCTGACATGGACCGCTCCAAAGCAACAGGCTTTCATCACCAAACTTCGATGGGATACTGACAAAGCTAGATTAGAAAACTACAAAAACTACTACGTCAACATATGTCCTGACCAGCTGAAGAAGTATGTTCACTATGGGAGGAGCTTTCTGCAGAGAACAGGTAGGATCACAAGGCCAGATGTACCGTTGTACATGGACTCAGTGTTTCTAAAGCACTGAATCATTCCAATGAAAATAATATCCTGACACATCCTGGTGTCTCAGTACAGACTCATCTGTGTCTGTCCCTCTCTCCAGAGCGTCCCTCACTGTCTCTCCTCCAGAAGACTCCCTCCTCTCCAGTCAGCTGCCACGCTACAGGTTTCTACCCCGACAGAGCCATGATGTTCTGGAGGAAAGATGGAGAGGAGATTCATGAGGACGTGGACCTCGGAGAGATCCTCCCCAACCACGATGGAACCTTCCAGATGAGTGTTGAGCTGAACCTGTTATCAGTCGCACCTGAAGACTGGAGGAGGTACGACTGTGTGTTTCATCTCTCTGGTGTGGTGGACGACATCGTTACCAGACTGGACATAGCAGTGATCAGGACCAACTGGGGTAAGACTGGTATATACTTGTATATTTGTTTATTTGTTTGCAACAGATTCCTGTAACATTTGGTGGACAGTTAGATCACTCCAACTGGGGACGTTGTGGTTCGTAGTCGGCGTCTTAACCCGTCAGCTGCAGGTGCAAAGTTTCTGATATGTTACTATTTGGCTACAGTGACTGGCGATTTTCCAAGTTATGGTTAATTACATAACCAGCCATAAGTGTTAAAAACATTGTGCAACAGCAACCCCATTTAGAGGACAGGTGCTGACATTTACTCTGAGAGGTGCTGCCGAGTTTGATGGATTTTCACATATA
This sequence comes from Sebastolobus alascanus, assembly GCA_916701645.2. Lineage (NCBI taxonomy): Eukaryota > Metazoa > Chordata > Actinopteri > Perciformes > Sebastidae > Sebastolobus > Sebastolobus alascanus. The sequence continues at coordinate 1,493,412 of CAKAOJ020000179.1, forward strand.
GATGGCGCTAAATAAAGTACTTAAATGTTTTCTTTTATATCTCGAACTCCTGGTTTACTCTACCCACTTAAACCACTGATAAGGTGTGAACCTTTGTCAAGGTTTTTATTTACTACACATTTGTTTGACCAATAATGATTTCTAACACTGCCTGAATGTTGAACTGAAATGAAAGTCATATCCAGAACTGAGGCATTACCACTGAAAACACTTTCAGAACCACACAGCACACAGTGTGAATGAACCAAAGTGTGAATGTTCTGTTTTGGTTCCAGTTTCTCCTGCAGAGTTCCCTGTTGGTCCTGTTATTGGAGTTGTTGTAGGACTGCTGCTGCTGCTGCTGGCGGTCTGCATCGCTGGACTCTTCATCTGGAGGAGGAACAATAACGGTGAGGAACAGAGATGTTTTTATTCCACTAATGATTTAAAATAAAATACCTGTGATAGTCTCATCCTGCATATTTAGTGTGGTACTTCTGGTAACTCAGTCCATTTATTTAACAAGTGATAGTGAAGCACAAAGTGATGTTGTTTTTCTTTTTCTGCTTTCATAAATTCTGAAATGTAAATAATTTTCTAACATTTTTTTCTCTCATCTGTATTTCAGGATTCCAGCCTGCTAACAGTACTGTAAGTATTATACTGTGAAATATTTCACATTATATACAGTTATATATATTTTTATATTTTTTTCCCTTGTGGACGAGCAACCGATATCCTGTTCACCATAAAAACAAACGTCCTGCATAATGTGGACATCAATATGACAAGGATTTCACTTTATTTACTACTTATTTTGACAGGGGGAGAGTGAACATTAGAAGAGGAGGCTGAACTCCACAACATGACCGTACGATATATGGACATGACCTCGATCACTTTGTATGTTATTTTTAAATGAAGAATCACCATGGTACCAACACTATAAAATGAAAAAAAAATACATAGAATCTAATGAATATTTATTTGAGTTAAGTTTATCTTAAGTTATTCTAATGAAGTTTTAATATTTAAATGTTTAAGCAGGTTTTTCTCAGGCTCTACCAACAGGCTGACATTTTTGGTTGTTATTGAAATATTCCCACAGCTATTGGATACTGATGTCACCCTGTAAAGTGACTGATCATGATACTGGTACATCATATCATCATATAGCTACAGTACAGACTGTTAAAGATGCTCAGACTGCTTCCTGTTGATGGAAAGACCCTCACATGTTCTCTAACTGTAGTCAGTCATGTAAAACCGTGGATCACCATCACAGATGCACTGAATTAATACTTAAACTGTATGAACAATATAAATAAACTAATAAATGATATGTATCATTGCAGGATATTAAGCTACCCAGCAATATACAGTAGTATAAATAGATAGATAGATAGATAGATAGATAGATAGATAGATAGATTGATTGATTGATTGATTGATTGATTGATTGATTGATTGATTGATTGATAGATTGATAGATAGATATTTTGATGCTAATGTTTTTGTGCTTGCGTTGAGAGAATTGGAGGAAAATGCAATTCAATGAGGCCTAATTGATATAATTGAACAAGGTTATTGATTAAAAAACAAAGCTAGAAAGACAAAAAACAAATAAAGTAAATAAGGAGGAAAACCTCCGAAAGAATGATACACTGACAGGGATCTGTCATGAAAAAGAAGAAGAAAACTTGTTTCTTTAAAACTGTCATCTATGAAGTTATTGAAGTACTCATGATAGTATATATATCCTGTGTGATCACCTATTGTTTTAAGCATATACTCATTTACTAGTTGACATTTGTATGTCATATCATTTCAATCATTTATCATTTTTAATTGAATTACTTATTGTGTGACATTAGAAGAAAGAAAGGCACTTTTATTAATCCCCGAGGGGAAATTCAATTCCATCACTCTGTTATTTTTACATATAAATATCACACACAGGCCCGAAATTCACACACATGCACAAACAGGACCTGTATACATGCATTAATGGAGAAATGTCAGAGCGAGGGGGCTGCCGTCCCCTAATCTTGGATTCATTATATTTGTGTAGTGTTGACATGAATGAGGAAAGTTTTACCTTAAGTTTTATCATTGTGTTTTATCATCATTATCATTATGTTTTATTGTGTTTTATCACTGTGTTATCATTGTTTTTTTACTAGACGTGATCTTATACCTATAATACCAAACATTTCATCAACTTGTGTGTGTACATCGAATGTAAAACAACTGCGTAGTTAAGCAGGCACAGTGTGGTAACATGTGAGGTGTGTGTGCTTCACATGTGAGGTGTGTGCGCTCAACTTCTTTGGTGTGTCTTATGGAACAGTTATGTTCGTGTGCTAACCTTTAGCGAGAGCACCTGCAACCGCAGTGGAACCGAGATGTGCAGAATAGAGGGGGCACAGGAAGTCTGCACAGAAAAAAACCCTACTCAAAGCCGTTACAGAGGCGAGGGCAGAAAGATATAAAAAGGAAGCATTTTGGACAGATCGAGAGCCTTCTTCGAATTACACCGGGAGGTTTTGCCTGATTTCGAACTGACAAAAAAAACAATTCGGAGTCTCGCACTTTGTGAGATTTTTTATCGGTGAAAAGATAGTTGTTTTCGGGAGATGAGAAATTACATACTCTGATGAGGACGTCTTTCCTCTCATTCGGCAGCAATTAAGTAACAACCGATAGACAAATTAAGTTGAGGGAAATGTGGAAAAGTAGCGGAATTTTCCCCTTCTAAGCACACGTTTGCTTTGACAACCAGAAAAATCTATAGCAATCTAAATTTAGAGGTACCTGTGCCCTCTCCTTAATATTTTTGAAGTTTTTATCTTTTTTGTAATAACCACAGCTGTGCTGAAGTTTTGAATAAATAATCGCTTGATCGCCAGTAGTTGTTGACTTTTTCTCTGACGAGTTTTTACAACTAAATAAGACCTTTACGTCGCCACGAGGCACCGCTGAGCCCCCGAGAGGTAAGTCTTCAGAACTTTTCCGCACTACGGCCACACTACTGATTCAATAAGATAATACACACACATAAACCAATAGGTAGGGAGGTCTGAAGGCGCAAGTCCCTTAGCAGGGCGGGACCAGGTGTCCCTGCCCGGAGACATTCATAGCTGTTGAATTTCATATAAAGAGAACAGGGATTTCGTTTAAAGGCTTGTTGAGACGGAGTATTACCGAGACCAGGCTCCAGTAGGGGTACTACGGTAGCAATTGGACATTGACAGTGAGAACTACCCATTTTTATCGAGCAAGGCGCTCGCTAGTCGCTATCTAAACTGATCCTTAAGTGCTACAGGCTGCAATAAATGAACGTGCCGTCACCGGCGAAAAAGCCTCAGGTTCTGACAGATCTGAGGGCAATCGTCTTGTAAGTTCTCGATTTATAGAATAAGCAAGCGTATTGGAAGGTATTATAATTCCCACCAGTGGGGATAAATAGAAATAATAATATTCTTTCCTGCGCTGCTATTTTAACACTTGTAAGATTTTTTTTAATGCAGGACTTTTAATTGTAACAGAGTATTTCTACACTGTGGTGTTTTTACTTTACAAGATCTGTACTTCTTCCATCTCTGTATATTTGTAGAAGCATCAGAATAAATGTTTTGTAAAAAATATGTTTTATTATGCAATAGCTGTATCAGGAATGGAAAGTTATTTTTGTTGTAAACTACCAGTAATGTACCTTCCTATACAGTGGTGTAATAGCCTAACTAAGCACTTTTACTCATGTACTATATAGCCTTCGAGGTATATCCTACTACTTGAGTATTTACATTTTATGCAACTTTTTGCCTACTTCTACTCCATACATTTCAGAGGGAAATATTGTATATTTTACTCCACTGCATTTGACTGAGTGCTTTTCTTTTCACATATCTATCTATCTCCAAATGAGGGGATTTTGAATGTTTGTGATAAACTGAAGAATGAAGTTCTTTTAAGGTTTGGAAAATGCATCGCCACAAAGTTGAAAGTAGTAGCCTAGTAATTTTAGTAGTAGTAGTAGTAGCAGTAATATTTATATTATTATTGTTATACATGTTTTTTTTTCTCCTTCAAAGGTGTTGTACTTGTTATGCCATGTATTAATGCTTGAGTTAAAGTTTTCATAACTAAACAAAATGTTATAATGTCCAATTTTATGTAGACGTCAGTGAAAGCTACTGAAAACCGCAAATTAGGGCGAACTACAAGGTAACTGAAATTTTGCTTAACATATTTTTTCTTTGATGTTAAGTAAAAAAAAGTAGACTATAATAATTATTATTATTTGTAAGAGAATTGATTGATCTCATTTATGAGCCGTTGAAAAAACGTTCATGTTGAAACCTGGTCAGGACAATTCAGATACGACCTGGATCACAACCCGGGAGCAATGCATACCAATTAGCTCAGGTGTTAGAAATGGGCGGAGGGTTACACCTCCGGAGGATTACTGAGAGAGGAGATGATAGTGACATCATCAATTTGTGCAAAAACATAAAATGTCACAGAATGCTGCATGTTTTTGGGATACAGTGTAAATTTAGTACACACAGCATTTTTAGCTTTATAAAATGTTTAACTATGTATTTATGGAGTTGTAATGTATACAAAAACATACAGACAACATACAGTCCCTTTATTTTTTTATTACATTTTAAATATATTTGTATAGTTGTTGCTGCCACTTTGCATTTCACTGCATATCCTGTATGAGTATGTGACAAATAAAACTCTTGAATCAGATTTACAGTATCATCATGAACCTTTTTTTCCTCTGTCTGTCTACAGTAGCCATTTAACATATATCAGACTACATTGTGTTATCTAATATGATAATATAGGCTACATTTACAAACGGATTAGACACTTCTGAAGACTGAAATGTATATTTCACTCACTCCATCATCCCAGCAAAGATTTGCTTCATATAGTCGACCTACTAAAGTTTTTCAGCTGGACATGGGGCAACTGCTGGATAATGTAAGAGTTGGTCCAAAGGTAATAAAATGAGCTTATAATTCATTTAGTTTGCTGATTGCTCGATAATGTAATGAACTAGGACTAGGTTTGTTACTTTATAACGGATGGAACAGGCGATACATGGAACTTTTTGCAGGTTCATTTAGAAGGATGAAAAGTTAAAAAAAGGTAACGTTACAAATAGAACATGTGCAAACATGCTTTTAAAAACAGATGCGCGTACAGCTGGCGGTACCGTGAGGTAAAGTCTGTCCACACATCCGTGTTGTTCTCGTCCTCGTTCACCTTCAGGGTGTGTCTGAAAACATTCTTGCTGCCGCTGCCTCACCTGTGACAGGTAACGTTACGTCACGGACTGTGCGCTCTCATTTGCGACCGAAAAGGTTTGTCCGGTTTGTAAGCGACCCTGGTTGCGTCCTCGGTGTGAAAAGGGATCTAATGAAAACAAGATGAAGTTCCTCATGTTGCTCCTCTTCTTTCACGTTGCATCAACAGGTAAGATCATATTGCTCATCTCACCGTTATTTCCTGTTATTCTTGTTGCTGCAAAACTTGTTTGATTTAGTCACTTTTTAGTGCGACATAGAGGAAACACTGTTTCACTTTAACTTGGTCACACTGAATTTACAATAATGTTATACGCCTACTATTGTTTTTATATAGGCCTACACGCCATTGTGTCACAAAACGACACATAAACTGTATATGCTTTAGTTTAGGCAATTAAAACGGTAATATATCAATATCGTCGTCATAAAAATGATAGAGGAAACTTTGATTGTTGCTAGGAGACGGAACCTCTGTACTGTGTGAAATACTGTGATCCTGTGAGAGGGCATACTATCCCCCAGTATTATTGTTGCACTTGCACACTTTGTTAATACATAGTATTTCATTACACACTTTGCTATTGTATATAGTATGTTATTGTTATTCTATGTTCATATTTCATATTTTCTAAGCTAGTTGTAGTAGTCTGGTATATTTATAGTGTATTCTAATATACTCTTTATATTGTGTTTACTATAGATATTACCTATAGTGTTGATATGTATATTTATTGTTCCTGTGCATTGCCTGGATAATCTGCTGCTGTAACACAAGAGTTTACCAATTTGGGATCAATAAAGTACATCTATCTATCTATCTATCTATCTATCTATCTATCTATCTATCTATCTATCTATTAGTAATGAGAATGGGTCTATAACATATTCTTTTGTAGCTCAGAGTAATTCAACATATTATAAAATTCAACTTTTTGGGGGAATTGACAACCAATTAACCCATTTGTGCCCAAAGACTATATTTAGTATGATAAGGACACATTTGTTCTGATCGGTCAAAAGCTTTGAAAATTGGTACAGACATACTTTGGGCAAGTATCTAACAGTACAACTTTGAAAGACCACATGAAAAATCACAATTTTTACGCTGCATATGTGTGCAGATCTTTGACATTCAACTTTGCATGAGTTCATAGATATCAAATACTTGATTGTGCTCCTTATAGTTTCTGAGATCCAGCCATTTTCTTATCATACTATATCTCATCTGAGGGCACACGTGACTACTGTTTTTACCTTAAATATAAAGGAGTGCAAAAACTGTAGGCCCATGTGCCCAAAGGCTAGATATAGTATGATTAGAAAAACTCTCTTTTCAACGGTTTGACCGATTTTGAAAATTTCTTCAAATTTGTGCTTTAGCAAGCCCAAAATTCAAAATTTCAGTTACGGGCACAAATGGTTTAATCAATCAACCCCTCAAACATTTTTAAAATCTCATTCAAAAACCTTCTTTGTCTTGCAGTGAAACACTCCCTGAAATATTTCCTCATTGCAACTTCTGGAGTCCCAAACTTTCCAGAGTTCGTGGGTGTTGCGATGGTCGATGAAGTGCAGATGGGTTACTGTGACAGCAACATGAAGACCGTAGAGCCCAAACAGGACTGGATGAGGAAACTATTAAAGGATGAACCACAATACCTGGACTATTATTCTGTGGAGTGTCTTTTTAACCAGCAGTTCTTCAGAGCCAACCTTGACAGCCTGAAGCAGCGCTTAAACCAAACTGGAGGTACAGTGTGTTTATGTTCACATGAATGTTTTCTCCCTCTGATGTGAGATGTAGACGTACATCCCTGGCTTCTCCAGTGCTTTTTGATCCAGAGAATACGGACGTGTTTCACTCTGTTTCCTAGCAGTCTCTGCCTCTCTGTGAGCCATCCACACTGTCCAGATGATGAGTGGCTTCCACTGTGGATCAGTGTGTCTCTGTGGTGAAGATGTGATATTATAAGGGCTGGCAATCGATTCAAATATTTAATCGCAATTAATCGCATGATTATCCATGGTTCATCGCGATTAAAATATAAATGTAAATATATATATATATAAATTAGATAAAATGTACCTTAAAGGGAGATTTGTCAAGTATTTAACATGGGAGTGGGAAAATATGCTGCTTTATGCAAATGTATGTATATATTTATTATTGGAAATCAATTAACAACACAAAACAATGACAGATATTGTCCAGAAACCCTCACAGGTACTGCATTTAGCATAAAAATATGTTCAAATCATAACATGGCAAACTGCAGCCCAACAGGCAACAACAGCTGTCAGTGTGTCAGTGTGCTGACTTGACTATAACTTGCCCCAAACTGCATGTGATTATCATAAAGTGGGCATGTCTGTAAAGGGGAGACTCGTGGGTACCCATAGAACCCATTTTCATTCACATATCTGGAGGTCAGAGGTCAAGGGACCCCTTTAAAAATGGCCATGCCAGTTTTTCCTCGCAAAACTTTAGCACATGTTTGGAGCGTTATTTATCCTCGTTTGCTACAAGCTAGTATGACATGGTTGGTACCAATGGATTCTTTATGTTTTCTAGTTTCATATAATGCCTATATCTTTACTCTAGCTTTAAAACTGAGCCTGATACAACCTAAAAATCACTAGTTGCATTAATGCGTTAAAGAAATTAATGGCGTTAAAACTAATTTGCGTTAATGCTTTATTATCGTGTTGACTTTGACAGCCCTAGTATTTTCTGTTAATAACTGGCTGTGCTGGGATGTCACTTTTTCTGTCTCTGTCTCTCTCAGGTGCCCACATTTTACAGAAGATGAGCGGCTGTGAGTGGGACGACGAGACTGGAGAGGTTGTTGGTTATAATCAGTACGGTTATGATGGAGAAGACTTCATTGTGTTGGACCTGCAGACGCTGACATGGACCGCTCAAAAGCAACAGGCTTTCATCACCAAACTTCAATGGGATACTGACAAAGCTAGATTAGAAAACAACAAAAACTACTTCACCAACACATGTCCTGACCAGCTGAAGAAGTATGTTCACTATGGGAGGAGCTTTATGCAGAGAACAGGTAGGATCACAAGGCCAGATGTACCGTTGTACATGAACTCAGTATTTGTAAGGCACTGGATCATTCCAATGAAAATAAAATCCTGACACATCCTGGTGTCTTGGTACAGACTCATCTGTGTCTGTCCCTCTCTCCAGAGCGTCCCTCAGTGTCTCTCCTCCAGAAGACTCCCTCCTCTCCAGTCAGCTGCCACGCTACAGGTTTCTACCCCGACAGAGTCGTGATGTTCTGGAGGAAAGATGGAGAGGAGATTCATGAGGACGTGGACCTCGGAGAGATCCTCCCCAACCACGATGGATCCTTCCAGATGAGTGTTGAGCTGAACCTGTTATCAGTCGCACCTGAAGACTGGAGAAGGTACGACTGTGTGTTTCATCTCTCTGGTGTGGTGGACGACATCGTCACCAGACTGGACAAAGCAGTGATCAGGACCAACTGGGGTAAGACTGGTATATACTTGTATATTTGTTTATTTGTTTGCAACAGATTCCTGTAACATTTGGTGGACAGTTAGACCATAATTAAGGAAGAACTTATTAGAAACTGGTGTGTATAGTGCCAAAATGTTAACTTCAACTTTATTGTCCCTGTCGGGGACGCAGGTAGGAGCTGGTCTAGTTATTAGAAATATTAAAGATAATTATCAATATTAATCAAATTAATATTACTAAATTATCAATATATATTGATAATAACAGGGCACCAAATTACATTGGTACATAAGCTCAAAAGACATTAACATGACTATCAAAAGTGATTAATAACTATCAAAATAATTATTAATTATATTGAATAATATTTAATGTATATTAAATCATCCTCGGGGCATCACTCTTTGAAACAAGAGAAAATGATAGCAAATTAATGTAGTCTCATAAATAAGTCTCATTACTAAACTATCAATTTTGGTCTTTGATTAATAATTAAATGAATAACTTTAACCAAAAATCACTATATCAATAGATAGTAAAGGTTGAAGGATATTGGAGTTCTTGACACAGCAGCGGTTGACATTATTCACTCTTGTACAACATTAAACAGACCAGCATGTATAACCCACAAATATTTATTTACAAGATAATAAAGGTTAAAACACAATATTAATCTAACTACATAACTAAACTAAACAAACCAAACACAGTGTGTGTGTGAGAGTTTGTGTTTGTGTGTGTGTGTGTGTGTGTGTGTGTGTGTGTGTGTGTGTGTGTGTGTGTGTGTGTGTGTGTGTGTGTGTGTGTGTGATTGAGAGAGAAAGAGAGAGGGACAGAGAGAGAGACAAAGACAAGATGGCTACTTGTCTTTGATGTCTGCATGGCCTACAAACAATATGGCGAGCACTGTAAAACTACAAAGATGGCTTGATCAAAGATGGCCGCCAGTGTGTCACCACATGGTCTCTTTGTTCTTCGGAGCACATGGGCTCAGGAAGGACAAAGGGGGTGTTGATGTTGAGGTTGAGGTTCTCTGAATGTGTATGTTTGTGTTAAACAAATTCACAGTTTATGTAAGTGATCTTAATGTGTGTCGGATAATGCAGTGGGTTAGAAAAGATGGTTAGTTTGCATGCAAGACCCTTTGTCTATGTGAAACATGAACTAAACACATCAGATGTGGCAAAGCCAGCTAACCAAATATCCTGACTACCAATAATATCACAACAGTCGAACTCAAGGAATTACATTAAACGTATCAATACAGGCAATTTAACAGAAGTTAAGCTGAACAGTCTTGCTCAGCCGTGTGCAATTGCTATTGCTAAGGTATGCCCAGTACGTTACCAATCCATGGAAGAAAAGGTTGCAATTCCAAGTTGCAGAAGTTGGAGAAAGCAGACTGGGGAAAGTTGTGGTTCCAGGGTCAAAGATGTTGTCCTTGCTGTGCTCAAATTCAGTTGTGCAGTTGGAGGGAAACTGGTCTAGTCCTGTTTCTGCAGCTTGGTGGCTTGGTACTAACTTCCTTGTTGGTTGAAGTTAGTTGGTCGAAATACAGGCACTCGCGTCTTCTGCCTTAGAAGTTCCTTATGTATATATCTGTTTGCTAACAAGACATAGATCAGAGCAGAGCTGCTTCTTCATTCAGTCTCTGGCTGGAGAGCTGGGTGAGAAAAGCCGCAGCTGACTTTCCTTGGAGGTCAGCAGGGGTTGAAGGGGCAGCAGAAAGAGAGCCAAGAAAGAGAGCGAACGATAGGGGGACAATTCCTTTTATCTTGCATGAATTTCACAAGTACTTGTGAATAAAGTCATCATGCTACAGTAGCCAATGAAAATGGTTACTGAGTCCATGGGTGGAGCTACTCAAGGATCCTGGGACGTGTAGTTCATTGTCTTTGCCACCATCTTGAATGGTGAGGTCCCAACATCCCCAAAGGGAAATTTGGCTCGCAGCTAGGTAAAACACAAAAAACAGAAAAACACAACACATAATACAAATGTAAAAACAAATGCTTAAAAAAAAACACATAAACTCTGATAAGTTTTTGATATGTTACTATTTGGCTACAGTGACTGGCTGCGATTTTCCAAGTTATGGTTTATTACATAACCAGCCATAAGTCTTTACATTTAGAGGACAGGTGATGACATTTACTCTGAGAGGTGCTGCCAAGTTTGATGGATTTTCACATATAGATGGCGCTAAATAAAGCACTTAAATGTTTTCTTTTATATCTTGAACTCCTGGTTTACTGTACCCACTTAAACCACTGATAAGGTGTGAACCTTTGGCAAGGTTTTTATTTACTACACATTTGTTTGACCAATAATGATTTCTAACACTGCCTGAATGTTGAATTGATATGAAAGTCATATCCAGAACTGAGGCATTACCACTGAAAACACTTTCAGAACCACACAGCACACAATGTGAATGAACCCAAAGTGTGAATGTTCTGTTTTGGTTCCAGTTTCTCCTGCAGGGTTCCCTGTTGGTCCTGTTATTGGAGTTGTTGTAGGACTGCTGCTGCTGCTGCTGCTGGCGGTCTGCATCGCTGGACTCTTCATCTGGAGGAGGAACAATAACGGTGAGGAACAGAGATTTTTTTATTCCACTAATGATTTAAAATAAATACCTGTGATAGTCTCATCCTGCATATTTAGTGTGGTCCTTCTGGTAACTCAGTCCATTTATTTGACAAGTGATAGTGAAGCATTGTGAATGTGAATCATTTTCTAACATTGTTTTCTCACATCTGTATTTCAGGGTACCGGCCTACTAAAAGTAAGTATTATACTGTGAAATATTTCACATTATATACAATTATATATATTTTTATTTTTTTTTCCCCCTTGTGGACGAGGAACTAATATCCTGTTCCCCATAAAAACAAACGTCCTGCATAATGTGGACACCAATATGACAAGGATTTCACTTTATTTACTACTTCTTTTGACAGGGGGACAGTGAACATTAGAAGAGGATGCTGAACTTCACAACACATTTAAGAAGCTGGAATGACTTGATTAATCGATTATCGAAATAGTTGGCGATTAATTTAACCAATTGATTAATCGTTGCAGATTGATTTTCTTCTTTTTTTTTTACTTTTTATTCTGATGTCACACTTCAAAGTTCTGCAATTCTGTCACATTGTAGGAGTTTGAATTTGTTGTTTTTGGCTGGACCACAGAGGGCCAGCCCTACAAACGCAAAAGTCTGTTACTGAGTGAGTGATGAAGTTACAGGATTGCTCGGCCGACTGTTGGAGTTTCCTCATTGGCTGTTGCTCTTTCAAAATGAAAAGAAGGAGAACAGTTCTGAGTTTACGTTGTCTGGGGAGCTTGTCAGCGGTTCAATGTTACATTACATTGTGCTGTTGTTGTGCAGGTGCTATTGTTTATGTTCATTCAAGTTACGTTATGTTGTGCTTCCTATTGTGTTACGTGCATTCACACCAAGCGCGAAGCAAATTTTTGCCTCGCTTTCCTCCATTTCCTCCATCAGCCATGGAAGAAATAACCACTGTTGCTCCTTTGTACCATACAATAAACGGATCAAAAGTGTGCCGAAATAACTACATAATGATGCTGATTAGTAAAAAGTCTGAATTCATGCTTTGTCTGTCCGCAAGACGACAAGCAAACAACTTTTAAAATGCTTGTTTTCTCAATGGAGTTCGGATCGATCAGTGCCAGGCTACGTTAACATTGCAGCTGCTCCATTAACACTCCATCTAGGAATAAATATGGCAGCAACAACGCCAGTGATGACAGCGGTAGAATCTCAACGCTGATAAACTTTCGTGAAGTATGTATATATTGTTACACACTTATATTATGAATGTTTTTGATACACCTGCTTTAATAAAAAACGGAAATATTTTTAACCTTGCATACTGTATGTCATAGTAATACCTTTTCACCTTGTATAAAATGTATAATATACTGACTAGTAAATGTTACCATTTACTATTACTGAATTTCATTTGCTTCATTATAAGATATAAGTTAAGATATAAGTGGAAAAAACTGTTCACAAAACATTATAGACATGACTACTGACTATTTGTGTAACAATTTAGCCACAAATTCACAGCCTGACCATATACGGTCCAGCCATATACTCGGTTTTGACCGAGTCTTGTTTTTAGTAATCAGTTCAACAGACCACTAGAGGGCAATGTTGTTCTTTACTTCCTCGCTCCAAGTTTCCATTATATCAATTCAAATTAGGACTATCTTTAAAATCTTGAATTAACTTTATCTCTTTCTTTTCTACACGCACTTTTGCAGACTGCAGCAAGAAATGTACTATCAGTACTATTTATTTGCATCACTTACAAACTTTGTCAATGGATTTCTCAAACGTCAGGGTCACATAGCCTCACTGCATTTGGATTGTCTCCAGTAAACCACATGGAAAAAGTGAAGTTTCTGATTTACTGAATCGTGTACAACATGCTGAATGTGGTGGAAAAAGTATTCACATCTTTTAGTTCAGTTAAAGTAGAAATACAACAAATTTAATGAAAGGAAATTCCTGTTTTCAAATCTCTATTTAATTAAGGTTATTTATTTAGCACTTATGGAAACGAGTGCTCATTACAAAGTGCTTTACAAGGCGGACATAAAGATGATAAAGAATAGAATCCAAAGCCAGATACACGCACATTTCCTCTTATATTTACAAACAAATATAAATAAATCCCAACATGCTCTGAAAACTACAAGTAGCCTACAGATCGGATCTAACAGGATGTCATTTTTTCTATGACTTCCTGTAAATTCAGTGAAGGCTGCTGAAAACTGTCCGACTTGACAGCAGCTTTTTGTCACCGCCCCCTGCTGCTGCTGCTGCTGCCACCTAATATCGACTATTTTCCAGGCGAGGCGCAGTTCATCTGACGAGCCTATTTGCTGGTCAGCTGACTGTAGCTCTCTCTCTCTCTTACTATTCAAAACAAGATGAAGTTCCTCATGTTGCTCCTCTTCTGTCACGTTGCATCAACAGGTAAGATCATATTGCTCATCTCACCGTTATTTCCTCTTTATTCATGTTGCTGCAAAACTTGTTTGTTTTAGTCACTTTTTAGTGCGACATCGAGGAACCACTGTTTACTTTCACTTTGTCACACTGAACTTGTTGAATTGTTTTTATATAGATCTACACGCCATTGTGTCGCAAAACGACACATAAACCGTATATATGCTTTAGTTTAGGCAATTAAAAAGGTAATATTAGGGTGACCATATTTCCAAACCCACGGGCTCGCCCTAATATGCACGCACCATATGTTTTCATCAAGATGCCTAACTTGGTGCACCTGTGGCGCATTTCAGCATGAAGTGGGATCAGAAAGAAGGCATTCAGTTCAAACTTTATTTCAGACACACAGGATCGTCCATAGCAATAAAAGAAAAGAGAAACAAAAACATACAAGATAAGACCACAGCAATTCATCATTCAATTCATATGTAGGCTATCTCGCCAGTGGTTTCTGAGCCTCGCTCAATCAATCAATCAAACTTTATTTATATAGCACCTTTCAAACAACTAAATGCAATTCAAAGTGCTGTACTGACGATTGACAAAAATGCAGAATGTTAAAAATGGACCTAGAGACCAATGCACACCAAAACAGACAACACAAAAGTTCCTCGACTATGAAAGCAACCAAAGATGGGCATCCAAAGTAACAAAAGATAAATAAAAAACAAGGAAATAACAATAAAAATAAAAATAAATAAATAAAAAACATGAAACTACACAAAGTAAGCAGATGGTATTAAACAATGAAATTCGTAAATAGAAAAAAACAAAGGAGTAAAACAAACACCATATATATGATGATAAATAAAATAAGTATAAACAATAAAACCATATAATTTTAAAATGATAAAACACTACATAAAAGCCAGACTAAATAGATGGGTTTTTAGTTTACGTTTAAAAATATCAATGTTTTCAGCTCGTCTCAGTTCCTCTGGAGGTTTGTTTCAGCAGCTAGGAGCGTAATGGCTGAAAGCAGCATCACCAAAAGTTTTTGTTCTGCTTTGCGGAACAACTAAAAGGGAAGAGCCGGAGGATCTGAGGGGCCTTCCTGGTTCATAAACCAAAAGCATTTCTGCAAGGTAGTCTGGTGCAAGGCCATATAGTGCCTTATAAACTAATAAAAGAACTTTAAAATCAATACGAAAGCTAACAGGTAACCAGTGTAAAGATTTTAAAATAGGCGTAATGTTTGCTCTCCTTTTGGTTTTAGTCAGCACTCGTGCAGCAGAATTTTGAATTAATTGTAGCTGATTTATTGTATTCTTTGGTAGACCAGAAAGGAGAGCGTTACAGTAGTCCAGCCTGCTAGTTATAAAAGCGTGCATCAGTCTCTCTGTGTTGCTCAGAGAGAGAAATGGCCTCACTTTGGAGATATTCTTCAGATGATAAAATGCTGTTTTTGTGATACTCCGGACATGAGCCATGAAATTAAAATCAGCATCAAAAATCACTCCTAAATTCCTTGCTTCTTGACTTGGCTTGAGTCCTTGTATATTTAGTTTGGAGGCCAGTTTCTCTTTCTGAGTCTTTGAACCAATTACCATTACCTCTGTTTTATCCTGGTTGAGCTTTAGAAAATGCTGTGACATCCAGGCCTTTATATCTAAAATACAGTTGAAAAGTGAGTCAATCGGCCCGGTGTCATCAGGAGACACGGCTACATAGAGCTGAGTGTCATCAGCATAGCTGTGGAAGGAGATGCCGTGCCTCCTGATGACACTGCCCAGGGGTAACATGTAAAAATTAAAAAGTAGAGGTCCTAAAACTGATCCTTGTGGTACCCCACAGGTAACCTCATACTGTTTGGAGGAGTGGCCATCCATACATACAAAAAATGTTCTTTTGCAAAGATATGAGGTAAACCACTTAAAAACAATTCCAGACAGTCCAATATGCTCACTTAGTCTATCTAAAAGAGTCTGGTGGTCAACAGTATCAAAGGCAGCACTCAGGTCAAGTAGCACCAGAACTGAAGGCTTTTTGCTATCAAGATGTGTTCTGATATCGTTCACTACTTTTAGCAGGGCAGTCTCTGTGCTGTGATGTCTCCTAAAACCTGACTGAAACACTTTAATTTAGTGTTTGAATTTAAAAAAGTACTGAATGAGTACCAAGTGCAGCTCTTGGTCGGGCTGGTTAAAGCCTCTATGATGCTGTTCTCTGACTCATCCAAGCGACAAATATAATTATACATCAAATGTCTTAAAAGTGCCAGAGGACACAAACAGTTGACTGGCACTATGCCATCTGGGAACCCAAAGTATATATATATAGTAGCCTATATATATATATATATCTATAGATATATATAGATATAGATATAGATATAGATATATCTATATCTATATCTCTATATATACCTCATTTAATTTGATTTTAAAACAAAATTGTAACTTGCACACTTTGTTAATACATAGTATTTCATTACACACTTTGCTATTGTATATAGCATGTTATTTTTATTCTATGTTCATATTTTATATTTTCTAGTCTGGTATATTTATAGTGTATTCTAATATATTCTTTATATTGACTATACTATAGATATTACCTATAGTGTTGATATGTATATTAACTGTTCCTGTGCATTGCCTGGATAACATGCTGCTGTAACACAAGAGTTTCCCAATTTGGGATCAATAAAGTACATCTATCTATCTATCTATCTATCTATCTATCTATCTATTAGTAATGAGAATGGGTCTATAACGTATTCTTTTGTAGCTCAGAGTAATTCAACATATTTTAAATTCTCTTTTTTGGGGGAATTGACAACCAACTAACCCATTTGTGCCCAAAGACTATATTTAGTATGATAAGGACACATTTGTTCTGATCGGTCAAAAGTATTGAAAATTGGTACAGACAAACTTTGGGCAAGTATCTAACAGTACAACTTTGAAAGACCACATGAAAAATCACACTTTTTTTACACTGCATATGTGCAGATCTTTGACATTCAACTTTGTATGAGTTCATAGATATCAAATACTTGATTGTGCTCCTTATAGTTTCTGAGATGCAGCCATTTTCTTATCATACTATATCTCATCTGAGGCCACACGTGACTACTGTTTTTACCTGAAATATAAAGGAGTGCAAAAACAGTAGGCCCATGTGCCCAAAGGCAAGATATAGTATGATTAGAAAAACTCACTTTTCAGCCAAACGGTTCGACCGATTTTGAAAATTTCTTCAAATTTGTGCTTAGGCAAGCCCAAAATTCAAAATTCCAATTGCTTGCACAAATGGGTTAATCAATCAACACCTCAAAAAAGTTTAAAATCTAATTCAAAAACCTTCTTTGTCTTGCAGTGAAACACTCCCTTAAATTTTTCGCCACTGCAACCTCTGGAGTCCCAAACTTTCCAGAGTTCGTGAGTGTTAAGATTGTCGATGAAGAGCTGGCGGATTACTATGACAGCAACCTCAAGACTGCAGAGCCCAAACAGGACTGGATGATGTAACTAGCAAAGGATGAACCACAACACATGGAGTGGGTTTCCCTGCTGTGTTTTGATTGCCAGCATTTCTTAAGAGCCGACCTTGATAGCCTGAAGCAGCGCTTAAACCAAACTGGAGGTACAGTGTGTTTATGTTCATATGTAAAATGTTTTCTCCCTCTGATGTGAGATGTAGACGTACATCCCTGGCTTCTCCAGTGCTTTTTGATCCAGAGAATACGGACGTGTTTCACTCTGTTTCCTAGCAGTCTCTGCCTCTCTGTGAGCCATCCACACTGTCCAGATGATGAGTGGCTTCCACTGTGGATCAGTGTGTCTCTGTGGTGAAGATGTGATATTATAAGGGCTGGCAATCGATTAAAATATTTAATCACGATTAATCGCATGATTGTCCATGGTGCATCCCGATTAAAATATAAATGTAAATATATGTATATAAATTATATAAAATGTACCTTAAAGGGAGATTTGTCAAGTATTTACTACTCTTATCAACATGGGAGTGGACAAATATGCTGCTTTATGCAAATGTATGTATATATTTATTGTTGGAAATCAATTAACAACACAAAACAATGAAAAATATTGTCCAGAAACCCTCACAGGTTCTGCATTTAGCATAAAAAAATAGCTAAAAATCATAACATGGCAAACTGCAGCCCAACAGGCAACAACAGCTGTCAGTGTGTCAGTGTGCTGACTGGACTATGACTTGCCCCAAACTGCATGTGATTATCATAAAGTGGGCATGTCTGTAAAGGGGAGACTCGTGGGTAGCCATAGAACCCATTTTCATTCACATATCTTGAGGTCAGAGGTCAAGGGACCCCTTTGAAAATGGCCATGACAGTTTTTCCTCACCAAAATTTAGCGCACGTTTGGAGTGTTATTTAACCTCCTTTGCTACAAGCTAGCATGACATGGTTGGTACCAATGGATTCTTTATATTTCTAGTTTCATATAATGCCTGTATCTTTACTCTAGCTTTAAAACTGAGCCCGCTACAACCTAAAAATCACTAGTTGCGTTCATGAGTTAAAGAAATTAATGGCGTTAAAACTAATTTGCATTTATGCTTTATTATCATGTTGACTTTGACAGCCCTAGTATTATCTGTTAATAACTGGCTGTGCTGGGATGTCACTTTTTGGCTGGACCGCAGAGGGCCAGCCCTACAGACGCAAAAGTCTGTCACTGAGTGACTGACTGAGTGATGAAGTTACAGGATTGGTCGGCTGGAGTTGCTGCAGCTTCCTCATTGGTCGTTGCTCTTTCAAAATGAAAAGGCGGAGAACAGTTCTGTTTTTATGTTTTACGTGTCAGCGGTTCAATGTAACATTACATAGCGCTGTTGTTGTGCATGTGTTATTGTTTATGCTTGTTTAAGTTACGTTATATTCGCAAATTTTCGCCTCGCTTTCCTCCATTTCCGCCATGAACTGACTATCTAGCAGCCACACGTCACTACTGCAGTATGAACCCAAAATAAACAGACTGTGCTGTGATTTAATTGCAATAAACGGGTCAAAATAATGCCGAAATAACAACATAAATATATCGATTTGTAAAAAGACCGAATTCCTTCTTTGTCAAGTCTGTCCGCAACACAACAAGCAAACAACTTTTAAAATGCTTGTTTTCTGAACGGAGTTCGGATCGATCAACGCCAGGCTGTGATAACACCAGCTGCTCCATCAACACTCAACATAACGTCATCTAGGCATAAATACGGCAGCGACGCTGTTGTAAACGGATCAAAATGATGCCGAAATAACTACATAATGATGCGGATTAGTAAAAAGTCTGAATTCATGCTTTGTCGGGTCTGTTACCATGACGACAGGCAAACAACTTTTAAAATGCTTGTTTTCTGAATGGAGCTCGGATCGATCAGTGCCAGGCTATGCTAACATCGCAGCTGCTCCATTAACACTCCATCTAGGAATAAATACAGCAACAACAACGTCAGTGATGACAGCTGGAATATCTCAACGCTGATAAACTTTTGCAACGTTTGAATATATTGTTACACATCACTTATATGATGAATGCTTTTGATACACATGCTTTCATAAAAATCTGAAATACTTTTAACCTTGCATAATGTATGTCATGATAATACCTTTTCACCTTCTATACAATGTATAATATACTGACTAGTAAATGTTACCATTTACATTACTGAATGTCATTTGCTTCATTATAAGTTGGCTTTCAATCAAACATTAAGATATAAGTGAAAAAAACTGTTCACAAAATATTATAGATATGACCACTGACTATTTGTGTTAGAATTTAGCTACAAATTAAAGACTTGACCATACGGTCCAGCCATATACTCGGTTTTGACCGAGTCTTGTTCTGTCTCTGTCTCTCTCAGGTGCCCACATTTTACAGAGGATGGGCGGCTGTGAGTGGGACGACGAGACTGAAGAGGTTGTTGGTTATAATCAGTACGGTTATGATGGAGAAGACTTCATTGCGTTGGACCAGCAGACGCTGACATGGACCGCTCCAAAGCAACAGGCTTTCATCACCAAACTTCGATGGGATAGTGACAAAGCTAGATTAGAAAAAAACAAAAACTACTTCACCAACATATGTCCTGACCAGCTGAAGAAGTATGTTCACTATGGGAGGAGCTCTCTGATGAGAACAGGTAGGATCACAAGGCCAGATGTACCGTTGTACATGGACTTAGTGTTTCTAAGGCACTGAATCATTCCAATGAAAATAATATCCTGACACATCCTGGTGTCTTGGTACAGACTCATCTGTGTCTGTCCCTCTCTCCAGAGCGTCCCTCAGTGTCTCTCCTCCAGAAGACTCCCTCCTCTCCAGTCAGCTGCCACGCTACAGGTTTCTACCCCGACAGAGTCTTGATGTTCTGGAGGAAAGATGGAGAGGAGATTCATGAGGACGTGGACCTCGGAGAGATCCTCCCCAACCACGATGGATCCTTCCAGATGAGTGTTGAGCTGAACCTGTTATCAGTCGCACCTGAAGACTGGAGGAGGTACGACTGTATGTTTCATCTCTCTGGTGTGGTGGACGACATCGTCACCAGACTGGACAAAGCAGTGATCAGGACCAACTGGGGTAAGACTGGTATATACTTGTGTATTTGTTTATTTGTTTGCAACAGATTCCTGTAACATTTGATGGACAGTTAGACCATAATTAAGGAAGAACTTATTAGAAACTGGTGTGTATAGTGCCAAAATGTTAACTTCAACTTTATTGTCCACAAAGGGAAATTTGTCTCGCAGCTAGGTAAAACACCGAAAACAGAAAAACACAACACATAATACAAATGTAAAAACAAATGCTTCAAAAAACCACAAAAACTCACATAAAACAAAGTAGAGCAGTGACAGTTGGTGCCTTTATTGGAGACAGTATTGAGATGACAGGAGACGAGGGAGAGAGATGCAACAAAGGTCTCTGGCTGCACTCAAACTTCTGATATGTTGTGCTATTTGTCTACAGTAGGACTGTCTGTGAAATTTTCCAAGTTATGGTTTATTACATCAGTGGTTCTCAACCTGGGGGTTCGGGAAGTCCAAGGGGGTCTCAAGAAAATGTCCGGGGGTCGCCAGATGGTTGTGGAGAAAAAAATAAAATAACATATTAAAAATGAAAAAATTATTTTAGACTGGGGAATGTTTTTTACATTACATCGCCTGAACCAGTGTAATAATTTGCCTCATAATAGATTTTATTGAGTGTATTTGTGAGAATCAAAGTGTGCATGCTGGTGAGTTCCTGATGGGGGATTTTTAGTGGGTCAGGGGGAGAGAAAAAGTCACAAAACGCATCAGGAGTCCACAGTGCCTGGAGCACATTGGACAATGCCTGGGTACTAGCTGTTCAAACTAAACCAAACTAAACACACAGACAAAGCCTTATATTATTTATTAATCAGAGCATTCACAATAATCACCCAAAATTAGCTGGGGGAGGTGTGTAGTAACAGCTTTTTACGCCTGGCTGAGGGGTCGCGAACACCAACCTGATTATTCTGGGGGATTGCTCCTCAGTGTTTGAGAACCACTGTATTACATAACCAGCCATAAGTCTTAAAAACATTGTGCAACAGCAACCACATTTAGAGGACAGGTGCTGACATTTACTCTGAGAGGTGCTGCCAAGTTTGATGGATTTTCACATATAGATGGCGCTAAGTAAAGTACTTAAATGTTTGCTTTTATATCTTGAACTCCTGGTTTACTGTACCCACTTAAACCACTGATAAGGTGTGAACCTCTTTGTCTAGGATTTTATTTACGACACATTTGTTTGACCAATAATGATTTCTAACACTGCCTGAATGTTGAACTGAAATGAAAGTCATATCCAGAACTGAGGCATTACCACTGAAAACACTTTCAGAACCACACAGCACACAGTGTGAATGAACCCAAAGTGTGAATGTTCTGTTTTGGTTCCAGTTTCTCCTGCAGGGTTCCCTGTTGGTCCTGTTATTGGAGTTGTTGTAGGACTGCTGCTGCTGGCGGTCTGCATCGCTGGACTCTTCATCTGGAGGAGGAACAATAACGGTGAGGAACAGAGATGTTTTTATTCCACTGATGATTTAAAATAAATACCTGTGATAGTCTCATCCTGCATATTTAGTGTGGTACTTCTGGTAACTCAGTCCATTTATTTGACAAGTGATAGTGAAGCATTGTGAAAGTGAAACATTTCCTAACATTTTTTTCTCTCATCTGTATTTCAGGGTTTCGCCCTGCTAAAAGTAAGTATTATACTGTGAAATATTTCACATTATAAACAATTATATATATTTTATATTTTTTTCCCCTTGTGGACGAGCAACTAATATCCTGTTCACCATAAAACAAACATCCTGCATAATGTGGACACCAATATGACAAGGATTTCACTTTATTTACTACTTCTTTTGACAGGGGGACAGTGAACATTAGAAGAGGATGCTGAACTTCACAACACATTTAAGAAGCTGGAATGACTTGATTAATCGATTATCGAAATAGTTGGCGATTAATGTAACTAATTGATTAATCGTTGCAGATTCATTTTCTTCTTTTTTTTTTTACTTTTTATTCTGATGTTACACTTCAAAGTTCTGCAATTCTGTCACATTGTAGGAGTTTGAGTTTGTTGTTTTTGGCTGGACCACAGAGGGCCAAAGTCAAACAAACGCAAAAGTCTGTTACTGAGTGAGTGATGAAGTTACAGGATTGCTCGGCCGACTGTTGGAGTTTTCTCATTGGTCGTTGCTCTTTCAAAATGCAAAGACGGAGAACAGTTCTGTGTTTACGTTGTCTGGGGAGCTTGTCAGCGGTTCAATGTTACATTACATTGTGCTGTTGTTGTGCAGGTGCTATTGTTTATGTTCGTTCAAGTTACGTTATGTTGTGCTTCCTATTGTGTTACGTGCATTCACACCAAGCGCGAAGCAAATTCTCGCCTCGCTTTCCTCCATTTCCTCCATCAGCCATGGAAGAAATAACCACTGTTTCTCCTTTGTACCAAACAATAAACGGATCAAAAGTGTGCCGAAATAACTACACAATGATGCTGATTAGTATAAAGTCTGAATTCATGCTTTGTCGGGTCTGTCCGCAAGACGACAAGCAAACAACTTTTAAAATGCTTGTTTTCTCAATGGAGTTCGGATCGATCAGTGCCAGGCTATGCTAACATTGTAGCTGCTCCATTAACACTCCATCTAGGAATAAATATGGCAGCAACAACGTCAGTGATGACAGCGGGAGAATCTCAACGCTGATAAACTTTCGCGAAGTATGTATATATTGTTACACACTTATATGATGAATGCTTTTGATACACATGCTTTAATAAAAAACTGAAATATTTTTAACCTTGTATGTCATAGTAATACCTTTTCACCTTGTATAAAATGTATAATATACTGACTAGTAAATGTTACCATTTACTATTACTGAATTTCATTTGCTTCATTATAAGATATAAGTTAAGATATAAGTGGAAAAAACTGTTCACAAAACATTATAGACATGACTACTGACTATTTCTGTAACAATTTAGCCACAAATTCACATACTGACCATATACGGTCCAGCCATGTACTCGGTTTTGACCGAGTCTTGTTTTTACTAATCAGTTTAACAGACCACTAGAGGGCAATGTTGTTCTTTACTTCTTTTCTGCAAATTTCCATTATATCAATTCAAATTAGGACTATCTTTAAAATCTTGGATTAAATCCATCACTTTCTTTTCTACATCCACTTTTGCAGACTGCAGCAAGAAATGTACTATCAGTACTATTTAGTTGCATCACTTACAAACTTTGTCTATGGATTTCTCAAACGTCAGGGTCACATAGCCTCACTGCATATGGATTGTCTCCAGTAAACCACATGGAAAAAGTGAAGTTGCTGATTTAATACTGAATCGTGTACAACATGCTGAATGTGGTGGAAAAAGTATTCACATCTTTTAGTTCAGTTAAAGTAGAAATACAACAAATTGAATGACATGAAATTCCTGTTTTCAAATCTCTGTTTAATGAAGGTTATTTATTTAGCTCTTATGAAAACGAGTGCTCATTACAAAGTGCTTTACAAGGCGGACATAAAAATAATAAAGAATAGAATCCAATGCCAGATACACGCACATTTCCTCATATATTTACAAACAAATATAAATAAATCCCAACGTGGTCTGAAAACTACAAGTAGCCTACAGATCGGATCTAACAGGATGTCTTTTTTTCTGTGACTTCCTGTAAATTCAGTGAAGGCTGCTGGAAACTCTCCGATTTGACAGCAGCTTTTTGTCACCACCTGCTGCTGCTGCTGCTACCACCTGATATCAACTATTTTCCAGGTGAGGCGCAGTTCATCTCGAAGGAGCCTATTTTCTGGTCAGCTGATTGTAGCTCTCTCTCTCTCTCTCTCTTACTAATCATAACAAGATGAAGTTAATTGTGTTGCTCAACTTGCTCCTCTTCTGTCACGTTGCATCAACAGGTAAGATCATATTGCTCATCTCACCGTTATTTCCTCTTTATTCTTGTTGCTGCAAAACTTGTTTGTTTTAGTCACTTTTTAGTGCGACATAGAGGAACCACCGTTTACTTTCACTTTGAGACACGGAACTTGTTGAATTGTTTTTATATAGACCTACACGCCATTGTGTCACAAAACGACACATAAACCGTATATATGCTTTAGTTTAGGCAATTAAAAAGGTAATATTAAGGTTACCATATTTCCAAACCCACGGGCTCGCCCTAATATGCACGCAACATATGCTTTCATCAAGATGCCTAACTTGGTGCACCTGCGGCGCATTTCAGCATGAAGTGGGATCAGAAAGAGGGCATTCAGTTCAAACTTTATTTCAGACACACAAGATCGTCCATAGCAATAAAAGAAAAGAGAAACAAAAACATACAAGATAAGACCACAGCAATTCATCATTCAATTCATATGTAGGCTATCTCGCCAGTGTTTTCTGAGCCTCGCTCAATCAATCAATCAAACTTTATTTATATAGCACCTTTCAAACAACTAAATGCAATTCAAAGTGCTGTACAGTCGATTGACAAAAATGCAGAATGTTAAATATGGACCTAGAGACCAATGCAACACCAAAACAGTGCAAAAACTAGGCCCATGTGCCCAAAGGCTAGATAAAGTATTTTAAGAAAAACTCGCTTTTCAGCCAAACGGTTTGACCGATTTTGAAAATATTCTTCAAATTTATGCTGAGACAAGCCCAAAATTCAAAATTTCAGTTGCGGGCACAAATGGGTTAATCAATCTACCCCTCGAAAATTTAAAAAAAATCTAATTTAAAACCTTCTTTGTTTTGCAGTGAAACACTCCCTGAAATTTTTCCTCACTGCAACTTCTGGAGTCCCAAACTTCCCAGAGTTCGTGGGTGTTGGGATGGTCGATGAAGTGCAGATTGGTTACTATGACAGCACCATGAAGACTGCAGAGCCCAAACAGGACTGGATGAGGAAACTAGCAAAGGATGAACCACAACACCTGGAGTGGTATTCTCTGACGTGTTTTGGTAGCCAGCATAACTTCAGAGCCAACCTTGACAGCCTGAAGCAGCGCTTAAACCAAACTGGAGGTACAGTGTGTTTATGTTCATATGTAACTTTTTAAAAACTTTTTACAGGTGAAATATTATCTCCCTCTGAGGTGAGATGTAGTTTTCAGTATAAACACAGTGAGCCAATAATTTATGTCTTTGGATCAGTGTGTCTCTGTGGTGAAGATGTCATATTATCTGTTAACCCCTTAACCTCTTTAAGAGGTTGTTGCACTGAGTGAAGATACTAGTATCATATGAGACTAGAAAATCTAAGGAATCCATTGTTACCAACCATGACATACTAGCTTGTTGGGAAGATCGCTAAATAACGCTGCAAAGTTACGATACATTTTGGCGAGGAAAAGCTGCCATGGCGATTTTCAAAAGGGTCCCTTGACCTTACAAACATGCCCACTTTATGATAATCACATGCAGTTTGGGGCAAAACCATGTATTTTTTTTTAATGCAGTATAAATGTGTAATTTTCACCTATTCTAAAATGGTGTATTTGAATATTTCTGCATACTGGGGTCCTTAAACAGTTTTGAATTACATAAATTGGGTATCACTGTAAAGCTGAGACTCTTGTGGATCCAATCAGCCCAACTGTATTCATGTGTGATGATGTTAGTCCAGCATCGCCCTGTCAGGGATTCTTTCACAACAATGACCGGCTCGCTGTACATTATCCCTTACTTATTTGTTATTAATGACTAGAACAACTTGACACACAGTGCTGAGCTGCATCTCAAATTAATCTTCAGGTTCCCAGCTTTCAGATGATGTACACCACTTCTATGGGACATCTACTGTTGACTATTTATCTACCCCTGAACATCACCTGTGTCCCAACCCTCTAAAACAGGAGGTAGAATGGTAAGGAGCTGGCTGTACTAGGATGTCACTTTTTCTGTCCCTGTCTCTCTCAGGTGCCCACATTTTACAGAGGATGAACGGCTGTGATTGGGACGACGAGACTGGAGAGGTTGTTGGTTTTCATCAGTACGGTTATGATGGAGAAGACTTCATTGTGTTGGACCTGCAGACGCTGACATGGACCGCTCCAAAGCAACAGGCTTTCATCACCAAACTTCGATGGGATAGTGACAAAGCTAGATTAGAATCCAACAAAAAGTACTACATCAACATATGCCCTGGATTTCTGAAGAAGTATGTTCACTATGGGAGGAGCTTTCTGAAGAGAACAGGTAGGATCACAAGGCCAGATGTACCGTTGTACATGGACTCAGTGTTTCTAAGGCACTGAATCATTCCAATGAAAATAATATCCTGACACATCCTGGTGTCTTGGTACAGACTCATCTGTGTCTGTCCCTCTCTCCAGAGCGTCCCTCAGTGTCTCTCATTCGGAAGACTCCCTCCTCTCCAGTCAGCTGCCACGCTACAGGTTTCTACCCCGACAGAGCCGTGATGTTCTGGAGGAAAGATGGAGAGGAGATTCATGAGGACGTGGACCTCGGAGAGATCCTCCCCAACCACGATGGATCCTTCCAGATGAGTGTTGAGCTGAACCTGTTATCAGTCGCACCTGAAGACTGGAGGAGGTACGACTGTGTGTTTCATCTCTCTGGTGTGGTGGACGACATCGTCACCAGACTGGACAAAGCAGTGATCAGGACCAACTGGGGTAAGACTGGTATATACTTGTATATTTGTTTATTTGTTTGCAACAGATTCCTGTAACATTTGGTGGATAGTTAGACCACTCTAACTGGGGACGTTGTGGTTCGTAGTCGACGTCTTAACCCGTCAGCTGCAGGTGCAAAGTTTCTGATATGTTACTATTTGGCTACAGTGACTGGCTGCGACTTTCCAAGTTATGGTTTATTACATAACCAGCAATAAGTCTTAAAAACATTGTGCAAATGCAACCACATTTAGAGGACAGGTGATGACATTTACTCTGAGAGGTGCTGCCAAGTTTGATGGATTTTCACATATAGATGGTGCTAAATAAAGTACTTTAATGTTTTCTTTTATATCTTGAGCTCCTGGTTTACTGTACCCACTTAAACCATTGATAAGGTGTGAACCTTTGTCAAGGTTTTTGTTTACGACACATTTGTTTGACCAATAAGGATTTCTAACACTGCCTGAATGTTGAACTGAAATGAAAGTCATATCCAGAACTGAGGCATTACCACTGAAAACACTTTCAGAACCACACAGCACACAGTCTGAATGAACCCAAAGTGTGAATGTTCTGTTTTGGTTCCAGTTTCTCCTGCAGAGTTCCCTGTTGGTCTTGTTATTGGAGTTGTTGTAGGACTGCTGCTGCCTCTGCTGGCGGTCTGCATCGCTGGACTCTTCATCTGGAGGAGGAACAATAACGGTGAGGAACAGAGATGTTTTTATTCCACTGATGATTTAAAATAAGTACTTGTGATAGTCTCATCCTGCATATTTTGTGTGGTACTTCTGGTAACTCAGTCCATTTATTTGACAAGTGATAGTGAAGCACAAACATTTTTTTTCTCTCATCTGTAATTCAGGGTTCCAGCCTGCTAAAAGTAAGTATTATACTGTGAAATATTTCACATTATATACAATTATATATATTTTTATTTTTTTTCCCCCTTGTGGACGAGCAACTAATATCCTGTTCACCATAAAACAAACATCCTGCATAATGTGGACACCAATATGACAAGGATTTCACTTTATTTACTACTTATTTTGACAGGGGGACAGTGAACATTAGAAGAGGATGCTGAACTCCACAACATGACCGTACGATATATGGACATGACCTCGATCATTTTGTATGTTATTTTTAAATGAAGAATCACCATGCACCATGGTACCAACACTTTAGGCTGCTGGAGACAGCAGGAGCATCCTAGAGGAGAACGGGATGTACTTGTCTGTGACTGACACTGCAAATAAATACATGTGTGTAGCCTGGTTCAAAATGTCTGAAGGGAAAAGAGTCTATCAGCTTTAACAACAGCTTTAGAATAAATTGTATAGATATATTTTGCAGAGGTGGAATGTAACTAAGTCCATTTACTCAAGTAGTGCCTTCTTAAGTACCATTTTGAGGTACTTGTAGGCTACTTTACTTGAGTTTTTTCATTTCATGCTACTTTACATTTCTAGTCCATTACATTTCAGAGAGAAATATTGTAGGCCTACTGTTTACTTCACTATTTTTTGACAGCTGTAGTTGCTTTGCATATTCAGATTATTAATACAATATAAATAAACTAATAAATTAAATGTACTATTGCAGGATATTAAGCTACCCAGCAATATACAGTAGTATATATAGATAGATAGATAGATAGATAGATAGATAGATAGATAGATAGATATTTTTATGCTAATGCTTTTGTGCTTGTAAGATTTTTAATGCAGGACTTTTAATTGTAACAGAGTATTTCTGCACTGTGGTATTTCTACTTAACAAGATCTGTACTTCTTCCATCTCTGTATATTTGTAGAAGCATCAGAATAAATGTTTTGTAAAAAAAAAGTTTTATTATGCAATAGCTGCATCAGGAATGGCAAGTTATTTTTGTTGTAAACTACCGGTAATGTACCTGCCTATACAGTGGTGTAATAGCCTAACTAAGCACTTTTACTCAAATACTATATAGCTTTCGAGGTATAGCCTACTACTTGAGTATTTGCATTTTATGCAACTTTATAGCCTACTTCTACTCCATACATTTCAGAGGGAAATATTGTATATTTTACTCCGCTAAATTTGACTGAGAGCTTTTCTTTTCAGATATCTATCTATCTCCAAATGTGGGGATTTTGAATGTTTGTGATGAACTGAAGAATGAAGTTCTTTTAAGGGTTGGAAAATTCATCGCCACAAAGCTGAAAGTAGTAGCCTAGTAGAAGTATATAGGAACTATTTTTCATGCGCACCAACACTAATTGACCTCATGCGCATTGCGCAACAGGTCCAGCTCCATAGGGAGGGCAAGCAAGTTGCAGGGGAGTTTTGGAAATGTTAGTTTGAGGTTATATATAACACCTGTTTTCGTATATATAAATACAAACTAGGGGCGAGGAAGCTAGCATTCTAGCTGTGTGTTTTTTTAAATGAAACATGCATAGTCTGGTGGCAAAGCATCTTCCCTTTTGAACTTCTGGTTATTTTTACATCCCATTCTTAACTATTGTTTCAGTCTTCATTCATAGAGAGAGGTGTTCACTTCTGATGGTCCCGTTTCCTGACTTGTTCTTCCGACTTTATCAGAAGAGGCGCTCTGTAAAGATGAGTACTCATTTTTTTGTTGTTGTCATGCATGTTTTTTGTTCCTGTTTGAAGATGTTATACTTTGGGTAACATTATGCCATGTATTAATGCTTGATTTAAAGTTTTCATAACTAAAAATGTTATAATGTCCAATTTTAGGTAGACGGCAGTGAAAGCTACTGAAAACCGCAAATTAGAGCGAACTACAAGGTAACTGAAATTTTGCTCAACATATTTTTTCGTGGATATTCAGTAAAAAAAAAAAAAAAATAGTTTATTATAATATATATTTTTTTTTAAAGAATAAATTTCAAAAGACGTGTATTGATCTCGCACATGAGCCGTCACAGACGTAACATCGACCTCCAGGACAACGTCACGTCTGGACACGTTAAAATGTTTTCTGCTGCTGCAGACTGCAGCCTAGTTCTCTCTCTCTCTCTCTCTCTCTCTCTCTCTCTTACTAATCATAACAAGATGAAGTTCCTCTGGTTGCTCCTCTTCTGTCACGTTGCATCAACAGGTAAGATCATATTGCACATCTCACCGTTATTTCCTGTTATTCTTGTTGCTGCAAAACTTGTTTGTTTTAGTTACTTTTTAGTGCGAATAGAGGAACCACTGTTTCACTTTCACTTTGTCTCACGGAACTTATAATAACACCCTTAGCCCACTGTTGCTCTTATAAAGGCCTGCACATCAATGCGGTACAAAACGACACATAAACTGTATATATGCTTTAGTTTAAGCAATTAAAAGGGAATATATAAATATCGTCGTCATAAACATGATAGAGGAAACTTTGGATGTTTGAAAAATGAGGAAAAACCGTTAACATAAGCATTGTTATTAAATGTTTTCCATTTTAAATATTTTTTTTACACAGCATATGTGTGCTTATTTTTTGATATTCAACTTGTTGTGAGATCATAGATACCAAATAATTGATTGTGCTTCTTATAGTTTCTGAGATCCAGCCATTTTCTTATCATATTATATCTCATCTGAGGGCACGTGACTACTGTTTTTACCTAAAATATAAAGGAGTGCAAAAACTGTAGGCCCATGTGCCCAAAGGCTAGATAAAGTATGATAAGAAAAACTCACTTTTCAGCCAAACGGTTTGACCGATTTTGAAAATTTCTTCAAATTTTTGCTTAGGCAAGCTCAAAATTCAAAAATTCAGTTACGGGCACAAATAGGTTATTCAATCAACCCCTCAAAAATGTTTAAAATCTAATTCAAAATGTTCTTTGTCTTGCAGTGAAACACTCCCTGAAATTTTTCGTCACTGCAACTTCTGGAGTCCCAAACGTTCCAGAGTTCGTGAGTGTTGCGATGGTCGATGACGTGGAGATTGGTTACTATGACAGCAACATGAAGACTGTAGAGCCCAGACAGGACTGGATGAGGAAACTAGTAAAGGATGAACCACAATACCTGGAGTGGCATTCTCTGACGTATTTGGGTTGCCAGCATTTCTTAAGAGCCATCCTTGACAGCCTGAAGCAGCGCTTAAACAAAACTGGAGGTACAGTGTGTTTATGTTCATAATTAACTTTTTACAGGTAAAATGTTTTCTCCCTCTGAAGTGAGATGTAGACGTACATCCCTGGCTTCTCCACTGCTTTTGATACAGAGAATACGGACGTGTTTCACTCTGTTTCCTAGCAGTCTCTGCCTATCTGTGAGCCATCCACACTGTCCAGATAATGAGTGGCTTTTGGAGCGTTATTTATCCTCCTTCACTACAAGCTAGTATGACATGGTTGGTACCAATGGATTCTTTATGTTTTCTAGTTTCATATAATGCCTGTATCTTTACTCTAACTTTAAAACTGAGCCCGATACAACCTAAAAATCACTAGTTGCTTTAATGCGTTAAAGAAATGAATGGCGTTAAAACTAATTTGCATTAATGCTTTATTATCGTGTTGACTTTCACAGCCCTAGTATTATCTGTTAATAACTGGCTGTGCTGGGATGTCACTTTTTCTGTCTCTGTCTCTCTCAGGTGCCAACATTTTACAGAAGATGGCCGGCTGTGAGTGGGACGACGAGACTGGAGAGGTTGTTGGTTATAATCAGTACGGTTATGATGGAGAAGACTTCATTGTGTTGGACCTGCAGACGCTGACATGGACCGCTCCAAAGCAACAGGCTTTCATCATCAAACTTCGATGGGATAGTGACAAAGCTAGATTAGAAAACAACAAAAACTACTTAACCAACATATGTCCTGGATTGCTGAAGAAGTATGTTCACTATGGGAGGAGCTTTCTGCAGAGAACAGGTAGGATCACAAGGCCAGATGTACCGTTGTACATGGACTCAGTGTTTCTAAGGCACTGAATCATTCCAATGAAAATAATATCCTGACACATCCTGAGGCCTGCACTACGAAGCAGGATTTGGCGTTATCGAGGTAACTTCAGGGTTAACCCTGGGTTTTCCGTCCTACGAAGGTGGATCACTTCTTAGCGGGGTAGATCGCCATGGTAACTTATGCTGAACAGCTAACCTGCTCCAGAGCAGGTTATGTTCCAGATAATAGATCAACTTGTATAAAAGCACCACCTACTGACCAATCAGAGCTCAGAGCTCAGATTATGTGGTAATATTACACAAATATGAAGAAGTTTAAGTCATAATCCAGGCTAAAAACAACACAGTTTACACTGACAAATACAGGAAGGACAGCTGGTCTTGAATCCGTTTCACACCGCTGTAGACGGAGACGCACCTGAAAGAAGGAGGAAATAGTCCTACACGTCCCTTATGTAATAATGGGTATAATGAAGTGTAACCAATCCATCCATAACATTTCTTATAGCTATTTATATCTAGACGACTTTATCCGACTTTTGAGTGTTCCGTTCAATTAATAAGTCTGTTAATTTACGCATTCACACATTGGGAGTTTTTTCAATTGCCAGCTGTCCTTCCTTCATTTAGCAGCTTCAACTGTGTTACTAATAGTCTGGATTAAGTGTTTAACTTCATCGTATTTGTCTAATATAGTTTACTCTTCCTTTGTAAAATGTGCTGCTCTGTCTCTCTGTCTGCAAGTCAGTAGACTTGTCCATGTTAGTGATTGGTCAGATGCTGCAAACACCGCCCTGTTCATGTGAACGCTCTCACAGCCAGATTGAGAAACCCTGGGTTGATTTACCGGGTTGATAAACACCTTTGTAGGACTGTTTAGCGTGATCTCGTTTGTTAGGGTTAGTTAAGCCAGATAACGAGAAGATACCCTGGGTATGTTGAACTGGCTTCGTAGTACAGGCCTCTGGTGTCTCAGTACAGACTCATCTGTGTCTGTCCCTCTCCCCAGAGCGTCCCTCAGTGTCTCTCCTCCAGAAGACTCCCTCCTCTCCAGTCAGCTGCCACGCTACAGGTTTCTACCCCGACAGAGCCATGATGTTCTGGAGGAAAGATGGAGAGGAGATTCATGAGGACGTGGACCTCGGAGAGATCTACCCCAACCACGATGGATCCTTCCAGATGAGTGTTGAGCTGAACCTGTTATCAGTCGCACCTGAAGACTGGAGGAGGTACGACTGTGTGTTTCATCTCTCTGGTGTGGTGGACGACATCGTCACCGGACTGGACAAAGCAGTGATCAGGACAAACTGGGGTAAGACTGGTATATACTTGTATATTTGTTTATTTGTTTGCAACAGATTCCTGTAACATTTGATGGACAGTTAGACCATAATTAAGGAAGAACTTATTAGAAACTGGTGTGTATAGTGCCAAAATGTTAACTTCAACTTTATTGTCCACAAAGGGAAATTTGTCTCGCAGCTAGGTAAAACACCGAAAACAGAAAAACACAACACATAATACAAATGTAAAAACAAATGCTTCAAAAAACCACAAAAACTCACATAAAACAAAGTAGAGCAGTGACAGTTGGTGCCTTTATTGGAGACAGTATTGAGATGACAGGAGACGAGGGAGAGAGATGCAACAAAGGTCTCTGGCTGCACTCAAACTTCTGATATGTTGTGCTATTTGTCTACAGTAGGACTGTCTTTGAAATTTTCAAGTTATGGTTTATTACATCAGTGGTTCTCAACCTGGGGGTTCGGGACCCCAAGGGGGTCTCAAAAAAATGTCCGGGGGTCGCCAGATGGTTGTGGAGAAAAAAATAAAATAACATATTAAAAATGAAAAACATATTTTAGACTGGGGAATGTTTTTTACATTACATCGCCTGAACCAGTGTAATAATTTGCCTCATAATAGATTTTATTGAGTGTATTTGTGAGAATCAAAGTGTGCATGCAGGTGAGTTCCTGATGGGGGATTTCTAGTGGGTCAGGGGGAGAGAAAAAAGTCACAAAACGCATCACAAATCCACTATGCCTGGGTACTAGCTGTTCAAACTAAACCAAACTAAACACACAGACAAAGCCTTATATTATTTATTAATCAGAGCATTCACAATAATCACCCAAAATTAGCTGGGGGAGGTGTGTAGAAACAGCTGTTTACGCCTGGCTGGGGGGTCGCGAACACCAACCTGATTATTCTGGGGGATTGCTCCTCAGTGTTTGAGAACCACTGTATTACATAACCAGCCATAAGTCTTAAAAACATTGTGCAACAGCAACCCCATTTAGAGGACAGGTGCTGACATTTACTCTGAGAGGTGCTGCCAAGTTTGATGGATTTTCACATATAGATGGTGCTAAGTAAAGTACTTAAATGTTTGCTTTTATATCTTGAACTCCTGGTTTACTGTATCCACTTAAACCACTGATAAGCTGTGAACCTCTTTGTCTAGGATTTTATTTACGACACATTTGTTTGACCAATAATGATTTCTAACACTGCCTGAATGTTGAACTGAAATGAAAGTCATATCCAGAACTGAGGCATTACCACTGAAAACACTTTCAGAACCACACAGCACACAGTGTGAATGAACCCAAAGTGTGAATGTTCTGTTTTGGTTCCAGTTTCTCCTGCAGGGTTCCCTGTTGGTCTTGTTATTGGAGTTGTTGTAGGACTGCTGCTGCTGCTGCTGGCGGTCTGCATCGCTGGACTCTTCATCTGTAGAAGGAACAATAACGGTGAGGAACAGAGATGTTTTTATTCCACTGATGATTTAAAATAAGTACTTGTGATAGTCTCATCCTGCATATTTAGTGTGATACTTCTGGTAACTCAATCCATTTATTTGACAAGTGATAGTGAAGCACAAACATTTTTTTTCTCTCATCTGTATTTCAGGGTTTCGCCCTGCTAACAGTAAGTATTATACTGTGAAATATTTCACATTATATACAATTATATATATTTTTATATTTTTTTTCCCCTTGTGGACGAGCAACTTATATCCTGTTCACCATAAAAACAAACATCCTGCATAATGTGGACACCAATATGACAAGGATTTCACTTTATTTACTACTTTGACAGGGGGACAGTGAACATAGAAGAGAAGATGCTGAACTTCACAACACATTTAAGAAGCTGGAATGACTTGATTAATCGATTATCGAAATAGTTGGCAATTAATGTAACTAATTGATTAATCGTTGCAGATTGATTTTCTTCTTTTTTTTTTACTTTTTATTCTGATGTCACACTTCAAAGTTCTGCAATTCTGTCACATTGTAGGAGTTTGAATTTGTTGTTTTTGGCTGGACCGCAGAGGGCCAAAGTCAACAAAAGCAAAAGTCTGTTACTGAGTGAGTGATGAAGTTACAGGATTACTCGGCCGACTGCTGGAGTTTCCTCATTGGCTGTTGCTCTTTCAAAATGCAAAGACAGAGAACAGTTCTGAGTTTACGTTGTCTGGGGAGCTTGTCAGCGGTTTAATGTTACATTACATTGTGCTGTTGTTGTGCAGGTGCTATTGTTTATGTTCGTTCAAGTTACGTTATGTTGTGCTTCCTATTGTGTTACGTGCATTCACACCAAGCGCGAAGCAAGTTCTCGCCTCGCTTTCCTCCATTTCCTCCATCAGCCATGGAAGAAATAACCACTGTTGCTCCTTTGTACCAAACAATAAACAGATCAAAAGTGTGCCGAAATAACTACACAATGATGCTGATTAGTATAAAGTCTGAATTCATGCTTTGTCAGCTCTGTCCGCAAGACGACAAGCAAACAACTTTTAAAATGCTTGTTTTCTCAATGGAGTTCGGATCGATCAGTGCCAGGCTATGCTAACACTGTAGCTGCTCCATTAACACTCCATCTAGGAATAAATATGGCAGCAACAACGTCAGTGATGACAGCGGGAGAATCTCAACGCTGATAAACTTTCGCGAAGTATGTATATATTGTTACACACTTATATGATGAATGCTTTTGATACACATGCTTTAATAAAAAACTGAAATATTTTTAACCTTGCATACTGTATGTCATAGTAATACCTTTTCACCCTGTATAAAATGTATAATATACTGACTAGTAAATGTTACCATTTACTATTACTGAATTTCATTTGCTTCATTATAAGATATAAGTGGAAAAAACTGTTCACAAAACATTATAGACATGACTACTGACTATTTGTGTAACAATTTAGCCACAAATTCACAGCCTGACCATATACGGTCCAGCCATATACTCGGTTTTGACCGAGTCTTGTTTTTAGTAATCAGTTTAACAGACCACTAGAGGGCAATGTTGTTCTTTACTTCCTCTCTCCAAGTTTCCATTATATCAATTCAAATTAGGACTATCTTTAAAATCTTGGATTAAATCCATCTCTTTCTTTTCTACACCCACTTTTGCAGACTGCAGAAAGAAATGTACTATCAGTACTATTTATTTGCATCACTTACAAACTTTGTCTATGGATTTCTCAAACGTCAGGGTCACATAGCCTCACTGCATATGGATTGTCTCCAGTAAACCACATGGAAAAAGTGAAGTTGGTGATTTAATACTGAATCGTGTACAACATGCTGAATGTGGGGGGAAAAGTATTCACATCTTTTAGTTCAGTTAAAGTAGAAATACAACAAATGGAATGACATAAAATTCCTGTTTTCAAATCTCTATTTAATGAAGGTTATTTATTTAGCTCTTATGAAAACGAGTGTTCATTACAAAGTGCTTTACAAGGCGGACATAAAAATAATAAAGAATAGAATCCAATGCCAGATACACGCACATTTCCTCATATATTTACAAACAAATATAAATAAATCCCAACGTGGTCTGAAAACTACAAGTAGCCTACAGATCGGATCTAACAGGATGTCATTTTTTCTGTGACTTCCTGAAAATTCAGTGAAGGCTGCTGGAAACTGTCCGATTTGACAGCAGCTTTTTGTCACCGCCCCCTGCAGCTGCTGCAGACTGTAGCCTAGTTCTCTCTCTCTCTCTCTCTCTCTCTCTTACTAATCATAACAAGATGAAGTTCCTCATGTTGCTCCTCTTCTGTCACGTTGCATCAACAGGTAAGATCATATTGCTCATCTCACCGTTATTTCCTCTTTATTCATGTTGCTGCAAAACTTGTTTGATTTAGTCACTTTTTAGTGCGACATAGAGGAACCACCGTTTCACTGAGACACTGAACTTGTTGAATTGTTTTTATATAGGTCTACACGCCATTGTGTCACAAAACGACACATAAACCGTATATATGATTTAGTTTAGGCAATTAAAAAGGTAATATTGGGGTGACCATATTTCCAAACCCACGGGCTCGCCCTAATATGCACGCACCATATGTTTTCATCAAGATGCCTAACTTGGCGCACCTGTGTGTTGCACCTGTGGCGCATTTGAGCACGGAGTGGGATCAAAAAGAAGGCATTCAATTCAAACTTTATTTCAGACACACAGGATCGTCCATAGCAATAAAATAAAAGAGAAACAAAAACATACAAGATAAGACCACTCGGGCTGGTTAAAGCCTCTATGATGCTGTTCTCTGACTCATCAAAGCGACAAATAAAATTATACATCAAATGTCTTAAAAGTGCCTCACAGGTGGGAATACCAGAGGACACAAACAGTTGACTGGCACTATGCCATCTGGGAACCCGAAGTGTGTGTGTGTATATAAATATATATATATATATATATATATATATATATATATATATATATATATATATATATATATATATATATATTTATATATATATTTATATATATATGTATATATTTATATTTATATATATATATATATATATATATATATATATATATATATATATATATATATATATATATTTATATATATATGTATATATTTATATATATATATGTATATATATATATATATACACACTTCTTCCAATCATTCCTGGCAGTCCACGCAATGTTGATGTACGGATCCCCCCTAGATGATGTACTTCGGTAAAGTTGGAAAGATATTGACAGATTCAAACTTACTGGATCAATAACTCATAACCAAAACATTGTTAAAACGATCTTACTAACCGTAGTAAGGTAGTCAACGAGCTACAGTACTTTTAAGTTTCTGGGGATTCATATCTCTGAGGACATCTCCTGGTCAACCAACACCACAGCAGTGGTGAGGAAGGCCCAGCAGCGTCTCCACTTCCTGAGAGTACTCAGAAGGAACAGACTGGAGGAGAGGCTGCTGGTGACCTTCTACCGTTCCACCATTGGGCGTTCTCCATCTCCGTGTGATATGCAAGCTGCATAGCAGCTGATAAGAAAAAGCTGCAGAGGGTGATAAGGTCAGCTGAAAAACTATTGGCTGCCCCCCTTCCCTCCCTGGATGACATCACCAGGTCTCGTTGCCTCTCCAGGACCAGAAAAGTCCTCAGTGACCACCTCCACCCCGGACACCACCTGCTCAACCTGCTGCCCTCTGGTAGGAGATACAGCAGCATCAACAGCAGAACGAACAGACTCAAAGACAGTTTTTATCCTTGGGCTATCAGGACACTCAATAACCACATGAGCCACTAACTTCCCTCAGCCGTCAAAGAAATGTGCAATATTAACATATCCACAACAATCTAACATGTGCAATATACTGTATTTATTACTTCATCTTGATTTATTACTGTGACATCATCTGTTCTTTATGACCTAAGTGTTCTTTTTTATTATTAT
Organism: Sebastolobus alascanus; assembly: GCA_916701645.2. Taxonomy (NCBI): domain Eukaryota; kingdom Metazoa; phylum Chordata; class Actinopteri; order Perciformes; family Sebastidae; genus Sebastolobus; species Sebastolobus alascanus. The sequence goes on from CAKAOJ020000179.1 coordinate 1,532,119, forward strand.
TTATTCCTGTTGTTTTTACAGGTTTTTATTCTTGGTTTTATCGCAAATGCACCTTCATTTGTGGCACCCCCAAATTTCGTTGTATAGGAGACTGTGCAATGACAGTGAAGGCTATTCTATTCTACAACCTCATTTTAATCAAAAGGAGCCGTCCTCCGAGCTGGACACATAACATTGGTCTCTATGCGCAGCTGGCTGTCAGACGAGTGGTCAGGGACCGTCTACAAAGGCAACGCCGAAAAGAGAAAAATATTCAATAACTTCAGTATTGTACAGTGTAAGACCACCAAAATTACTTCACACATCAATGGTCTCTTCTTGATTATAATTTTTAAACTAATTAAGACATTTTAATGGCACTACATTTTATAAAAGTTAAGCTATTGAATATTTTTCCCATTAAAAATTCACCAAAATTATGCAAAAGCATATTTTTCCGAACTAAGTGTCGTAGTACAACTATGAGGAGATCATTGATGTGTGAAGTATTTTTGGTGGTACTACACTGTATAATACTGAAGTAATTGAATATTTTTTCTCTTTCGGCGTTGCACTTTGTAGACGGTCCCTACTCGTCTGACAGCCAGCTGCACATAGAGACCAATGTTATGTGTCCAGCTCGGAGGACTAAAGGCTGGTTGTGATTAAAATAAGGATGTAGCTCGTTGTCTACCTTACTACAGTTAGAAAGAATCCTCGTCGGTGATTTAACAACGTTTTGGTTATGAGTTATTGATCCAGGATGTTTGAATCTGTCAATATCGTTCCAACTTTACCGAAGTACATCAGCAATGCGTGGGGTGTCAGGAATGATTGGAAGAAGTGCTCTATGAAGTAACAAGTTCCCTCGAGTTATTAACTCGAGGGAACGAGATAATACAAAAATTTTCCTTGGGACAAGGGGGGCTCCGTATATATGTATATATATATATATATATATTTGCCTCATTTAATTTTATTTTAAAACAAAATTGTAACTTGCACACTTGTTAATACATAGTATTTCATTACACACTTTGCTATTGTATATAGCATGTTATTGTTATTCTATGTTCATATTTTATATTTTCTAAGCTAGTTGCAGTAGTCTGGTATATTTATAGTGTATTCTAATATATTCTTTATATTGAGTATACTATAGATATTACCTATAGTGTTGATATGTATATTTACTGTTCCTGTGCATTGCCTGGATAACCTGCTGCTGTAACACAAGAGTTTCCCAATTTGGGATCAATAAAGTACATCTATCTATCTATCTATCTATCTATCTATCTATTTATCTATCTATCTATCTATCTATCTATCTATCTATCTATCTATCTATTAGTAATGAGAATGGGTCTATAACAATGTTTTGTAGCTCAGAGTAATTCAACATATTGTAAAATTCTCCTTTTTGGGGGAATTGACAACCAATTAACCCATTTGTGCCCAAAGACTATATTTAGTATGATAAGGACACATTTGTTCTGATCGGTCAAAAGCTTTGAAAATTGGTACGGACATACTTTGGGCAAGTATCTAACAGTGCAACTTTGAAAGACCACATGAAAAATCACACTTTTTACGCTGCATATGTGTGCAGATCTTTGACATTCAACTTTGTATGAGTTCATAGATATCAAATACTTGATTGTGCTCCTTATAGTTTCTGAGATACAGCCATTTTCTTTTCATACTATATCTCATCTGAGGGCACGTGACTACTGTTTTTACCTCAAATATAAAGGAGTGCAAAAACAGTAGGCCCATGTGCCCAAAGGCTAGATAAAGTATGATTAGAAAAATTCACTTTTCAGCCAAACGGTTTGACCGATTTTGAAAATTTCTTCAAATTTGTGCTGAGGCAAGCCCAAAATTAAAAATTTCAGTTGCTTGCACAAATGCTTTAATCAATCAACCCTTAAAAAATGTTTAAAATCTAATTCAAAACCTTCTTTGTTTTGCAGTGAAACACTCCCTGAAATATTTCCTCACTGCAACTTCTGGAGTCCCAAACTTCCCAGAGTTCGTGGGTGTTGGGATGGTCGATGAAGTGCAGATTGGTTACTATGACAGCAACATCAAGACCGCAGAGCCCAAACAGGACTGGGTGAGGAAACTAGTAAAGGATGAACCAAACCAATTGGAGTGGTATTCTCTGAATTGTTTTGATTGCCAGCAGTTCTTCAGAGCCAACCTTGACAGCCTGAAGCAGCGCTTAAACCAAACTGGAGGTACAGTGTGTTTATGTTCATATGTAACTTTTTACAGGTGAAATGTTTTCTCCTTCTGAGGTTCGATGTAGTTTCTAGTATAAACACACTGAGCCAATAATCTATGTCTTTGGATCAGTGTGTCTCTGTGGTGAAGATGTCATATTATCTGTTAACCCCTTAACCTCTTTAAGAGGTTGTTGCACTGAGTGAAGATACTAGTATCATATGAAACTAGAAAATCTAAGGAATCCATTGTTACCAACTATGTCACACTAGCTTGTCGGGAAGATCGCTAAATAACGCTGTAAAGTTACGCTAAATTTGGTGAGGAAAAGCTGCCATGGCGATTTTCAAAGGGGTCCCTTGACCTTACAGACATGCCCACTTTATGATAATCACATGCAGTACAAATGTGTTATTTTGTCCTATTCTAAAATGGTGTATTTGAATATTTCTGCATACTGGGGTCCTTAAACAGTCTTGAATTACATAAATTGGGTATCACTGTAAAGCTGAGACTCTTGTGGATCCAATGAGCCCAACTGTATTCATGTGTGATGATGTTAGTCCCCATAGTAACCATTTTATTGTAGTGAGACCATTTTATGAAACTTGACCTCACTGTATAAAATGACATGTGGTGACCTCTAGGATAATCACAGCCTCATGAAACTTTACAGCCACAAACTAGAGACCTAGAGCATTCAGAGGATGGACGGATCAAACTAGAGACCTAGAGCATTCAGAGGATGGATGGATCAAACTATAGACTTAGAGCATTCAGAGGATGGATGGATCAAACTAGAGACTTAGAGCATTCAGAGGATGGATGGATCAAACTAGAGACCTAGAGCATTCAGAGGATGGATGGCTTTCCTAGCTAGATTGACAATAAGGGGGTTTCTGAGCAGTTTACACAACAGAAGTGCTCGCCATCCAATCGCTGAAAAATGCAATTCTTCCAGAAATCTACAAATGTCAAAAGTTTTTGAAAACAAATCACAGCATGGCTTTTTCTATGGTGTTCCTCAAGGTCTTGGTGTCTCAATGTGGTATTTTGGAGGAATTATTGATCATTTTTATCAATTCTCAAGTAGTAAAAAATGGTTAAATATAGCAACAAATCTGTAACAAATAGTGTCAACCCAAAAATTGCTGCAACAGCTTATGAGAGATAATAAAAAATGGGCCATGATGGCCCCCTATATGATGGCCATCATATACGTCTATCATAATGTTCTACACTCTTATATACTTTCGCTATTTATTTTAATTTATTCATCCACTTATTTATACATTTTTATTTCCGATTTATGACTAGAACAACTTGACGCACAGTGCTGAGCTGCATCTCGACTTAATATTCAGGTTCCCAACTTTCAGATGATGTATACTGTACCACTTCTATGTGGCATCTACTGTTGACTATTTATCTACCCCTGAACATCCCCTGTGTCCCACCCCTCTAAAACAGGAGGTAGAATGGTAAGGAGCTGGCTGTGCTGGGATGTCACTTTTTCTGTCTCTGTCTCTCTCAGGTGCCCACATTTTACAGAGGATGAGCGGCTGTGAGTGGGACGACGAGACTGGAGAGGTTGTTGGTTATAATCAGTACGGTTATGATGGAGAAGACTTCATTGTGTTGGACATGCAGACGCTGACATGGACCGCTCCAAAGCAACAGGCTTTCATCACCAAACTTCGATGGGATGGTGACAAAGCTAGATTAGAATCCAACAAAAACTACGTCACCAACTTATGTCCTGGATGGCTGAAGAAGTATGTTCACTATGGGAGGATCTTTCTGAAGAGAACAGGTAGGATCACAAGGCCAGATGTACCGTTGTACATGGACTCAGTGTTTCTAAGGCACTGAATCATTCCAATGAAAATAATATCCTGACACATCCTGGTGTCTTGGTACAGACTCATCTGTGTCTGTCCCTCTCTCCAGAGCGTCCCTCAGTGTCTCTCCTCCAGAAGACTCCCTCCTCTCCAGTCAGCTGCCACGCTACAGGTTTCTACCCCGACAGAGCCATGATGTTCTGGAGGAAAGATGGAGAGGAGATTCATGAGGACGTGGACCTCGGAGAGATCCTCCCCAACCACGATGGATCCTTCCAGATGAGTGTTGAGCTGAACCTGTTATCAGTCGCACCTGAAGACTGGAGGAGGTACGACTGTGTGTTTCATCTCTCTGGTGTGGTGGACGACATCGTCACCGGACTGGACAAAGCAGTGATCAGGACTAACTGTGGTAAGACTGGAATCAGAAGTGATGGAGCTTGTTTTTTTTGTTACCTTTGCCAAGGTGGTTATGTTTATGGTCTTGTATATTTGTTTATTTGTTTGCAACAGATTCCTGTAACATTTGTTGGACAGTTAGACCATAATTAAGGAAGAACTTATTAGAAACTGGTGTGTATAGTGCCAAACTTCCAACTGGTCAAATACCGCCGTTTGGTCAGTGCCCCTCTGCATCGCAGACCGACGCACAGAGGCACCCTTTAGCAACAGTATATGACAAACCAGGCTTTCAACTAAATCCAATGTAAACCCACCCGCGGCGTTATTCTGCGGTCGGAGCAAGTGAGGTAGTATTAATAGCGTGAGAGTCTGCTAAGGGCAGGTGGGAGGTAGGGCTGGTGGATGAGTCAAACAAACACAAGACTTTCAACCAGGAGACTTATTTTGTCACGTCAGTCCGTTAGTCACATGACTTGTTAGTATTGTCACTCCCGTGAATCACGTGAGTCGCTAGTCAGTGAAGTTAACGTCAACCAAGACCGTTTCCGAAATAAAATAACATATTAAAAATAAAAAACATATTTTAGACTGGGGAATGGTTTTTACATTACATCGCCTGTACCAGTGAAATAATTTGTGAGAATCAAAGTGTGCATGCAGGTGAGTTCCTGATGGGGGATTTCTAGTGGGTCAGGGGGAGAGAAAAAAGTCACAAAACGCATCAGGAGTCCACAGTGCCTGGAGCACATTGGACAATGCCTGGGTCGAGCTGTTCAAACTAAACCAAACTAAACACACAGACAAAGCCTTATATTATTTATCCTACATTTATTAATCAGAGCATTCACAATAATCACTCAAAATTAGCTGGGGGAGGTGTGTAAAAACAGCTGTTTAAGCCTGGCTGAGGGGTCGCGAACACCAACCTGATTATTCTGGGGGATTGCTACTCAGTGTTTGAGAACCACTGTATTACATAACCAGCCATAAGTCTTAAAAACATTGTGCAACAGCAACCACATTTAGAGGACAGCTGCTGACATTTACTCTGAGAGGTGCTGCCAAGTTTGATGGATTTTCACATATAAATAAAGTACTTTAATGTTTGATTTTATCTTTAACTCCTGGTTTACTGTACCCACTTAAACCAACTGGTATTGTTTGACCAATAATGATTTCTAACACTGCCTGAATGTTGAATTGAAATGAAAGTCATATCCAGAACTGAGGCATTACCACTGAAAACACTTTCAGAACCACACAGCACACAGTGTGAATGAACCCAAAGTGTGAATGTTCTGTTTTGGTTCCAGTTTCTCCTGCAGGTTTCCCTGTTGGTCCTGTTATTGGAGTTGTTGTAGGACTGCTGCTGCTGCTGCTGGCGGTCTGCATGGCTGGACTCTTCATCTGGAGGAGGAACAATAATGGTGAGGAACAGAGATTTTTTTATTCTACTGATGAATTTAAAATAAATACCTGTGATAGTCTCATCCTGCATATTTAGTGTGGTACTTCTGGTAACTCAGTCCATTTATTTGACAAGTGATAGTGAAGCACAATGTGCTGTTTTTTTTCTTTTTCTGCTTTCATAAATTCTGAAATGTAAATCATTTTCTAACATTGTTTTCTTTCATCTGTATTTCAGGGTTCCAGCCTGCTAACAGTAAGTATTATACTGTGAAATATTTCACATTATATACAATTATATATATTTTTTTCCCCTTGTGGACGAGCAACTAATATCCTGTTCACCATAAAAACAAACGTCCTGCATAATGTGGACACCAGTATGACAAGGATTTCCCTTTATTTACTACTTTGACAGGGGGACAGTGAACATTAGAAGAGGATGCTGAACTTCACAACACATTTAAGAAGCTGGAATGACTTGATTAATCGATTATCGAAATAGTTGGCGATTAATTTAACTAATTGATTAAGCATTGCAGATTGATTTTCTTCTCTTTTTTTTACTTTATATTCTGATGTTACACTTCAAAGTTCTGCAATTCTGTCACATTGTAGGAGTTTGAATTTGTTGTTTTTGGCTGGACCGCAGAGGGCCAAAGTCAAACAAAAGCAAAAGTCTGTTACTGAGTGATGAAGTTACAGGATTGGTCGGCCGACTGTTGGAGTTTCCTCATTGGTCGTTGCTCTTTCAAAATGAAAAGACAGAGAACAGTTCTGTGTTTACGTTTTCTGGGGAGCTTGTCAGCGGTTCAATGTAACATTACATTGTGCTGTTGTTGTGCAGGTCTTATTGTTTATGTTCGTTTAAGTTACGTTATGTTGTGCTTTGTATTGTGTTACCGTGCATTCACACCAAGCGCGAAGCAAATTTTTGCCTCGCTTTCCTCCATTTCCTCCATCAGCCATGGAAGAAATAACCACTGTTGCTCCTTTGTACCAAACAATAAACGGATCAAAAGTGTGCCGAAATAACGACACAATGATGCTGATTAGTAAAAAGTCTGAATTCATGATTTGTCAGCTCTGTCCGCAAGACGACAAGCAAACAACTTTTAAAATGCTTGTTTTCTCAATGGAGTTCGGATCGATCAGTGCCAGGCTATGCTAACATTGTAGCTCCTCCATTAACACTCCATCTAGGAATAAATATAAATAACTCAGTACATGTTTACATCTTACCGCACCTTATTTACTTCCTACCGCACCTTATTTTTCAGACATATCATTTCTTGTGATTTATCTACTGCACTACTGATTCATGTGCAATATATGTAGAATTAATACTGTGCAATAAATCACTGCCTTGATTGTACTGTAATTGTATTGTGTATATATTGTATCATCGGTCAACATTTATTTATATATATATATATATATATATATATATATATATATATATATATATACACTTATTTTATAGTAGTTTAGGTTAAACTTCTTTTATACTGTATGTTATGTGTGATTGCACCATCAGGACTGCTTCAAATTTCGCTGTACTCTGTGTAGTGACAATAAAGGAATCTTGAATCTTGAATCTTGAATCTCGGGAGAATCTCAACGCTGATAAACTTTCGCGAAGTATGTATATATTGTTACACACTTATATGATGAATGCTTTTGATACACATGCTTTAATAAAAAATTTAAATACTTTTAACCTTGCATACTGTATGTCATAGTAATACCTTTTCACCTTGTATAAAATGTATAATATACTGACTAGTAAATGTTACTATTTACTATTAAATGAATGTCATTTGCTTCATTATAAGATATAAGTGGAAAAAAATGTTCACAAAACATTATAGACCTGACTACTGACTATTTGTGTAACAATTTAGCCACAAATTCACATACTGACCATATACGGTCCAGCCATGTACTCAGTTTTGACCAAGTCTTGTTTTTAGTAATCAGTTCAACAGACCACTAGAGGGCAATGTTGTTCTTTACTTCCTCTCTCCAAGTTTCCATTATATCAATTGAAATTAGGACTATCTTTAAAATCTTGGATTAAATCCATCTCTTTCTTTTCTACACCCACTTTTGCAGACTGCAGCAAGAAATGTACTATCAGTACTATTTACTTGCATCACTTACAAACTTTGTCTATGGATTTCTCAAACGTCAGGGTCACATAGCCTCACTGCATATGGATTGTCTCCAGTAAACCACATGGAAAAAGTGAAGTTTCTTATTTACTGAATCGTGTACAACATGCTGAATGTGGTGGAAAAAGTATTCACATCTTTTAGTTCAGTTAAAGTAGAAATACGACAAATGGAATGACATAAAATTCCTGTTTTCAAATCTCTATTTAATGAAGGTTATTTATTTAGCTCTTATGGAAACGAGTGCTCATTACAAAGTGCTTTACAAGGCGGACATAAAAATAATAAAGAATAGAATCCAATGCCAGATACACGCACATTTCCTCATATATTATAAACAAATATAAATAAATCCCAACGTGGTCTGAAAACTACAAGTAGCCTACAGATCAGATCTAACAGGATGTAATTTTTTCTGTGACTTTCTGAAAATTCAGTGAAGGCTGCTGGAAACTGTCCGATTTGACAGCAGCTTTTTGTCACCGCCCCCTGCTGCTGCTGCTGCTGCTGACTATAGCCTAGTTCTCTCTCTCTCTCTCTCTCTCTCTCTCTTACTAATCATAACAAGATGAAGTTCCTCATGTTGCTCCTCTTCTGTCACGTTGCATCAACAGGTAAGATCATATTGCTCATCTCACCGTTATTTCCTCTTTATTCATGTTGCTGCATACTTGTTTGTTTTAGTCACTTTTTAGTGCGACTTAGAGGAACCACCGTTTCACTGAGACACTGAACTTGTTGAATTGTTTTTATATAGATCTACACGCCATTGTGTCACAAAACGACACATAACCGTATATATGATTTAGTTTAGGCAATTAAAAAGGTAATATTAGGGTGACCATATTTCCAAACCCACGGGCTCGCCCTAATATGCACGCACCATATGTTTTCATCAAGATAGCTAACTTGGCACACCTGTGGCGCATTTCAGTACGGAGTGGGATCAGAAAGAAGGCATTCAATTCAAACTTTATTTCAGACACACAGGATCGTCCATAGCAATAAAATAAAAGAGAAACAAAAACATACAAGATAACACCACTCGGGCTGGTTAAAGCCTCTATGATGCTGTTCTCTGACTCATCAAAGCGACAAATAAAATTATACATCAAATGTCTTAAAAGTGCCTCACAGGTGAGAATACCAGAGGACACAAACAGTTGACTGGCACTATGCCATCTGGGAACCCGAAGAATAAATATATATATATATATATACTTCTTCCAATCATTCCTGACAGTCCACGCAATGTTGATGTACGGATCCCCCCTAGATGATGTACTTCGGTAAAGTTGGAAAGATATTGACAGATTCAAACTTACTGGATCAATAACTCGTAAGAGAAACGTTGTTAAAACGATCTTTCTAACCGTAGTAAGGTAGTCAACGAGCTACAGTACTTTTAAATTTCTGGGGACTCATATCTCTGAGGACATCTCCTGGTCAACCAACACCAGAGCAGTGGTGAGGAAGGCCCAGCAGCGTCTCCACTTCCTGAGAGTATTCAGAAGGAACAGACTGGAGGAGAGGCTGCTGGTGACCTTCTACCGTTCCACCATTGGGCGTTCTCCATCACCGTGTGATATGCAAGCTGCACAGCAGCTGATAAGAAAAAGCTGCAGAGGGTGATAAGGTCAGCTGAAAAACTATTGGCTGCCCCCTATCCTCCCTGGATGACATCACCAGCTCTCGTTGCCTCTCCAGGACCAGAAAAGTCCTCAGTGACCACATCCACCCCGGACACCACCTGCTCAACCTGCTGCCCTCTGGTAGGAGATACAGGAGCATCAACAGCAGAACGAACAGACTCAAAGACAGTTTTTATCCGTGGGCTATCAGGACACTCAATAACCACATGAGCCACTAACTTCCCTCAGCCGTCAAAGAAATGTGCAATATTAACATATCCACAACAATCTAACATGTGCAATATACTGTATTTATTACCTCATCTTGATTTATTACTGTGACATCATCTGTTCTTTATGACCTAAGTGTTCTTTTTTATTATTATTTATTCCTGTTGTTTTTACGGGTTTTTATTCTTGGTTTTATCGCAAATGCACCTTCATTTGTGGCACCCCCAAATTTCGTTGTATAGGAGACTGTGCAATGACAGTAAAGGCTATTCTATTCTACAACCTCATTTTAATCAAAACGAGCCGTCCTCCGAGCTGGACACATAACATTGGTCTCTATGCGCAGCTGGCTGTCAGACGAGTGGTCAGGGACCGTCTACAAAGGCAACGCCGAAAAGAGAAAAATATTCAATAACTTCAGTATTGTACAGTGTAGTATCAGCAAAATTACTTCACACATCAATGGTCTCTTCTTGATTATAATTTTTAAACTAATTAAGACATTTTAATGGCACTACACTTTATAAAAGTTAAGTTATTGAATATTTTTCCCATTAAAAATTCACCAAAATTATGCAAAAGCATATTTTTCCAAACTAAGTGTTGTAGTACAACTATGAGGAGATCATTGATGTGTGAAGTAATTTTGGTGGTACTACACTGTATAATACTGAATTATTTGAATATTTTTTCTCTTTTCGGCGTTGCACTTTGTAGACGGTCCCTGAACCACTCGTCTGACAGCCAGCTGCACATAGAGACCAATGTTATGTGTCCAGCTAAGAGGACTAAAGGCTGGTTGTGATTAAAATAAGGATGTAGCTCGTTGTCTACCTTAATACAGTTAGAAAGAATCCTCGTCGGTGTTTTAACAACGTTTTGGTTATGAGTTATTGATCCAGGATGTTTGAATCTGTCAATATCTTTCCAACTTTACCGAAGTACATCAGCAATGCGTGGACTGTCAGGAATGATTGGAAGAAGTGCTCTATGAAGTAACAAGTTCCCTCGAGTTATTAACTCGAGGGAACGAGATAATACAAAAATGTTCCTTGGGACTAGGGGGGCTCCGTATATATATATATATATATATATATATATATAAATTGTAACTTGCACACTTGTTAATACATAGTATTTCATTACACACTTTGCTATTGTATATAGCATGTTATTGTTATTCTATGTTCATATTTTATATTTTCTAAGCTAGTTGCAGTAGTCTGGTATATTTATAGTGTATTCTAATTTATTCTTTATATTGAGTATACTATAGATATTCCCTATAGTGTTGATATGTATATTTACTGTTCCTGTGCATTGCCTGGATAACCTGCTGCTGTAACACAAGAGTTTCCCAATCTGGGATCAATAAAGTACATCTATCTATCTATCTATCTATCTATCTATCTATCTATCTATTAGTAATGAGAATGGGTCTAAAACATATTCTTTTGTAGCTCAGAGTAATTCAACATATTTTAAATTCTCCTTTTTGGGGGAATTGACAACCAATTAACCCATTTGTGCCCAAAGACTATATTTAGTATGATAAGGACACATTTGTTTTGATCGGTCAAAAGCTTTGAAAATTGGTACAGACATACTTTGGGCAAGTATCTAACAGTACAACTTTGAAAGACCACATGAAAAATCACACTTTTTACGCTGCATATGTGTGCAGATCTTTGACATTCAACTTCATATTAGTTCATAGATATCAAATACTTGATTGTGCTCCTTATAGTTTCTGAGATACAGCCATTTTCTTTTCATACTATATCTCATCTGAGGGCACGTGACTACTGTTTTTACCTAAAATATAAAGGAGTGCAAAAACAGTAGGCCCATGTGCCCAAAGGCTAGATATAGTATGATTAGAAAAACTCACTTTTCAGCCAAACGGTTTGACCGATTTTGAAAATTTCTTCAAATTTGTGCTTATGCAAGCCCAAAATTAAAAATTTCAGTTGCTTGCACAAATGCTTTAATCAATCAACCCCTCAAAAATGTTTAAAATCTAATTCAAAACTTTCTTTGTCTTGCAGTGAAACACTCCCTGAAATATTTCCTCACTGCAACTTCTGGAGTCCCAAACTTTCCTGAGTTCGTGGCTGCTGCGATGGTCGATGAAGAGCAGGCGGGTTACTATGACAGCAACATGAAGACTGCAGAGCCCAAACAGGACTGGATGAGGAAACTAGCAAAGGATGAACCACAACACATGGAGTGGTATACTGTGCAGTGTTTTGGTAGCCAGCAGTTCTTCAGAGCCAACCTTGACAGCCTGAAGCAGCGTTTAAACCAAACTGGAGGTACAGTGTGTTTATGTTCATATGTAACTTTTTACAGGTGAAATGTTTTCTCCTTCTGAGGTTCGATGTAGTTTCCAGTATAAACACACTGAGCCAATAATTTATGTCTTTGGATCAGTGTGTCTCTGTGGTGAAGATGTCATATTATCTGTTAACCCCTTAACCTCTTTAAGAGGTTGTTGCACTGAGTGAAGATACTGGTATCATATGAAACTAGAAAATCTAAGGAATTCATTGTTACCAACTATGTCATACTAGCTTGTCGGGAAGATCGCTAAATAACGCTGTAAAGTTACACTAAATTTTGGTGAGGAAAAGCTGCCATGGCGATTTTCAAAGGGATCCCTTGACCTTACAGACATGCCCACTTTATGATAATCACATGCAGTATAAATGTGTTATTTTGACCTATTCTAAAATGGTGTATTTGAATATTTCTGCTTACTGGGGTCCTTAAACAGTCTTTAATTACATAAATTGGGTATCACTGTAAAGCTGAGACTCTTGTGGATCCAATGAGCCCAACTGTATTCATGTGTGATGATGTTAGTCCCCATAGCAACCATTTTATTGTAGTGAGACCATTTTTTGAAACTTGACCTCACTGTATAAAATAACCTGTGGTGACCTCTAGGATAATCACAGCCTCATGAAACGTTACAGTCACAAACTAGAGACCTAGAGCATTCAGAGGATGGATGGATCAAACTAGAGACCTAGAGCATTCAGAGGATGGATGGATCAAACTAGAGACCTAGAGCATTAAGAGGATGGATGGCTTTCCTAGCTAGATTGACTATAAGGGAGTTTCTGAGCAGTTTACACAACAGAAGTGCTCGCCATCCAATCGCTGAAAAATGCAATTCTTCCAGAAATCTACAAAAGTCAAAAGTCTTTGAAAACAAATCACAGCATGGCTTTTTCTATGGTGTTCCTCAAGGTCTTGGTGTCTCAATTTGGTATTTTGGAGGAATTATTGATCATTTTTATCAATTCTCAAGTAGTAAAAAAATGTTAAATTTAGCAACAAATCTGTAACAAATAGTGTCAACCCCAAAATTGCTGCAACAGCTTATGAGACATAATAAAGCATAGGCCATGATGGCCCCCTATATGATGGCCATCATATACTTCTATCATAATGTTCTACACTCTTATACACTTTCGCTATAAATTTTAATTTATTCATCCATTTATTTATTAATTTTTATTTCCGATTTATGACTTGAACAACTTCACGCACAGTGCTGAGCTGCATCTCGACTTAATATTCAGGTTCCCAACTTTCAGATGATGTATACTGTACCACTTCTATGTGGCATCTACTGTTGACTATTTATCTACCCCTGAACATCACCTGTGTCCCAACCCTCTAAAACCGAAGGTAGAATGGTAAGGAGCTGGCTGTGCTGGGATGTCACTTTTTCTGTCTCTGTCTCTCTCAGGTGCCCACATTTTACAGAGGATGAACGGCTGTGAGTGGGACGACGAGACTGGAGAGGTTGTGGTTATAATCAGTACGGTTATGATGGAGAAGACTTCATTGTGTTGGACCTGCAGACGCTGACATGGACCGCTCAAAAGCAACAGGCTTTCATCACCAAACTTCAATGGGATAGTGACAAAGCTAGATTAGAATTCAACAAAAACTTCTACGTCAACACATGTCCTGACCACCTGAAGAAGTATGTTCACTATGGGAGGAGCTCTCTGCTGAGAACAGGTAGGATCACAAGGCCAGATGTACCGTTGTACATGGACTCAGTGATTCTAAGGCACTGAATCATTCCAATGAAAATAATATCCTGACACATCCTGGTGTGTTGGTACAGACTCATCTGTGTCTGTCCCTCTCTCCAGAGCGTCCCTCAGTGTCTCTCCTCCAGAAGACTCCCTCCTCTCCAGTCAGCTGCCACGCTACAGGTTTCTACCCCGACAGAGCCGTGATGTTCTGGAGGAAAGATGGAGAGGAGATTCATGAGGACGTGGACCTCGGAGAGATCCTCCCCAACCACGATGGATCCTTCCAGATGAGTGTTGAGCTGAACCTGTTATCAGTCGCACCTGAAGACTGGAGGAGGTACGACTGTGTGTTTCATCTCTCTGGTGTGGTGGACGACATCGTCACCAGACTGGACAAAGCAGTGATCAGGACCAACTGGGGTAAGACTGGTATATACTTGTATATTTGTTTATTTGTTTGCAACAGATTCCTGTAACATTTGGTGGACAGTTAGACCACTCCAACTGGGGACGTTGTGGTTCGTAGTCGGCGTCTTAACCAGTCAGCTGCAGGTACAAAGTTTCTGATATGTTACTATTTGGCTACAGTGACTGGCTGCGATTTTCCAAGTTATGGTTAATTACATAACCAGCCATAAGTCTTAAAAACATTGTGCAACTGCAACCACATTTAGAGGACAGGTGATGACATTTACTCTGAGAGGTGCTGCCAAGTTTGATGGATTTTCACATATAGATGGCACTAAATAAAGTACTTCAATGTTTGCTTTTATATCTTGAACTCCTGGTTTACTGTACCCACTTAAACCACTGATAAGGTGTGAACCTTTGTCAAGGTTTTTATTTACTACATTTGTTTGACCAATAATGATTTCTAACACTGCCTGAATGTTGAACTGAAATGAAAGTCATATCCAGAACTGAGGCATTACCACTGAAAACACTTTCAGAACCACACAGCACACAGTGTGAATGAACCCAAAGTGTGAATGTTCTGTTTTGGTTCCAGTTTCTCCTGCAGGGTTCCCTGTTGGTCTTGTTATTGGAGTTGTTGTAGGACTGCTGCTGCTGCTGCTGGCGGTCTGCATCGCTGGACTCTTCATCTGGAGGAGGAACAATAACGGTGAGGAACAGAGATGTTTTTATTCCACTAATGATTTAAAATAAATACCTGTGATAGTCTCATCCTGCATATTTAGTGTGGTACTTCTGGTAACTCAGTCCATTTATTTGACAAGAGATAGTGAAGCATTGTGAATATGAATCATTTTCTAACATTGTTTTCTCTCATCTGTATTTCAGGGTTCCGGCCTGCTAACAGTAAGTATTATACTGTGAAATATTTCACATTATATACAATTATATATATATATTTTTTTTCCCTTGTGGACGAACAACTAATATCCTGTTCACCATAAAACAAACGTCCTGCATAATGTGGACACCAATATGACAAGGATTTCCCTTTATTTACTACTTATTTTGACAGGTTGACAGTGAACATAGAAGAGGATGCTGAACTCCACAACATGACCGTACGATATATGGACATGACCTCGATCATTTTGTATGTTATTTTTAAGTGCAGATGCACCATGGTACCAACACTTTAAAATGAAAAAAAAGTATATAGAATCTAATGAAAATTTATTTGAGTTAAGTTTATCTTAAGTTGTTCTAATGAATATTGAATATTTAAACGTTTAAGCAGGTTTTGTTAATTGTTAATTATAATCTGTTAAACAAGATATTCAGTTACTGTCATAGAGGAGTAAAGAAACCAGAAAATATTCACATTTAAGAAGCTGGAATGACTTGATTAATCGATTATCAAAATAGTTGGTGATTAATTTAACTAATCGATTAATCGTTTTTTTACTTTTTATTCTGATGTTACACTTCAAAGTTCTGCTCTTCTGTCACATTATAGGAGTTGTTCTTTTTTAGTAATCAGTTTAACAGACCACTAGAGGGCAATGTTGTTCTTTACTTCCTCTCTCCAAATTTCCATTATATCAATTCAAATTAGGACTATCTTTAAAATCTTGGAATAAATCCATCTCTTTCTTTTCTACACCCACTTTTGCAGACTGCAGCAAGAAATGTACTATCAGTACTATTTAGTTGCATCACTTACAAACTTTGTCTATGGATTTCTCAAACGTCAGGGTCACATAGCCTCACTGCATATGGATTGTCTCCAGTAAACCACATGGAAAAAGTGAAGTTGCTGATTTAATACTGAATCGTGTACAACATGCTGAATGTGGTGGAAAAAGTATTCACATCTTTTAGTTCAGTTAAAGTAGAAATACAACAAATGGAATGACATAAAATTCCTGTTTTCAAATCTCTATTTAAGTAAAACGATACAAGTATAAGTATCAAACTTTAAGTACTTTATATTCATATATATGTATTGTTGAGAGAATGGGAGGAGAATGCAATTCAATGAGGCCTAATCGATATAATTGAAGTAACTAACTAATCTGTCACTAAGAAGACTAAGAAAACTTGTTTCTTTAAAACTGTCATGTATGAAGTTATTGAAATACTCATGATAGTATATATATCCTTTTTGATTTTTAACCACTTATCGTTATAAGCATGTAATCATTTACTCATTGACATATGCATTTCATATCATTTTTAAAGATGTCTCAGTTGAAATATCGCGAGATTAATCTAGTATTTTGACTCATCACTTTAGGCTGCTAGAGACAGCAGGAGCATCCTAGAGGAGAACAGGATGTACTTGACTGTGACTGACACTGCAAATAAATACATGTGTGTAGCCTGGTTCAAAATGTCTGAAGGGAAAAGAGTCCATCAGCTTTAACAACAGCTTTAGAATAAATTGTATGTTATATAGATATATTTTGCAGAGGTGGAATGTAACTAAGTTCATTTACTCAAGTAGTGCCTTCTTCCATCTCTGTATATTTGTAGAAACATCAGAATAAATGTTTTGTAAAAATATGTTTTATTATGCAATAGCTGCATCAATGGAAAGTTATTTTTGTTGTAAACTACCGGTAATGTACCTACTTATACAGTGGTGTAATAGCCTAACTAAGCACTTTTACTCAAGTACTATATAGCCTTCGAGGTATAGCCTACTACTTGAGTATTTACATTTTATGCAACTTTATAGCATATTTCTACTCTATACATTTCAGAGGGAAATAATGTATATTTTACTACGCTACATTTGACTGAGACCTTTTCTTTTCATATATCTATCTATCTCCAAATGTGGGGATTTTGAATGTTTGTGATAAACTGAAGAATGAAGTTCTTTTAAGGGTTGGAAAATGCATCGCCACAAAGCTGAGAGTAGTAGCCTAGTAGTAGTAGTAGTAGTAGCAGTAATATTTATATCATTATTGTCATACATGTTTTTTGTTCTTGTTCAAGGTGTTGTACTTGTTATGCCATGTATTAATGCTTGAGTTAAAGTTTTCATAACTAACAAAATGTTATAATGTCCAATTTTATGTAGACGTCAGTGAAAGCCACTGAAAACCGCAAATTAGGGCGAACTACAAGGTAACTGAAATTTTGCTTAACATATTTTTTCTTGGATATTAAGTAAAAAGAAGTAGACTATAATAATTATTATTATTTGTAAGAGAATTGATTGATCTCATTTATGAGCCGTTGAAAAACGTTCATGTTGAAACCTGGTCAGGACAATTCAGATACGACCTGGATCACAACCCGGGAGCAATGCATAACAATTAGCTCAGGTGTTAGAAATGGGCGGAGGGTTACACCTCCGGAGGATTACTGAGAGAGGAGATGATAGTGACATCATCAATTTGTGCAAAAACATAAAATGTCACAGAATGATGCATGTTTTTGGGATACAGTGTAAATATAGTACACACAGCATTTTTAGCTTTATAAAATGTTTAACTATGTATTTATGGAGCTGTAATGTATGCAAAAACATACAGACAACATACAGTCCCTTTATTTTTTTATTACATGTTAAATATATTTGTATAGTTGTTGCTGGCACTTTGCATTTCACTGCACATCCTGTATGAGTACGTGACAAATAAAACTCTTGAATCAGATTTACAGTATCATCATGAACCTTTTTTTCCTCTGTCTGTCTACAGTAGCCATTTATCATATATCAGACTACATCGTGTTATCTAATATGATAATATAGGCTACATTTACAAACGGATTAGACACTTCTGAAGACTGAAATGTATATTTCACTCACTCCATCATCCCAGCAAAGATTTGCTTCATATAGTCGACCTACTAAAGTTTTTCAGCTTGACATGGGGCAACTGCTGGATAGTGTAAGAGTTTGTCCAAATGTAATAAAATGAGCTTATAATTCATTTAGTTTGCCGATTGCTCGATAATGTAATGAACTTGGACTGGGTTTGTTACTTTATGGAACTTTTTGCAGGTTTAGTTGGAAAGATAAAGAGTAAAAAAAAAAAAAAAAAAAGGTAAGGTTACAAATAGAACATGTGCAAACATGCTTTAAAAACAGATGCGCGTACAGCTGGCGGTACCGTGAGGTAAAGTCTCTCCACACATCCGTGTTGTTCTCGTCCTCGTTCACCTTCAGGGTGTGTCTGAAAACATTCCTGCTGCCGCTGCCTCACCTGTGACAGGTAACGTTACGTCACGGACTGTGCGCTCTCATTTGCAGCCGACAAGGTTTGTCAGGTTTGTCAACCCTGGTTGCGTCCTCGGTGTGAAAAGGGGTCTAATCAAAACAAGATGAAGTTCCTCATGTTGCTCCTCTTCTGTCACGTTGCATCAACAGGTAAGATCATATTGCTCATCTCACCGTTATTTCCTGTTATTCTTGTTGCTGCAAAACTTGTTTGATTTAGTCACTTTTTAGTGCGACATAGAGGAACCACTGTTTCACTTTAACTTGGTCACACTGAACTTACAATAATGTCATACGCCTACTATTGTTTTTATATGGATCTACACGCCATTGTGTCACAAAACGACACATAAACTGTATATATGCTTTAGTTTAGGCAATTAAAACGGTAATATATCAATATCGTAGTCATAAACATGATAGAGGAAACTTTGATTGTTGCTAGGAGACGGAATGTTAGCAGAGTTAAATTGTGCAGCGATTCTGGCATGTGTACCCAGTGCTAGACCGAAAATAAATTACGGAGGAATAAAAACACGGCGGGGCATCAGTCTTGGTCTGACTGGAACTCACTCACTCGAAAGAGCGGAGAAACTTTATTGACACTTCAATTGACATACACACACCTCTTGTTGACACTACCTGCATTTCCTGTTCTGATAACATACAAAATAAAAGCTCACTTTCACAATTGAGAACATATCTTCTATATATGTCAACACCCCCACTTGCTCTCACATTGTAAAGTTGTTATGTCTGTAAAACAAAACATATTATAAGGCTTTCCACCTTGCATCATGTAGATTCACATACATGGTTACTCTCCAAACATAAACATTGCAAACTTCATCAGCTTAAATTTTGTTGCAGGTTTTGTCATCACATCTGCTACCATCTGGTCAGTTGGACAATACTCCAAACTTATTTTGTCATCATTCACAGTTGACCTTATGAAATGATACTTAATGTCAATGTGCTTTCACCTCTGTCTGCTTACAGGATTCTTTGCTAAAGCTATTGTACCTTGGTTATCCTCATAAACCTTAGGTGGTGCGTATTGACATCCATCAATGCCCTCTAGTAGTTGTACTAAGTACATACACTCTTGTGTAGTTGCAGCTAACGCCATATACTCTGCCTCACAAGTGGACAGTGCAACAGTGGGCTGCTTTTTGGTTTTCCATGAAATCAAAGGACCCATCTCATTTAGGCTTACACAGTAACCGGTCGTACTACGTCTGTCAGTTACATCTGATGCCCAATCTGCATCACTGTACGCTTGTAGCCGCAGTTCATCATGGTCACATTTCCTGTAACACAACTCTTTGTCAGTTGTACCTTTCAGATATCTTAGTACATGTTTTACAGTAGTCCATTGCTCTTCTGTTGGCTCAGTAAAGTACTGTGACAGTTTACTTACTGCAAAACTCAGATCTGGTCTTGTACATGTAGTGAGATAGATTAAACTACCTACAGCTTCTCTGTACTTTCTGACATCACTCATAATTTCTGCATCATCAGTGAAGTTCAACTTCTGTTCACAAGGTGTTGCTCTAGGTTTACAGTCTTGCATGTCAAACCTTTCGAGGATTTTCTCCACATATCTCTTCTGTGACATTTTCACACAGTTATCACTCTGGTCAAAATCGATACCAAGAAAATGTTTCAGTTTACCCAAGTCTCTCATCTTGAATTTGGCTGCGAGCATCTCCTTCACAACCTTCAGTGCATTTTTATCACTGGCAGCAATGATCAAGTCATCAACCCATATTATCATGACAACTTTCTCATTTTCAGTTTCCTTTGTGTAAACACAATGATCAGCTGGATTTTGCAGAAAATGATTTTCTCTCAGATACTCATCTAGTGTCTTGTTCCAATTTCTGCCTGATTGTTTTAGACCATATAATGACTTTTGTAGTTTATACACCCACTTTTCATTTGTGCTAGACTCTACCTCATAACCCTCTGGTTGCTCTATGTAAATCTCACAATCAATTGGTGCATGTAGATAGGCAGTTTTGACATCCATCTGATGTAAAATCAGGTTTTCCTGTGCAGCTTTTTGCATCAACACTCTGATACTGGTCAGATTAGCAGTAGGAGAAAATGTCTCATCATAGTCCACACTAGAGGTCGACCGATATTGTTTTTTTATGGCCGATGCCGATGCCGATTTTTTACAGAATCAGGACAGCCGATGGCCGATATATGATGCCGATTTTTTTTTTTTGCCGATATGTTTGGCTGGTGTTCTTTTTTTCCTCCATCTGATAAAATATAACAGCTTAATAATAACAAATAATACACGAAATGTCTTAACTTAAGTAAACATTTATTGAACAACACTTATGGTCTGTCTCTCCAATTTGCACTTTGTGTCTGCACTGCAGTGCATATTTTATTTTGTGCATGATGGTTAATAATAGTAATAGTACAGGGCTCAAAACCTTTTAAGCACCTTTCCAAAACTGTCCTAAAGCAGGTTTTTTATTTATGTTTGTTGACAGACACTGTTACAATCTATATGGCCATAATCTAAGTGATCAAAACATAATAATAACTTTGTTCACTCGTATTACAAAGCCTGCTTCTCACATCTGCTGCGGACTACACAGGCCAGTGACGTCATAGAGGCTGTGAAGGACCCATAGACCGTAGAGACGTTTAATGAGGAAGTGAACTTTTTGCTAAATGTTTCGACAAATTGCTCGTCCTCACACGCAAACTTGCACTTATGACAAGCACTGTCAGCATCAACTCTAGTAAAGTTTAATCACGCTTTATAAGTTTAGATTCTCCGCCATAGTTACTAAGAGCAGAAGCTTCTGTGTGTCTGCGCTGCAGCAGCGTGCATGTGAGAGCTGCTCCGCCCCGCACACAGCGCTGCGTTACCGACGGACAGAAATTCTCCGTTACCAAAAACAGAATTGATAACGTCGGAGCATTTCATATCTAACCAATTAAATATATAGCGCTTTGAAAGAGACGAATTTAAGCCTACCGGTTTCTCCCGGCAGAATGCCAATTTGATTGACACACAAGGGGCGGTGTCACACGTGTTCCACAGCAACAACAACACTGGGCTGCCCGCAGATGTGCCTGCTTGATAATCGGCCTAATATGCTCAGGCATCGGCCGATGCCGATTATGAAAAAATGTCAAATAATCGGCCCGATTAATCGGCCGACCGATAAATCGGTCGACCTCTAGTCCACACCCATCTTCTGGCTGTATCCTTTGGCTACATATCGTGCCTTGTATTTGTCAGATCCATCAACATTGTTCTTGATTGCATACACCCATCTACCCCCCACTGCTTTCTTACCCTCAGCAAGTTGGTTAAGGTAAATGTGTCATTTTCTCTCAGTGATTGTATCTCATCATCCATCGCATCAACCCATTCCTTTGAGTTAGATGAAGTTACAGCTTCCCTGAATGTTACGGGAACATTGCACATTAATCTGTAACAATAATCTATGTTAGTCAGCACCTGATCATCACTCTCTTCACCAGAAACATATTCACTTAAATAATCTGGCTTCTTCCTCTCTCTAGAAGGGTATCTTGTAGGTTCATGGTTAGTCTCACTTATCTGTGCTGAGCTGCTCACCTCAGGCACAATTACTGGAACCTGGCCCTGTCCTGGACTCACATCAGGATTCTGCCCGGTCTGGTTGGCTCTGTTCTGCGCCTCAAAATCCTCCTCATCAGGTGTAATCTCAGTCTGTGTCTGTCGCTCTGCAACTGTTTTGGTCACAAACTTCACCAGTCTGTGCTTTTGCACTTTCCCACTGTCAGGATAGTAGACCAAGTAGGCCGGGCTATTCTTGTCGTAACCGACAAAGATTCCCTTCTCACACCTTGAGTCTAGTTTTCTCTTGTCCTGTTTATAGGCAGAACACACCGACCCAAACTTTTGCATCCTGGAAATGTTAAGCCGTCTGCCTGTCAGAATTAAGTAAGGTGTCTGTTTTGTGCGATTGTTAAAGCATCTGTTCCTCACTACAGCTGCTGTCTGCACTGCATAGGTCCATAACTCCTTTGACAACTCGCTCTCTATTAGCATACACCTAGCCATGTCAAACAAGGTTCATCAATTTCGCTCAGCAGTACCATTCTGGTGTGGCGAGTATGGTGCTGAAGTCTCATGTCTAATCCCATTTCTGCTGAGTAGTGCCTGGTAATTCTTTCCTGTGAATTCTGTACCATTATCAGACCTGATACATTTAATCTTTCCGTATGGGTTAGTATCAGCAAGAAACTTCTCTGTTGCTTGCACTGTGTCACTCTTCTGTTTCAGAAAATACACAAATACTGCACTGGAATAGTCATCAGTGAATGATAATGCAAACCTATACCCGTCTCTAGACTCTGGGTCTATTGGTCCCGCTAGATCTGTGTGTACCAACTCTAGAGCTGCTTTGGCTCGTACATCAGGCTCCCTTTTCCTAGTTTGGATAAACTTTCCCTGTGTGCACACTTCACATTGTACATCAGGTTTGTCTATTTTACCCTTAATTGACATACCATTAACAACATTCTGTAATCTCTGAATATCATCATAATTACAGTGCCCTAGGATCTCATGCCATGTCTGTATGTCATAACACTCGTTACATTGGTCATCACATTCATCATTTACTATGTGTAGATAGTATAGTCTGTTATACTCATGAATGTGGAATTGTGTACCGTCACTGTGTTGTAGGACGTCTTTCCCTTGCTTGAAGATTACGGTCGCTCCGCTGGCAGTAGCTGCTTTTACAGAAAAGATGTCTTGCGGGTATGAGGGGATGTACAGCGCCTGTCTCAGCGTTGTGTCGTGGCGTTGCCCTCAGCTGTCGATCAAGCAAACCTCCGCGTCTCCTCTGCGCTCTGCTACTCCGGTGCACCTCGTACCATCAGCCAACTCCACGCAGTGTGTCTCGGCCTGGAACTTGTCATCAAACTTCTTGAACCTTGCAATATCTGTGATAATATGCGAAGTAGCCCCCGTATCCACCATCAGACCTCTCGCCTTGACACCACGTCCTGGATGGATCTCTGCGTCCTCCTCACTCATCCGGAATGCATACTCTGTGCTGCTCTCCTTTTCAGAAACTTTTCGCGCGTCGTCTCGCCGCTGTTTCCGTCTGCAGGTTGTGTCCCGATGTGTGGTGCTTTTACACTGACTACACCACTGCTTGCGTTGACATGCTCTGGCTTTGTGTCCTCTCTGGCCACATCTGAAGCATATTATGTCTGCGTTCTCAGCTCCTTGGACATATGAACTTGACACCGCGGGCCTCGCACTCGGCTGCACTCGCGCCCTCATGACATTATCGTCAGATGCTGTTGTACGCATCTTCTCAGTGTCCTCGTAGCTCCGTAGTTTAGTTTTAAATTCGGCAAAAGGCACTGCCACCTCACTTTGCGTGACATGAATAGCAAACGGTTTGAATGATTCTGGAAGTCCCTTCAAAATCATTGCTATTAACAGCCCGTCACTCAATGTCTCACCAGCGTTTCTCAATGCTGTGATGGCAGTCTCTGCTCGTATAACATATTCAGTCACACTCTCGCTACTCGACTTCTGAAGTGAAGTCAGGTCTGTATACAGGCTAATTACACGCGGCTTACCTTTGCCTGCATAATAGTCTCTTAGAATCTGTAATGCTTTCCGCCCGTTGTCCGCTGCTTCCCGCATAACCAGCGACAAACTTTTGTCATCCAGAACCTGGATTAGCTCCGCATATGCCTCAGCATTTCTCTCCTCGTCGTATGCTGGATCTTCTCCATCATCTTCGGTGGTGGGCTCCTTTAAAATAGTGTCCTTAAGCCCTTGCAAACGAAGATGGCCCAAAAGTTTCGTCTCCCACAGTTCATAGTTCTTTTCGTCTCCGTCAAACACTAGCCGTGACCAACGGCTACTTGACTCGGTAACCCGTCTACTCATGGTACTAGCATAGCATGCTAACTCTCACCGGACACGCGGTACGTTGCGACTTTTCTCTCGGTGGTAAATCGCTGGATAACTTATCTGGGTAACCCTGGGCCCATAACCTGTTAGCAGAGTTAAATTGTGCAGCGATTCTGGCATGTGTACCCAGTGCTAGACCGAAAATAAATTACGGAGGAATAAAAACACGGCGGGGCATCAGTCTTGGTCTGACTGGAACTCACTCACTCGAAAGAGCTGAGAAACTTTATTGACACTTCAATTGACATACACACACCTCTTGTTGACACTACCTGCATTTCCTGTTCTGATAACATACAAAATAAAAGCTCACTTTCACAATTGAGAACATATCTTCTATATATGTCAACACGGAACCTCTGTACTGTGTGAAATGCTGTGATCCTAGAGAGGGCATACTATCCCCCATTATTATTGTTTATGTAGTATGACATAATTAAATCTAAATCATGTATTACAGCAATTCCAACACATTTACTAGGTTCCTTAATAATAATTATATCAATTGCAAAAGAACAAATCTCTGCTGTAAGTAGGCCTACAATAAAAAATATCTATATATTATTGTTCACTGGCCATCTAAATCAAAAGTATATATATATACCTCATTTAATTTAACTTGCACACTTTGTTAATACATAGTATTTCATTACACACTTTGTTATTGTATATAGTATGTTATTGTTATTCTATGTTCATATTTGATATTTTCTAAGCTAGTTGTAGTGGTCTGGTATATTTATAGTGTATTCTAATATACTCTTTATATTGTGTTTACTATAGATATTACCTTTAGTGTTGATATGTATATTTATTGTTCCTGTGCATTGCCTTGA
Source organism: Sebastolobus alascanus (assembly GCA_916701645.2). Taxonomy (NCBI): domain Eukaryota; kingdom Metazoa; phylum Chordata; class Actinopteri; order Perciformes; family Sebastidae; genus Sebastolobus; species Sebastolobus alascanus. The sequence goes on from CAKAOJ020000179.1 coordinate 1,557,514, forward strand.
TAACCTGCTGCTGTAACACAAGAGTTTCCCAATTTGGGATCAATGAAGTACATCTATCTATCTATCTATCTGTCTATCTATCTATCTATCTACCTATCTATTAGTAATGTGAATGGGACTATAACGTATTCTTTTGAAGCTCAGAGTAATTCAACATATTTTATATTATTTCATACTATATCTCATCTGAGGGCACGTGACTACTGTTTTTACCTAAAATATGAAGGAGTGCAAAAACAGTAGGCCCATGTGCCCAAAAGGCTAGATAAAGTATGATTAGAAAAACTCACTTTTCAGCCAAACGGTTCGACCGATTTTGAAAATTTCTTCAAATTTGTGCTTAGGCAAGCCCAAAATTCAAAATTTCAATTGCTTGCACAAATGGGTTAATCAATCAACCCCTCAAAAATGTTTAAAATCTAATTCAAAGCCTTCTTTGTTTTGCAGTGAAACACTCCCTGAAATATTTCCTCACTGCAACTTCTGGAGTCCCAAACTTTCCAGAGTTCGTGGGTGTTGTGATGGTCGATGAAGTGCAGATTGGTTACTGTGACAGCAACACGAAGACTGCAGAGCTCAAACAGGACTGGGCGAGGAAACTAGTAAAGGATGAACCACAACACCTGGAGTATTATTCTCTGGAGTGTTTTGTTAACCAGCAGTTCTTCAGAGCCAACCTTGACAGCCTGAAGCAGCGCTTAAACCAAACTGGAGGTACAGTGTGTTTATGTTCATATGAATGTTTTCTCCCTCTGATGTGAGATGTAGACGTACATCCCTGGCTTCTCCAGTGCTTTTTGATACAGAGAATACGGACGTGTTTCACTCTGTTTCCTAGCAGTCTCTGCCTCTCTGTGAGCCATCCACACTGTCCAGATGATGAGTGGCTTCCACTGTGGATCAGTGTGTCTCTGTGGTGAAGATGTGATATTATAAGGGCTGGCAATCGATTAAAATATTTAATCGCGATTAATCGCATGATTGTCCATGGTTCATCGCGATTAAAATATAAATGTAAATATATATATATAAATTAGATAAAATGTACCTTAAAGGGAGATTTGTCAAGCATTTACTACTCTTATCAACATGGGAGTGGACAAATATGCTGCTTTATGCAAATGTATGTATATATTTATTATTGGAAATCAATGAACAACACAAAACAATGACAGATATTGTCCAGAAACCCTCACAGGTACTGCATTTAGCATAAAAAATATGCTCAAATCATAACATGGCAAACTGCAGCCCAACAGGCAACAACAGCTGTCAGTGTGTCAGTGTGCTGACTTGACTATGACTTGCCCCAAACTGCATGTGATTATCATAAAGTGGGCATGTCTGTAAAGGGGAGACTCGTGGGTACCCATAGAACCCATTTACATTCACATATCTTGAGGTCAGAGGTCAAGGGACCCCTTTGAAAATGGCCATGCCAGTTTTTCCTCGCCAAAATTTAGCGCACGTTTGGAGCGTTATTTATCCTCCTTCGCTACAAGCTAGTATGACATGGTTGGTACCAATATATTCTTTATGTTTTTTAGTTTCATATAATGCCTGTATCTTTACTCTAGCTTTAAAACTGATCCCGCAACAACCTAAAAATCACTTGTTGCGTTAATGAGTTAAAGAAATTAATGGCGTTAAAACTAATTTGCGTTAATGCTTTATAATCGTGTTGACTTTGACAGCCCTAACTATTATCTGTTAATAACTGGCTGTGCTGGGATGTCACTTTTTCTGTCTCTGTCTCTCTCAGGTGCCCATATTTTCCAGAGGATGGGCGGCTGTGAGTGGGACGACGAGACTGGAGAGGTTGTTGGTTATAATCAGTTCGGTTATGATGGAGAAGACTTCCTTGTGTTGGACCTGCAGACGCTGACATGGACCGCTCCAAAGCAACAGGCTTTCATCACCAAACTTCGATGGGATACTGACAAAGCTAGATTAGAATACTACAAAAACTACTGCACCAACATATGTCCTTATCAGCTGAAGAAGTATGTTCACTATGGCAGGAGCTTTCTGCAGAGAACAGGTAGGATCACAAGGCCAGATGTACCGTTGTACATGGACTCAGTGATTCTAAGGCACTGAATCATTCCAATGAAAATAAAATCCTGAAACATCCTGGTGTCTCAGTACAGACTCATCTGTGTCTGTCCTTCTCTCCAGAGCGTCCCTCAGTGTCTCTCCTCCAGAAGACTCCCTCCTCTCCAGTCAGCTGCCACGCTACAGGTTTCTACCCCGACAGAGTCGTGATGTTCTGGAGGAAAGATAGAGAGGAGATTCATGAGGACGTGGACCTCGGAGAGATCCTCCCCAACCACGATGGAACCTTCCAGATGAGTGTTGAGCTGAACCTGTTATCAGTCGCACCTGAAGACTGGAGGAGGTACGACTGTGTGTTTCATCTCTCTGGTGTGGTGGACGACATCGTCACCAGACTGGACAAAGCAGTGATCAGGACCAACTGTGGTAAGACTGGTATATACTTGTATATTTGTTTATTTGTTTGCAACATTTTCCTGTAACATTTGGTGGACAGTTAGATCACTCCAACTGGGGACGTTGTGGTTCGGAGTCGGCGTCTTAACCCGTCAGCTGCAGGTGCAAAGTTTCTGATATGTAACTATTTGGCTACAGTGACTGGCGATTTTCCAAGTTATGGTTAATTACATAACCAGCCATAAGTCTTAAAAACATTGTGCAACAGCAACCACATTTAGAGGACAGGTGATGACATTTACTCTGAAAGGTGCTGCCAAGTTTGATGGATTTTCACATATAGATGGCGCTAAATAAAGTACTTAAATGTTTTCTTTTATATCTTGAACTCCTGGTTTACTGTACCCACTTAAACCACTGATAAGGTGTGAACCTTTGTCAAGGTTTTTATTTACTACACATTTGTTTGACCAATAATGATTTCTAACACTGCCTGAATGTTGAACTGAAATGAAAGTCATATCCAGAACTGAGGCATTACCACTGAAAACACTTTCAGAACCACACAGCACACAGTGTGAATGAACCCAAAGTGTGAATGTTCTGTTTTGGTTCCAGTTTCTCCTGCAGGGTTCCCTGGTGGTCTTGTTATTGGAGTTGTTGTAGGACTGCTGCTGCTGCTGCTGGGGATCTGCATCGCTGGACTCTTCATCTGGAGGAGGAACAATAACGGTGAGGAACAGAGATGTTTTTAGTCCACTAATGATTTAAAATAAATACCTGTGATAGTCTCATCCTGCATATTTAGTGTGGTACTTCTGGTAACTCAGTCCATTTATTTGACAAGTGATAGTGAAGCATTGTGAATGTGAATCATTTTCGAACATTGTTTTCTCTCATCTGTATTTCAGGGTTCCGGCCTGCTAAAAGTAAGTATTATACTGTGAAATATTTCACATTATATACAATTATATATATTTTTATATTTTTTTCCCCTTGTGGACGAGCAACTAATATCCTGTTCACCATAAAAACAAACGTCCTGCATAATGTGGACACCAATATGACAAGGATTTTACTTTATTTACTACTTATTTTGACAGGTTGACAGTGAACATTAGAAGAGGATGCTGAACTCCACAACATGACCGTACGATATATGGATATGACCTCGATCATTTTGTTCTCTAACTGTAGTCAGTCATGAAAACCGTGGATCACCATCACAGATGCACTGAATTAATACTTAAACAGTATGAACAATATAAATAAACTAAGAAATGATATGTATCATTGCAGGATATTAAGCTACCCAGCAATATACAGTAGTATAGATAGATATATAGATAGATAGATAGATAGATAGATAGATAGATAGATAGATAGATAGATAGATAGATAGATAGATAGATAGATAGATAGATATTTTGATGCTAATGCTTTTGTGCTTGTAAGATGTTTAATGCGGGACTTTTAATTGTAACAGAGTATTTTCTACACTGTGGTATTTCTACTTTACAAGATCTGTGCTTCTTCCATATCTGTATATTTGTAGAAGGATCAGAATAAATGTTTTGTAAAAAATATGTTTTATTATGCAATAGCTGCATCAGGAATGGAAAGTTATTTTTGTTGTAAACTACCGGTAATGTACCTGCCTATACAGTGGTGTAATAGCCTAACCAAGCACTTTTACTCAAGTACTATATAGCCTTCGAGGTATAGCCTACTACTTGAGTATTTACATTTTATGCAACTTTATAGCCTACTTCTACTCCATACATTTCAGAGGGAAATATTGTACATTTTACTCCGCTACATTTGACTGAGTGCTTTTCTTTTCAGATATCTATCTATCTCCAAATGTGGGGATTTTGAATGTTTGTGATAAACTGAAGAATGAAGTTCTTTTAATGCTTGGAAAATGCATCGCCACAAAGGTGAAAGTAGTAGCCTAGTAGTAGTATATAGGAACTATTTTTCCTTGCCAACACTAATTGACCTCATGCGCATTGCGCAACAGGTCGAGCTCCATAGGGAGGGCAAGCAAGTTGCAGGGGAGTTTTTGAAATGTTAGTTTGAGGCTATATATAACACCTGTTTTCGTATATGTACATACAAACTAGGGGCGAGGAAGCCAGCATGCTAGCTGTGTGTTTTTTTAAAATGTAACATGCATAGTCTGGTGGCAAAGCATCTTCCCTTGTGAACTTCTGGTTATTTTTAGAACCCATTCTTAACTATTGTTTCAGTCTTCATTCATAGAGAGAGAGGTGTTCACTTCTGATGTTGCTAGCTAAATGGGCTTGTTATGCTGCGTTCAAGTGCTCCTCGGATGGTCCCGTTTCCTGAGTTGTTCTTCCGACTTTATCAGAAGAGCCGCTCTGTAAAGATGAGTATTCATTTTTTTTTTTGTTGTCATGCATGTCTTTTTTGTTGTTCTTTCTATAAAAAAAAAATGTTATAATGTCCAATTTTAGGTAGACGGCAGTGAAAGCTAATGAAAACCGCATATTAGAAATAACTCAAACTGAAATTTTGCTCAACATATTTTTTCGTGGATATTAATATTAAAAACAATAGGCTATAATATTAATTTTTTTTTTTAAAGAGAGTAAATTTCAAAAGACGTAGATTGATCTCGCTTATGAGCCGTTGAAAAACGTTATTAGGCTCGCTCGAGATGAGCCAGGCCTGCGCAGAATCGATCAATCAATCAATCAATCAATCAAACTTTATTTATTTAGCACCTTGCCCTTAAAGTCATGAAAAACAAAAATGCATTGAAACTTCTTAGCATAGTTGAAGAATATGAATTACAGGTACGGCCCTAGCACTTAGTTTAATTTATTATCATTTTCATGTATAATTTTACATATTTTTCTCTGTTTTCATTCTATATGCACCTTGTCCTTTTGCTCTAATGTAATGATCTATGAGCCATGTTGTTTGTAAATTTGAATTTGTTCGATAAAATTTATATATATATAAAAAATAAAAAAAAAGACCCAGTTCTTTTAATACATCCATGAACCAGGGCATTATGGGAAACGCCTGGCTGTCGCCCGATCAAAGAGCTTATTGGTTCTCAGTTTTGACAGCAAACACCAGGTGTTGTAGAAGGTCCGAACTTTCTGTGTAATTGTAATATTTAACTCTAGATTGTAGGCTATTAGTAGCATGTTGTGCAATGAAGGATTCATCTGTTAACAAACACATCTTGTGTGGTTGATAATAATAATAATTCTGATAATGAAGGTTATTTATTCAGCACTTATGAAAACGAGTGCTCATTACAAAGTGCTTTACAAAGCGGATATAAAAATAATAAAGAATAGAATCCAATGCCAGATACAGGCACATTTCCTCATATATTTACAAACAAATATAAATAAATCCCAACATACTCTGAAAACTACAAGTAGCCTACAGATCGGATCAAACAGGATGTAACTATCTCTGTGACTTCCTGTAAATTCAGTGAAGGCTGATGGAAACTGTCCGACTTGACAGCAGCTTTTTGTCACCGCCCCCTGCTGCTGCTGCCGCATGATCTCGTTTATTTTCCAGGTGAGGCGCAGCTCATCTCGAACGAGCCTATTTGCTGGTCAGCTGACTGTAGCTCTCTCTCTCTCTCTCTCTCACTATTTAAAACAAGATGAAGTTAATTGTGTTGCTCAACTTGCTCCTCTTCTGTCACGTTGCATCAACAGGTAAGATCATATTGCTCATCTCAACGTTATTTCCTGTTATTCATGTTGCTGCAAAACTTGTTTGTTTTAGTTACTTTCTAGTGCGACATAGAGGAACCACTGTTTACTTTCACTTTGAGACACTGAACTTGTTGAATTGTTTTTATATAGACCTACACGCCATTGTGTCACAAAACGACACATAAACCGTATATATGCTATCATTTAATTTAATTTTAAAACAAAATTGTAACTTGCACGTTTTGTTAATACATAGTATTTAATTACACACTTTGCTATTGTATATAGCATGTTATTGTTATTCTATGTTCATATTTTATATTTTCTAAGCTAGTTGCAGTAGTCTGGTATATTTATAGTGTATTCTAATATACTCTTTATATTGAGTATACTATAGATATTACCTATAGTGTTGATATGTATATTTACTGTTCCTGTGCATTGCCTGGATAACCTGCTGCTGTAACAAAAGAGTTTCCCAATTTGGGATCAATAAAGTACATCTATCTATCTATCTATCTATCTATCTATCTATCTATCTATCTATCTATATATTAGTAATGAGAATGGGTCTATAACATATTCTTTTGCAGCTCAGAGTAATTCAACATATTATAAAATTCTCCTTTTTTTGGGAATTGACAACCAATTAACCCATTTGTGCCCAAAGACTATATTTAGTATGATAAGGACACATTTGTTCTGATCGGTCAAAAGCTTTGAAAATTGGTACAGACATACTTTGGGCAAGTATCTAACAGTACAACTTTGAAAGACCACATGAAAAATCACACTTTTTACGCTGCATATGTGTGCAGATCTTTGACATTCAACTTTGTATGAGTTCATAGATATCAAATACTTGATTGTGCTCCTTATAGTTTCTGAGATCCAGCTATTTTCTTATCATACTATATCTCATCTGAGGGCACGTGACTACTGTTTTTACCTCAAATATAAAGGAGTGCAAAAACAGTAGGCCCATGTGCCCAAAGGCTAGATAAAGTATGATTAGAAAAACTCACTTTTCAACAGTTTAGCCGATTTTGAAAATTTCTTCAAATTTGTGCTTAGGCAAGCCCAAAATTCAAAATTTCAGTTGCTTGCACAAATGCTTTAATCAATCAACCCCTCAAAAATGTTTAAAATCTAATTCAAAACTTTCTTTGTTTTGCAGTGAAACACTCCCTGAAATTTTTCGTCACTGCAACTTCTGGAGTCCCAAACTTTCCAGAGTTCTTGAGTGTTGCAATTGTCGATGAAGAGCTGGCGGATTACTATGACAGCAACATCAAGACCGTAGAGCCCAAACAGGACTGGATGAGGAAACTAGCAAAGGATGAACCACAACACATGGAGTGGGTTTCCCGGCTGTGTTTTGATTGCCAGCAGTTCTTAAGAGCCAACCTTGATAGCCTGAAGCAGCGCTTAAACCAAACTGGAGGTACAGTGTGTTTATGTTCATATGAATGTTTTCTCCCTCTGATGTGAGATGTAGACGTACATCCCTGGCTTCTCCAGTGCTTTTTGATACAGAGAATACGGACGTGTTTCACTCTGTTTCCTAGCAGTCTCTGCCTCTCTGTGAGCCTTCCACACTGTCCAGATGATGAGTGGCTTCCACTGTGGATCAGTGTGTCTCTGTGGTGAAGATGTGATATTATCAGGGCTGGCAATCGATTAAAATATTTAATCGCAATTAATCGCATGATTGTCCATGGTTCATCGCGATTAAAGTATAAATGTAAATATATATATATAAATTAGATAAAATGTACCTTAAAGGGAGATTTGTCAAGTATTTAATACTCTTATCAACATGGGAGTGGACAAATATGCTGCTTTATGCAAATGTATGTATATATTTATTGTTGGAAATCAATTAACAACACAAAACAATGACAGATATTGTCCAAAAACCCTCACAGGTTCTGCATTTAGCATAAAAAAATAGCTCAAATCATAACATGGCAAACTGCAGCCCAACAGGCAACAACAGCTGTCAGTGTGTCAGTGTGCTGACTTGACTATGACTTGCCCCAAACTGCATGTGATTATCATAAAGTGGGCATGTCTGTAAAGGGGAGACTCGTGGGTACCCATAGAACCCATTTACATTCACATATCTTGAGGTCAGAGGTCAAGGGACCCCTTTAACAATGGCCATGACCGTTTTTCCTCGCCAAAATTTAGCGCACGTTTGGAGCGTTATTTATCCTCCTTCGCTACAAGCTAGAATGACATTGTTGGTACCAATGGATTCTTTATGTTTTCTAATTTCATATAATGCCTGTATCTTTATTCTAGCTTTAAAACTGAGCCCACTACAACCTAAAAATCACTAGTTGTATTAATGCGTTAAAGAAATTAATAGCGTTAAAACTAATTTGCGTTAATGGTTTATTATCATGTTGACTTTGACAGCCCTAGTATTATCTGTTAATAACTGGCTGTGCTGGGATGTCACTTTTTCTGTCTCTGTCTCTCTCAGATGCCCACATTTTACAGAAGATGGACGGCTGTGAGTGGGACGACGAGACTGGAGAGGTTTTTGGTTATAATCAGTTCGGTTATGATGGAGAAGACTTCATTGTGTTGGACATGCAGACGCTGACATGGACCGCTCCAAAGCACCAGGCTTTCATCACCAAACTTCGATGGGATAGTGACAAAGCTAGATTAGAATACAACAAAAACTACTACACCAACATATGTCCTGACCAGCTGAAAAAGTATCTACACTATGGGGGGAGCTTTCTGCAGAGAACAGGTAGGATCACAAGGCCAGATGTACCGTTGTACATGGACTCAGTGATTCTAAGGCACTGAATCATTCCAATGAAAATAACATCCTGACACATCCTGGTGTCTCAGTACAGACTCATCTGTGTCTGTCCCTCTCTCCAGAGCGTCCCTCAGTGTCTCTCCTCCAGAAGACTCCCTCCTCTCCAGTCAGCTGCCACGCTACAGGTTTCTACCCCGACAGAGCCATGATGTTCTGGAGGAAAGATGGAGAGGAGATTCATGAGGACGTGGACCTCGGAGAGATCCTCCCCAACCACGATGGAACCTTCCAGATGAGTGTTGAGCTGAACCTGTTATCAGTCGCACCTGAAGACTGGAGGAGGTACGACTGTGTGTTTCATCTCTCTGGTGTGGTGGACGACATCGTCACCAGACTGGACAAAGCAGTGATCAGGACCAACTGGGGTAAGACTGGTATATACTTGTATATTTGTTTATTTATTTGCAACAGATTCCTGTAACATTTGGTGGACAGTTAGATCATAATTAACGAAGAACTTATTAGAAACTGGTGTGTATAGTGCCAAAATGTTAACTTCAACTTTATTGTCCCCAAAGTGAAATTTGTCTCGCAGCTAGGTAAAACACAGAAAACAGAAAAACATAACCCATAATACAAATGTAAAAACAAATGCTTCAAAAAAAACACATAAACTCACATAAAACAAAGTAGAGCAGTGATAGTTTGTGCCTTTATTGGAGACAGTATTGAGATGACAGGAGACGAGGGAGAGAGAGATGCAACAAAGGTTCGTTGCATCAAGTTGTGGTTCGTGGTCGGCGTCTTAACCCGTCAGCTGCAGGTGCAAAGTTTCTGATATGTTACTATTTGGCTTCAGTGACTGGCTGCGATTTTCCAAGTTATGGTTTATTACATAACCAGCCATAAGTCTTAAAAATATTGTGCAACTGCAACCACATTTAGAGGACAGGTGCTGACATTTACTCTGAGAGGTGCTGCCAAGTTTGATGGATTTTCACATATAGCTGGCGCTAAATAAAGTACTTAAATGTTTTCTTTTATATCTTGAACTCCTGGTTTACTCTACCCACTTAAACCACTGATAAGGTGTGAATCTTTGTCAAGGTTTTGGTTTACGACACATTTGTTTGACCAATAATGATTTCTAACACTGCCTGAATGTTGAACTGAAATGAAAGTCATATCCAGACCTGAGGCATGGAAGAAATAACCACTGTTGCTCCTTTGTACCAAACAATAAACGGATCAAAATGATGCCGAAATAACGACATTATGATGTCGAGTTGTAAAAAGACCGAATTTATGCTTTGTCAAGTCTGTCCGCAACACAACAAGCAAACAACTTTTAAAATGCTTGTTTTCTGAACGGAGTTCGGATCGATCAACGCAGGGCTATGCTAACATTGTAGCTACTCCATCAACACTCAACATAACGTCATCTAGGCATAAATACGGCAGCGACGTTGTTGTAAACGGATCAAAAGTGTGCTGAAATAACTACACAATGATGCTGATTAGTATAAAGTCTGAATTCATACTTTGTCAGCTCCGTCCTCAAGACGACAAGCAAACAACTTTTAAAATGCTTGTTTTCTCAATGGAGTTCGGATCGATCAGTGCCAGGCTATGCTAACATTGTAGCTGCTCCATTAACACTCCATCTAGGAATAAATATGGCAGCAACAACGTCAGTGATGGCAGCGGGAACTCAGTACATGTTTACATCTTACCGCACCTTATTTACTTCCTACTGCACCTTATTTTTCAGATATATCATTTCTTGTGATTTATCTACTGCACTACTGATTCATGTGCAATATATGTAGTATTATTACTGTGCAATAAATCACTGCCTTGATTGTACTGTATACTGCCTTGACCGTATTGTAATTGTATTGTGTATATATTGTATCATCGGTCAACATTTATATATATATATATATATATATATATACTTATTTTATAGTAGTTTAGGTTAAACTTCTTTTATACTGTATGTTATGTGTGATTGCACCGTCAGGACTGCTTCAAATTTCGCTGTACTCTGTGTAGTGACAATAAAGGAATCTTGAATCTTGAATCTTGAATCTCGGGAGAATTTCAACGCTGATAAACTTTCGCAAAGTATGTTTATATTGTTACACAACACTTATATGATGAATGCTTATGATACACATGCTTTAATAAAAATCTGAAATACTTTTAACGTTGCGTACTGTATGTCGTAGTAATACCTTTTCGCCTTGTATAAAATGTATAATATACTGACTAGTAAATGTTACTATTTAATATTACTGAATGTAATTTGCTTCATTATAAGATATAAGTTAAGATATAAGTGGAAAAAACTGTTCACAAAACATTATAGACATGACTACTGACTATTTGTGTAACAATTTAGCCACAAATTCACATACTGACCATATACGGTCCAGCCATATACTCGGTTTTGACCGAGTCTTGTTTTTAGTAATCAGTTCAACAGACCACTAGAGGGCAATGTTGTTCTTTACTTCCTCTCTCCAACTTTCCATTATATCAATTCAAATTAGGACTATCTTTAAAATCTTGGATTAAATCCATCTCTTTCTTTTCTACACCCACTTTTGCAGACTGCAGCAAGAAATGTACTATCAGTACTATTTAGTTGCATCACTTACAAACTTTGTCTATGGATTTCTCAAACGTCAGGGTCACATAGCCTCACTGCATATGGATTGTCTCCAGTAAACCACATGGAAAAAGTGAAGTTGCTGATTTAATACTGAATCGTGAACAACATGCTGAATGTGGTGGAAAAAGTATTCACATCTTTTAGTTCAGTTAAAGTAGAAATACAACAAATGGAATGACATAAAATTCCTGTTTTCAAATCTCTATTTAATGAAGGTTATTTATTTAGCACTTATGAAAACGAGTGCTCATTACAAAGTGCTTTACAAGGCGGACATAAACATAATAAAGGATAGAATCCAATGCCAGTTACACGCACATTTCCTCATATATTTACAAACAAATATAAATAAATCCCAACGTGGTCTGAAAACTACAAGTAGCCTACAGATCGGATCTAACAGGATGTCATTTTTTCTGTGACTTCCTGTAAATTCAGTGAAGGCTGCTGGAAACTGTCCGACTTGACAGCAGTTTTTTGTCACCGCCCCCTGCTGCTGCTGCCACCTGATCTCGTCTATTTTCCCGGCGAGACGCAGTTCATCTCTTCATTTGCTGTCAGCTGACTGTAGCTCTCGGGCTCTCTGTTACTAATCATAACAAGATGAAGTTAATTGTGTTGCTCAACTTGCTCGTCTTCTGTCACGTTGCATCAACAGGTAAGATCATATTGCTCATCTCACCGTTATTTCCTCTTTATTGATGTTGCTGCACACTTGTTTGTTTTAGTTACTTTTTAGTGCGACATAGAGGAAACTACTGTTTACTTTCACTTTGTCACACTGAACTTATAATAACACCATTAGCCCACTGTTGTTCTTATAAAGGCCTGCACATCAATGCGGTACAAAACGACACCTAAACTGTATATATGCTTTAGTTTAGGCAATTAAACTGGAATATATAAATATTGTCGTACATGATAGAGGAAACTTTTGATGTTCAGGATGTTTGAAAAATGAGGAAAAACCGTTAACATAAGCATTGTTATTAAATGTTTTCCGTTTAAAATATTTTTTTACACTGCATATGTGTGCTTATTTTTTGATATTCAACTTGTTGTGAGTTCCTAGATATCAAATACTTTATTGTGCTCCTTATAGTTTCTGAGATGCAGCCATTTTCTTATCATACTATATCTCATCTGAGGGCACGTGACTACTGTTTTTACCTAAAATATAAAGGAGTGCAAAAACAGTAGGCCCATGTGCCTAAAGGCTAGATAAAGTATGATTAGAAAAACTCTCTTTTCAGCCAAACGGTTTGACCGATTTTGAAAATTTCTTCAAATTTGTGCTTAGGCAAGCCCAAAGTTCAAAATTTCAATTGCTTGCACAAATGCTTTAATCAATCAACCCCTCAAAAAAGTTTAAAATCTAATTCAAAACCTTCTTTGTCTTGCAGTGAAACACTCCCTGAAATTTTTCGTCACTGCAACTTCTGGAGTCCCAAACTTTCCAGAGTTCTTGAGTGTTGCGATTGTCGATGAAGAGCTGGCGGATTACTATGACAGCAACATCAAGACCGTAGAGCCCAAACAGGACTGGATGATGAAACTATTAAAGGATGAACCACAACACCTGGAGTGGGTTTCCCGGCTGTGTTTTGATTGCCAGCAGTTCTTAAGAGCCAACCTTGACAGCCTGAAGCAGCGCTTAAACCAAACTGGAGGTACAGTGTGTTTATGTTCATATGAATGTTTTCTCCCTCTGATGTGAGATGTAGACGTACATCCCTGGCTTCTCCAGTGCTTTTTGATACAGAGAATACGGACGTGTTTCACTCTGTTTCCTAGCAGTCTCTGCCTCTCTGTGAGCCATCCACACTGTCCAGATGATGAGTGGCTTCCACTGTGGATCAGTGTGTCTCTGTGGTGAAGATGTGATATTATAAGGGCTGGCAATCGATTAAAATATTTAATCGCGATTAATCGCATGATTGTCCATGGTTCATCGCGATTAAAATATAAATGTAAATATATATATATATAAATTAGATAAAATGTACCTTAAAGGGAGATTTGTCAAGTATTTACTACTCTTATCAACATGGGAGTGGACAAATATGCTGCTTTATGCAAATGTATGTATATATTTATTATTGGAAATCAATTAACAACACAAAACAATGACAGATATTGTCCAGAAACCCTCACAGGTACTGCATTTAGCATGAAAAATATGCTCAATTATAACATGGCAAACTGCAGCCCAACAGGCAACAACAGCTGTCAGTGTGTCAGTGTGCTGACTTGACTATGACTTGCCAAAAGCTGCATGTGATTATCATAAAGTGGGCATGTCTGTAAAGGGGAGACTCGTGGGTACCCATAGAACCCATTTACATTCACATATCTTGAGGTCAGAGGTCAAGGGACCCCTTTGAAAATGGCCATGACAGTTTTTCCTCGCCAAAATTTAGCGCAAGTTTGGAGCGTTATTTAACCTCCTTCGCTACAAGCTAGTATGACATGGTTGGTACCAATGGATTCTTTTTTTTTTGTAGTTTCATATAATGCCTGTATCTTTACTCTAGCTTTAAAACTGAGCCCGCTACAACCTAAAAATCACTAGTTGCATTAATGCGTTAAAGAAATTAATGGCGTTAAAACTAATTTGCGTTAATGCTTTATTATCGTGTTGACTTTGACAGCCCGAGCTATTATCTGTTAATAACTGGCTGTGCTGGGATGTCACTTTTTCTGTCTCTGTCTCTCTCAGGTGCCCACATTTTACAGATGATGAGCGGCTGTGACTGGGACGACGAGACTGGAGAGGTTGTTGGTTATAATCAGTACGGTTATGATGGAGAAGACTTCATTGTGTTGGACCTGCAGACGCTGACATGGACCGCTCAAAAGCAACAGGCTTTCATCACCAAACTTCGATGGGATACTGACAAAGCTAGATTAGAATACAACAAAAACTACTTAACCAACACATGTCCTGACCAGCTGAAAAAGTACCTACACTATGGGAGGAGCTTTATGCAGAGAACAGGTAGGATCACAAGGCCAGATGTACCGTTGTACATGGACTCAGTGTTTCTAAGGCACTGAATCATTCCAATGAAAATAATATCCTGACACATCCTGGTGTCTTGGTACAGACTCATCTGTGTCTGTCCCTCTCTCCAGAGCGTCGCTCAGTGTCTCTCCTCCAGAAGACTCCCTCCTCTCCAGTCAGCTGCCACGCTACAGGTTTCTACCCCGACAGAGCCATGATGTTCTGGAGGAAAGATGGAGAGGAGATTCATGAGGACGTGGACCTCGGAGAGATCCTCCCCAACCACGATGGATCCTTCCAGATGAGTGTTGAGCTGAACCTGTTATCAGTCGCACCTGAAGACTGGAGGAGGTACGACTGTGTGTTTCATCTCTCTGGTGTGGTGGACGACATCGTCACCAGACTGGACAAAGCAGTGATCAGGACCAACTGGGGTAAGACTGGTATATACTTGTATATTTGTTTATTTGTTTGCAACAGATTCCTGTAACATTTGGTGGACAGTTAGACCATAATTAAGGAAGAACTTATTAGAAACTGGTGTGTATAGTGCCAAAATTTTAACTTCAACTTTATTGTCCCCAAAGGGAAATTTGTCTCGCAGCTAGATAAAACACAGAAAACAGAAAAACATGACACATAATAAAAATGTAAAAACAAATGCTTCAAAAAAAACACATAAACTCTGATAAGTTTCTGATATGTTACTATTTGGCTACAGTGACTGGCTGCGATTTTCCAAGTTATGGTTAATTACATAACCAGCCATAAGTCTTAAAAACATTGTGCAACTGCAAACACATTTAGAGGACAGGTGCTGACATTTACTCTGAGAGGTGCTGCCAAGTTTGATGGATTTTCACATATAGATGGCGCTAAATAAAGTACTTCAATGTTTGCTTTTTTATCTTGAACTCCTGGTTTACTGTATCCACTTAAACCACTGATAAGCTGTGAACCTTTGTCAAGGTTTTATTTACTACATTTGTTTGACCAATAATGATTTCTAACACTGCCTGAATGTTGAACTGAAATGAAAGTCATATCCAGAACTGAGGCATTACCACTGAAAACACTTTCAGAACCACACAGCACACAGTGTGAATGAACCCAAAGTGTGAATGTTCTGTTTTGGTTCCAGTTTCTCCTGCAGGGTTCCCTGTTGGTCTTGTTATTGGAGTTGTTGTAGGACTGCTGCTGCTGCTGCTGGCGGTCTGCATCGCTGGACTCTTCATCTGGAGGAGGAACAATAACGGTGAGGAACAGAGATGTTTTTATTCCACTAATGATTTAAAATAAATACCTGTGATAGTCTCATCCTGCATACTTTGTGTGGTACTTCTGGTAACTCAGTCCATTTATTTGACAAGTGATAGTGAAGCATTGTGAATGTGAATCATTTTCTAACATTGTTTTCTCTCAACGGTATTTCAGGGTTCCGGCCTGCTAAAAGTAAGTATTATACTGTGAAATATTTCACATTATATATATTTTTATATTTTTTTCCCCTTGTGGACGAGCAACTAATATCCTGTTCACCATAAAACAAACATCCTGCATAATGTGGACACCAATATGACAAGGATTTCACTCTATTTACTACTTATTTTGACAGGTTGACAGTGAACATAGAAGAGGATGTTGAACTCCACAACATGACTGTACGATATATGGACATGACCTCGATCATTTTGTATGTTATTTTTAAGTGCAGAATCCCCATGCACCACAGTACCAACACTTTAAAATGAAAAAAAAATACATAGAATCTAATGAATATTTATTTGAGTTAAGTTTATCTTAAGTTAGTCTAATGAATATTTAATATTTAAATGTTTAAGCAGGTTTTGTTAATTGTTAATTGTAATCTGTTAAACAAGATATTCAGTTTACTGTAATAGAGGAGTAAAGAAATCAGAAAATATTCACATTTAAGAAGTTGGAATGACTTGATTAATCGATTATCAAAATAGTTGTTGATTAATTTAACTTATGGTGGTCTAAAGGTTAGAGAAGCGAGCTTGTGACCGGAAGGTCGCCGGTTCAATCCCCCAGACCGGCAGGATAAATTTGGTTGGGGAAAGTGAAAAAGCAGCGCTTGCCCTTCCTTGATTACCACCACTGAGGTGCCCTTGAGCAAGGCCCTTAACCCCAACTGCTCCAGTGGAGCAGATCAGACTGTGGTTGTACTGGGCAGCTTCCAGGTGTGAATGTGTAGCTGTGTGAATGTGATCAGGGCGTTCCTGAAAAAGAGAGCATTGCTCTCAGTGAATCTCCCCTGAATAAATAAAAGTAAAGAAAAACAAAAACAATACAAGTATAAGTATCAAACTTTAAGTACTTTATATTCATATATATGTATTGTTGAGAGAATAGGAGGAGAATGCAATTCAATGAGGCCTATCGATATAATTGAAGTAACTAACTAATCTGTCATGAAGAAGACTAAGAAAACTTGTTTCTTTAAAACTGTCATGTATGAAGTTATTGAAATACTCATGATACTATATATATCCTTTTTGATTTGTAACAACTTATTGTTATAAGCATGTAATCATTTATCATTGACATTTGCATTTGTCATATTCAGATTATTAATACATTATAAATAAACTAATAAATTATATGTATCATTGCAGGATATTAAGCTACCCAGCAATATACATTAGTATAGATAGATATATAGACAGATAGATAGATTTATAGATCGATAGATAGATAGATAGATAGATAGATAGATAGATAGATAGATAGATAAATAGATATTTTGACGCTAATGCTTTTGTGCTTGTAAGATGTTTAATGCAGGACTTTTAATTGTAACAGAGTATTTCTACACTGTGGTATTTCTACTTTACAAGATCTGTACTTCTTACATCTCTGTATATTTGTAGAAGCATCAGAATAAATGTTTTGTAAAAAATATGTTTTATTATGCAATAGCTGCATCAGGACTGGAAAGTTATTTTTGTTGTAAACTACCGGTAATGTACCTGCTTATACACTGATGTATTAGCCTAACTAAGCACTTTTACTCAAGTACTACATAGCCTTCGAGGTATAGCCTACTACTTGAGTATTTACATTTTATGCAACTTTATAGCCTACTTCTACTCCATACATTTCAGAGGGATATATTGTATATTTTACTCCGCTACATTTGACTGAGTGCTTTCTTTTCAAATATCTATCTATCTATCTCTAAATGAGTGGATTTTGAATGTTTGTGATGAACTGAAGAATGAAGTTCTTTTAAGGGTTGGAAAATGCATCGCCACAAAGCTGAAAGTAGTAGCCTAGTAGTAGTAGTAGTAATATGTATATTATTATTGTCATACTTCCCCTCAAGCTGAACGTCGTAATTACCTCCAGCACCTTGGACCAAGGTCCAAGGTCTGACCCGTGTCTCCAAATATATATTTGCTGGTCTGCTGAGTGTAAATCTCAGTATTCAACTATATCTCACTATTCAAAACAAGATGAAGTTACTTGTGTTGCTCAACTTGCTCCTCTTCTGTCACGTTGCATCAACAGGTAAGATCATATTGCTCATCTCACCGTTATTTCCTCTTTATTCGTGTTGCTGCAAAACTTGTTTGATTTAGTCACTTTTTAGTGCGACATAGAGGAACCACTGTTTTACTTTCACTTTGAGACACTGAACTTACAATAATGTCATAAGCCTACTATTGTTTTTATATAGACCTACACGCCATTGTGTCACAAAACGACACATAAACCGTATAAATGCTTTAGTTTAGGCAATTAAAAAGGTAATATTAGGGTGACCTTATTTTCAAACCCACGAGCTCGCCCTAATATGCACGCACCATAGGCGTTTTCATCAAGATGGCTAACTTGGCGCCTTTGACCACGGAGTGGGATCAAAAAGAAGGCATTCAATTCAAACTTTATTTCAGACACACAGGATCGTCCATAGCAATAAAATAAAAGAGAAACAAAAACATACAAGATAAGACCACAGCAATTCATCATTCAATTCATATGTAGTCTCTCTCGCCAGTGTTTTCTGAGCCTGGATGAGTACAAAGTGCAGCTCTTGACTCGGGCTGGTTAAAGCCTCTATGATGCTGTTCTCAGACTCATCAAAGCAACAAATAAAATTATACATCAAATGTCTTAAAAGTGCCTCACATGTGGGAATACCAGAGGACACAAACAGTTGACTGGCACTATGCCATCTGGGAACCCGAAGTGTGTATGTATATATATATATATATATATATATATATATGTATATATTTACCATATTTAATTTTATTTTAAAACAAAATTGTAACTTGCACACTTTGTTAATACATAGTATTTCATTACACACTTTTCTGTTGTATATAGCATGTTATTGTTATTCTATGTTCATATTTTATATTTTCTAAGCTAGTTGCAGTAGTCTGTTATATTTATAGTGTATTCTAATATATTCTTTATATTGAGTATACTATAGTTATTACCTATAGTGTTGATATGTATATTTACTGTTCCTGTGCATTGCCTGGATAACCTGCTGCTGTAACACAAGAGTTTCCCAATTTGGGATCAATAAAGTACATCTATCTATTTATCTATCTATCTATCTATCTATCTATCTATCTATCTATTAGTAATGAGAATGGGTCTATAACATATTCTTTTGTAGCTCAGAGTAATTCAACATATTTTAAATTCTCCTTTTTAGGGGAATTGACAACCAACTAACCCATTTGTGCCCAAAGACTATATTTAGTATGATAAGGACACATTTGTTCTGATCGGTCAAAAGCTTTGAAAATTGGTACGGACATACTTTGGGCTAGTATCTAACAGTACAACTTTGAAAGACCACATGAAAAATCACACTTTTTACACTGCATATGTGTGCAGATCTTTGACATTCAACTTCGTATGAGTTCATAGATATCAAATACTTGATTGTGCTCCTTATAGTTTCTGAGATGCAGCCATTTTCTTATCATACTATATCTCATCTGAGGACACGTGACTACTGTTTTTACCGAAAATATAAAGGAGTGCAAAAACAGTAGGCCCATGTGCCCAAAGGCTAGATATACATTTTAGTATGATTAGAAAAACTCACTTTTCAGCCAAACGGTTTGACCAATTTTTAAAATTTCTTCAAATTTGTGCTGAGGCAAACCCAAAATTCAAAATTTGGGTTAATCAATCAGCCCCTCAAAAATGTTTAAAATCTAATTCAAAAACCATCTTTGTCTTGCAGTGAAACACTCCCTGAAATTTTGCTTCACTGCAACTTCCGGAGTCCCAAACTTTCCAGAGTTCATGGTTGTTGGGATGGTCGATGAAGTGCAGATGGGTTACTGTGACAGTAACATCAAGACCGTAGAGCCCAAACAGGACTGGATGAGGAAACTATTAAAGGATGAACCACAACACATGGAGTGGTATTCTGTGCAGTGTTTTGGTTACCAGCAGTTCTTCAGAGCCAACCTTGACAGCCTGAAGCAGCGCTTAAACCAAACTGGAGGTACAGTGTGTTTATGTTCATATGAATGTTTTCTCCCTCTGATCTGAGATGTAGACGTACATCCCTGGCTTCTCCAGTGCTTTTTGATACAGAGAATACGGACGTGTTTCACTCTGTTTCCTAGCAGTCTCTGCCTCTCTGTGAGCCATCCACACTGTCCAGATGATGAGTGGCTTCCACTGTGGATCAGTGTGTCTCTGTGGTGAAGATGTGATATTATAAGGGCTGGCAATCGATTAAAATATTTAATCGCGATTAATCGCATGATTGTCCATGGTTCATCGCGATTAAAATATAAATATTGTGGGCAAATATGCTGCTTTATGCAAATGTATGTATATATTTATTATTGGAAATCAATTAACAACACAAAACAATGACAGATTTTGTCCAGAAACCCTCACAGGTACTGCATTTAGCATAAAAAATATGCTCAAATCATAACATGGCAAACTGCAGCCCAACAGCAACAACAGCTGTCAGTGTGTCAGTGTGCTGACTTGACTATGACTTGCCCCAAACTGCATGTGATTATCATAAAGTGGGCATGTCTGTAAAGGGGAGACTCGTGGGTACCCATAGAACCCATTTTCATTCACATATCTGGAGGTCAGAGGTCAAGGGAGCCCTTTGAAAATGGCCTTGCCAGTTTTTTCTCGCCAAATTTTAGCACGTTTGGAGCGTTATTTATCCTCCTTCGCTACAAGCTAGTATGACATGGTTGGTAACAATGGATTCTTTATGTTTTTCTAGTTTCATATAATGCCTGTATCTTTACTCTAGCTTTAAAACTGAGCCCGCTACAACCTAAAAATCACTAGTTGTATTAATGCGTTAAAGAAATTAATAGCGTTAAAACTAATTTGCGTTAATGGTTTATTATCATGTTGACTTTGACAGCCCTAGTATTATCTGTTAATAACTGGCTGTACTGGGATGTTACTTTTTCTGTCTCTGTCTCTCTCAGATGCCCACATTTTACAGAAGATGGACGGCTGTGAGTGGGACGATGAGACTGAAGAGGTTGTTGGTTATAATCAGTACGGTTATGATGGAGAAGACTTCATTGTGTTGGACCTGCAGACGCTGACATGGACCGCTCCAAAGCAACAGGCTTTCATCACCAAACTTCAATGGGATAGTGACAAAGCTAGATTAGAATACAACAAAAACTACTTCACCAACATATGTCCTGACCAGCTGAAGAAGTATGTTCACTATGGGAGGAGCTTTCTGCAGAGAACAGGTAGGATCACAAGGCCAGATGTACCGTTGTACATGGAGTCAGTGATTCTAAGGCACTGAATCATTCCAATGAAAATAATATCCTGACACATCCTGGTGTCTCAGTACAGACTCATCTGTGTCTGTCCCTCTCTCCAGAGCGTCCCTCAGTGTCTCTCCTCCAGAAGACTCCCTCCTCTCCAGTCAGCTGCCACGCTACAGGTTTCTACCCCGACAGAGCCATGATGTTCTGGAGGAAAGATGGAGAGGAGATTCATGAGGACGTGGACCTCGGAGAGATCCTCCCCAACCACGATGGAACCTTCCAGATGAGTGTTGAGCTGAACCTGTTATCAGTCGCACCTGAAGACTGGAGGAGGTACGACTGTGTGTTTCATCTCTCTGGTGTGGTGGACGACATCGTCACCAGACTGGACAAAGCAATGATCAGGACCAACTGGGGTAAGACTGGTATATACTTGTATATTTGTTTATTTGTTTGCAACAGATTCCTGTAATATTCGGTGGACAGTTAGATCATAATTAAGGAAGAACTTATTAGAAACTGGTGTGTATAGTGCCAAAATGTTAACTTCAACTTTATTGTCCCCAAAGAGAAATTTTTCTCGCAGCTAGGTAAAACACAGAAAACAGAAAAACATAACACATAATACAAATGTAAAAACAAATGATTCCAAAAAAACACAAACTCTGATAAGTTTCTGATATGTTATTATTTGGCTACAGTGACTGGCTGCGATTTTCCAAGTTATGGTTTATTACATAACCAGCCATAAGTCTTAAATACATTGTGCAACAGCAACCACATTTAGAGGACAGGTGATGACATTTACTCTGAGAGGTGCTGCCAAGTTTGATGGATTTTCACATATAGATGGCGCTAAATAAAGTACTTCAATGTTTGCTTTTATATCTTGAACTCCTGGTTTACTGTACCCACTTAAACCACTGATAAGGTGTGAACCTTTGTCAAGGTTTTTTTATTTACGACATTTGTTTGACCAATAATGATTTCTAACACTGCCTGAATGTTGAACTGAAATGAAAGTCATATCCAGAACTGAGGCATTACCACTGAAAACACTTTCAGAACCACACAGCACACAGTGTGAATGAACCCAAAGTGTGAATGTTCTGTTTTGGTTCCAGTTTCTCCTGCAGAGTTCCCTGTTGGTCTTGTTATTGGAGTTGTTGTAGGACTGCTGCTGCTGCTGCTGGCGGTCTGCATCGCTGGACTCTTCATCTGGAGGAGGAACAATAACGGTGAGGAACAAAGAGATGTTTTTATTCCACTGATGATTTAAAATAAATACCTGTGATAGTCTCATCCTGCATATTTAGTGTGGTACTTCTGGTAACTCAGTCCATTTATTTGACAAGTGATAGTGAAGCACAAAGTGATGTTGTTTTTCTTTTTCTGCTTTCATAAATTCTGAAATGTAAATAATTTTCGAACATTGTTTTCTCTCATCTGTATTTCAGGATTCCAGCCTGCTAACAGTACTGTAAGTATTATACAGTGAAATATTTCACATTATATACAGTTATATATATTTTTATGTTTTTTTCCCTTGTGGACGAGCAACCAATATCCTGTTCACCATAAAAACTAACGTCCTGCATAATGTGGACACCAATATGACAAGGATTTCACTTTATTTACTACTTATTTTGACAGGGGGACAGTGAACATTAGAAGAGGATGCTGAACTCCACAACATGACGTACGGTGTATGGACATGATCTCGATCATTTTGTATGTTATTTTTAAATGAAGAATCACCATGCACCATGGTACCAATACTTTAAAATGAAAAAAGAATACATAGAATCTAATGAATATTTATTTGAGTTAAGTTTATCTTGAGTTGTTCTAATGAATATTTAATATTTAAACGTTTAAGCAGGTTTTTCTCAGGCTCCACCAACAGGCTGACATTTTTTGTTGTTATTGAAATATCGCAACAGCTATTGGATACTGATGTCACCCTGTAAAGTGACTGATCATGATACTGGTACATCATATCATCATATAGCTACAGTATAGACTGTTAAAGATGCTCAGACTGCTTCCTGCTGGTGGAAAGACCCTCACATGTTCTCTAACTGTAGTCAGTCATGTAAAACCGTGGATAACCATCACAGATGCACTGAATTAATACTGAACTGTATTAACAATATAAAATAAACTAATAAATGATATGTATCATTGCAGGATATTAAGCTACCCAGCAATATACAGTAGTATAGATAGATATATAGACAGATAGATAGATTTATAGATAGATAGATAGATAGATAGATAGATAGATAGATAGATAGATAGATAGATAGATAGATAGATATTTTGATGCTAATGCTTTTGTGCTTGTAAGATTTCTAATGCAGGACTTTTAATTGTAACAGAGTATTTTCTACACTGTGGTATTTCTACTTTACAAGATCTGTACTTCTTCCATCTCTGTATATTTGTAGAAGCATCAGAATAAATGTTTTGTAAAAAAAAACTGTTTTATTATGCAATAGCTGCATCAGGAATGGAAAGTTATTTTTGTTGTAAACTACCGGTAATGTACATGCCTGGTGTAATAGCCTAACTAAGCACTTTTACTCAAGTACTATATAGCCTTCGAGGTATAGCCTACTACTTGAGTATTTGCATTTTATGCAACTTTGTAGCCTACTTCTACTCCATACATTTCAGAGGGAAATATTGTATATTTTACTCAGCTACATTTGACTGAGTGCTTTTCTTTTCAAATATCTATCTATCTCCAAATGTGGGGATTTTGAATGTTTGTGATGAACTGAAGAATGAAGTTCTTTTAAGGGTTAGAAAATGCATCGCCACAAAGCTGAAAGTAGTAGCCTTGTAGTAGTATATAGGAACTATTTTTCCTTGCGCACCAACACTAATTGACCTCATGCGCATTGTGCAACACGTCGAGCTCGATAGGGAGGGCAAGCAAGTTGCAGGGGAGTTTTGGAAATGTTAGTATGAGGCTATATATAACACCTGTTTTCGTATATGTACATACAAACTAGGGGCAAGGAAGATAGCATGCTAGCTGTGTGTTTTTTTTAAATGAAACATGCATAGTCTGGTGGCAAAGCATCTTCCCTTGTGAACTTCTGGTTATTTTTAGAACCCATTCTTAACTATTGTTTCAGTCTTCATTCATAGAGAGAGAGGTGTTTGCTTCTGATGTTGCTAGCTAAATGGGCTTGTTATGCTGCGTTCAAGTGCTCCTCGGATGGTCCCGTTTCCTGAGTTGTTCTTCCGACTTTATCAGAAGAGGCGCTCTGTAAAGATGAGTATTCATTTTTTTTGTTGTTGTCATGCATGTTTTTTGTTCTTCTTTCTATAAAAAAAAAATGTTATAATGTCCAATTTTAGGTAGACGGCAGTGAAAGCTACTGAAAACCGCAAATTAGAGCGAACTCAAACTGAAATTTTGCTCAACATATTTTTTCGTGGATATTAATATTAAAAACAATAGGCTATAATAATAATATTTGTTTTTTAAAGAGAGTAAATTTCAAAAGACGTAGATTGATCTCGCTTATGAGCCGTTGAAAAACGTTATTAGGCTCGCTCGAGATGAGCCAGGCCTGCGCAGAATCGATCAATCAATCAATCAATCAAACTTTATTTATTTAGCACCTTGCCCTTAAAGTCATGAAAAACAAAAATGCATTGAAACTTCTTAGCATAGTTGAAGAATATGAATTACAGGTACGGACCTAGCACTTAGTTTAATTTATTATCATTTTCATGTATAATTTTACATATTTTTCTCTGTTTTCATTCTATATGCACCTTGTCCTTTTGCTCTAATGTAATGATCTATGAGCCATGTTGTTTGTAAATTTGAATTTGTTCGATAAAATATATATATATATATATAAAAAAAAAAAAAAAAAAACCCAGTTCTTTTAATACATCCATGGACCCAGGGCATTATGGGAAACGCCTGGCTGTCGCCCGATCAAAGAGCGGATTGGTTCTCAGTTTTGACAGCAAACACCACGTGTTGTAGAAGGTCCGAACTTTCTGTGTAATTGTAATATTTAACTCTAGATTGTAGGCTATTAGTAGCATGTTGTGCAATGAAGGATTCATCTGTTAACAAACACATCTTGTGTGGTTGATAATAATAATAATTCTGATAATGAAGGTTATTTATTTAGCACTTATGAAAACGAGTGCTCATTACAAAGTGCTTTACAAAGCGGATATAAAAATAATAAAGAATAGAATCCAATGCCAGATACAGGCACATTTCCTCATATATTTACAAACAAATATAAATAAATCCCAACATACTCTGAAAACTACAAGTAGCCTACAGATCGGATTTAACATGATGTAACTATCTCTGTGACTTCCTGTAAATTCAGTGAAGGCTGCTGGAAACTGTCCAACTTGCCCGCAGCTTTTTGTCACCGCACCCTGCTGCTGCCGCATGATCTCGTCTATTTTCCAGGTGAGGCGCAGCTCATCTCGAACGAGCCTATTTGCTGGTCAGCTGACTGTAGCTCTCAGCGCTCTCTCACTATTTAAAACAAGATGAAGTTAATTGTGTTGCTCAACTTGCTCCTCTTCTGTCACGTTGCATCAACAGGTAAGATCATATTGCTCATCTCACCGTTATTTCCTGTTATTCATGTTGCTGCAAAACTTGTTTGTTTTAGTTACTTTCTAGTGCGACATAGAGGAACCACTGTTTCACTTTCACTTTGAGACACTGAACTTGTTGAATTGTTTTTATATAGACCTACACGCCATTGTGTCACAAAACGACCCATAAACCGTATATGTGCTATCATTTAATTTAATTTTAAAACAAAATTGTAACTTGCACACTTTGTTAATACATAGTATTTCATTACACACTTTGCTATTGTATATAGCATGTTATTGTTATTCTATGTTCATATTTTATATTTTCTAAGCTAGTTGCAGTAGTCTGGTATATTTATAGTGTATTCTAATATACTCTTTATATTGAGTATACTATAGATATTACCTATAGTGTTGATATGTATATTTACTGTTCCTGTGCATTGCCTGGATAACCTGCTGCTGTAACACAAGAGTTTCTCAATATGGGATCAATAAAGTACATCTATCTATCTATCTATCTATCTATTAGTAATGAGAATGGGTCTATAACATATTCTTTTGCAGCTCAGAGTAATTCAACATATTATAAAATTCTCCTTTTTTTGGGAATTGACAACCAATTAACCCATTTGTGCCCAAAGACTATATTTAGTATGATAAGGACACATTTGTTCTGATCGGTCAAAAGCTTTGAAAATTGGTACAGACATACTTTGGGCAAGTATCTAACAGTACAACTTTGAAAGACCACATGAAAAATCACACTTTTTACAGTGCATATGTGTGCAGATCTTTGACATTCAACTTTGTATGAGTTCATAGATATCAAATACTTGATTGTGCTCCTTATAGTTTCTGAGATCCAGCTATTTTCTTATCATACTATATCTCATCTGAGGGCACGTGACTACTGTTTTTACCTCAAATATAAAGGAGTGCAAAAACAGTAGGCCCATGTGCCCAAAGGCTAGATAAAGTATGATTAGAAAAACTCACTTTTCAACAGTTTAGCCGATTTTGAAAATTTCTTCAAATTTGTGCTTAGGCAAGCCCAAAATTCAAAATTTCAGTTGCTTGCACAAATGCTTTAATCAATCAACCCCTCAAAAATGTTTAAAATCTAATTCAAAACTTTCTTTGTTTTGCAGTGAAACACTCCCTGAAATTTTTCGTCACTGCAACTTCTGGAGTCCCAAACTTTCCAGAGTTCTTGAGTGTTGCAATTGTCGATGAAGAGCTGGCGGATTACTATGACAGCAACATCAAGACCGTAGAGCCAAAACAGGACTGGATGAGGAAACTAGCAAAGGATGAACCACAACACATGGAGTGGGTTTCCCGGCTGTGTTTTGATTGCCAGCAGTTCTTAAGAGCCAACCTTGACAGCCTGAAGCAGCGCTTAAACCAAACTGGAGGTACAGTGTGTTTATGTTCATATGAATGTTTTCTCCCTCTGATGTGAGATGTAGACGTACATCCCTGGCTTCTCCACTGCTTTTTGATACAGAGAATACGGACGTGTTTCACTCTGTTTCCTAGCAGTCTCTGCCTCTCTGTGAGCCATCCACACTGTCCAGATGATGAGTGGCTTCCACTGTGGATCAGTGTGTCTCTGTAGTGAAGATGTGATATTATCAGGGCTGGCAATCGATTAAAATATTTAATCGCAATTAATCGCATGATTGTCCATGCTTCATCGCGATTAAAGTATAAATGTAAATATATATATATAAATTAGATAAAATGTACCTTAAAGGGAGATTTGTCAAGTATTTAATACTCTTATCAACATGGGAGTGGACAAATATGCTGCTTTATGCAAATGTATGTATATATTTATTGTTGGAAATCAATTAACAACACAAAACAATGACAGATATTGTCCAGAAACCCTCACAGGTACTGCATTTAGCATAAAAAAATAGCTCAAATCATAACATGGCAAACTGCAGCCCAACAGGCAACAACAGCTGTCAGTGTGTCAGTGTGCTGACTTGACTATGACTTGCCCCAAACTGCATGTGATTATCATAAAGTGGGCATGTCTGTAAAGGGGAGACTCGTGGGTACCCATAGAACCCATTTTCATTCACATATCTTGAGGTCAAAGGTCAAGGGACCCCTTTAACAATGGCCATGACCGTTTTTCCTCGCCAAAATTTAGCGCACGTTTGGAGCGTTATTTATCCTCCTTCGCTACAAGCTAGAATGACATGGTTGGTACCAATGGATTCTTTATGTTTTCTGATTTCATATAATGCCTGTATCTTTATTCTAGCTTTAAAACTGAGCCCACTACAACCTAAAAATCACTAGTTGTATTAATGCGTTAAAGAAATTAATAGCGTTAAAACTAATTTGCGTTAATGGTTTATTATCATGTTGACTTTGACAGCCCTAGTATTATCTGTTAATAACTGGCTGTGCTGGGATGTCACTTTTTCTGTCTCTGTCTCTCTCAGATGCCCACATTTTACAGAAGATGGACGGCTGTGAGTGGGACGACGAGACTGGAGAGGTTGTTGGTTATAATCAGTTCGGTTATGATGGAGAAGACTTCATTGTGTTGGACATGCAGACGCTGACATGGACCGCTCCAAAGCAACAGGCTTTCATCACCAAACTTCGATGGGATACTGACAAAGCTAGATTAGATGACAACAAAAACTACTACACCAACATATGTCCTGACCAGCTGAAAAAGTATCTACACTATGGGAGGAGCTTTCTGCAGAGAACAGGTAGGATCACAAGGCCAGATGTACCGTTGTACATGGACTCAGTGTTTCTAAGGCACTGAATCATTCCAATGAAAATAATATCCTGACACATCCTGGTGTCTTGGTACAGACTCATCTGTGTCTGTCCCTCTCCCCAGAGCGTCCCTCAGTGTCTCTCCTCCAGAAGACTCCCTCCTCTCCAGTCAGCTGCCACGCTACAGGTTTCTACCCCGACAGAGCCATGATTTTCTGGAGGAAAGATGGAGAGGAGATTCATGAGGACGTGGACCTCGGAGAGATCCTCCCCAACCACGATGGATCCTTCCAGATGAGTGTTGAGCTGAACCTGTTATCAGTCGCACCTGAAGACTGGAGGAGGTACGACTGTGTGTTTCATCTCTCTGGTGTGGTGGACGACATCGTCACCAGACTGGACAAAGCAGTGATCAGGACCAACTGGGGTAAGACTGGTATATACTTGTATATTTTTTTATTTGTTTGCAACAGATTCCTGTAACATTTGGTGGACAGTTAGAACATAATTAAGGAAGAACTTATTAGAAACTGGTGTGTATAGTGCCAAAATGTTAACTTCAACTTTATTGTCCCCAAAGGGAAATTTGTCTCGCAGCGAGGTAAAACACAGAAAACAGAAAAACATAACACATAATACAAATGTAAAAACAAATGCTTCAAAAAAAACACATAAACTCTGATAAGTTTCTGAAATGTTACTATTTGGCTACAGTGACTGGCGATTTTCCAAGTTATGGTTTATTACATAACCAGCCATAAGTCTTAAAAACATTGTGCAACAGCAACCCCATTTAGAGGACAGTTGCTGACATTTACTCTGAGAGGTGCTGCCAAGTTTGATGGATTTTCACATATATACGGTGCTAAATAAAGTACTTAAATGTTTGCTTTTATATCTTGAACTCCTGGTTTACTGTACCCACTTAAACCACTGATCAGGTGTGAACCTTTGTCAAGGTTTTTATTTACGACACATTTGTTTGACCAATAATGATTTCTAACACTGCCTGAATGTTGAATTGAAATGAAAGTCTTATCCAGAACTGAGGCATTACCAATGAAAACACTTTCAGAACCACACAGCACACAGTGTGAATGAACCCAAAGTGTGAATGTTCTGTTTTGGTTCCAGTTTCTCCTGCAGAGTTCCCTGTTGGTCTTGTTATTGGAGTTGTTGTAGGACTGCTGCTGCTGCTGCTGGCGGTCTGCATCGCTGGACTCTTCATCTGGAGGAGGAACAATAACGGTGAGGAACAGAGATGTTTTTATTCCACTGATGATTTAACATAAATACCTCTGATAGTCTCATCCTGCATACTTAGTGTGGTACTTCTGGTAACTCAGTCCATTTATTTGACAAGTGATAGTGAAGCATTTTGAATGTGAATCATTTTCTAACATTATTTTCTCTCATCTGTATTTCAGGGTTTCGCCCTGCTAAAAGTAAGTATTATACTGTGAAATATTTCACATTATATACAATTATATATACTTTTATATTTTTTTCCCCTTGTGGACGAGCAACTAATATCCTGTTCACCATAAAAACAAACATCCTGCATAATGTGGACACCAATATGACAAGGATTTCACTTTATTTACTACTTATTTTGACAGGTTGACAGTGAACATAGAAGAGGATGCTGAACTCCACAACATGACGTACGGTATATGGACATGACGTCGATCATTTTGTATGTTATTTTTAAATGAAGAATCACAATGGACCATGGTACCAATACTTTAAAATGAAAAAAGAATACATAGAATCTAATGAGTATTTCTTTGAGTTAAGTTTATCTTGAGTTGTTCTAATGAATATTTAATATTTAAACGTTTAAGCAGGTTTTTCTCAGGCTCCACCAACAGGCTGACATTTTTGGTTGTTATTGAAATATTCCCACAGCTATTGGATACTGATGTCACCCTGTAAAGTGACTGATCATGATACTGGTACATCATATCATCATATAGCTACAGTACAGACTGTTAGAGATGCTCAGACTGCTTCCTGCTGGTGCAAAGACCCTCACATGTTCTCTAACTGTAGTCAGTCATGTAAAACCGTGGATCACCATCACAGATGCACTGAATTAATACTGAACTGTGAAGTCCATTTTGAAAGGGACGACTCTTAAAGTAAATGGTGATATACTGTAGATGTGTGAGATCACTGTGCATCACATCTAGTCTCTTCTGTGGACCTGCTTCCTGAAAAACTACAGTCTTTGTCTCCCTCTGCTGGTGGTTTAATTTAAGGTATTAAACTGTCATTCTAAAAAGCTGAATCAAATTAGATGTGGCTCCATATTTGGGAATCATGCACATAGATTGTTAATTATGTTATTTACTTTACTCTAGCTCAAACCTGTTCAACAAGATATTCAGTTTACTGTCATAGAGGAGTAAAGAAATCAGAAAATATTCACATTTAAGAAGCTGGAATGACTTCATTCAGCGATTATCGAAATAGTTGGCGATTAATTTAACTAATCGATTAATCGTTGCAGCTCTAAGGCAGATTCATTTTTTTTTTTTTTTTAACTTTTTATTCTGATGTCACACTTCAAAGTTCTGCTCTTCTGTCACATTATAGGAGTTGTTCTTTTTTAGTAATCAGTTCAACAGACCACTAGAGGGCAATGTTGGTCTTTACTTCCTCTCTCCAAGTTTCCATTATATCAATTCAAATTAGGACTATCTTTAAAATCTTGGATTAACTCCATCTCTTTCGTTTCTACACCCACTTTTGCAGACTGCAGCAAGAAATGTACTATCAGTACTATTTATTTGCATCACTTACAAACTTTGTCTATGGATTTCTCAAACGTCAGGGTCACATAGCCTCACTGCATATGGATTGTCTCCAGTAAACCACATGGAAAAAGTGAAGTTGCTGATTTACTGAATCGTGTACAACATGCTGAATGTGGTGGAAAAAATATTCACATCTTTTAGTTCAGTTAAAGTAGAAATACAACAAATGGAATGAGATAAAATTCCTGTTTTCAAATCTCTATTTAAGTAAAACGATACAAGTATAAGTATCAAACTTTAAGTACTTTATATTCATATAAATGTATGCAGAAAGCCCAAAAGTATTTGTGTCAGCATGATTTATCATACATACATACATACTGACGCTAAATGGTGACTTGTGCGTCGGTATCTAACGCAAACGGCCGTGACAAAGCGTTGATATTTGACGCCCTGGGAATGAGAACGGGTTGAACCACACCGCTACGTTTTCAAATCTTAATCTGCAGGGTAACTAGTAGGGATGCGCTAAATGTTGTGTTGTTAGCTGCTGATTTAATTACATTTAATTGATATTTCACAAAATGTTTTTGTTGGGCTATGTAAGCACTGAAAAATAAATTCCTCTAATTGAATAGGTACTGTGGTTGAATGCTGGCCTAAGGGGCTTTTGAAGCAGATATTTTTCATGTGAAAGAATTTTGTATTAAAGCTTGTTTCATAAATTTATATGATTCAATTTGTTCTCATTTAAGATATGAATGAAGGCCTGAATGACTTTAAGAGTGGAGACAGTTCAGTTATATTTTATAATGAAGATGTCTTTGTTTCCCTGGTACCAAAGGGGGAATAAATAACAAACTAAACAACAACAAAACAATGGTATCGGCTATCAGCCAAATTTTTATTCTAAACATCGGTATCGGTCCATAATTTTGCAATCGGTGCATCCCTAGTAACTAGTAATTATAGCTGTGAATTAAATGTAGTGGAGTAAAAGTATAAAGTGAATAAAATGGAAATACTCAAGTCCTAAGTACAGAACTTTCCATCAATGTGGGGTGATACTAACATGAGAGTCGAAACTAGAAATGAACAATTCCTCACTGGGTCCATAAACCCCTAAAACACCATCAAGAACCACTGGGAGTCCCAGTTTGGGAGCTGCTGTCTCAGCTTACATATTAACTGTAAAATACCATTAAAATCCTGCAGAATTCCTGTCAAACCTTATAAGCCCGTATAACAGCCCCGCTCTCGGCTCCTCACAGCAAGTACCTGGCTGAACACATGCTGTGTGTAATGCAGGCGACAATCAGGGTGTCACCGTGAAGTCTGGCACTTGTCTGAAATTTGCACCTACTATTCTGAGACAAAAAAAAACTGACAAAAGAAATATCACAGCTGTTAAAGTCCTTGTCGTAGAACTCGTTCTCCGTGCCTGATTTTGCTCTGCTGTTCTCGCACAGAAGAGAATAATTAAGAGAAATCTATTGAGACTCAACACCGTTGAAGAAAAGGACCGATGTGTGGGTTAAAATGTGAAATGCACCATTAACGTCTCCACCTGTGGAGTTTCAGCGTGACTAGAAGACGGAGAGCACTCTGCAGACAAATGACCTGTAATAACCCTCCGTGATTTCTCTGTGTTGAAACAGCATGAGTGACCCATGACTACTTTCTCCGTGACAGCTCAATAATGCTCTGTATGCACAAGAGGTCTGATGATTACTGATACACACAGCATGAAAGGACTGTAAAGACACACAGTGTTGGCTGCACAAAGTTTGATGTTAAAGTAGCTTTAATTGGCACAACACTGCAGGCCTACGCTGTGAATGATTTTACTCAGCTCAACAGTGTTGACAGTATAGACTGGGCACTCATTATGAGTCATTGCTTACTAGTGCACAGCCTGCAGATTACTAATCACATGCATTTACCGCAATCAATCCTTGTTTTACTTTGCTGTGGTTATCTTGAAAGGAAATACAGAGCAGTGAAGTAGAGCTTCCACTGTAACGTGCTTTTTACGCAGCGGTTCCCATTGTCATCGAAAGTGTAGCACCCACCCTCCGGTTCCCCCTCAGGTTAACACCGTTAGCTCTGTCAGCACTGTTGCCGTTGTTTCAAACTGTTAGCGCTGTTAGCACCGTTAGCTGTGAGCTGCCGGTTCAGCCGTCGCCATGTTGAGAACCGTGCGGAGGCAATAGAAATGCTCCCAATCTCGCATTTAGCAACTTTAAGTTAAATGTTCACATCGGCATGCTAACATGCTCACATGACAATGCTAACATGCTGATGTTAATGTGTATACCATGTTCACCACCTTAGTTTAGCATGCTAGCGTGTGGACATTTGCTAATTAGTAAGTGAATTGGCAAAAAGTCTCCGAAATTAAACAAGAAAAGCAAAAACTGGAAAAAGTGAGGAAAAATAGGCAGAATTTTGTGCAACTTTGCGAAAATATCTTAATTTTGTGTAAATATTTATTTCTTTAACCATCCCTCAGATTTATCTCAGGACCCCAAGGAGGGCCCTGACCCCCCGTTTTGGGAACCACTGCTTTAAGGCTTTACTCTATTATTCAAATGGCAATTTGTGTGAATTTCTAATGCCTTAATTTTGCATCTTAAACACAATATCCTCCATAATGTATAGATTCCTCTGCCACATTTCTCTTATCTTCTTCCATTTTAATATATATATTTATTTAAAGAGAGCCATGTTGAGCCCGGTAAGATCACAACAAAGAAGGAAGACATTCTGGGCTGTATCTCCTTGAGTAAACATAATGCAGAATGAGTTGAGTCTATCCTGACATCATCTTAATGAAAATGTCTGCGGGGAAACAACAAATAGGGCCAGGCTAAGGCTAGGACTACAGGGAGTGTAGCCGGAGTGCAGATAGGCGGAGGCAGGGAGGGATAAGGCGAGCGGAGCTGAGCGGGGTCAGTGGAGGCGGTGTAGAAGCCACATTAAGGCTGAGGAACACAGATCAGCAGAGATGATGAGGAAGAGTCAGATAAAGTCAACGGGAGGAGGAATGATGATCTCGCATGTGAAAATACTATTACAGGGCTGGCTGAGTTTTTAATGTAGCAAAGAGATGCTGTTAATATTAAAAGTAGCAGGTGGTAGAGCAAGCGTGCTGATAATGTGAGGCTGCTCAGGGATATCAGCCAGGGATGACCAACGTTGGCTTTTTCAGGCAGATACTGATACAGAGCATCGCTGCCAGTAACTGATGTTTTCTGCTGTGATCTAACATATAGAAATGTATTGTTTCCCTGGAGTTTATTTGTTCTCCGAGTACTGATGTAGCTTTCTGAAGGCCGGTATAATCCTGTGTATTAATATCTATTAAATATTCATATTTATTAAATATTAATACAGTTGGGATCTGTTATGGGAATGTTTCAGTATGATTCAGATAGCCAGAACAAAATAAACAGCTCAGCTTAAGAGTATACCTTCTAAATATCATAAAAGTAAATGGAAAATACTCTTTGCACTTTTATGAATGAATACTTTTTGTGTGTGAAATCAATCCTCACATGTCTGTACGTATATATTGATTTTTTTATCATTCTGTATTCTATCCATACAGGCATATCACTAATGAAAGAGAAACATTTTCTGTCCTTTTCAATGTAAAAAATTAGACTCTGCTAAAGATAACAGAAGGCCTTCACAGTTTGACTTACACATATATTGGGAATTTCCTTAAGTTAATATTGAGTGTGAAATTTCTTCATACGCACCATTTACAAGATGAAAAAAAAAGTTGTAACAAAGTTTAAAAAAAAAAAAAAAAAAGGTGTATGGTCTTTATAATAAAATAAAAAAAAATTAATATAATAAAAATTAAAAAAAAAACCAAATCAACCAAATGATGATGATTTATTTAATAACACATAAAAAAAGAACACTTAACAAAACAATATAAATAACAGAATATGCAAGGGAAACTGCCCCAGTTTTGATTAAAACAATTAAATATAAAATATACTTAACTGATTACAATTTTGAATACAAATAATTAGTTTCAAAACATAAAATAATGATAAATAGAATTTGAGAAAAACTAATACATTTAGGTGTAACAAATTAGAGCATTTTTTTTAATTTGGTGGTGTATGATAATGTTGGCTTTGACACTTAACATATAGTGAACCACAATGTTTGTATAGAAAAAATAAATAAATACAAATTTTGGTAACACCGAAAAGTATAAATCCATAATATCTAAGTGTGTTTCTGAAATCAAAGCTGTTATTTTTCTGCTAAATATCTTTGAATCTGACCATTTTCATGTCAAACGTTTCAAGTATTCCCCCAACAATGTTCTTCATTTCAGGACTGAAAAGCCTTTATGGTGTGAAGTCTCCACTGACAGCCAGGCTAATGAAATTCTTTAGGCAGTTAACTGCCCTTGATGGGTAAATCAGGACCAAACCACAAAGGGCCGCTGCTCTGAGACTCTTCCCCCCCCCCCCCTCTCAGCCAGGCCTTAAAAGACATCTCCAAACAGCTGTCAAAGCCCCAAACACCTGCTGGGATATCATTGATCGGGGTGTGTCCACAAATCCAACACGTTTGAACATATTTGGCACATATAGAGCACGACAGCAGCAGTGTTCCTATTAGATGTTGTTAGCTTTACAGCAATGGCAACCTAGAGTCATAGAAAAGAACACTGAAACCCCCCATATAAACTAAAGAGTCTTAACAGTCAAAACACAAGCAACACTTTTGACCCCTTTAGACCCTGAGACCTGCGATCCCGATCGACATTACTATCGGAGAGAAGGTCCAGATATCACATGAAACTAGAAAGCCTAAAGAATCCATCGGTACCAATCATGTCATGGTAGCATGTCGGGAAGGAGGTTAAATAACGCTCCAAATTTAGGCTAAATTTTGGCGAGGAAAAACTGTCATGGCCATTTTCAAAGGGGTCCCTTGACCTCTGACCTCAAGATATGTGAATGAAAATGGGTTCTATGGGTACCCACGAGTCTCCCCTTTACAGACATGCCCACTTTATGATAATCACATGCAGTTTTTTGCATGCAGTATAAATGTGTTATTTTCTATTCTAAAATGGTGTATTTGAATATTTCTGCATACTAGGGTCCCTAAACAGTCGTGGAATTACATAAATTGGGTATCACTGTAAAGCTGAGACTCTTGTGGATCCAATGAGCCCAGCTGTATTCATCTGTGATGATGTTAGTCCCCATAGTAGACATTTCATTGTAGTGAGACCATTTTTGAAATTTGACTGTAAAAAAATGACCTGTTGTGACCTCCAGGATAATCACAGCCTCATGAAACATGAAAATCTCCAAATGTCCAAAGTTTTTCATACCAAATCAGAGAATGAGACATAAGTGAACATGAGAATGGCCATCATATACTTCTATCATTATGTTCTATGCCCGTATACACTTTTACAATGTATTTTAATTAACTGATTAATTAATTAATTTATGTTTATTCCTGATTTATGACTAGAACAACTTCTTCAGGTTCCCAGCTTTCTATGTGACATCTACTGTTGACCTGCTATCTCCCCCTAAAGACCCCCTGTACCCCCCTAAAAAAGACAAAAACAGGTCTATTGTGTGTCTCAGAGCTTTCAGTCTACAACTGGAAACTTACACTTGGTTGGTATGGTGTGTGATGATTGATTCCTGGTTTTGGAATGAAGACCTTTATGTTGAGATATATTTTCAGAAACTATAACTCTTTTTTGTGGTTGTATTGGGGGGGACTTGTACTTTAGACCTATGTATTTTTTAAATCTTGGCTACGGCCCTCATCTCCTTATAGCTCCGAAGCGCTGCCAGAAATTGCACGATTTGCTCGCGATTTATTGGCACAGAGATAAGTGTTTGGAACACACTGATTAATTGGGAGGACTTTTTGCCAAAGAAGTAGTCCCTTATAAAACTGTCCACACAGTGTGATTTGTGGATTACCCAAAGAAATAAGGGCATTATATTCTGGAAAGAGAGGTTGCTATTTAGTTGCAAATGTTTTATTTTACAGCTGCACTAAAGAAAATCCCAGTCACCTTTATTGTACTGGGGTGGCTGCCCAAATTCCAGAGGCAGATATTGGAAAAGCCCCGCACATAAAACCGAATAGTTTCATACCACATGTGATAAATGAAGAAATTCAGCTTATGTGGCTTCGACACAGAAAATCAGTTTTTTGAAAAGTGACCCTTTCAAACATGCTTGTAGTCACTTTAACCCATGTTTAGGTTACTTTCACCAACGGGTAATGAAGCTTGAGTATTGTTGCTATGGTTACCTGCAGTTTAACGTGACCCAAATGTCCCCAACCAACCAATTACACACTGCAGTCAAATATATAATAAAAAGATATTGGCCCAAAAGTATCTGCAAAGCAGAACAACGCTTGACCCCTCAAACAGCCTCTCAGGTTATCCACGCTGTCCGTGCTCCATTAGAGCCGCTGGGTAAAGTGTTGATATAAATATTAAATAAGTGATGTCAAGCGGGGGAGGATGTTTTAGTGTCACGTCTCTGTAAGCATTGGTTTTTGTGTAGGTGTCAGCAAGCCAAGCATCTCTTCACTTGAAGCTGCATCACACATATTGATCAACAGCGTTGTGTATCCAGAGAGGCCTACAGTGTGTGTGTGTGTGTGTGTGTGTGTGTGTGTCATGCGTACTTTTCACATGCAGCAGTCCCACAGTACAGCAGTGTAGGAGTAGCTAATCCAACCGCCTCAGTGCTTATAGGAGATGACCCACAGTTGAGCAGCTAAAATCTCACCCTCTTTTCAGGCACAGCAGCGCGCTGTTGCTGCAATTTGCTCCCACTGTTGTGAAGAATAATAACTGATTGTTGGGTTTTATCTCGATTCAGCCCCCCGTGATGAACCCCCCCTCAGTCAGGGATCGCTTCCAACGTTGATTTATGCAAAGCCACTGTGGAAAAGTCAACCGAATCCTGACTGGTGAACGTGCAGTTGTTTTTTCTAAGAGGTGAAGCACGTTCCTGGAAGCGGTGTCAAGTCGCAGCAACTCTGAGCGGCGATGATAGAGGGAGTCAGCACGGAAGAGCAGATAAACAGAAATGTGAATGGGAAGAGGAACTTTGCAGGCAGAAACACTGCTTGATGTTTCTGCCTGGAAATTGAGTTGCTTTCAAACAGCGAGGAAGTGTGTGTGTGTGTCTGGTGTTGGGGTTACTTGATTAAACTGGAAGAATGCCTAATTACATCAAGCACAGCTTGCTTGGATGAATATGTGTGTATCCAAATACACTGAGGCTACATCTGCAAGCTTTAGATAAAGATTTATCTGAAGAAATATGAAAAGTAAATGTGATTCCAATTACCATACGGAAGTGAGATTCTCACTGCAGAGTCTGCAGTTGTACTTTTTGGACACTGTTCTTGTGACATGTTGTGATGCAGTAAATGCAGTTTAATTTATGTCGAGGTGTGGGTGTTCCAGATGGACCAGGATTTGCTCTCCAAGTTTTTAGTCAACAGTTTTTAGTCTTTAAGTGAGCAGAGCAGCAGGGTGGAGGCTCAAGGTGACTCAGCTACATCTAAATTTAATTCACTTCTTATGAGAGTGTCTGCTGCTCCCATAATAGTGATTCAAACTACATGCAGTGAAGTGGTTTTTCATAGCTACAAACATTTGTGACCGTTATGAAAAGACCTTGGTCACAGAAAAGGTCAAAAGCTCCACTATTTGCTGCTGCAGGCTACAATGGTCATTGAGAAAATCTGCACCAGTCTGCAACATAAAAAATGTGAGTATTTGTGGCCAGTCACCAGAAAGTGGAACAGCGAGATTCATTTGCATGTCCATGAGCAATGGTCCTGGAGGCTTGGTGACATACTAACTACTTTAGTGCTGTGGCTGCTGTATGTTGTTTCTATAGTTATATTTTTGACACAAAGAGTAAAGTTCTATTGGCTTGACATTCGCAAGAGAAGGTTTACTTCAAACTGGTTGGTAATATGTAAGCTTTTTGTCAAGACAGAGGTCAACGGTGCGAATTTGCATCAAAAGTTGAACAAAAGCATTGTTCAAATTTACTTTACCTCCAACTGAAGCAACTGTAAATAACTTTTTTCATAACATTTCAGTCGAATATTACAGTTAACGTAAGACTTTCAGGAAGTAAAGAAATTTCAATCCTCTATTTTTGCTGCAAAACAAATCTACCTCCGGGTACAAATAAAGTCACCTGAACCTGTCTAGCTTGGTGCACTAAGCTTTGACTCCAACTATAGAAGACTGTTGCATTTACTCAACAATTGAATCAGAAAAGCAAACTCTCCATCCAACAGCTCAGCTTTGCTACTTAATCAGTCTCTTTTCTCACCAAGCAGAAGGATCCTTGAGAAAACCAAACATGGACCTGAGCTGTGCTACTTTCTTGACCAGAGCTTCATAGACAAACGGTGAGATGAATCATCTCAGCTCGTTTATTCTAATGAGGAGAAACAATCCAAAGCCTCCCATGTGACTGTCCTCTGAGATAATATATTCAAGGTTATATGACCCACAGAGAGAAAAAGCTTATCTGTGCTGCTATCTGAAAATGCAGAATGATATACAGACTCATGCCTACATGACCAAATTATATCACCAGTTATTTTGAATATTTTGCACACAGGGAGGGCATGAACATCATATTCTGTCAGCTCTGTCCTCTGGGAAGAGATTACCGCAGGGTCTGGGAGAAAATCAAGGGTCACAGCTGCTCCACCGAATGGATTTTCCAGGTTATTATCTGTGTTTGCATTCATTCTTGTAGAGATTCAAGGTCTTAAATCCCATAACAGGCACAGAATCCGTACTAGGAGAGAGAGAGGGAGAGCGAGAATGTGTTTTTTCTTCGGTCTATTAACGTCACATATCATGTCCCTTGTTAGGCAAATAGTTCCTTGTTAGGAACACAATGAGGGGAATTTATCTGCCCGGATGTGCATGCCTGCAGTGAATACGTAAAATGAGAAAGATAAAGGAGAAAATAAATAAAAAAAAAGTGAAGGAGGTGTGAAAGTGAGAGATTGAAGAGGAGATAAATTTAAGAGAAATAAGACAGCTTATTCTCAAAATGGAAAGCTGTGAAATGCTCCACAATTTACCACTGAAATGATTTCCACTTCCCCTGGTTGTCCCGGTTAGTCACTGATACCTCGTACACCGCAGCTCCATAGGGATAAATTGGCGGAAGCAGATATTTTTTATATATCTCTTATCGCTTTTTAAAGAAAGTGTGGGATATTGAAAATGAAGTTAAGGTGTCACAGATCGCCAAGTACAGCACGGTCAGCTGAATGGGCCTGCACACGCTGTGCCTCATATAACAAGATAGTTTGCTCATACAGTCGTTCCAATTTTATGAGAGCTGAGAAGTTCAGCGATGTAGTGTGGAGATAAAGCCCCTGAACCTATCAGACATCTTTTCTTCATAATGATGAGGAACAGTAACTTGGCACCAGAGCTTTTCCCAGAGATGCTAATTTTAGGATTAGCTGCTGAAAAGTGAGAGATGAGAGAGCCAGGCCAAAGCAGCTGAGTGAGACTAATCTAACAAAAATGGAAGGAGTCTCCGTCTCTCTGTCTGTTTGTCCTTCCATTTTCTCGACAACCGTTCATCCGATCGACTTCACACTCGGCGGGTGTATTGCTGAGAACCCAAGGAAGAGCAGTGTCGAGTGCGAGCTCTTGACTTATGGGACATTTTTATAGTTGCACGTCATGTACACAATGTGGTGCAATGAAGAGGGGACCCCTAGTAACTGTTACACCACCGAACGGCATGCTGGGTAATTTCTTTCTACACAAGAAACTTAAGATGAATGTTGAAATAAATATGTTTGATGTAACGCTATATTTTAGTCAAGGTAAGTTTGAAAATAACATGCTGTATATCATACACCTATTTATTACATTTGGAAAATTCCATATTCATAAGAAAAAATGGTCAGGAACCAAGCCAACTTTCCTGCATTTTATTAACAAATTCAAACACTATAGCAGCATCTTACCTAATGTTAAAAACAAAAAGGCCATTAAGACCTTTGATGCATACAACACAAACGCTGGCATTATGAAATGTGAATGTAATTATTTTGTTCTTTTTTTGTTGTTTTTATATCTGCTCGTACTTCTGTATATGAACATGTGTACAATAAAGAAAGAATTTAAAAAAAAAAAAAGGTGAAATCATCTTTGGGAAAAAATTATTTGACGTGTACTTTGACTTTTTAGTTTGGCCCTTGTGCCATCCACTTGTACAGTTAATTCTATTTTTGGGAAATTTCCACAGTCACAAGAAGAGATGGGTGGACTCCAAACCTAATTTTGAACATTTTTTATCAAGGACTGAAACAATATGGCACCACGGTAAGAAACATTAAAAAAAAGAAGGCAATCAAACTCAACTATGTATTTGATAAATTTCTTATGGCCCAATTAGATTCTATTCTGATTTGTATTACTTTTTCTCTATGTAGAAGTATTTTTTTTATTTTATTTTATTTTTTTTAACTATTTTTAATGTGCTCCTGACATCAGCAGTTTTGTATGTATATATTGTTATTGTACTTATATATTTTTTCAAAACTAACTATGCATTTGTATTTGTATATTTTTTGTATTACTTTTTCTTTATATAAACGTTTTTTTCTTTAATTGTTCATCATTATTTAATTTTAATTTGTTTTTATTTTTTTTAATGTACCCCTGGCATGAGCAGTTTTTTATGTATATATTTTTATAGTACTTATATTTTCCAAAATAAAAAAAATATAGAAAAAGTCCCATACACTAACATGGAGGTGGGATTAATGACCTATACTGCAATCAGCCACCAGGGGGCGATCGAGATGTTTTGACTTCTCTTTTGGGCAGCTGTCATGTCGGCCATCTTTACTATGGTCAACCAATCAGAATGTTGCTGCTAAACGGAACCAATCAACCCTAACCACCTGAGGAGGAACACACTTCGACGTAACACCTGCAATAGTAGTTCAAATGAGGGACTAATGAGAGACTCATTTCAAATGACAGTAAAATTAACACACTATTTCCTGCTGTCGGTGAATCACAAACTACAAAGTAGCAAATGTGGATTCAACTTTTCAAGTTAATGCGACCATCAAACGGTGAGTGATTTAAATCTAACAGGCCGCCGTGCCAACTGTTTTTTATTCTGGCCACCGTGCAACTGTTTTGCATGTTTTGCAGGGATTATTTGTAAACACGGTCATAAAGGGAAATTGGTGTCTGTGTGCACGAATCAAATAGATTAATCAAATAGATTAAACCGATAATCGCACCCCCAAACACCCTCTCTCTCTCTCACTATGTGCAGTAAATAAGTGCAATACTTCAATACTCTGTGCAATATAAAAAACAAAAATGCCTGTGCAATACTTGTATATATTTAGCATACACCAATATTTCCTTTATTATTATTATTATTATTATTATTATTATTATTATACTGTATATTATTGTAAATACACTATTATTTTTATTTTATTTTTACTTTATTTTATTATGTTATTCTTTGCTACTTAACTTACTGTTTCTTTTCTTAATGGAGCTTCCCAGCAAAAAGTATTTCACACGATTGTACCTGTATAACCGGCGT
This sequence comes from Sebastolobus alascanus, assembly GCA_916701645.2. NCBI lineage: Eukaryota > Metazoa > Chordata > Actinopteri > Perciformes > Sebastidae > Sebastolobus > Sebastolobus alascanus. The sequence goes on from CAKAOJ020000179.1 coordinate 1,600,701, forward strand.
GACAATAAACATCTTGAATCTTGAATCTTAACGTTAAATTGCATGACTATTTCAGGAACTGTCGTGACACCGTGTTGTCATAGATTACCGGTCAATCTACATTTATCAACATTATGCATAATGAACCGTTTTCCCCAATTAAACCATGTCACAACAGGCCGCCTTATTAACAATATTGCTTGCTTGTGATGCTGGATTCAAAATGTTAGTAAGTGTCTGTGGCTTTGATTGCTTGGATGTGTGCTCTGTCATGATGTTTAGGCTTAATGTATGTGTTATGGTAGGTTTAAGATACATGAAATATTGTTGGCCTGTTGTCACCATATTCTGCTGAAGAAGTGCACACACAGCTTGTGTGAAGAAGCTATTATTTGTAAGGAGGATTTGCATTTTGCTTAAGAAATTGGCTGTTTTTTTTTTTTTGGTGATAACTCTCACTCTCCATGCTGTTTGCATTGCTAAGGCTGGACTAGTGTCTTAATTTGTATTTGTTTACAACCTCTGCTTTTCTTGCCACCTCATTATAATTGTTTTTGATAACTGAAGATATTGATAGCCCAAACTCTGACAATAGGCCTCAAGTTATAATAAACTGGAAATTTCATTTAACTGTAACCTTCAATTTTGCTGCAGGCTCCAAAAACTCTCTAAAAAATTGAATTGAAAAAAAAAACAGAACCACAAAATAAAACTTCTGTGTGCACATTTATCGTAATTCTGCATAATGACCTAAATAAACTATAACATAATAGACCGCTGTGCCAAATAGCATGTTATTCATTAACAATATTGCTTGTTTGTGGTGGTGGATTCAAAATGCCATGATGGCTGTTCAACGTCCATGGTTCTGAAGTGTTTGTTGCCTGAAGGTTGCTTTGCTGTGAGATGTGTGGCTTCATGGATGTACAGTATTATGGTGGGTTTACATGAAATGTTGTTGGTTTTGTGTGGTAGGAGGGGGTGGGTCCTTGTCATCACACAGCTTGTGTGAAGATGCGATTATTTGTAAGGCGGATTTGCATGTTGCTTAAGAAATTAGCTGTGTTTTGTTTTGGTCATAACTCTCTTTCTGTGCTGTTTGCTCGTTGCATTGCTAAGGCTGGACTAGCTTATTTATTGTTGATTCAGAGCTGGAATTTTAATAAGTAACTTTTGCAGTACTATAAGAGAGGAAACAGTATCTGGTGGTTTGTTGTTTTACTTGTTTACAACCTCTAATCTGATCGTCTGTCTTCTCTTCTTGCCACGCCATCCATTTTCATAACTGAAGATAATGATAGCCAAAACTCTGACAATAGGCCTCGAGTTGTAATAATCTGGAAATTTCATTTAACTGTAACCTTCAGTTTTGCTGCAGTCTCCAAAAACTCTAAAAAATTTAATTGAAAATAAAATGCAGGGCCATACTCTAAATACAGGGCCAACAGGTGCTTTCTTTTTTTCACAGAGCTTTTGAGCGTCTTTCTGCTTAATTTCGTTTCAAGGTCTGATAAACCCACTGTGCACTATCTGCAACTAGCTGGTGAACATAGTGGAGCATTTAGCAGCTAAAGAGGCAGATATTTCCCACAGGAGTTGGTGGAGACTAAATCGGACCTAAATGAGAAAGACTTGACTTCCATTCAAAATGTCTCCAGACACATGACACCAAGTGAATGCTAATGCGGCTCCATATCTGCTGGAACTGTTTGCTAACATATTCGCTATATCAACTGTCCAACCGTATGGTCATTTTGGAGGATGCAGTTTGCTTGTGGTGCTGAATGAGGGTAGGCTAATTAAACCTTCAGAAGGCAGAGTGTTTTTGGCATCATTTGGCAAAAAAAATCATAATAACCTTTCAGCATATTGTAGTTCAAGTGTTCTGAGAGAAAACTAGACTTCTGCACCTCCTCATGGCTCTGTTTTCAGGCTTTAGAAAATATAGCCTGTGACAGGAGACTTTGACCAATCACAGGTCATTTCAGAGAGAGAGAGCGTTCCTATTGGCTGTGCTCCGGCTGGTTGACGGTGCTTGTTATTTCCTCAACTTGATCTCAACATGGCTGCCGGGTCACAAACCATCTCATTTTACAGCTAAACAGTAACTACAAGATGATTCTGAAAACATCTGAGGAGAGAAATAGGCATTACAGTAACAGAATATTGATTCATATTTGATCAGCGCTGCCTAGTTTGACCGTTTGATCGGAGTTCACGAGTGATTGACAGCTGCTCAGAGACGGCAGACTCTAGATCAGCTCTGGTTGTTTTCTTCCGGTCTGTGAAATCTTTTTCAGATTACCTGTGTCGTGCACTACTGTCAGGATATATTCTTTTTTTTAATCATATTTGCTCCATTTCTACCCACTGCTGCTTTAACAAACACCTCTCTGTATAATGTAATACGGTTCAACAACACTACACACCTTAATGAAGGCAGGATTTACTGCAGGACCGTTGCATTTGACTGCATTAGTTTTAGCTAGATGCTTTAAATGACTTCCCATGTTTCAAACATCCCCCTAGGAACCTTCGTCTGTGGTTTTCACAGTCTGTGTCCAAAGCTGCTAAATGTGTGTGATAATGAGAGCTGCAGAACAGGTGAAATGGATGTTCTGCCACTCATAAATGTTGCAGGGAGGCCGACCAAGGACCGAGAGACTCGATCTCTTGGGAATGTAGCTGTAGTCCTTGAAGGTATAACGCTGACACTGGAAATGAACAGGTGTCAACTCGATGGGTTCAAATCAACCTCCTACACAATCTCTGAGGCTAATGTAAAAGTTACAATTTATACCCTGTGTGACATATTGTATAGGAAGAAAATCTTATATTTACTCCAGAGAGAATATAATCTGTGCTAGTTTTCCTGACGCTATATCCACTAGGACTGGGACGATACACCTATCTCCTGATTCTATACTATCACGATACTTGGGTGCTGATTCGATATGTATTGCGTATTATGTGTTATTTTTAAGTATTGCGATCCAATATTGTGATTTATTGCAGTTTTTGTTAACTTTTTTTAACACTAGACCATGGGAAAAAGTTGAATCATACACTTCTAGGGACTTTTAATTTGAAAAATATCTAAATTAATACAGTAAAAATGTTTGATTTTCAGCATGTATGTAGTCAGAGATGTCCTGAAGTCAAATATATCAGTCATTGTCAGGAATTATTTATTACATTTTTTCAATGAAGACATTTCCCTCACAAATTAGTGTTATTTTCTTTTTTAATTTACAAGGGACATGTAATGTTTTACACTTCTGGTGAATATAATCAATTATTCTTATTTCCATATATGTATTTTATATATACAGTTCCCTTTGTTAACACCTTATTTTGAAAAGCGGACGTAGTCACACGTGTATACTTCTTCTAACTTCTCCAAGTCCGTCTCTAGCTCTCCCGTCAGCTCCGTTCTCTTTATACATCCATGGTCAGCTCCATCGGGGATGTCACGTTAATCAGACTACAACAATAAAAGCGGTAACTTCCTTCTACCTCCGCATAGACTCAAATGAGGCATATATATTGATTCTGGCATTAAAAATAAGATTTCAATCCACTGAGTTATCATCCATCATCAGCAGATGTTTCATGAGCTAGGTGCTCTGCACACTATAAAGAAAAATAACCACTTTACAAGAGCAAGCTGTATGTTTTGCTTAACACGTGCCATGAAACATATGGTGCATGAGGCGTTCCAGCACCTTCTACTTGACTCTGCGGGCTTTCTGGCTGCACATTTGACTTTAAATCACCCGGCAGCCCTTCTCCCTGTTCCCTTTTTATTTTCTGACTCTGAACTTTTGGGTTGTGACAAATTGATGGGGTTGCGGCGAAGGGCTTTCACAATGCTATAAGTTACGGCGGGCGAAGGCCTTAAAACAATAGGCCATTAGCATTTTTCCCCCCCATCCATCAGCCGGCGGTGCCAGCCGCTGGCAGCCATTCATCACATCCGTGCCACCGAGCGAGCGGGCCTCAGGCCCCCGCTGCACTGCTTATAAAGAGATGTATGAATACAACATGAACACGGGGGGGCTAAGATAAAGACTAATATAGCCCAATTCAACTGTGACCATGAAGACGAATGTGTTAAAAGAAAACAATGACAACATGACTGATAGTTTTAATACAAGCAGTGAATAAGCAGCCTGTGTCGAGGTTAGCTTAGCGTGTTTATCGCCGTGAAGTGTGACTATAATATGATGTACTGTAAAAGCCACTAAGAGCAGCGCCGTGCCATCCCCAGGGTGTAAAGTCTTCGGAGGCTCCTTCAGACGGCTTTAATGCACGCGGTTTGATGCAGATTAAGTTCCTCACGCCGCCGTGTGTTTGTGTCAGTTCAGTTTGGGACTCTGATCCGGCGGCTGCTTGAACGCCTGTCCATTAAGCTAGCTCTGGGGAGAGACTAAAAATTAACCTTAATGGACACTTTTCTCTTTGAATGCTAACAAGGGGAGCTTTACTAAGTACCGCTGTGTCTCTCCCACTGTGTGTTTGGCTATTCTTATTTATCTCGCCATAGAGGAGTTAATGTATGAGAGTCACAGACAGCCTCCACGGGGCGTAGCGACTCCGCCGAGGCCGCTCACTCGCAAACCCGCCTCTCCTCGCCATCCCTCTCCACCGCTGAGCAGCTCTCCATAAACGCCAATTAGCAAAAAATTTAAAACCAATTAGAGCTGCTTTGTGCTCAGTAAATCTGATTATTAAAAGCCATGTACATCTTCCGTGCAATCAGCGCCTGATGCTGTACTACAGACAGTACTCCCATGCCAAACCTATCAGTCTGCTATCCCAGCCAGTGACTGCTTCACTACCCTCGGTCCCCCTCGCCTTCTAATCTGACTATAATGACATTTGCGTAAGGCAATGAACAGTGTTGTGCCACGCTTTTTCGAGACTCCGCCACCCACCACACACATCACAGGCATTTTTACGACTCCTGGGTGTAATATTTCCTTCATTTGCATAATGATGTCCCCTGTTTATTATAAACCTGTGCATCCATCTCACTAAGGCCCATTGAACAAGCAGTGGATTTGTACAAAATTAGAATGCAAATGGAATGTAATACTGTTGCACTACCAGTGATGGGCCAATAAACTGTCTCCCCACCACCCTCCTCCTCCTCTTTCCTCACCACCTAGAAGCAATATGCACCACAGTCACACACCTACGCAACACTCTAAACAACAAAGATGTCATCAATCAAACTTCTGGAGTAAAGTTTTCAGCAGAGGCTGTAAACAGGTAACATTAAAAATGTTGCAATCAGCAAGTTAAACTGTTTTTTTGACATTGTTGATGAGCTGATGATGTGACCTAAAGTTGACTTGCTTCAGGGATACAAAATAACCCTGCCTCCTGCATGCATGGAAGCATTTCACAGTTAAATCAATTGTTGAATTTCATAGGGCTGGGACGACACATCTATCTCCTGATTAGATACTATCATGATACTTGTTTGCGATGGGTTCGATATGTATTGTGTGATTATTATTAACTTTTTTAACACTAGACCATGGGTAAAGGTTGAATCATGCACTTCTAGGGACTTTTACTTTGGAAAATATCTAAATTAATACAGTAAAAATGTTTTTTTTTCAGCGTGTACGTAGTCAGAGATGTCCTGAAGTCCAATGTATCATTCAGTCATTGTCAGACATTATTTAGAATAAATATTATATAATTTCCCTCACAAATTAGTGGTATTTTCTTTTTAATTTATAAGGGACATGTAATGTTTTATACTTCTTGTGAATATAATCCAATCAATCTTATTTCCATGTATGTATTTTGTATATACAGTTCCCTATGTTAACACTATATTTTGAAAACCAGACGTTGGCGCAATACGTTAAAGTTTCCTGTCCATGACAGAGTTATCATGCAGCTTTAGCCGTGATGTCTAGCTCTGCTTTTCCTGTTAATGTGTGAAACCCTAAGTGTTTCCATACTTTACTGGATGTGTAGTGTTTACCACGCTGGATTAAAAATGGTAGGGTGCAGGTTGTATCTACACCGACCGTCCGTCGTTTTCTACTTTCTCGTCTCGGCTCGCTGTGGTTTGTTTTGGTTGACAGATACGGAACGGATATGATGTCACTTTACTCAGACTACAACAATAGAAGTGGTAACTTCCTTCTACCTCCACATAGACTCAAATGAAGCAAATATATCGATTCTGGCATTAAAAAATCTATTTCAAAATCTTAAAAATCAAAATCGCGATACATAGGTGAATCGATTTTTTTTTTTCCCGACCCTACTGTTGCTGAGCTCTTGATTTTACCTAAAGTTGACTTGCTTCACGGATAAAAAAAATCCTGCTATCCTGCATCCGTGGAAGCATTTCACAGTTAAATCAATAGACGAATTTATCATGTGAATGAATGATCCATCTGAGTGTCGTTCTCTCAGAGGAGCAGTGGAGCCTCTGGCAATGCAAGGACATTTTTTGGTGGCAAGGATCATAATGTTTCCCCTGAATACTAATATATTCACACAGTAATTAAGATGAACATTAGAGACGTATCTTTTTATGCATGGCTGCCACAGTTTTGATAGCGCTTTATCAAATGCCACGGCAAAATAAGAACACTTTGATTATACAAAGAAAATGGCATTCCCTCATGAAATATTAATGCTGCTGTTCTATCTTTGTCCCTTTAGCTGGGTCTGAATATCAACTTTTTGGCACCCGGGCCGTGATAGTATGCGCCACAGGGCTCGCTCTCTCCTCCCACGGCATTTAAATAAGTTTACTGGCAAGATAAATTCGACTGAGTCCGTAACGAAATGCGCTGTGACGAATGCTGACTCAGGTGGCCACAAGCAAATCAAGACAAAAATCACCGTCGCTGTTCAAACCCAACGCTCCCTTTTTGATTTTATTTTCCTTTCTGTGGCAGCGCACTGTGAAGCTGGCTGCTTATGGGAATGAAAACGCAGCATTTTGATTGGATTGAGATCACCCTGCACTGGTCATTTAACATTCTTACTACCTAAAAGTTTTTTCTCACAATGCCAACTTCTGTCTCCCCAGAGGGAGGGACACCTCGGGGGAAGCATTTCATGGTCAGAATATATTACATTTCAGCATACTGTACCAGGAAAATAGCCCCAATGCAATAGTATATGATTAAAATTCAAGGTGCTGAAGAAAATATTCTCTCAGGAATTCTATTTAAGAGTGAATTGACTGATTGATTGAATTTATTTGATGATTAAAAAAACACAACACTGCTCTGCAGTCATTACATACGTTAAAAATCACAGAGAATGAAAACACAATAAAGCCTGAAGGCTTATTTCCATTGTGGTCAGAGCATATCTATTGCCTCCGCACGACCAGCGGCTCATAACAGTGAAAACAACAGCAACAGTGCTAACAGTGTTAACAGTGTTAACAGTGTTAACCTTTGGGGGGGAGCCGGAGGGAGGGTGCTACGCTTCCGCGACGGCGCCGTAGGTCGGGATGGCGTTATCAGCTGTAACCGCCGTATGAGAGCAGTGCAGAGCAGCGGCCGTGAGCTAGAATATTGTCAAGAAGTGAAAGTGAACTGTTTGCTCCATTGCAACATCAGCGCCCAGCAGCAAAGCTACAAAAAGGCGTTCCTTGTGCATCTAGCGGTGAGGCTGCAGGTTGCAAACAACTGAAACTTCTCCCGTGTGCCAAGCGTGTAGGAGAACTACGGTGAGCGACGCAAAAACGTGGCTCTCTCTAGAGCCAGTGTTTGGTTTGACCCTTCTGGGCTACCGTAGAAACATGGCGGTGCAACATGGCAGACTCCATGAAGAAGACCCGCTCCCTATGTAGATATAAACGGCTCAATCTGAGCAAACGAAAACACAACGAATCTTATTTTCAGGTGATTATACACTAAAGAAAACATACTTTTTTGTATTTTATTCCATTTCTGCCAATATATCCCCCTAAACAATGACCGTTCACTCACTAATTCATTTTAAAGGGTCACAAGCCAAAAAACTTTAGATGCAGCGGATTAGTCCACAAAAAGAAACTGAATTGAGGAAAAGCAAAGGGTTAATTTGTTGTAGTTTTATTTCCCTAAATCATGTTTTATTTTAATTATTTTTTTGGCGCTCTAGGGGATATAAATCGAACTGATGTTGGGCTGTTTTGATAAAATATCTAAAATGTAAAAAATATTTTCATAAATCATGTTTTTTTTATTGTGCACTAAAGAGAATATCAAACAAAATGGTGTTTATTTATTCATTTTAAGAATGGCCTTTATCTGTTTTTGCAAATTAAATCTTCAAATGCACCAATTATACACCATTTATTTGCTTTTCACACTTTCATATTAGTGTGAAAATACTACCTTTTCAGGTTTTGGACAAAATAAGTATCACTTTGGGCAGAGATGGGCATTTGTCACAATTAGACATCTTGTAGACTAAATGATTTATATTAGTATTTAATAATGGCAACAATCAGCCCTATGTAATCCTGTAAGACAGTTCCCTTTTTCTATTTTAAACTGTAAAACTAATCAAAAACACACGAAGAAACATGCAGTCACACTGCTAGAGATTTGCGTTAGATGCTGCAGGGGGCAGTAGTTGGACATGGATACACAGCTGAGCTCTGCTCTACATCTCATGTACTCTCCAACTGCAGCACAGTCACAGCTTTCTCATCGGAGGGTAAGATGAGATCCCATGATTCAATCTCGGCACATTAATATCCACTGCAAACTAGTTATTTAGCTCCTTGTTTGCTGCGAGTGTTCTCACTTGTTTCCATGTCCCAGACACATAAAGCCATTAGTGATATCACTCCTGTATGACAGACACCACTGAGTTTTAGTCCCACACATCCGTATAAGAAGATTTTTGTGAGTGAGTGATTCATTTAGCCTGTAATAGGATTGTAGAAGTGCAGGGAGATGACAGGGTGAATACTATGATTAGGATGCTGTAGTCGTTCTTCCAGGCTGTTGCTTTGGGATCATTTCTTGTGAATTAAATTATGCTCAGAAGACGCGTCATTGAGCTGGGGGTCCCACTGGAGACCTCTCCAGGACTGAAAGAACCACTGATTTGGTGATTAAATCATTCATTGCAAAGCACCATGGGAGCTGTGCTTTAAAAGTTGAAAAGGAGTACAGCCAAGAAGCGTATATTGCTAAGAAATGAAAGTCAATTGTCGTTCCATTGCAACGTCAGCGCCCAGCAGCAGAGCTACGCCTCCGCCATTTTGGACTGAAAGCGACTACCGGACGCCAGTAAAACGTCCGCCGTACAAAAGTAAAACTAAATTATTTCTATTCTATTGTCATATTTAATATCTCCAAAAATGGCCTGTGTTGAACAATAAAAATATTATAAATATGCATACTATTATAACTGTTTACTTTAACTTTTTAATTTATTTATTAAACTTTTTTTCCCGGTGAGTGAGCGATGGACATAAATGGAACTTTTTCATGTCAAGGACCTCCAAAATAAATGTCCAATAGACCACAGACCATGGATGTGTAAGAGGTTGTGTCCTGTGCTTTTGACCCTGCGTGTTAGTAAATAGCCTACAACTACATTAAATTCTGTTTATATCATGCTACTAGAACTACTAGCTACTGGCCGATAGCCGGTTGTTTGGGAACAGAGACATTAATACATCCACCACGGTACAGGCTTTACAGCATACAGACTCTAGGTGTATTATAAGAAAATAAAAGTGATGAATTTCAGCCAATATATCCATTATTACAGCCGCATACAGCTAGCAGGAAGCTGGCAGAACCGGATATGTCATATGAGCGTGCAGGGCGGTGCAGTCCTGTGGGTCTGATGCACGTTCATTATGTAGAGGAAAATAACTCTGGAAAAAACAAAAATATTATATATATATATATATATATATATATATATATATATATATATATAAGAAAATATGGTTTATTTCTGGTGTTTTCCTAAAACTAAATTAAAAAAAATAGCAATATATCGCCTTGCTTATCGCAATATATCGCAATATATTGAATCGTTACCCCTGTATCACGATACGTATCGTATTGCCAGATTCTTGCCAATACACAGCCCTAGTTATTAGTGGATTTTACAACTTTTAGGATATAATGATTTAAATGAGGGCTATTTAAATGTTCGTACTGGGAAGATGATTTACTAAAAAAAAAATGATTCCCTGATTTACAGACATCTCTTTATACATCCATGGCCACAGATTCATTAGCGTTTTCAGTCCAAAATGTTGGCAGCACTACCGCAGCGCCATCTAGCGGCTGTCAAAAAAGCACCGGAGTTTCGTCTCTTTGCTTCTCAAAGAGCAAAGAGACGAAACTCCGGTGGTAAAAACAAATTCAGCAAATTTTTAGGGAACAAAAAAAGTGCCATATTAGCTGCATGCTCTGCTGTGAGAAAAGCTCACTGACTGAAATAATCTAATTCTTCACACACCAGTACCACCGGTGACCATCTGCAACTGGTCGAAATATCACACAAATTGTTCTGTTGGCTCATAAAAAAGCATCTCCAATCTTTTTACAGATCATCGCCTTTTGTTTCCCTCTGCACGCTAACACCCAGTGATGTGCTCGTTCTAAATGAATGGTTCGCAGGCTCGGCGTGCTGAGCTTGTTAGAGGAATTCTGCAACTTTGTGACCGATCAAACTGCATCTGAATCCTCTCAGTCCCTCGGCTGTCTTTGCTCTTTCAGCAGAGGCTCTCTGACTTTTTGTCACCCCTGCTTCCCAACGGTTAAAAACGGTTTAATCTTGGCGCCTCCTCTGTGGTGTGGGGGTATAAATGAAGAAAGTTACAGCATGCAAGAGCAGTATATGTGCTGAACTGTGTTTCTGTGAGTATACCATTGCACCGAGATGTACAGCGGTGTAGCGCCGCCTCCGCCAGCTAGTCAACACCGCCCACTGAGGTGTAACATGAGTTCTTGAGGGAGCTCATCCTATCAGTCATCTCACAACCACAGCCCTGCCATCCCATCATGAGACTCTCAGCTCTGCTCCATGCTTGGCTCACCCATCAATGCAAAGTTGCCCATGTAGAAAAGTCTTGTGATAGAGGGGACTAGCAGGGCGACTTCTGATTTATTACCCTCTCCTATAAGAGCTGCTGTCAGAAAGTCTGTTTCTCCTCATCTCCGCGCTCCCATTCCATCTCATCTCGCTCCTTATATTTTATCACATTTCAGCTTATTCTTTTAATCCTCCCATTCTCCTCTCCTCTCTGTCCCCTTCTTTCGTTTCACCACACGATGCTCCCTCGCTGCCGCCTGATTAGGAAATCTGATCCCACCATCCTGCACAATGTTACTCTTAAGCAGACATCTTCTCTCCCCAGAAATCAGACTGCACACACACACACACTCTGCATAACCCGACTTTGACAGCGCTGTCTGCTTGATAAGTGCATGCAGGCTGGAATAACTTGCACTTAGCCTTGTAATTATGCAATGGACAGTAATAATTTACTGTTTGAGAGTAGAGAGGGGGACAGGGGTCACTGAGCGAGGTGCTGTCACTGCCCTAAGATGAATGCACTACACGGCACTGTGTGTGCGCAGATAAAATGTTAGATTCATCCTTCATTTCTCCTCACCTCTTTCACTGCTTGTATTTCAGACAGCATACAGGTTGTAGGTGCAATGTTCTGCTGTGTGTAGAATGAGAATTGTGTTTGTGTTGCTGGCCCCCGTGTGGTAGTCACTGAGGCAGCAGTAGTATGCGGTTCGATCCCCGGCTCCTCCGGTCCAAACGCCGATGTGTCTTTGAGCAACGTAACCCCAAATTGCTCCCGAAGGCTGTGCCATCGGTGTGTGAATTAGGGATGTGACGGTGAGGAAATTTTCCCACCGGTTAATAAACTTCTGACAACACCGGTGTTACCGATTACACCGGACATTTTCCAAGAGAAGATGGCTGTGTGTCCGGTCTCTGCGGTCCAGCTTTCACTGCGAGGCCGCAGGTTTGCTCTGCAGCGCACACCGGCTGTGACCGCTCCGTCCTCCGTACAGCGATGGCCTCATTAACGTTATGGTTCCCTTATAGCATTGGGTTTAAATAAACTGAAATATTGCCAAATATGCGCTTTTGCTTTTTGCCTGTCAACGCTCTCTCGTCCCGTGTGTGAAATCTGACTCCTGCCACTCTGAGCTGAGACTCCACATGGAGCTGACATATTCACTGTCAGTTTGTAGCGTCCGTTGTCCGACTGTGTAATGATAACACGGCGCTGATACGCCAAAATGAACTAAATGGGTTTTATTTCTGTAATAAAAGGCAAAACGACGGTGGGGGGCTGTGGGTACGTAATGTAATGTAATCGGCGTGTGCCCGACCACCGTGTAACACCGACTACCGCAACAAGCCTAGTGTGAATGAGTCCCGATCCTGATGGGCAGGTTGGCACCTTGCATGGCAGCCTCTGCCATCAGTGTATGAATGTATGAATGTGTGAATGCTGACACGGAGTGTAAAGCGCTTTGAGAAAGGAGCTGTATAAGTGCAAGTGCATTTACCATTCACTCTCCTGGGGACACAGAGACGAGGGATGGGCGATACCAAACCTCTTAAATTCGATACCAAAATGGGTATGTGATTTTTCAAAATGATGGTCATTTTTAGAAAAAAATAGATCATTACACTCAAAGGCAAATTTATTACAAAAGCGAATATGAGTACAGTCATTTCAGCCCCCAAACGACATGCGTTTATGTTCAAGTGACAAAGCTCTCTAGCAGCCGCAGGAATCATGACTCTCGTCTGCACACTGTACATCTGGATGCGCTTCCTCCGCCAGCTCAGGAAGTTCAACCCGCCTCAGTTTCTGATCTGGAGGCCACGGACCAACAACGTATTTTATTTAACGTTTAATTTGGAGGACGAATCTGAGTTGAATGCCATCTGATTAACATAAAGGCTACAGTGGCACAGGGTAAAAGACAGAGAGAGACTGGATGCACGTCTTGTTCCGCCTCATTAAGAGGGTTGTATTTAGTTGATCATTATCATCTCTTATGTAAAAATAAAATAAAATCAATAATGCGTAATAAACCATAAACATAATAATCATCAGATCAGCGCTACCTCCCTTATATTGTACCATCAGAACCATTTGAAAGATGCTGTAATAACATAAACAGTTCAACACAGAGTGGTTTTATTTGAAGCTGCCTTTGTGGTGATTCAGTGTGGCACATTTAGATTAGGGCTGTCAATCGATTAAAACATTTAATCACAATTAATCGCAAATGAATCGCTAATTATTAATCAGTTCAAAATGTCCCTTAAAGGGAGATTTGTCAAGTATTTAATACTCTTATCAACATGGGAGTGGGAAGTTATACTGCTTTATGCAAATGTATGTATATATTTATTATTGGAAATCAATTAACAACACAAAACAATGACAAATATTGTTCAGAAACCCTCACAGGTACCCATAGAACTCATTTTCATTCACATATCTTGAGGTCAGAGGTCAAGGGACCCCTTTTGAAAATGACCATGCCAGTTTTTCCCCGCCAAAATTTAGCGTAACTTCGTAGTGGTATTTAGCGTTCTTCCCAACAAGCCAGTATGACATGGTTGGTACCAATGGATTCATTAAGTTTTTTTTAGTTTTATATGATGCCAGAATCTTCACTCTAGCTTTAAAACTGAGCCCGCTATAATCGTAAAAATCACAAGTTGCGTTAAAGAAATTAGTGGCGTTAAAGCACATTTGCGTCAACGCGTTATTATTGCGTTAACTTTGACAGGCCTAATTTAAATACAACATGGAAAAAAAATGCAAGAATTACAACAAAACTTTATTTGTTATAATTAAAACCCAGAATACTTCTACTGCTTCCACTTCAACTAATACTACTAATAAACATAGTAATGTTTATTCATGTGGAATCTTATTAAAATATATCACTGCAATCACTTCTAGTCGAGTGTTTTCAGTGTTTTCTGTGACAACCACTACGGTGATTACAATAAATGTGTAATCAAACAAACTGCATCACATCAAGGGACTGAACATGCAGCATCAAGATAATGAACAATATGATTTTCTCTTTAAAAAAATCAGCTCATTGCACTATTTATCGGCAGAAATGTTTATCTGTTATCACATTTTTCTCACAAGTCCAAAATCTGCAGAGTATAATTCGGTTTTATGAGCAAACCTGCACGTTGAAGTGGGTAGCTATTATGTATTCCTCTGGAAGCAACCTGTTTTTCTCACGTTATCATCGCCAGAGTCCTGAATACATTCAAAAATAAATTCCGTCTTTGAAGAGCAGCTTCTCAGTTTATGTTGGTGAATGAAAGCGGATTTTTATTCAGATTGTGAAGCGGCAGCAGCAGGCAGGTGCGCTGGTGATCAGGCAGTGCTAATATGTACCAGACAGCAACCAGTGGGCCGAGAGGAGGGGATTAACTCTACTTTGGAGAGGAGGAGTAACTGTCATTTAAGGATTTACAGAGGGATATCTATATTTCCACTGCTAAGCTCTCGGTGAAGAGTCAAAGGGAAAATATTCTACATTCGTGGACGACTTTGGGCTGTGACAAAGCAGAGCACATTCCCATCCGCCAGAAAAAAAAACACTGGAGGTCAAACAGAAATCAGTCATTCTGCCCACGCCGCGTCCAAGGACAGATCTGCTGTTTTGAGTACTCTCCCTGCAGCTCTCACACAGCAGCTCGCCGCCAATCGATCACACATGGATCGTCGGCATTTTGATTGACATTCTCAATTAATCGATATGTTCAGCTCGAGCTCATCTGGGCTTCAGTGTGGACGTAAGCTGCTAAAACAAAAACATTCAGTGCAATGAGGCGCTGTTTATGGCTTTCCTTGACAGTTTTCCCTGGTCATAAAACGCCGCTTCCAAATTGAAAAGCGGGAAATGATGTTGTCAAGATGGCCGAGCACCGCGAGCCCTATTCTGAATTGACAACTACTTAATGTTTCCTTTGAGGCAAGCAGATGACTTCACAGAATGTCAGAGATGTGGTGTGTGGATTTATACTTCACTAAAGCTAATGAGGGCTTGTGTGTGTTGTGGTGGAGGTGGAGGTTGGGGATGGGGGGGAGGAGGGTGTATTAATGCAGCGTGCAGCAAGGCAATAACTCCAACAAACCCCATAAACCTCTGTTACAGATTAAGTCACTCCCCTTGTCAGAAAGCCATTTCCTCCGGGGCTCAACAGATCATTTGCTTGTTCCTCTCTGCAGGCAAACACGCATGTATGAAATAGGTCTAATTACCGTCATCAGCGTCATCATCATTTGTAGTTCATTAACAGGGTGCTAATGCCTCAGAATGTCTGTCATACACATCTGTGATGGCAGACATTTTTCGCGGGCCGGTACGCTCCATCGCGCCGCCTGCCGCTCGTTGAATACCATAATGAGCTAATCAGAGAGCAAATGCCAACTGTCCGGAAAATGAAGTGCGAACAATGGACTCCGTTCGTCCGCCGAGCGTCTCGGCCAGAGTGACCTTCATGACTTGGAGACCACCAACAGGTTCTGGTACTCCTATCACAGGCTCAGCTCTGGTTATGCATGTAGGATAAAGGTCGCTGGTGAAGGAGAGTGCAGCAGCGGCGGGTTTTTCACGTTGTGTGCTGCTGAGGAGCGTGTGTTGCGGCTCCCAGCGCGCTCAGATGAGCCCCGGTGGTCACTGTAATCAGTCTCAGATGTCCTCTGGAGCCTCTTTCAAGTACTCTTCACTGCTTTTCTCACTGTCTCATCAGTGGTGTCAAGGGTCCAGGCTGTCTATATCCTCTTTTTTTTCCGATGAAGCCATCCATGGAGGTGTACAGGTGGCGGAGGCTTATGCCTCTCCAGGGCAAAGGTTTTCACTCATTTCCTGCGTGACTCTGGGAGGTCACGGCATCGAGGGTCACCGAAGTTTACCAGCGAGCCACATCATTCATACCTCACACCTCTAAATGACTATTTTCTCGCAGCCTTTTGGCCTCACAGACTTTATGATGCTTGTGCTCAAGTCATAGATCAGTAGATTAATACTGTAGAAAACAGCTTTTCTCCACAGCGTGCTGTTGATCCCGAGGGAGACTTTTCCTGATCCTCGCCTGTGTCGTTGCCAGCAAATGAAAGCCCCTCAGAGCCAATGGAGCTGTGCGACTGTCAAAACTCTCCCCTGTGCAACACACAATCTTCTCCAGCCATTGCTCCGCCATATGTTAAAGCAAAATGGAGGCGACACACTGCTGAGTTTGGCATGATTTGAGCTCTAGGGAGGGGGGATGGCGTCCTGTTGTCACCAACATATGGCTCCTGTAGCTTTGTCTGATGGCTGCCATTGTTGTGGAGTTTCACTGTACAACACTGAGACTCCAAAGGATGCGGCGTTGGGTTTGCTTTGAGGCTTCTTTGGCGAAAGTGAAAGTGATTATAAGGACCTGATGAGCCTTTCCAACATAATCCCTTTATCTCCACTGTGCTTGAAGTGAGTCTCATGTGATCGCTATTGAGATGTGTTGTGGTTTTAGACTTCAAACAGACACTATGAATCAAAGGATTAGTAAATAACTATTGCTTGATAACTCGCAAGTTTGAGTGAAGCAGAAATAGGACATCCAAAGCTGTGATAGAGGCTGTATCCAAAACCACATACTAGTAGTACGTACTGATTTGGCCCAAATGTAGCATGTAGTATGCTAACAGAAAAAAAAATATTCAGTATGTCAAAAATACCCGGCAGCCAAAAACAGCTCTTTTTTTTATTTACATTTTTCGTAGCTATTTCATCACTAAATTCACTTCTGGAAGTTTTTGAGGCGAGAAATCAACTGTGTAGATTTTGAATATTGACAGTTTTACGATATTAGATGGCGAATCGAACATTTGCTCCAACGTTTTCGGAGTTGAGAAGCTCCACAAACTGCCGTGACAGCTTGCTAGCCCCTCCCGGGGTCGCTACCTCGCCAATCGGGAGGTCACCGGTCTGTAGACAAGTGGCTTTTTATTTCCCTTTTTGACGGATGGCAAATCTCCATTATAAAATTAACAGGAACCTGCGGTTATCTGCCTTTTTAGAGTTGAAAAGCTCCACAATCGCCCGTGGGCGTAGCTCTAATATCTGGAGGGAGATCAGTCCACTGTTTTGTTGCTGTAACTGAAAAAGCAGTTTGAGTAAATGTTGTCGAGTAATGTTTTATATTTACCGTCTCCCGTCTTATTTCGCCATGAGCTGTTGGAATAAATTGTTGAAGGGGTGGTGGAGCTAAACCTGCAGTATTATTATATACTATAAAGTAAACAAACATTGGTCACAATCAAAAAAAAAATCCAAGTTGTATTGTTTGATAATATTGCAATAGTGGTACGAATGTGTTTTTTTGTCCAGTGCTTTAAGAGCTGGTTTAAAGGCTAAAGCCTGGTCTAGCATGCTGCAAAATACATCACTTTATTTGTTTCATACTGCATACTACTGAGGAAAGCAGTATGCAGTATATATTGTATACTGTATACTGCATACTGCGTTCCTCAGTAGTATGCAGTAGGCGGTTTCGAAGTGTGCAGACGCTTGTTGCAGCTAAAAACCGCCTCTGCTCCCCTTCCCAACATTAGGATGATTGTTAGCATGCTAGCGCTCTGCTCTCTTTGTATTCCTGTGTGTGCCTCCTCATTTTGCAGAGAGGAGTGTTGCTGGGTAATGCAATCCTGGATGGCCACTCCTATTAATCACTTCCTCCCGAGGAAGAGGGTTCATTAGGAAACGATTCTCTTAATGGAGACTGCAATGGCCCATAGTAAGTGGTGCAGAGTCAGGGCAGAGGAGCTAAATCCGTCTGCCCGGTGTCAGGTCTAAACAGGGGCGGAGGGGCCGCTCTCTGGGGTCCTGCTAAATGACGTTATCTATGGGTGCAGGGACCACTCACATAAATAAGCCTGGAGGTGGTCCCATCTGCACAAAACACTCCAGCTCTGCAGGTAAAAGGAAAGGCCCCGCGCCGCCATCCTCTGCTGAGCTGTGAGGATTAGATCACTTACAGGAAGGAAAAATATTTAACACGAGAAATATGACAAATTAATCTCATCGGGTAATGCGGGTGTCTCAGTGACAAATGTCGACAGAATACCTGAGCGGGGCAAGTAATTATACCCAAATGAACTTGTCAGAGCTTGTAGTAGACTATCACTTGAGTTAGTATCCGCTTTACACGACTCGTCTGCGGGAAGATGACGGCTCCCGGCCCAGAGACAAACGAGTTCCTGGAGTGCTCGTACGCTGACAAAATGATAATATGTTGCCTCCGCTGCTGCAGAAGCAGCTTTCTGTTGTGCCACTTGGTCCTGACACCACTTCAGATAACATGTAGTGAATTTGATGTGGAGGTGAGAAAGAAACTGCTGCTGCTTAGTGGTGATGGAAAGTTGAGCAAAGCGCAGTTACTGCTTTGATCCATCGCGTTTCAAAGTGAGCGCTGGTAATCGGAGCGGCTTAAGTTGTTTTCCCCTCACAGCTGCCAAGTTATCTTTAGCCGCTTTCTCATATAAACTTTATTGTGAAGTTTCCCTTTCACACACGTAGCACACAACAAGCGATCGTCTGTGTCCGACACATTCTCACCTACTGGAAATACCTGGGTAGAGTGTGCAGGAGGCAGGACATGATTTGATCATAAACAACCAAGTCTCTTGCTGTTCCTTGAATTTGTCTGACGATTTTAGCGCCGACCCTTAAGGACAGAAGTTTTTGAATCTTTTCTTCTCTCCAGTTAGACATTTTCCTTGACGTCTTCGTATAAATGACCCTACTTGTTCACCCGCCGGGCTTAAGTTGACACCCCGTGAGGCCTAATCATCAGAGAACTACGCAGCCAAAAGTCATTTAACCGACTTGATAAAGAGAGAGAGTGAGATCATACCGACTAAAACTCAAGCGTAACTTTACTTGGTAATTTGTAAATGAATTATGTGCCATTGATTTGTCAGTGAAGTATATGGAGTTTTACTGCAGACTGCAGTCTCTGACAACCAAATCATGAGTAGATTTGTTTATTATATTCCTTAAAGTGGATGCTTTTTCTGAGCAGCTTGTAGCGTAGTTTGCTACTTTCAACTAAACTGTAGTACCTAAAACTTTTAGTATTATTCTTTGAATACAGTATATCACACAAACCCTACGTCCTGTTGTCTCTGAAATCTGAAAATATCAACTTCTAGGGTTGGCACAATAACACAAACATTATACAATAACTAGGGATGGGTCACGATTTTCGATTTTTTGAATAGTCGTTAAATTACAAAAAAAAAAAATAGTTTATGCGACTATTCGTCCCGTCTTAAAAATATATATATATATTCCGTTTTAACCGGGGGGTTGGGAGTTATGCGGTGATTTTCAAATAGTATTTTTGCTTGGAATGCACATCCCTAACAATAACATGTAGTTCAATACAATATCCCTGAAATCAAAGCTTAATACTACTTCTAATAATAATAATAATAATAACAACAATAATAATTATATTTAGGGCTGTCAATCGATTAAAATATTTAAGCGCTATTAATCGCATGATTGTCCGTAGTTAATCGCGATTAATCACAAATTAATTGCACAATCTGTTCAAAATGTACCTTAAAGGGAGATTTGTCAAGTATTTAATACTCACTTATCAACATGGGAGTTGACAAATATGCTGCCTTATGCAAATATATGTATATATTTATTATTGGAAATCAATTAACAACACAAAACAATGACAGATATTGTCCAGAAACCCTCACAGGTACTGCATGTAGCATTTAACATGGCAAACTGCAGCCCAACAGGCTACAACAGCTGTCAGTGTGTCAGTGTGCTGACTTGACTATGACTTGCCCCAAACTGCATGTGATTATCATAAAGTGGGCATGTCTGTAAAGGGGAGACTCGTGGGTACCCATAGAACGCATTTACATTCACATATCTGGAGGTCAGAGGTCAAGGGACCCCTTTGAAAATGGCCATGACAAACAGTAAGTTTGGAGTGCTATTTAGCCTCCTTCTCGACAAGCTAGTATGACAAATTGCATTTCTAAATTAGTGGCGTTAAAAAGAATTTGCGTTAACGTGTTATTATCGCGTTAACTTTGACAGCCCTAATAATAATAATAATAATAATAATTATAATCATAATAATAATAATGCATATTTTGAAGCTTGTGAATATTCAAAGTGTGTTCCCACTGTGAGTGAGAAATCTCATTTCTCCTCTGTATTGTACTGAGCTGCATTATCTTGCACATCCTTGTTAATTCATGCACCGCTAACAGGAGTTATTCAGCTGTGAGAAACACCTTCATCACTTTTATCCCTCCGTGTTATTTGCTGTTTACCTTGTGCTCAGCTGTGCGATTAGACTGGATGACAAAGCTTATATTCAGCTCAAATCTCTTCTCAGTCAATACCAGCAAATATTAATGATGTTTTCCTCATAAGTGTTCACGGGGAGTTCAGAGGCTTGCGACAGAATAAACAACAAGCGCTGGAACAAAAGCTCCTGCGCGGCACACAAAAGCTGCCTCTGTGCTTCCAAAATGCTGAAGGCGGGCTTTCGGTGTGTCCTCTACTCTGTCCATAACCTCATCAGGCTGAATAATTGTTGCAGTGCAAAGAGAAGATTACCTGGAGGTGAAAAATGTCCTTTCTCTTCATGTGCTCTCATCCCAGTCCTTCAGTTCTGTCCTGAAAAAAAGACTGTTGACTTGTCCTTTTCCATCCGAGACGAGACTGAAACGCAAACTCTCCTTTCTGACTGCCTCACACCCCAGAGGCCTCCTTCCTTTAGAGTGTCACAAGTCATTATACATTAAAAATAACTTTAATTACTGCAGGCAGATAATAATGGATTGATCC
This sequence comes from Sebastolobus alascanus, assembly GCA_916701645.2. Taxonomy (NCBI): domain Eukaryota; kingdom Metazoa; phylum Chordata; class Actinopteri; order Perciformes; family Sebastidae; genus Sebastolobus; species Sebastolobus alascanus. The sequence continues at coordinate 1,621,580 of CAKAOJ020000179.1, forward strand.
TAACCGGTTGATTTCACTTCTGAATATCTTTGCATATTTAATTTTTATTTTGCAGGAATGCAAAGAGCAGCACTGTCGTGCTTATTGATGTGTCTCTAAAGTAACTGTGTGTTTTATTAAATGTCTTCAAATGAAAGGAGGTAATTCTCAGGGGAGCATGAATGTAACTCGCATTTGATTTCAATATTTCTTGTGTTTGGCCTGATGGTGGACAGAAGGTTTGAAGGTTGGAGGTCAGCAAAAATATTAGGATTCATCCTCTGGGGACCATGAATATGGAAGCCAACATTAGCCATTAATAATTTGAATCATATAAGCAACTCAGGCTGGTGTCATACATTGTCCGTAGCTATACCTATACGGAAAGTAATGCACAGTAATTTGTGTATATCCCACAAAATCAATTTATGTGTAATTCATGTAATCGTGAATCTGGAAATATTAATAGTGGCCAACGGCGGAGGAGGTCGGGGGTGGATGGGCGGGTCAACAGAGTACCAGACTTTCCCCCAGGAGACCTGCATTTGTGTCTCGTGTGAAACCAGAAGTCAACGTTGATTTATTTAACTGACGTACTTAAGTAACGCCACTTCCGGAGTTGTTTTAAGCCAAACTAGGATCTTTTCCTAAACCTAACTATATAGTTTTCTTGCCTAAACCTCAGGAAGTTGTTTCCCGTGAAGATGGAAGTTAATTTTGAAAAGACTGCATGCATGTAACGAACGGGAATTGACACGTGTTGCTGGACATTCGTAGGAAAACGAACGAAAAAGGAGGAGTGACGTTTTTGTGATAATATACGAACCATTGGATGAGAATACATTGAGCAACTAAATACCGAATGATGAAATTAAACCACAACTGAATACTTAAAGCTGCACTAACCAATATTTTTATATCAACATTGGATCAAAGAATTATGCGTAATGTTAAAGTGATCGCTCATAGTGATAAACGCTCAGTGTATGCTTATGTAGTAGGACTGCAACTAACAATTATTTTCATTGTTGATTAATCTGTTTATTATTTTCTTGTTTAATCTATTAGTTGTTTGGTCTATAAAATTTTAAATAATGTGTTTCCCAAAGCCCAAGCTGACATCCTCAAATGTCTTGTTTTGTCCACAACTCAAAGATACTCAGTTTACTGTCATAGAGGAGTAAAGAAACCAGAAAATATTCACATTTAAGAAGCTGGAATTTTCTTTAAAAATGACTCAAACCAATTAATCCATTATCAAAATAGTTGGCAATTAATTTAATAGTTGACAACTAATCGATCAATCATTGTAACTGAGATATTATACCTGGCCCTAACAAAAACAAATATATGAAGTAATATATACATGTATAAAAGCCAAAACTAAACCTTTCTGAAGCAAACACACTCTGAAAACTAACTGAAAACTAAATTTAAATCGAAAAGTCAAAACTAAAATAAAGTAAAAACTAATTTAAAATTCAAAACTATCATAACGTGTGTGTGTGTGTGTGTGTGTGTGTGTGTGTGTGTGTGTGTGTGTGTGTGTGTGTGTGTGTGTGTGTGTTTACCTGTCTGTGACAACCTGCCCTTTCCCTCATACAGCTGGCAGAAAAATTACCAGCCTAGCACTCGTTGTCATGGAAACCCTTAACATGTTTTTGGTTGCCCTTGATGCTCCTTGCCTCAGTCCACAACAAAGCAAACTCGGAAGAAGTTGGAAATCAATACAAGCAGCAGGCAGCGGGCGCGGCGGTGCGGCGTTTGGCGGCCGTGGCTGTGGTTGAAATTCAGCGGCGGTATCCATGTGGCTGCTTGAAAATGCATAGAATAATGGGAATTAAGGGCGCGCCAATCTGTCCAGCTTAGCAGAGTGCCTGAAAGAGATGCGACGGAGGAGAGGGAGGGAGAAAAGTGACACGTTGACAATTTTAAAATGCAGCCCTCTCCAGTCAATCAGCCCAGGGACAAACTTTGATACGACTTTACTCCGGGATAACATGCGGGCCAATTTGGATGTCGCTCAAAAGGAAGATTCAGGCGCTCCTTGTTTCGCCGGCGCTAACACCTTTAAAGAGCTGCTCTAATGCATCCATCTCTCTCTCTCTTCCACTATCTCTAACCTTGACATGAGAGGGCTCGCCATCTCCCCACAAAGCACCTGATTGAATGCCAATGTGAAAGAGTTTGCTAAAGCACACACTTTGTATCCCGCCTGTGGACTCCTGATTGGATCCTCGGAGGCTCTCCCCGTTTCTCATCCCACGGGCTCAATCACCATCGTCTGATTGGTGATCTTAACCCCCCGTGACCTCTTTGAGATGGACTATACCACCGCAAGAGCGTGGGTGGCCTCGCACTGCCCTCTCTTTTCTCTCTCTCTACCCTGCCGTTAAAAATGGTAAGACACCCCGTTTTATTAGTACTAATACTTTAAGAATGACTGTTTTAATACGAGCCGTGAGTTGCGTTGATGTGCGACAGCATTCAAGAAGGATGGAGTCAACAAGTGAAGTTGAACAGAAGATTAAAGCAGGTCATGAACCGCTCACCGGCTGCACAGTCTCGCTCTGAGCTGGTGTCTCTATCAGCAGAACTCCCTTCAAAAAAAAAAAGGAAATAACAGCGCAGCTCTGATTACAGATCAAATGTACTGATAAAATTAGATTCACCATCTTTTCTCAATCTGTCCAAGCATCTCATGTAATTCGGCAAACACATAATTCACCAAAAAGCACACGCTAAAGTATTATTTTACCGTGTTTCTCAGTAACGTGAAATAGACGGAGAGGAAAAGCAGTCCGGTGAGAGAGACTCTTCTCTCTCTTCACACCACTTCGACACAACACAGCTCTTTCTACAGTTACTGTGGTGTCTTCCTGATTTTAGCAGCTTTTCTCTCATCAACTTCTCACAGAACTTCATCTGAATTTACTAGCGTTTTGTGGGTCGTCGCCTTCCGTGCTGCAGTACCACTCTCCGCCTTAATTGTTACTAATGCACCAGCGGAGGCGCTGTTTTACAAAAAAAAAGCCTTATTAAACGTTGTTTAATAAATGACATCAGAATCAGAAATACTTTATTGATCCCCAGGGGAAATTACAGTTGTTCTATTTTAGAATAAAAATATATATAAACATAGAAAAGTTATAAGATGTTATGTGTGCATTATCAAAGAAAGTATAGGGAACATCAGATTACTGCATACCATTTTTTTTTTTCCTTCTGAATACATTTTTACATTTAAACATTTTTAATTGATAAAAAATATTTTTAAGTTCCATGTTCAGTCATCTATTATTCCATCACTTTTCCTGACGTTTTAGATTTTTGCTGTGGTATCGTTTCAGTATCGGTATCGAGATATTTAGGCAGAGTATCGTATCGAAGTCAGACTTTTGGTATCGTGACAACACTATAGCCACAACATAAAGTTTCAAGGATCCGCGGAGAAGACTTTAAAGAGCTCGGAGGTAGCTTTATGAAACATTTGTTCCATTCACAAACACCACTTTCTCTGACGAGAGCTCGCTGGGGGGGAAGCACCGGGGGAGGCATTTTGATCATCTGCTACTGGATTGTTGATGCTCCGGGAGCTTTTTGAGACTGCGTCTATACAGGCCAGAATATGAAAGGTGCTCCTGCAGCTCTTCTTCCATCACAAGTAGCAAACACAAAAAGAAAGAAGCTCTTCAATGGTTCAGTCAGCCACAATTAAGCAGACGAAAACAAGCAGAGAAATGAGAAAGACGATGACAAAAACCTGCAAAAATCAGAAAGGGCAAACTCTCTTTTATTTTACGGATCATGTGGACTACAGAGCAGAGATGGGTTCAAGCAATTCGCAGCAGGGTTGAAAAATGCTTCCTGTGTGGTTTCAGAGAGATTTGCAGAGAGAGATAAACAACTTTGTGAAGTGGGGAGAGACTCGGCGGCACAAGATGAAAACCGCCCTCAGGTGCTGTTTGACCAGGTGCAGTGGTACACTGTGTTCAGAGAAGCTGCCGTGTTTACTGCTTTGTGGAAGCGTTTGAGCCTTCGCCTCCACACACTGTGTCCCAGTGAAAGTGGAGACCTGCTCAGGTCAAGCTCCGAGCTCAGTACACACAAACACACACACACACACACACACACACACACACACACACACACACACACACACACACACCATTACCAAATAAGTGAGTGAAAAATACCGGCTTCTCTTCATTGTCTCCAGCTCAAGATGGTTTGTTTTGACTTATTGATCTTACATCATTAGGACAGCAACTAATGACCATTTTCATTTTGCGTATTATTTTCCAGATTAATTGTTTTGTCTATAAATGTCAACCTCATCTCTTGGGAAGGCGTATAAATAGTAGGCCTGTCAAAGTTAACGCGATAATAACGTGTTAATGCAAATTTGTTTTAACGCCACTAATTTCTTTAACGCAACTTGCAATTTTTAGGTTGTAGTGGAGTGCAATTTTAAAGCTAGAGTGAAGATACTGGTATCATATGAAACTAGAAAACCTAATGAATCCATTGGTACCAACCATGTCATACTAGCTTGTCGCGAAGGAGGCTAAATAACGCTCCAAACTTGCGCTGAATTTAGGCGAGGAAAAACTGGCATGACCATTTTCAAAGGGGTCCCTTGACCTCTGACCTCAAGATATGTGAATGAAAATGGGCTCTGGAACCCACAAGTCTCCCCTTTACAGACATGCCCACTTTATGATAATCACATGCAGTTTGGGGCAAGTCATAGTCAAGTCAGCACACTGACACACTGACAGCTGTTGTTGCCTGTTGGGCTGCAGTTTGCCATGTTAAATGCTACATGCAGTACCTGTGAGGGTTTCTGGACAATATCTGTCATTGTTTTGTGTTGTTAATTGATTTCCAATAATAAATATATACATATATTTGCATAAAGCAGCATATTTGTCCACTCCCATGTTGATAAGAGTATTAAATACTTGACAAATCTCCCTTTAAGGTACATTTTGAACAGATTGTGCAATTAATTTGCGATTAATCGCAATTAACTACGGACAATCATGCGATTAACAGTGCTTAAATATTTTAATCGATTGATAGCCCTAATAAATAGCACAACATTTAAGGACATTCCGCATGTCATGATAACACATTTTAGGCCTTTCGCGTGTCATTTAACGCCACGTCGTTACCGTGAAACGGACGTTTAGGCAACGAAACTACAGTAACATTCACAGTTCTGTTTAGGCAATAAAACCTTTCTGTTAGGTTTATGAAAACATCACGGTTGGGCTTAGAATTAGTACGTAAATTAAGAAAAAATACGTAGGTAAACAACATCACATAAGATTGGAAAACACGTCACAACGTCACTAACGTAGCATCAAAATATCCACCAACAACACCAAATGAAACAAAGGTGTCGTTATTGCACGCAGAATGACGCCATTTGGTGAGACCAGGCTGATAAATATATAGAATAATGTCATTAAACAGTGAAAAATGTCCAGTCAACCCAAAACCAGAAGATATTCAATTAACAAAAAAAGAAGAAAAGCAGTAAATATTCATACGTGAGAAATTGGAACCAGTGCATTTAATTTCAATTCATTTCTTGTCAATGGACTAATTGTTTAAGCTCTAATCATTAGTTTTAATTAGATTCTATATTAGATTTTTAAATTGGGGATTCAGGCTACACTAGATGACGTCAGCCAGTCTTTATGGACCTCTGTCACTGGGAGGAGGAAATGAAGGAGTCATCTGACAGAAACTTCTAGTGAAGAGGTCGTACATCACACTTCTGACTGAGGGAGAGGAGGGTGAAGTGTTTAATTACGGCCATTAATTGCTGAGTCATTGTAGCTGCAGATATATTATGATGATACGCTATCATTATGAGTAAGTATATGTCTTATTTATTGCGATTTTTAATTATATTTCTTGCTCTTTTTTTTTTTAGCTGCAAGAGCTAATTTCCTCACTTCTTATTTTGAAATGATATTATCCTGCACAGTCACAATATGAACACATGAATGCAGCTGTCAGAAGTGCTGGACAGAGACGTAAGCATGTCTGGACGGAGCGTTTTACGCGTCTGCATGAGCCATCGATCACTTGAACGTGATTTTTCAAGGCAAATCTCTCCCCGGGGATGATTAAATACAATTGCCTTTTCCTTCCTCCAAATCTCAAGTATGTGTAGCTAAACACGCCACCAGGCAATGAAAGCTGGCAGTATGAATGATGGTCATTACTCTCACTACCGAAGCTGCAAATGCCTCATTCCAGGAAGGAGCCGTATGGTGAGCATCCTTAATGAGTGTTCAGGAGCAGGAATTCATATATTTACTCTTGGTGTGATTAAATTGCAGCGCTGGCGAGGCATCAGACGGAGCGGTTGTTTACCCAACAATGCATTATCCCAACGTACAATCAATCTACCCAATTCTGTAACACAGACAGAACACCTCTTTTGGGTTTGAAAATGCAAAACACCTTTCCAACATCAGGACTGGATGTTCTAAAACACCCGAGAGGAGGCAGAGGGATTAAACATGAATGTATTTAGCATTTTGTATTGAGGTGATTTTTCAGCCCGCTATTCCTGCTGTTTTTTTTTTTACATTAAATTGAGGTTGGAAAGGCAATAAAGCGGAGTATTTTTCCTGGCAACAGCAGCATCCCATAGAGTGAATGCGACAGACATGTGAGAGATGGGAGAATAGCTGGCTGCTGGCTGTAAAGATCTGAGCTGCATGCTTCTCCTCCCCGCGATTTAGCAGGATGTTCAACTGTTCTCAACAAATACCACACTGTTTGTCATCACTTATCAAACCAATTACCATCACTGTAGGGAGAAGCAGCACATACAGTACCATGGAATAATGTATGTGAAAATGAGATGCAGCGTTTCTTATGTTTTTTTTTTTTGACAGATTTAGACTTGAAACACCTTTTTATTTTTATTCTAGCCTTTTAGAAGCTCAGACAGATCTTTTCAGATGACTTATCTTAACTATAAAAATTCAGTTATGGTGATGTTGAATACGGCTGCACAATTAATCAACATTTGATAGAAATCGCAATATGGCCAACTGCAATTTTCAATACCAATAAATGCGAAATACCATTTTAAATTAAATATTGTGGTGCTGCAGAGATGTCCTGGTCTACACGTCATATTCTACAGACTTAAGAAAACATCTTTGTTTAGTACAGTTCCACGCAAAAATTACACCGTAATCATTTTAATATGTTTTTCAATGAAAATGAGAATAATGATGTAAAAATGATCATTCACTCTAATATTGCAATTGCAATATCAGTCAAAATAATCGCAGTTAGATATTTTGTCAATATCGTTCAGCCCTAACGTTGAACGTATATTAAGGTATTTTGTTACTATACATAATGTGAGAATTGTGAAGAATATATGAATAAACATCTGCAGACTGTAAACTGTTGTCATCTTGATACAGTTTGGTGTCATTTTTGTCAATATTTGCATATTTTTATGTGCAATTTTTGCTCTGTGAGAGCTACATGGACTTGAAAATTAAACATATTCTCTCGAGCTGCAACGAATAATTGATAAGTAGTCAACTATTAAATTAATCGCCAACTATTCTGATAATCGATTAATCGGTTTGAGTCATTTTTGTAAGAAAATAGTCTAAATTGTCTGATTCAAGCTTCTTAAATGTGAATATTTTCTGGTTTCTTTACTCCTCTATGACAGTAAACTGAATATCTTTGAGTTGTGGACAAAACAAGACACTTTGGGAAACACCGATCAGCATTTTTCACCATTTTCTAAATTTAATAAACCAAACAACTAATCGATTAATCGACAATGAAAATAATTGCTAGTTGCAGCCCTAGTATTCTCCCGCTCATGGTAGCAAGCCATTAAGATAAGTTTATTATATCAATTAGAGTTACAAATCATATTTCTTTATAACAGACCGTTGCTATGGACGCAGTTCTGATGTAGGACATTTTCGTGTCAAATTATTGATTTCTAAAGTAAGTAGTTGTGTAATAAGCAGGATAATGTACAGAGAGCAGGTCATTGTTGTGAAATAAACCCAAACAGGGAGATTTTCTTACTTATAGACCTTTTTATTATATGTAAAGGCTATATATGTATATATAGTTGTTTTTTTTACAAAGCAAAAAAAAGGTAATCACTTTATACGTTGAATAAATACTGACATCCAAATCGAGTACTCGAGTTTTTCATGCCCATCAATACAAAGGAGGCAAATTGAATTTTGTTTGTGGTGCTCAAAGCATCGAGCGAAAACTAGGCTACGTTTGAAAAAAATCGTCAGAACAAAACCAATGTTGTGGATGATCCACAGAACTCACTGCACAGTTCTCATTGGAATTACTTTATTGGAAAAAGTAGTCCTATAATAATAGTCATAAACAATGTTTACGCCCATACAAGTAAAGAACAAAACTTCATCTCTTGCAACTCCTCACTGACTTCTCCTGAGTTTCACTAGAGATTGATTCTTGGCAGCTAAATGTATGAAATTGCAGCAGTTGGGTCAGCGATGGGGAAAAAATGTCCAGTATCGATTCGTGGAGTTTATGATCTCAGATGATATGAAATTGTTGAGGTTAGACTGTTTTGGCTTTGTGCGAGGAAAAAAAAACTTTTATGAGTGTCTGTCTGAGGGTTTGTGTGTGTTTTTGTGCATCTCCATGATTTAGACCTGCAGTTTGTTTTGACTTTATGAAGAGCAACAACTCTGTCGTTCTAGAAAAGAAGGCCGCCAAGACAACAGAAAACATTTGTTGGCACTTTTAATACTTGAGAAATACACAATGCCAGTTCGGTTGGTGAATTTCTTTCCATCTCAGAACAAATATTTTGTACTTGCAGTATGGTCCCACTGTCTGTGTGTGCATGTTTATGCATGTGTTCATTTGGATTTGAGTGCTTAATTGGATTTATGATGCACTGCTGAGTGAAACGCCGCCATCTCCACAAATGACGTCCACCGTCGGCACTGGGTCTGGACCCAGTTTCCTCTCACAGCCCATCTGCACCTCTCATCCTCTCCAAAAGCCATTATAATCCCCACCAATCCCACAGCCTCTCACCATGACTGCCTCCTTTCTGGCAGCTCTGCCCTCCACATTAGGATTTGGAACTGGGCTGGAGGCTCCTTTCCCCCCCATTACCATCTCTGAGAAGGCTGATTCTCTCCTGTCAGCGTGCCTTCTCCTCGTCACTGCCGGTAAATGCATTAGAGGCCCGGCCCCGGCGGCCCGGGGAGGTGGGTGGTAATTCAGTCACAGGCCGTACTGGAAGAGGCTCTTTTTATTGGCCCTTGGGGGCCTCCTTAAGCTTTTGTCCTCACTCATGTGCTATTACAGAAACGCACCCAAAAGTGAAGACAAATCACTGATGGTTTTCTGTAAAATGTGATCTCGTAGCCGAGGCTGGTGGGCAGGGAAGAACAATTTTAAAAACTATATAAAAACAGCCACACTTTCTCAATATATTACTTATGCTTGACTAGAGGTGGGTAGAAACAGGTTACATTTACTGCATTACATGTGCTTAAGTCACTTTTTTGTGTAAGTTTTATTGTAGTGTACCTTTTACTCATTTTGGGAGAAATATCTGTACTTTTACTAATTTTGATACACTTATGGTGCTACTTTTATTTTTTTTTGTATTGTATGCATGGATTTGCAGGTGGTCTGCTGACCCAGGGTTTGATTTGGCTCTCTGTTCAGCTGTGTCTCCTAAAAAATATGTTGCCATTAGGGGAAGGCTGATCTGAGGTCAGTATATGAGAGCACATCGCTGACACTGAGCTGAAAGAGCAGTCACTACGTTTATGCCAAGGAGTTTATACTGGGGCTGTACCAGAATCTAAATGTTCTAAGTGTCCAGTTTAGACTGGTTATACTTTTACTCTAGTGTAGTTTTCAACCTCTTCTCTTGACTTTCACCAAACAGCACAATCTTAATCAACTTCTAGCAAAGTAAAGTCTTTAATTTTCAGCGCAGCACTGCAGGATTAATCCAGCACTCTCAGATAAAAAGGGCCGAGTAGCAGCAGCAGGGTTATTCCCTCCTGTCCTGCGTGTGTGGACATTTCATGCCATGTCTGTTTGCTTTTATAATGTCAATCCAGAGCTGTGTGCATCTGCCTGGCCGTGTGTGTGTGGCTCTCCCAGGCTGATCAGCAGCCAGTTATCATTTATTAAGAAGCAGCTCGTCTCTCATCAACAGTCCTCCTCGTCACAGATTCACTGTCAGCCCAGCGGGGAGCTGAGTGATTCCACATGATTACGGTGAGATTACTGTGGGTGGGATCACGCCTACAGTTTGTTTTCTAGTGGAAATTTTTTAAAACATGATGGGAAAGATGTGGGGGAAGTGGTTGTAAAGATGGCATCAATGTATTCTTCTGTTTAGTAAAGCTGGATGTGAGTAGGCTCTGTCAGAAATAACAGAAATGCAATGAGAGCAGATGTTTGATCATTTTCTGATATCTGTTAATATCCACCCCCCCGTGTCTTTCACAATACTATATCATTACAGCTGACCAATTAAGCCTCTGTTCAATATCTCCCCTCTGACTGCCAGGTGGGAAGTCAGTGTGATAACTCTCTAGTGTGTCCCCAGCCCAGATGTCAATAGTATGACATGCTTTAAATTTCAGTATATTCATAAGAATCAGGGGTACGCTGTATCGCTTTTTATTTAACCTCTTAAAAATTAGACGGTCCGCCGTGGACACGGACGTTATTCTGTCTTTCGGAGGTTGTAGTGAGCTTAGTTTTAAAGCTCGAGTGAAGATACTGGTATCATATAAAACTATAAAACCTAATGAATCCATTGGTACCAACCATGTCATACTAGCTTGTTCTGAAAGAGGCTAAATAATGCTCCAAACTTGCGCTGAATTTTGGTGAGGAAAAACTATCATGGCCATTTTCAAAGAGGTCCCTTGACCTCTGACCTCAAGATATGTGAATGAAAATGGGTTCTATGGGTACCCACGCGTCTCCTAAATGCAGTATCTGTGAGGGTTTCTGGATAATGATGGACTCAAGGGTGAACTGATTCAATTTTGGTGGTCAAAGGTCAAGTTCAAGTTCAATTTGTTGTTGGCAGAGGCGTGCAACCACGAGGCAGTAATTCTAGTTCCTCTATTATTTGTTAAACACTTAGTAACTTTGTCAACATAACAATCTCCAAAGTTACAGAACAGTGGATCCTCAAGATTACCGTTTTTTTGATCACTTATAAACATACACTCATAGTTCATCTGCTAATGAAGACCCTGTGATATGGTCAAAAGCACCAGAACAAGCAAGCAGTAGACCTTGAGTAGATTGTTTTGTCCAAGGTCATGAATCAACTTTGATATCATTAATTATGATTGTTATTATATACAACCTACGTGTATTATGTACACTGCACTATACACATTACAGGAATGAGAGACGATCAACATTAGTCAAGAGAAAAGATTCAGAGGATAGTTTTGAATATAAAAATATGAAAAGATATGAGTCACAGCATTATAAGTTACAGCAAATAACAGCAGGAGCACAGAACAGCAGAAGACCAACACAAAAGAATGAAAATATGTATGATAAAATATGCAAATGATGCAATCTGTGCACAAAAACTAAAAATGACAAATTACAAGAGATGGAGATCTAAAGCACACTCTGTTAGTCTTTAACTGCGAAATGAGCAGCCTGTTCCCCCAGTGCGTTTGGACTTTCATGGCTCTGACATATTAGACTAATTTAAGACCAAACTGTGGTCGAAAAATAAGCAATAGCTCCGCGTCTGAGAGAGAAGCGATGTTCCAGTTAAACACTCATTACCACCAAGGCTCAGGACTTTACATGTAATCCACTGCTTTCAAACCATCACACTGTAGCTATACACCATATGAACAGTCGCCACTGATACTAATTAAGCTTTACAGAAATTGCTGTGCAATATAGCCTTCAGTATGCCTGTACTTTATGGTGTGCACACAAATGAATGAAGTGTTTTTCTTGACCTAAATCCTCTGTAAACACTTGAGGCCCGTCTATGAAATGTTATGACACTCCAGAAATGGTTAAGAATAAATGAAGAGTAGTTTATTTCTCATTTAATACTCCTACACAAGTCTAAACTGAGAGATATAACTTTTAATTATACTGTTGGTGAACATAAACGTGTCTAAACCACGACTTTACACTACAAGAACTAAGCATTTCAGATTTGTTAACTCATGTAAATAAATGGTTGTGTAAATAAAATACTTAATAAAAGTTTAATAATCAATGTGTCAGTAAATACTTCACTATAAAAGAGGATTATGTTCAGATATTGAGGAGGATTAGGGTTATGTGAAATAAACAAATGTCAGGGTTTCTGCCAGAATAGTTACCCTAACTCTAACCAGTCTCACTCCTCATGCCTAAACCTAACCAACCCAACCAACGTAGGCAACGAGTACTAGCCAATCAGAGGCAGAGTAGGGCGGGTCATGGCTTTGCCATATATCAGACCGACACATACGGGTACTTAGGAAACTAAAGATCCCAAAGACTTCAATGAAATTTTGCGTGTTTGGATTGCAATTTTGACAAGTTTGTATTCATTCATCTATTGTTATACAAACGTTTGTTTTATACACGAGTCTAAGAATTATTTGCAAACTTGCCTGATCCTGAGCATTCGCGATACCTTAATAAATTAATCGCTGCCATGTCCCTTCAGTCTTCCCCCGTCCAAAACAGTGGCCGGATATTACTGATCCGGACATCTCTACATATTTGATTGAATCCCGTTCTCAGGCTAAGTGTTGTCTGTAAATAACCAACGTGTTAATAGCCAACTGTTTGATCTAAAGGCTTGAGTTGGAGACAACAGTCTGATGCTGCTATAACGTTAATGTATGACTGTATTACTGCAGCAACCTCCCACAATCTCATGGATCATATTTCATGTCTTACCGGTACTTGAAACAAAACGCCTCCACCAATGCAGCCTTTTGCATTGTTTTAATGCAACATTTTCTGTCTGAACGCCTCTTACACTACTACCTAATCTTGTGGCGCTGTGTCAAAGTTTTACAACCTGCATTATTCTAGTGTACATTATGTTCAGATGGTTCATAAATAAAGTTGGGTTTGATAAAAAAAAATTATTGACAATCACATATATACATTTTTGAAGTCAAACTCTTCTGCGTATTATTTAGTTAGTCTCCTAACGAGAAAAAATAGTAATTGAAGAACAGTCTAAAGATAATATAAAGCGTGATTAGTGCTAATGAATGCTTAATAGACCCATTATGCAGGTTTTTATGTGGCTGTTATAAATGTTTCATTAACAAGGTGAAGGTGTCACCCTCTATTTGTGTTTTTTGAATAATGTCTTTTAAATAATGCACTTTCGGTGAAATGTTTTGTCCACCTGGAACAGACGTCAACACCTTAGGCAAAATTCATTTATTACCCACCCCGACTCCCTCTTCTCTCATTTATTTTTCCAATCCAAGATGCGCACGATGAAATCGTATCAATCATTCAGATGTGTCAGCTCTGTACACACACCCCTCAGGCATGATATAAAACATTCTTCGAAGCAATATTCACTTGGGTTATCCAGCAGGACGGGGAGGGGGAATAAAAAGCAAACCAACACAGACACTGTCAGAAAAAAAACTCCAACTCATGAATATCAACATCTTTCACGGCTTTGAAGTGCCCTTTGAATGGGAGATATTTGTCTCAGGCTCCTGTTGCAATCTCATCGAACCACACGGTGCTGGCCTTCATCTGTCCCTCCGATGCAGCGTCATGCCGGAACGACTGCAAAAAAAACAGAGAGAAACCTCGCACACCAATTAATACCTAAAGGGCCTCTCACAGAGTTCCCCTCCCCTGCAATTACTGCAGTGTGTGCTCAGACTGCAACATCTTCTACCTGCGGAGAGCGTTAGATGTCCTCTTGAGCACGCTGCCGGTCTAATTCACCAGCCTTTCTGAGTGGGGTTCTGCAGGTAGCAGGTGTCATATATTTAATTTCATTTAAAGGTTCTTTAAATTAAATGTACCATTTTACAAGAATTAAAGGTTAAAGTACAATATTTAGAGCATCAAAAGATTTTAGGGCTGCCGCCTGAAAGTGCATGAGTCAAATCATCCGTCGGTGACCCCTCAGTCAACTTGTCGAGCAAGTTTGTGCTCCAGTAAACAATTTAAAGTCACACCCACAAAGCACTGTAAACAAGACGGGGTCCGTGTTTCAAGACGGGTCGGGTGGATTGCCGACATCGCAGCAGACATGCACTGAGGACAGTCAGGCCCCGGTTGACAGTCGCACCCGGAGGAGGGGCGTCCCTCCCCGGGTGCATCAAACACTAAGTTCACGGCCTTTGGAAGCGGCGAGGGGTGCTGTAAAGCTCACGGAGGATTTTTTTGTGCTACTCTTTACGGCTATCCGGAATGATAATATGCATACTATACTTAATATAATGTGATTTCGGTCGATGCCGGTGTCTCTGCCATAGAGAATGCTAATAATGTAATATGGCATAAGTGTTGTCTTTTCCTGGTTTTAAAGGCTGCATTACATTACGTGATGTAATTTTCTGAAATTATGCTCTAGCTGTTCTGTTATTTGCCTGTACCCATTTTGTCATTATATCCACATTATCGTTAGCTCAGGTTGTTTATTGTGTTTTTAATCAGTTCTGATCCACTACAGTCGCCTAAACTAAGCACAAAGCACAAGTAGCAGCATGTTTTCCGTTTTTTTTTTGTCAGGAAAACAATCTTGATAAAAAACAAACTATCATCAGTTCATTTTCCAAGTTGGAATACACTCTATAAACTAAACTTGTGTATCGCATGCCAATCTCCAGTTCTGTGGGCTGGATCTCGCCTCCGATGAATTTTTATCCTCTAGAAAGTGAATCTGCTGAAGCCGTCTCTCCGAGCTTTATAAGAATGAATAAAAAAGGAAATCTGTGCTGAGGAGAGACAATTCCAAAAGAGGTGGGAGACTGAGTACTTAAAGACTAGCCCGTGTCTCATTCGCCATTAGGCCCTTATGAATTTGAAGACGAGCCATTTCACACAGCGTCGGGGGCTAAGCAGCTTCTATGGATCCGAGAAGAAATCTCCATGCGAGAGGAAATCTGTTTTGCGACCAGGCTTTTATGTTTCCCAATTTACTGCACACAAAAGTACACAGATGCAATACACATCATGATTATGCATGATGCCGTGAAAGCCTCGCATGTGAAAACAGTCTGCTGGAAAGCCAAATGCGACGTGAAAACTTTACTTCCATTTTGTCAGCCTGCAGCACATGTGCACGCCATCGCCCCTCAAGGTTGAGGAACTCAATTTTTAAATTTTTTTACTCATTCATTTGCAGCTGACGCGGGGAGCCTGCCAGAGAACTGACAGGAAGTACTGAATGAATTACATTTCAGAGCGAGAGTTTTCTCCTTTCATCCCCTGCATGATGCCACAGCTCCTCCTATGCTCGGAGACTACTTGGAAGCACTTACTTGTGGGAACTAATGTTCTCTGTGATAAGGATCAAGGGATCTATTCATAGGTCCGGCTGCAAAAGACAAAACACCCTCTGAGTTCGAGGATAAATGAACTTGCATTAAAAGAAAAGGTGCGAGGTGAAAAAGTGGGAGCAAACGGGTCAAGATAAAAGGTAGACGTGTCAGTGAAACTCCTGCGGGGGAAGAGTCTTTCATCGCAAGGGGCCGGAAACGTGGTTCTCAAAGGCAGAAATCTCAGCACCAGGCGGAGAATCATCAATCAGTCATTCAGTTCAATGTAAATGTCTCGGCCTTTTCTTCCCGTCTTCTACATGAGGTTTTCTCCTAACAGCTGCCGTTGTAAATTCACAGCAGCTGCCAGAGTCCAGCCGACGCAGTGTGAAGCCCTCTCATATCTCTTCTGTCACCTGAATTGTCTCGCAGCGTAGCGGTGTTCGACAAACCGCGGCTCCTTCATTTGTTTTCTCTGATCTCGTTCATCCATAACAAGCGAGAAGTTACAAATGTCTTCCCGGTCCAGCAGTGATGACTTGCCATGCTGTGTCACAAGTGTCACAAACAAAACAAAATAAAAAAACACAGTTTGTTGCTTCGGGGGGGAAGATGCTGCTGGGATGCTGTGAGTGCGTTTTGAAATATTAAAGGTCACTGTAAACCTGAGCGATGGGCAGTTAATGATTTCTGGAAGTCTTTCGGAAGTCTGGATATTTGCAATGTAATGTTATGAAATCTGTTTGTTTTTGTTTTTTTTGCATTAGCTACTTGTTCTGCCAGAGAAATAGTTTGTTTCTGCCATTCATTCATGGATAAATGAACCTTGAAAAGCTGAAGCTGTTTTTGATATAATATAGTTAACAGGCCACTTAGCAAAACAATATCAACAGACAGAAAAAAAAGAATCAAACACCACTTACTAGTGCTGAGACGATACGCCTCCTGATTCAATACCATAACAATACTTGGGTGCAGATTCGATATGTTTTGCAAATTGTAAGTATTGATATTCAATATTATGATTTATTACAATTATTGTTAACTTTTTTTAACACTAGACCATGGGAACAAGTTGAATCATACACTTCTAGGGACTTTTTCTTTGGAAAATCTCTAAATTAATACAGTGAAAATGCTTGATTTTGTGTCTGTATGTAGTCAGAGATGTCCTGAAGTCAAATATATCAGTCATTGTCAGGAAATGTTTTATTTATTTTTTCCAGCAATCCCCAAATCAAAGAATATTTCCTTCACAAATTAGTGATATTTTCTTTTTAATTGATAAGGAACATGTGATGTTTTATACTTCTGGTGAATATAATCCAATCAATCTTATTTCCATAAATGAATTTTGTATATACAATACCGGTTAAACGGTTAATTATTAACATCTCTATCATTGACAAAATAAGCAAACTCCATTGCCTGATGAAGACCGTGAGATGCTGTTGAAAGCTGTGGGAAAATATAGCTCATAAGTGGACCTTAAATTAAACCTGCATTAACTGATTTTTGGCCACCTGCAGGCAGCAGAAAAAGCTGTAAACACAACATTGAGATATTATCAACTTATAAAGTTGACAAGGTGAATATGTTAGCAAGCAATTGCCTATTTTTTACACAGCTAGCAAACACTTAATTGGTCTCCACCAGCTCCTGAGTAACATATATGTCTCTGTTCGCCAGCTAGTTGCTAAATTTGTTTGCCATTTGATGCTCGGCAATAAGTGTATTGTGTGTTTTTCATTGAAAACAGCTGTGCTTCAAAAGAGCACATAACTGAAACAATGTGCTAAAAGATGCTAAAAAAGAACCGTAGAACTGAGGGGAACTTGTTAATTAGCGTGGCTTTAAGGTTTTTCTTTTGTTAAACTACTTTGTCTGTCAACAATGAACTTTGATGTACTCTATCAAACAGCCAAAGTAAAAGTTCTTAAAGTGCATGAACAGCAGCATGTATCTCCAATTTCATGGTCAGTTTTGCTATTGCTGGATCGTTTTGCACCTGTGGCTCATTCACTGGCTGTGCAGACACAGTTTCAGCTCTCTAATAATCAAGTCAGAATGGATGCCACTTTGGTGAATGATGCAGGCACCACTTTGTGAAACCAGTTACAAAATGCATCGCCTTCTAAGACCTGTGGTATAATATTTATGGCTTTAAAAAGTTTGAATTGGTGGTTCTGGGTCAGAGGACCTGGTGTATCGGAGTGTCTGCTCCTTTATATCCTACACTGTGCTTTTCACTTTCAGACCTTTTACATTTACCAAAAGTGGCTAATGTAAGGTACAGCATGTCAAGTCTTTGCTTTTATGTCTCTAAACTAAGGACTGCTACTATGGAAACATCACAGAGACAGACTCAGTGATCTTTTTTAAAAAAAAGACTTATTGCCCACATCACTGCCTCAGCTTTTACTTAATGGTATATGAGAGCCATTTTCACCTTTTCTATTTACCATTTTTATGCTGATGATGATCATTTACTTTGTAGTTGCCTCAATGTAAGCACTTGTTTTAGCTTCTCTGTGTGGCACGTGAACAAATGAACCTGCAGATAATGTAGCAGTAGTAGTTTGTGGTGCGTTGCATTGTTTTCCATGAAACTGAGAGATGTTTCTAATATCTTGTCCTGGATCTGAACTGATCAATCTCCTCCTTTATGAAACTCATTTAGATTTAAGATTTCTGACAAACATTGTAGGAATCCAGAAAGCCAGTCTTCCATTCAGCGGAGCAGCTGCAGGCTGTAAATCAGTGTGACATTTTCTATAAGAGCTTTAGTCCTCTAAAGTATTTTTAAGAGGGAGCTGCTCGTGCTCTTGTTCCTCCTCTTGAATGTGCCTTTTATTAGTTGTTGTAACATAATGTATTTGATTTCTTTCCCCTCGAAAACTTCTGACACTTACAACATTTCAAAGAGCTCAACACGGGTTTTTACGAACGTGCTATAAAGAAATCTCACATCATGCTTTAAACTAAATGCTGGCTGCCTTCATGTACACATGAAAAACCCCAAACACTCTCAGTTCAATCCTTTATCCTTAAACACCAGCAGTGTTCTGCTTCCTTCAGTTGTTGAAATATAACAGAAGCCCCTTCTTAAAAGTACAGAATATGGTAAAGACATTTCTTACCTAACAAGTGAAGCATCTACTCTCTATCAATAGTTTTGAGAATGACCTTCAGAGATACACAAATCATATTATAACTTCAAAGGCTTGATCAAACTTCATGAATCATTTATGAGTCCTCGCCATGCTACATAAATGATGCCAGAAGTTGTGCAGCAGTCGTCTGAGTGGGCCAGACTTAAATCCAGTCATATTCTACAGTACGTATGCGTAGCCCGCCAATAAAATGTGTTAATGGATGCAAACTGCCTACAGCTTTTTTGCTGGAGTCATAAAGCTTTAGGCATTACAGCATAAAAATGTTCATTCAAGGTGAGATCTAATTTTCTTTGGTGTCAGCGCCCCGTGCATCAAACCCACCAGCTCACCAAATATTGACTGCGGTAGCATGCAGGGGGCATTTCTCCTAATTAAATAGCAGCCATGAAAGTTAGCTAACCTATATAGATTCTGTGCATTTATTTCATTTTGAGGATTGGAACCGCTTCAAGCAAGCAAGCTAATTTGATTGACCTTTGAGTCTTTGTATCGATCGATGAATACATTTAGAGTAAATTAACATTCAGCTCTTATCTTTCCTTTAATGACAAAGCATATGTTTGTGTTATTCGCCTCCAGTATCGGCTCCATAATAAAGAACATATTTTTCCCTTTTTGCCGCAGTGAATGTGCAGTGGACGTTTGTGCAGAAATAAATGCTGCCGCTCCTCCAGACCAATAGAGGTTTCCCGTGTCTGGTGAAGTGACGGAGCTCCGCAGCGAGTTACGTTATCCCAACCGGGTGTCGGTCTCTCCACCCCCCCCCGTTCCCTCCGCGGTCGGTATCGGCTTAAGCAGGAAAAGCCAGCACTAGGATCAGCATTGATTCATGGAGAGACCTTCGTCTGATCAGCTAACATTACTGCCAAGCAGGTGAAATATAGAGTGATATTGTGTGTTAGCTGACGTGTGTCGCCTCACTGTTTAGACCGGTGCTCGTTCATGTAGCGCGAGCACAAGCGCGAGCACAAGCGCGAGCGCGAGCAACAGGACGCTGACTTTCGTTGACATTGCGGCCACAGGTGTCGCTGTGAACAAGCAATTTCTGATTCTTACATATAGCCCCTTTAAAAGGGATTTGTCAAGTATGTAATACTCTTATCAACATGGGAGTGGGCAAATATATTGCTTTAGGCAAATGTATGTATATATTTATTATTGGAAATCAATGAACAACACAAAACAATGACAGATATTGTCCAGAAACCCTCACAGGTGCATTTAGCATAAAAAAAATATGCTCAAATCATAACATGGCAAACTGCAGCCCAACAGGCAACAACAGCTGTCAGTGTGTCAGTGTGCTGACTTGACTATGACTTGCCCCCAAAACTGCATGTGTTTATCATAAAGTGGGCATGTGTGTAAAGGGGAGACTCGTGGGTACCCATAGAACCCATTTACATTCACATATCTGGAGGTCAGAGGTCAAGGGACCCCTTCGAAAATGGCCATGACAGTTTTTACTCGCCAAAATTTCAAATTCCAAACTGGAAAACGAAAGAAGTCAGAAAGGTCTGACACAGTTTCCTTGTCTTATAAGTGTTTATTGTTAACATAAAATAGATCCAGAAAGTGACATCATGTTTATTTATATTGCAAATGTTGTTGAAATTCTATACTCCGTTCAAATCACCACTGACAGGCAGTTACTGTTTACCGTGATGACGCTGCCACCTTGTGGTTTGCCAGCGCGCCCCTCGCAATATGCGTGTACATGAGCAAGTTGTATTTTTTCCCATCACGTTTTATAGCCTCCCTCCAGAATGATATCAATGTTTTAAAAATGGCCGTTGTTCCCCTTCAAACACTGACAATAGCTCCAACACATGTTGTGTTTGCATGGGTACGTCTGCTCGAAGCATGTCACATTGTTCAGTGTGCACACACGCTGTGCTCTTCTCTTCTCTGTGGCTATGAATAAAACAGACAGCACTTGTCAGCGAGCAGATGTTGAGGCTGACGGCTAAGGCAAGATGGAAGATTATGGGGAGCGAGATTAATAAAAAATGATAGCAAGTAAGCCCAAACATGATTAATACCAATTAGCTATTTCTGTTAACTCCTTATCAGAGGAAGGTTCTGTTGTGTGTTCATAAATAACAACGTCAGGGTGAATAGATGGGCTGCCCAAAGGGGGTCTTCACGTAGCTGCTGAAGATGCTATCGAGCACAACATGTTCTCTATATGTTCTTAGGGCATGTGAAGGAAGAAAGTGGAGCGTCAGCAATGATGTCACACAAAGGTGAAGAGGTCGCCACTGATGCAAAACGTTTTATTGATGGCGGGAGAGCAACAGTGGAGATTCATTGATGCTAATTATATTTCCATTAAGAAATTACTCTTTTTGTTTTTGTACAAAGACACAGAGTAAATATTAGTATGTAGTAGTTTTAGCCTTAGCACCTTAATATTGCTCCCATGTAACTTTTGAATGCAGAGAGAACACATTCCGTCTCAAATTTAATTCATAAGAATCAAAATGCACCAATCCTCAGTTCAATAGTCGGGTTTTACTTCTACTTACTTGTTCCGTTATGGCCACTGGCTAATGTTAGCTAATGTTAGTTAGCTTTAGCTGATTATTGTTGCGTAACTAACATTATTATGTAAGTTTGCTGGCTTTTAGCCGTCTCTACTTTGCTGCTGTAATGCTACATTTAAGTATGTCAAAGATAAATGGTTTTATCAGTAAGAGAAGAAGTAGGATAAGCACGATTCCTCGCTAGAACACACGTTTTCATGGTTCATGGTTCTTTTCCAGGACATATCACTGTATCCAAGGACTTATTAAAGGACCAGTGTGTAACAATTAGAGGAATCTATTGGCTTTTAAAAAGCATATTTTAGTTTGAGGAGTTTTGGAAATTTCTTAGGATATAGCAATAGTTAATATCGCTTTACATGTACAGAATTTATCTCAGTTTTTTTACGCCCCATTTCCCCCATTCCCTATTTGTCCTGTTCAGATGTCTGTATATGTTTGTAGTAAGACTGTCAAAGTTAACGTGATAATACAGTGTTAATGCAAATTTGTTTTAACGGCATTCAAAGGTAGGTAGGTTGTAGCGGGCTCAGTTTTAAAGCTAGAGTGAAGATACTGGCATCATATGAAACTAGAAAACATAAAGAATCCATTGGTACCAACCATGTCGTTAAGGAGGCTAAATAAGGCTACGAAGTTACGCTAAATTTTGGCGAGGAAAAAACTGGCATAGCCATTTTCAAAGGCGTCCCTTGACCTCTGACCGGGGTTTGCCATGTTTTTATTTGAGCATATTTTTTTATGCTAAATGTAGTACCTGTGAGGGTTTCTGGACAATATCTGTCATTGTTTTGTGTTGTTAATTGATTTCCAATAATAAATATATACATACATTTGCATAAAGCAGCATATTTGTCCACTCCCATGTTGATAAGAGTATTAAATACTTGACAAATCTCCCTTTAAGGTACATTTGGAACAGATAAAAAATGTGTGCTTAATTCGCGATTAAATATTTGAATGGATTGACAGCCTTAGTTTGTACATGTTGGTTGGTGAACCCTAATGAAGGCTTTGGGCTAGACTGTTGGTTTAAAATAAATATAGGCGATCTAAATATAATAGTTGTTTTTACTTTCAAGGCTACGTCTCTTCTTTGTGCACGTTGACAATAGGTGAATCTGTGCCACAACTACGACTTGACTCCTCCAACAACTTCATATCAGAGCAGAGAAATCGGTGTCACTTGGACTCAAATAGGGGGCATCTGAGCCAGTCATCAGTTCAGCTGATAATACCTGCGGTGTATCCATGCATGAAATGGCTCGCTCGTCCGTGCATTATAGGTGACAGTGTGTACCTAGACAAGGGCGGAGTGTCTGCGCATGATAATGTAGTCACGGACGGGATCAATGTCTGAGTCACTTATGATATTCAGCGCTCATAATATGTGTGGAGGAGAGGTTACGACACCGCGGAGAAGAGTGGCTTGGTGACCTTTTTCCACACAATTACAGTTATTCAACAGCAGCAAACTTTATTTGTTTCAATGCTCTCCTAACAAGTGTAACACAGGGCATCACACCACAAAGAAAACCTAAAGGTTATCAATCGACCAGTACAAACAAGTACATAAAATCACAATAGATGTAGTACAAATTATGAAATTTTGGTTTTCTGTTGAGCAGCAAGCTGAAACTCGTTTTTCAACAATCTAGGCTTGAAAGTGGCAAGTTCTAATATTTCAGCAGTGTTTTAGCTTTTTGTTATTCTTTTGTAGTGGGAAACATGGACATCAGGATGCAGAATACAACTGTTTTCATTGCACTTGCACTTTCATATGAATTGTACAAAGCCTGATTTTAGCATTCTGATTCAACTTTGCATAAAACAATTATTGTTTGCTGTTATGTAGGCCTATCTCTTATGGTCGAATTAGAAGTCTCCACAGTGTTATTTTAAGTTTGAATTGAATGGGAGTGAATGAGAGAGGTTGAGAGGTTTACAAATTCAAAAATAGAGGCGAGAGGTTTAAAAAAGATTTAAAATATCTTCTGTTGCGGTGCATGTATGTAAAAACTGTCCCAATGATCGTCTCTTCAGTGGAAGCTTGAGTGACGTCACATGCTTCATGTACGTCGTGGTTTATTCACTGTTTCTATTGCACTTTGTAAGAGGGACCTAGCGTGCGCACATCCAGGCAAAGATACGGAGGTGCAAGACAAAAAAATACTACAATAGTCACATTTTTTACTTGCACATCTGAGGCAACAGATGCGCTCTCATGTTAATCTATGCAGCAGTCTACACCGGCTCCGTGCAGGCTCGCGTCTCAGCTGCGTCTCACAGGCGTAACCGCGACCTGAAGCGTATACTTACACTTCAAGTCTATTTTTTCGCGTAAATGCGAGGTTGATGCCCATTAAAACACTACTACATTACTACAGTTTTCGTACTACATATTATATCATTACATTTTTATTTTAATTATTAAACTTTTATGATATTAATTTGATTTTCTTATCTGATCTTGTTCTCTGATTTCACTGTTTCTGGTGGCATGCTTTCTCCTTTATTGCTGTTAATTTATTATTTATTTTATTTATGGATTCTGTATTATGTAATGCTTATCGTAAAGCATTTTGAAAAGTGGAATATAGAAATTAAAACGTTCTTTTTTCGTCCTCTCTCCTCTCTCTAACTCTATTAGAGCCTGTAGGATTATGACGGGAAACAAGACGACTGCACGCTGCACAGAAAGGTTGGCTGCTGCTCTGCTGCTCGATGCTTTGAAAGGCTCGGACCAGACTAGAGGTTAGGCTCCGAATAGTTTATTTCTCTTTTTCTCTTTTCAAGGCAACGTTTTGATCTACAAGATCTTCCTCATTGCACTTTGTCACATTTTCTCTTTATCTATACACCAACTTTTCCAAGCTAAGTGTACAAAACAATTGTGCGATATTTTGACTTTGACTTTATTTTGACCGATTTTTTTGTTTTTGTTTTTTATGCACAAATTGCAAATGCGTTTTAAAATGGAAACACTCCCAGCTGAAATCTGTGTTAGTAACAAGAAGATCATCAGCTTCTCACGCTGAGATCAACTCACAAATTGCCTGCCTTGCAATTGTACTGTCGGGCCTACTTTAAAGATTTCTATATGATCTTTAGCAGTAATGGAGGCACATCTTTTCCCCCCTCTCTCCTCCAAAGGAAGCACAACTCTATCTTTTTTATTTTGTTGCCCTTAAAACATATTGAGTGAAATGGCACGATGAGAAGCCTGGGGAGATTTTTGACAGAGACTCAGAGCAGAGCTAATGGCCCATTAAGCGGAAAAGGCTGCTTTTGATGTGACTGAAAGAGGAAAGAGAGAAACATGCAAGTGCTGCAGAGAACAGAGGCAGCATAAGAGAGAGAGAGAAGGTGAAAACAATACCACAGAGCAATCATTTCCTCAACATCATCTACTTACGGATCAGACACGCAGTACAAAGAGTGGCTTGGATCAGTGCAGAAACTCTGTGGTTTTAAGATCCTGTTATCTGCTCCGTAGTTGTGATGTGCTGATGAGCTTTGACTGAGCCTGCACACGTGTTCAGTCCTCGAGTTGTGATCCTGCACCGACAGCAGTTAAAGCATTGTTTCACATCAACCAGTGCTCAAAGCGTGTGGTAATTATCCATATCTATGTCGACACTGTAGTGTGGCACGTGTGGCACTTATGGTTCAATAGAGAACAATTCAAAACCGATGATGGACGTCACAGGCTCCCTTTATGGAGCTTGTATCCACATGTGGCAGTCAACAGATAACGACCATTCTTGAAATAAATAAATAAACACCATTTTGATTGTATTCTCTTGAGTGCAAAATAAAAAAAACAAACATGATTTATGAATTTATTATTTTTTAGATATCTTATCAAAACACCAGTTTGATTTATATCTGTTAGGAAAAATAACATGATTTAGGAAAATAAATAAAAACAGAGATATCTGTTTTTGCAAATTAACCCTTGAAATCAGGTTGCAACCTCAGGGTCTGAAAGGTGAAGCCAATGCTGAAGTGTCTTAAACTTTCATTCTCTCTAACAGCCAGCAGGGGGCGACTCCTCTGGTTGCAAAAAGAAGTCTGATTGTATAGAAGTCTATGAGAAAATGAGCCTACTTCTCACTTGATTTATCACCTCAGTCAACATTGTAAACTAGTTTCAAGTCTTCTTCAATACAGCATGATGTTCATTTGGTAAATTATGGTCCCATTTAGAGTCAAATAGACCATAAAGCAGGGGATGCTTTAGGGCGTGGCTACCTTGTGATTGACAGGTCGCTACCACGGCGTTGTCCGGTCTGGGAGTTGTCCGTGTTTTCGTCTTACAATTTTAACCCTTTCACAGTGTGTTTTCACTTCAAGAAACATTTTGGTCGCCTAAAAATATCTTATTCGGCGTTCAGTTGTACTTAGCTCCACCCTCTCGTGTCACTTCTGGTTGCAAAAAAACAAGATGGCGACAGCCAATATGCCGAACTCGAGGCCTCAAAACAGCAGTTCACAATCCAATGGGTGACGTCACGGTGACTACGTCCACTTCTTATATACAGTCTATGGTTCAAATGCTTTGGCACACAGACATACAGTGCACGACAGGGACACCGATAGATCATGTATGTATGAAACGCTAGTGACACTTTTATGCTTCATGTTAGCCGGATCATTCTATGTCACTGATGGTGCCATATATTGTTGTTGGTCCAGTTGAGTGATCTCCCATCAGTTTCAGTCTTATGAACCGTCTTTGTTGAACAAACTGAAATAGCTTTCAGATAAACTAATCAAACGTTTGATGAATAATTGAATTTTGTCATTGTGGCTTATCACATTTTTAATCCCTTTCCTTTCTTTTCTTGGTTTGATTCCCACTATCAGTTGTTGAATCTTCCGGGTTTATTGAAATGGGAAATTGTCAATCACATTTTGTTCAGCGAATGATATCAGTACGTTCTGTGTTTAAAGATTCTTGATAAGAATACGACTTAATAATTACAAATTTTAATTGTATCTTGAATTTCAGATGGCGCTGATCATAGTTTCAACTCTCTTCATGCAGACACACACAAACACAGCAGCTGAGCTCAGATGCTTTTAATGAATCACAGGTGTTGTTGTCACTAACCAAACTGTTCTAATGAAGATCAGCTGACAACACGTTACTGCCCTCAATGAGACTATTCCTTTTATAGCCATAAAAAGAGAGAAATAAATCACTAGGGCTGTCCCGAATACCATTTTTCGGGTTTCGAAGCTTCGGTGAGAAATATTCTAAGCTTCGCAGCGCGGCTGGTAAATGTGGAGCTAATTTTCATAACTTTAAAAGTAATGAAAATATATATAGTTTATATATTGCTGGGTAGCTTAATAATAATAATGTATCATAATTTATTAGTTGATTATATTTTGCAGAAATAAATCTGAATCTGCAAAGTAACTAAAGCTGTGATATAAATGTAGTGACCTAAAAAAGTATAATATTTGCCAGAAGTATATAGCATAAAATGGAAATACTCAAGTAAATTAGGGGTACTTAGTTACATTCCACCTCTGGATAAAGGAAAATGCAAGTATTGCTTCTAATTAAAGGATCACAAGCAAAAAAGGATGATGCTTTAAACTACATTAAAGTAGC
This sequence comes from Sebastolobus alascanus, assembly GCA_916701645.2. Classification (NCBI taxonomy): domain Eukaryota; kingdom Metazoa; phylum Chordata; class Actinopteri; order Perciformes; family Sebastidae; genus Sebastolobus; species Sebastolobus alascanus. Next base: position 1,648,458 of record CAKAOJ020000179.1, read on the forward strand.
AGGGACCCCAGTGAGGTATGTCATGGTATATAATGAATGAGCTAATGACTGAGAAGCTAAAACCGGCTGCACAGTAGCTCTAGTTGTGTTGGATGGGTTCTGCATTAACTAACTACTTTGGTTCAAGATTCAAGGCTACTATACCTTCTACAATAATTCTGAGCTTTCAGGTTCCATCTGCATCCATTTACAGTAATTTGTCTTTGTCAAAAATGTTTTTGGACTCCGTTCAAAGAAAGTGTTGTTGCACGTAGCCTGAAATATCTAAGTTTTATGTTTTTGACATTTGTTTATTGATGTAGAGCACATTTGTTTGTGCTTAGGCTCTTGTTTGTGTTTTGTCCTTGTGCGCCACCTTACCTTACTGCTTAGAAAGCTCTGTATCCACAGTAGAAATGCAACATGGTATTTGTTAATGTGTTTCCATCTTCCAGCCTCTCTTCCAGTTTATATACCCACTTCGTGTTCAGGGTCACAGCGTTGCTTGGACCAATCCCAGCATGCATTGTGTATGAGGGAAACAGCCGTATTAGAGTGCTACTCTGGCATTAGCAGTTTGTGTTGTTCCAGCACAACATGTGTCAGACATGGCTAATGTGTCTGGCGAAATAAAAAATAAAATATAGTTCTAATATCCGTGGTCAACGTATTCTCATACAACGGTTCCTATGATATCTTACGGAAATTTATTCCTCATTTTTCGTGTTTTCCTACGAAGGTCCAGCTTCAATTTCCACTCCAGTCTTTTCAAAATAAACTTTCGTCTTCAAAGGTGTTTTCTGTGTTTCCAGTGTTTTCTGACCCACCTGTCCACCCTGACCTCCTCCCTACACAGAGTTCGCCGCTCTTTATAGTTCCTCGTTCACAATTACGTGGATTACATACGAATTGATTTTGTGGGATATATACGAATTACAATGCATTTACTTTTCGTAGGTATAGCTAGGAGCGGCTTATGAGACCAGCCTGCCGTGGTACAGATATTATATTCTTTCTTTATCAAACTAATGCTGTATTATTGCTTTATCAAAACCATCAGAATCTTTTGGAATTGAAGAAATGCCTGATGGAGGAACACCCGAGGTAAATGTAGTTTATACACAAATTCATAACGCTGATTCTCACTCCTATTGTTTTTTTTACATATGGGGCAAGATCCTTTATCTTATCTGAGTCAGTTTGAGATAATTCATTTAAAGCTACTACTTTAATTTTGTGTTGATTTTGGCGAAAATAGGTAGCGTTTCTGAGCACCAGAGTCCCTTCGGAAAACCTCTCATTTTACTGCAGCAGGGTCTGACAGTCTGCCCTGTGCAGTCCTGGTTCTGCTCTCCAGTGCCTCCCTTCATTCCAGCGGGCCCAGCAATACGGCCTGGGTCTACAGCAGCGTGGTGTCGGTGATGGCTCCTAGCGGGGACCGGCGTAGCAGCGAGGCCAAGCTCTGCTCTCGGCCGGAGGAGGAGCTGCTGCTGCAAGGTACAGAGATCTCCACCGACTGCAGGTCGAGGCGGCAGCAAAGCCGGATCTGGGTCTGTCCACGGTACTGGAGGCCCTGCTGGAGTATAATATGAGAATATGGAGTTTCTGGTGAACCTGCATGATTTCGTCTGATTTTGCACGAAATCCGACCAGGTGGCACCGATGAGCATGAAGCATTAAGAATAACTATCTAGAAATAGCCAATCTCCTCGCTGATGGTCTCGTCTACTTATGTAGGTCATATAGACGATTCAGTACTAAATTGACAACGTTTCATAACCAGTAACTTTAAGCAACAGTCCTTTCCAAACAGTATAAGGATGCTCTTGTCATTCATTTGCCTTTCCTGTCAGCTGGAGTCTGAATATATTTCATTCAGAACCTTCTGATGAGATCTTGACCACACACAGCTGACATTTACCTGCTTCCCTTTTTCAGCTTCTCCGGATTCAGAAATAAATCCCCGTTATTTTTTTCTGCACTATTCTTCAAAAACAAATCCAGATATATTAATGGAGTTTTGAACCATACCAACCAATCGTGACTCACGGTGTAACAATACATTCATATAGTGTATATAGTATATATATATAGACACATTAGCCTCGTCTGGTACAGTATTGAGGATGACGTCACGCATCAAGTGAACTCAAAAGGGCTGAGAATGGGACATGCCATTAATGCATGCCGCTATAGATTCCACTTGTCAGATGAGCCCTGCTTTACCAGAGCTTGTATAGATGGCACATTTCACAGAGGCAAAGGTAATCACGTGGAAATCACATGTGGGACGAAATGAAAGAAAGAGGACTGACGCGAGGCGAGGAAGATATTTTGGGCAGAGAGAAGGGGAGAAGAGCAGAGGGGTGCATCACAGAGAGAAAAGGGAGCGATGATGGATTGAACATGAGAAGATAATGAGGAATGAAATACTGTTCAACAAAATGTCATCTCTCAGACAGTGGTCTGGGGAGCATTGCTGCCATTTCACCGAGATTGTTGCTATAGATGAATTTCACCTACAAAGACATCAATTCCTCGGGTGCAGCATTTCCTGGATTTCGCAGCGATAGAGAGGCAGGCTTTGAAAACCGGGCTTTGAAAGCGGACAGAGTGTCAGCTCCAATGAGGCTGCTTTGGCATTGAGATGAAGGTTGAATAGGAAGAGAGCGCACGTATATCTTTAGATCAAGAATGCTTGCTATGAATACTTCTTATTAGTGTAGATGTTCAGATCGCAGAGGATAAAATGCCACTCTGGCTTTGCTGTTTTGCATCACTGATGCCTGTGGTAAAATTGATCAACCCAAACACAGATAATCTGTGTTTTAAACTGGGAAAGGTTATCTATGACTCTGGCTAACCAGCATATACCAGCTATATTTTCTCTGTAAGATGATATTTTTGAGATCTTAAAAGTGTTTTTCAGCGGGGTCGTTTCTATCTAAAGAGCTAGATATCCAGTGCTAGTTTTTAAAGGCCTGTGGATGATCAAGGTCTGAGAGAAGGCCAACAAGCTGTCAATGAAAGGTGGTGAAAGGAGTTGTACGTGCTGTTTCCTTGTGTGACTTTGAAAATCTAGCAAAAACTTTGTACAAACAAGACAAAGTCGGCGAAAGGTCTAGGAAAGCGCGCACACTATCACAATTTCAAAGCAGAGATGTTCCATTTTAAAAGTTCAAAGCGAGGGTCAAATAACTGTGGTTTGTCTCTCTACTGGTAAGGAGAAAGAAATTACCAGCAAAAAATTACAGGCTGACTCCTGAATGAAACGGGGTCCTCTACAAACACAGCGAGGGAATTGGATAACACCTCCTAAGCACCGGCATGTCACATCCCTCTAATATTGTTTATCTGCTTTTCCTTAAAACGCTGCGACCTTCCATTAAATTTAAATTCAAGTTTCCAAAGCAGTGGACATGTAATCTTTGAAAATATGAAAAGGTTGGCAAAATGCTTTGACAGGTCACACCTCAGACACATTACATGTGTTACTTGAACACATTATTATCCATTAAGAGGTACGATGGCAGAACATTTCATCAGATAGGAAAAACATGCTGCAAAGGAAGACTGGAGGTTTATATACCATCAGTTCTATCGGCTGGCAGAGAGCAAGAACTACATGAGCAGTAAAGCTGAGTAAAAAGAAAAAAAAACAATTATATTTTGATTATTTACAGTCCATACCTTGGGGAATTAAATGCATCTCTTTTTTTCTAGGTGTCTGTCCTACTCTAAATGTTTTTATTAAGGCTTTCAAAATGAACGCAATAATAACAAGTCAAGGCAAATTTTAACACCACTAATTTCTTTAACACATTAACACAACTTGCAATTTTTTGGCTGTATAGTGGGCTCAGTTTTAAAGCTACAGTTAAGATACTTACGTCATATGACTACTACAAAACCTAAGGAATCCATTGGTACCAACCATGTCATACTAGCTTGTCGAGAGGAGGCTAAAAAACACTCCAACATTACGCTAAATTTATTGAGGAAAAACTGGTGGAGCCATTTTCAAAGGGGTCCCTTGACCTCTGACCTCCAGATATGTGAATGAAAATGGGTTCTATGGGTACCCACGAGTCTCCCCTTTACAGACATGCCCACTTTATGATAATCACATGCAGTTTGGGGCAGGTCATAGTCAGGTCAGCACACTGACACACTGACAGCTGTTATTGCCTGTTGGGCTGCAGTTTGCCATGTTATGATTTGAGCATATTTTTTATGCTAAATACAGTACCTGTGAGGGCTTCTGGACAATTTTTTTCTTGACCTCTTTTTTTTTTTTTTTTACATTTTTCAGACTTTTTTGGGAACTTTCTTTTTTGACATTTTTGACAATTTCCAACATTTTTCAACATTATTCAAATTTTTTTTTTTTTTTTTTTTTTACACTTTTCGGACATTTTTCAGACTTTTTTTTTTTTTTTTTTTACATTTTTCAGTTTTTTTTTTTTTTTTTACATTTTTCAGACTTTCTTTTTTTACATTATTGCGGACATTTTTTTTTTTTTTACATTTTTCAAACTTTTTTTTTTTTACATTTTTCAAACTTTTTTTTTTTTTACATTTGAATCATAATCACATGCAGTTTGGGGCAAGTCATAGTCAAGTCAGCACACTGACACACTGAAAGCTGTTATTGCCTGTTGGGCTGGAGTTTGCCATGTTATGATTTGAGCATATTTTTTATGCTAAATGCAGTACCTGTGAGGGTTTCTGGACAATTTTTTTCTTGACCTCTTTTTTTTTTTTTACACTTTTCAGACTTTTTTGGGAACTTTCTTTTTTGACATTTTTGACAATTTCCAACATTTTTCAACATTATTCAAATTTTTTTTTTTTTTTTTTTTTTACACTTTTCGGACATTTTTCAGACTTTTTTTTTTTTTTTTTTTTTATATTTTTCAGTTTTTTTTTTTTTTTTTTTACATTTTTCAGACTTTCTTTTTTACATTATTGCGGACATTTTTTTTTTTTTTACATTTTTCAAACTTTTTTTTTTTTTACATTTTTCAAACTTTTTTTTTTTTACATTTGAATCATAATCACATGCAGTTTGGGGCAAGTCATAGTCAAGTCAGCACACTGACACACTGACAGCTGTTGTTGCCTGTTGGGCTGCAGTTTGCCATGTTATGATTTGAGCATATTTTTAATGCTAAATGCAGTACCTGTGAGGGTTTCTGGACAATATATGTTATTGTTTTGTGTTGTTAATTGATTCCCAACAATAAATATATACATACATTTGCATAAAGCAGCATATTTGTCCACTCCCATGTTGATAAGAGTATTAAATACTTGATAAATCTCCCTTTAAGGTACATTTTGAACAGATAAAAAATGTGTGATTAATTGCGATTAAACATTTAATCGATCGACAGCCCTAATTTTTTTACAATCAAATTACAATAAATGTATTTACAATTCAGTACAGTTAATGTGTGACTTAAAAGTAGTGTAACTTCACCAAATCACATGATTTCCACTGGAGTTAAAAGCTGAGATGGTGGTTATTGCTACTCTGCTAAGGTAGTTTGCTTTGGCAGGAGTTAAGCAGTTTTTTCCCTCCATTTTGACCGGATTGAGCTTCTGTTTCATTTACTTATGAGAATAACTGACTGAATTACCAAAATGTTTTTTTGAAATGGATACGCAAATCTAGTTTTAGCAGTGACTATCTCGCCGAATGGCAATACTTGAAAGTCTACAGTTATAATGACTCACCAACAATGCTTGAATAAAGGTTGGATGCATGCGTTGTTGGGGTGGGATGATAGAAAGCTCTGATGTGATGTTAAGGAGTAATTCTAATTATCTTCTATTAATGCAGCCTAATTAATTAGGGGTAGCTCGGTCACTGAAACGGTAAATTGCCTGGTGCTGTGACTGTTAATAGACCTGGTAGAAAAATGGTGACCTGGGGTATAATTTCTCTTGCCCAGTGCATTCTGGGATAGGTTGCAGCCCCCCCATGACCCTGAACAGGATAAGAAGGAAATTGATAGATGGATGGATGAGTGTAGAGTGGCTATGAGAAATGGACGGATGGATTGTTGGATGGATGGATGGATGGATAGAGAAGGTATAGACTTGGATGTAGAATGAATTGATTGATGGGCAGATGGATGCGCTGAATGGACGGTACATAATTAGTGTTTGCTGCAGAGCACTAAAAAGGAAATAACACTGTACTCTTTATTGATAGAGACACATGTATGTGCCAATCTTTCACTCAAACCTTTCATTAAATCCATCCTTCCATGTACATTAACATTCTCCAGCCATCGTGGTATAAATGAAGCACTGATCAGTTCCCCGAACCCACACTTCAACCTAACACGAGATGCAAATGAGCAGGCAAACGGTTCATTATTTTTAATCCTTCATCTTATTTTGGTGGAAATCATGTTTGCTGAACAATGAAATACTTATTAGCACCGCAGAAAAAGCACATTGTGATTGACAGGATTTTATTTAAACAAAGCCAGTGGTTAATCATTTCTCCCCACACGAGGGCACACAGCCTGGTATTTGTTTTCTATGTCTAATTAAACCGAATTACATTCCATAACACATTGTAAAAGCCGGGTCGAGTTTCAGACCTCAAAACAAACTACTGCAGAATATTTTCAAGGAAATGACACAGAGGTAACGGATAACAAAATACTGAAATAAAAGGGTCATGCCACCATCTCATGACCCATACTGTGTGACTTTTTTATTATCAAGCTTGCAGTAATAGACTAAAATGGTCAGTCGCAGCCAGGGAAGTGCCCTCCTATATAACCATTTCAGTGCTATCTACAATGGCACAGATGAGTTCAGTAACCTTTTTTGTTATTTGCCATCATCAATGATTTTCTCTGCTGTACCTTTGAGCAATTTCCTTTTTCCTACCAACATAATACACACGGACATCATTAAGTAATATTAGATTTGAAGCACATTTGAAGGACTTGGAAATACTAAAGTTCCTCATAAGATCCTATTGCTACCATTTTCATGTAGAGGAATAATTTTTTAAAAGTAGTACATCCACAGAGCTTTTAGAAAGGTGCCGAATAAAAGTAGCATTTTTCCTAGAAAAATATATTACGATTGTGAATTCATCGTTTTAAAAATTTTGACAGGTCCAAAATGAATGTTTTGTTTATCTCTCTGGAAAATATCTGACGTTTGGTCCCCACTTCTAACAAAGTTTGTGAGCCAATTGTAGAGGTGGGGGGGTGGGGAATCCATACAGCATAGTATCGCGATATTTTGCGTGACAAAATTGTATCGATACAAGGACGTCTGGTATAGATTTTTTTGTATATTAACCTCTTAACAATCCAACGGCCGGCAGCTATTCTGTCTTTCCGAGGTTGTAGCGGGCTCAGTCTGAAGATACTGGTATCATATGAAACTAGAAAACCTAAGGAATCCATTGGTACCAACTAATTTTAGCTTGTCGGGAAGAGCGCTAAGTAACGCTCCAAAGTTAGGCTAAATTTTGGCGAGGAAAAACTGGCATTGCCATTTTGTGTGGATATGCTCGTGTATGCTTGCAAATGCAGCCGTGTGCATTACGCACTACAGTCCAAGAAGGAACCATAGTTATCTGTACCAAATGTCACGGCAATCTGTTCAATAGTTGTCAAGATGTTTCGGTAAAGGCCAGAAATGTCAACCTGCGGGTGTTAGAGGAAAAGTGGAGGGATCATCGAAGTCCGTTGAATGTATCCTCTTGGAGAGCATTAAATATCTCACCAACCACTGGATGGATTGCTATGAAATTTTTTGCACAAAGTGTTTGACAGTTCGCCCAACTGACAGACCAACACTGCTGTCCCTACAGCCACTAGCATGGCTAAAATAAAAACATGAATTAGCACTATTAAAATATAAGTTGCTCTCACTTGCATCTTTACGCATAAATACTGACAAGCCATACTGGGTCTTGGCTAACTTGCTTAAGAACTGTTATACATATTTTAGTCTGTTGACAGCAGTGAGAGCACTCTATGAATAAGAGTAGCTCCAAAAACAAACAGCTTCAGAGCAAAATTATAAATACGTATTTTGGGAAGGAATCTGCTGAATGAATTTTTGTACTTCCCTTCTGTTTATCTGCTCTGAATGCCACACGGTAAGCTTAATTTGTACAGTGAATGGTAGAGGATAAGGGGTGACAGCCAGGTGACTGATAGAGCTCCTTCACCAAGGTGGCACCCGAATTAAGCAGCCGGTAAAATGATAAGGAGTGATAGAACACCTCGGATTAAATCTATTGGTATTCAGTGTTGCTATGTATGGAGCGTTCATCACTCGTACTGATATCTTCACCTATTCATCCCCAGATGTACTGAGAACGAGTCATTTCCCACAGAAGCACACACTTATGCTATGAATACGACAATTTGAAGGGAACTGTAAGGTAAGAAAAGCTAAACCCCAGAAGACACGCTCAACAGGTTCAGAACATTATTTCTTTGCGAGAATCAATCTCTTGGTGATTCTAATGCGGTGGCCATGATGTGCTCTCTTTACTTTTCGGGAATGATCAGCGGGGAGGTTGCCTCCAATCATTTTGTCTCCGCTGAACGCCACAAGAATTCATGACACGCTCAATTGAAACTTTCCATCTGTGAATATTCTGCACCATCAAATGCTGCTCACGGGAGGTGCTTGGAAAAAAAGTCTACACCTGCTTCTCTCCGTTTTACACCGAATGAGCTGCTTTGTTCCGTATCTGCATACTGAGCTTAACTGTTGGTGCCGCAGGTCAGCTCTAAATATATGTATATAAAGACTTAATATTCAATGCAGATGTTTTACATCAGACATCCTCAGAGACTCCCAGATCTCTCAATAGATATGCAGTAGACGCCAGGTTTCACCACATAATTTGATAAGATTTTGTCCCTGTGGGCCCATATGGGAAATTGTATTTCCTGATGATTCATTTTTTAATTGCCAGCCTATACTATATGTGAGAAGACAATTAGGGATGGGCACGATACTGATGACGCTGAAACTGATGATTTGAATTCCTACTCACTCTCTAATTTACTCTTCAGAGGAGACTTATGTCTAAGTTTTGTCTCTTTGTTTCTCTGTTCATAAAAGTTGTTTAAATGTCAATACAGTTGCGTTTTTCCAAAGCTGAGTCAGGTTGACTCACCAACCCGATCTCACGGTAAGGTGTATAAATAGCACGACATTACAAGGACATTCCGCATGTAAGAGATAATGTACAGCGAGCCGGTCATTATTCGCCCTGTCTGGGTTTTTTTCCCAACAATGACCCGCTAGCTGTACATTATCCCGCTTATTACACGGCTACTTACTTAAGAAATCAATAATTTGATACATAAAACGGTCTGCCAGAGTCCAGCATCAGAACTGCGCCCATAGCAACGGTCTATTATACATAGCAACAAAGCTGTGTAATAAATCATGAGAACATATTTTAGCCTTTTTCGCATGTCATTTGACCGCCTCTTTTTGCATGCCATTTTTACACTAAACAACAAGCTATGGTTAGTTAGGTTTAAGAAAAACATCATAGTTGGGCTTGAAATAAGTACGTAAACTAAAATACGTACGGAAACAACGTAATATAAGTACAGAAAACACGTCACAAACGTTACTAACTTACGTCACAAACGTTACTAACTTAACTCAAAATAACTCAACAACATTTGGGACACGAACAGCTGTCTCCTGGTGAAGGTCCTGTGTTTGTTGGACCTTTCCACCTCCCCTCCCACCCACCATAAGCAGACTATCTCACTTTTTATTCTACATCACTAGCTCTAAGCGTCGCATATTTATGCGGATGTGGTAGCATTGCAGTCAATACAGACTACATGGCTTACAAATGACACACCAAGAGCAAGAACGGTGTTCTTATAGCACGTGAAATTACCGTGTCATTCATACGCCATTTAGTGCGACCGGGCTGGACTCACATTCAACCCCGGTCATAGAGGAAGAGGATCCGAATCGGCCCCATGGAAAGCCTACCTGAACCCAACATGCATTAAAAAAAACCAGACCGGATCCAAAAGAGACCAGAGGACAGTCACATCTGGTCTGGAATAGACCCGACGTAATTAGACCCCAAACAATCAGCACCACCAATTAACGAGCAGCAGCGATCAAAAAGAGTAGCAGTACCTAATAATGAATGTAATGCTTTTCACAGTTCTCACTGCCAATCTTGCCTCTAAAAACTAATTTTCCTCCTGTGAGGATTGATGCAGCACACAATCAAAGCCTATGGCCAGTCTCCTTGGATCCACTAGAGTATTAGACATATTAACACACAAACCAAAAACCTGCAGCGATAGAACGGTACCCTACCCAAACCCAATTACCAATGACGCAGGTCTGACCTGCGTCACTATATCCTGAATCAAACGCAGTGGAAAATGAATCCCTCCATCACTTTTCAGTGGAACCCTTTGGAACGTTGTCAAAGCCTTCTTGGGACCTTATTGCGGTCTGAAAAGCCTAATGTGGCCTTTCCAAACTGTCTCTGTTCCCTACGCTTTCATCCATCAATGTATTTCCTCATAGAGGATTTCTTTCATTAGCTTCTCTGATATTGGGCTCCTCTGTCCATCAGAGTCAAACTCTATTACCCGTACTACAATATTTGATGGTACAATAACAACTTTAGCCAAGATAAAACAAAAAATATTCAATTTCAGTAATAAATCATTAAAAATGGTTAAAATGGGGAGCTGCTCAATATAATACCCAGGTTAGGATAAGAACAGGAAACTCCCTTGATTTTGTATTGCACTCCTATTGTCAGACTGTGGACTGTTTAAAAAAAAAAAGATCAAAATTGATGCAGCAGAACCAGAGCTATCGTCTTTGTAATTCCACACATTCTTCTTCCTTATCAAAACCTGGCGCCTACATTACCCACAATGCAATGGTTGGAGATTTTGGTGTTTTGTGCTAGTAGCAGCTAATGTAGCCTCGAGTCCACTAGCCTCAAGCAGAGATGAGGTCCGGTAAGCTCAGTTCGTTCTAACGAGATCTTTTTCGTTTTCAAACTTGTAGTCTTCAGACCCAACTGACGCTGACTCAAGTGACATCAGCTTAGGAGCTTTCATGAACTGAAAACGCACTGTGAAAGGGTTAAAGTTCAAAGACGAAAACACGGACAAAACCCAAAACCGGACAACGCTGTGGTAGCGACCTGTCAATCACAAGGTAGCCAGGCCCTAAAGCATCTCCTGGTTTATGGTCTATCTGACTCTAAATGGGACCATAATTTACTAAATGAACATCATGCTGTATTGAAGAAGACTTGATCTAGCGATTGAGACCATAAACTCATGTTTACAATGTTTACTGAGGTAATAAATCAAGTGAGAAGTAGGCTCATTTTCTCATCGACTTCTATACAATCTGACTTATTTTTGCAACCATAGGAGTCGCCCCGATGGTGCTTCCCCTTTAAGCTGTTCAGACAGACTGATGAAATAAATGCAATGAACACCAAAAGCTGGTGTAACAGAAGCTAACCGAGAAGTGGACTTTTGCTCCCTATATTACAGGAGTCACTGTTTGAGGTAACACTTTAAGTGTGATGTAATGCATTGCTAGAAGGAAATACTCCCGTTAACATGAATAGGCTTTTCTATTTCTGCTAAAAGAAATAGGGAATCATCCGGCCGGCACGAGTAAATTACACATAATTACAAATTAGTATGTGCTTATAGAGTAATTCCCTTCGAAAAGCGTTCTGTTTGGCTCGTGTGAGCGCCATAAATGTGGGTTTATGTTTGAAAGGTTTGGGGCGCAACACTCATTTCAGCATTTTCACGGTTTCTTTCATCTCGTTATCTTCCCCCCACCGCTCATATTCACGAGTCCCGTAATGTGTAATAGGAGCCATGACTTCTGGTTGATCAGCAGAAACAGCAAAGGCTGGAGCCTTCAAACCGGCAATTCTGTGCTGAAGTACGCAGCTAACGATAAGGTATGAGTTCCAATAAGGGTGCAAGATATGAGAGCTACAGCAGCTAATGGGCTGAAACAAAAGCAGCGGAGTCACTTTAGATGCGAACAGAAGGGAAGCAGAGGGAGAGCGAAGAGTTGATGGGGACAACAAACAGACTGATGAGACACAACTCTTGCTATAACTGTGTCCATGAAAACTGGCATTCCCTGCAATTTGCCACAACATTAGTTCCATTACAATAGAGTGGCGGTAATGGCATTGATAATTAGATTGTTTAGATGTATAAAAGTAGTGGCCAGAGGGTGCACGGGTAAATTTCTTTATGCAGAAGTGACTTTTATAGGTGGAGAGGAAAGGGTGACAGCCTTGGCAATCTGTTCTAAACAGTGCTGATGGCGATCAGTTGACACTCATAGGTGATCCAAGGTGGCATAAAGTGATGACAAAAAAATCAATAGCCCTATAAAAGATATATAGTGTATTAAAATCTGACTCCGTGAGGCAGTAAAGATTTCACTAAAGTGTTACTCCAAAAAAAATGTACGTACAGTAATACATTCACATTCCCAGCATGCCTCCCTCTCCTCAGGCTCTTTAAACTCTTTCCATTTTCCGCAATTTCACCTACACTGTGAGGTGACATTTCCTACGAGCATTCAAAGATTTTCTGAGGTACAACAAATATTTTTTTCCCGCAGCGCTGTTTAATGTTCTGCATGATTACCTCTGTTCCAGCAGTCTGTGCTGACATGTTTAGCCAGAGCATCTATTTTCTCATGCTGAGAGTGTAAAGACTTAAAGGGTTGGAGGACTGGATTAACTGAGAAGCAAATGGGCTGTGATGGGATGTGATGAGCCAATGAAAACAGCAAGCGCTGAGGAGGCAGCGACCGTCGGATAGAAGCTCCCGCGGGACTGACTGTGCATTAGTGCATCCTTAGTGGTAAATGTGTCCCTCCGTCTGCATAGGTAGATAGCTCTGCTGTTTTTGTCTCCTCATGACGAAGAAGCCTTGTCTTTCTGGATCACTTGTTAAGCCCTCAACATATGCATTTCCCTGGGGAGACGTACTCTCCTCCAGACAGTGAGTCAAGTATAAATAAAACATAATGCATGCCGATAGGGAGAACGGGTTCAGTCCCTGTTGGTGGGAAGTTGTTGGAACCGGTAAGATGTGTGATTTAAGTGGCTTTGAATATTGTGTTTGTTGCTAAATGCTGGTTTAAGCATCAAAGGAAGAGACGGCGTCATGGGATTGTGACACATACAAGAAGCATCTATAGTTAGCAGTAAGAGCGGGATGGGAGCGTACCACAGTGAGGGCCATTATAAGGGTAAAGCAGATCCATCATGTTGTAGAACCAAATGCAGTTTATTGCCTGCTTACAAATCAGTGCAGAGCTGGACCTGAATGTAGGAATGGAGTAAAATAATAGGCTGTGATTTACATTCACTTACAACAAATTTCAGCTACAGTACATGCTGCCATTGAGTGGTGCAGGAATAAGTCCTAAAACCCGGAAACGAGTTAGCATTTTTGCACTTCTGGTTCCCTCGTTTATTAACGTTGGACGTTGTTATAACTCATACTACATTTGTATCGGCTTTTGTGCACAGCCAGGACATGCGACCTTATGCCCACACTGTGGTTGCTCATGCTGAATGTAAGCATTGAACCCCGGTCGGTTTTGTCCATTGACAATTCCAATAAAGTTTATTCAAACAAGACGATCACTTCTGAAAACAATGTTGCCAAAAAGAGAGAAAGGCAGCATTAGGCTACATGAGGCTGCTGCATTGGGGCAATTCTAACTTGAACTGAAAATTGAAAGAAATTAAATATATGGAGCAGGAGCCGGAAGATACAGCTAATAAGTTCAGTATTATATCACAGTACAGTTTAATTTAGGTTAGGTTTTAGCCATATGGGGAGTTGGACTGTGAAACTGCTCAATCTGACAGCCGACCAAAACTTCAGACATGCCAGAAATCCAACCGATTGCCCGACAGCCAGATTGTTGATCGTTCAGGCGGTTAATCAGGAGTCGTGCCCTCCCTCAAACTGCACATCAAATGACAACCGAACAGGCGGAAATTCAGCACGATTCTGAAATTAGATGGAGGTGACCAATTCGGCGGTTAAAATCATGCTAAATCCGTACAGTGTCTGCCCAGCTAAATAAACCATGTATGAGTTGCAGCTTCACGCAATGAAACTGGAATGAAGCTGCAAATTTGCTAAGATAGAGTGTGCCTAGTGGAGCCATACAAGGTGCCACCTGCTCATCAGGATGTAAACTAATGCTCATTCACACACCGATGGCGCAGCCTTCAGGAGCAATTTGGGGTTCAGTATCTTGCCCAAGGACACTTTACATGTGGACTGGAGGAGACGGGGATCGAACAACCAATCTTCAGATTAGTTGACGACCCGCTCTAACTCCTGAGCCACAGCTGCTAGGGCGGCAGGATCATGGCCAAAATGATAATCAGGATTATTTATCACGATTATTCATAGATTTTGATAATTGATATATTATTATAAAAATATTTTTATTGCAATTTCACATTTAGATAAACAGAGCGCTGCTTTCACTTCCATGTTGTGCTAAATTCCAACCGTCAAAAACTTTATTATTTTACTTTGTTATCGTCATCTGTAGTGGTTCTTTGCATAAAAACACACAATTCAAATGATTATTAAATGAATCGGGTTTTTTTTTTATTTAAATATTTGCTTTGATTAAAAAAGAACTACTGTTAGGAAGTTAAACAGGTCACATTTCTCTCTCTAATATCTATATTGCTGTGAAAACATCTCCTTCAGACTACTGTTTTTTATTCAGTAGTTAGAATAGTTATATTTTAATTATTAATGCATTATTAAGGTTGTGTGCCATCCAACATTTAATGTCCTGAAGACATTCATGTCAAGTTGATTGCTCAATTTTAGTGTCACATATTTACTACATACTTGCTATTTTTTGTGGTAGCATAGAGAAGAGTAAGGGACCAAAAATGTAACCCTTGGGAATCCCGCATGGGATTATATTTGAAATGGAAAATTAATCATCTACTATCTACTAAGACATCTGGCAGTAATACAGCACAGAATAAACCAAATTCCTTAAAAACTGATAATTATGATGATATCAAACGCTGTGCTGATATTTAAGAAAAAAATAATTACTAATAATCATTTGCATCTGGTGCTTTTTAACAGGTTTTTTTTCAGTGCTGTAGTTTTCATCAAAGCCAGAACATAACTGATTAAAAAACTTAATTAATCTTAGTTGGATGCAGGAAAATAGGTCTGAAAGGATTTCAACAGTCGGATCTAGTCAGGCTGGGTATATATTTGCCAAAATTGGACAGATTATGTTATTATGGAGGACAAAACCTGCCAAAATAAAAAATAAATTAATATATAAATAAATGATAAATAAATAAATATGTCAGTAAATGTAGCAAAATAAATGCATTTGAAAATAGATATAAAATAAATACAAAATTTAAAATAAATGCAAAGATCAATAAATAAATGTAAAAAAAAAAAAAATAAATAAATAAATGCATGAATAAATAAAGGGAAAATTAAACAGATCATTCATGGTCAATCATGGGTTTCTACGATCTGTTATGTTTTTATAGCAGACCGTTGCTAACGGTCTGCTATAAAGACATAACCGTTGCCGTTGCTATGGGCGCAGTTCTGATGTCGGACTCTCGAGGACCATTTTTGTGTCAAATCATTGATTTCTTAAGTGTAATAAGCGGGATAATGTACAGCTAGTGTGTTGATTATTGTGAAATAACAATTTATTTCACAACAAAGACCCACTAGCTGTACATTATCCCTTACATGTCACATTTTATCAATTGATTAATGGCTACATTTATTTTTAATATTATTTTTGCTACATTTAATGACATATTTATGTATTTATCGAGTCATTTATTTATTTATTTTGGCAGGTTCCGTCCTCCATATGTTAATAATAGCCCCATAGTGCAGAATGTTCACTGGTAGCACCACAGCGTACCTTAACATTGTTGCTGACTGAAAGGAGCCTTTGTCAAATGATGTTTCCAGGAGGATAGTGCTCCATTATGACAACCGGACAGACTTTACAATCACAGATTTTTGGGGAAAGGATGTTTGCTGCCTCAATGTGCTGCAAAAAACTTTGCAGGAGCTGAGTGACATTATCGTACCTCCTCCTACTACTGCCAGATGTGCCTTAATAGAGTAGACACAGGCACTCACACTGTTGAGTTTTGTGTATGTCTGCCTGTCCATCCCTGTGCAGAGGGTGACTCACTTCAGAGATTCTTGCAAGCCTTTTCATTGATAAGAGACAATGTCCTACTCTTTGTTGTCTTTTTAATGTTTCTTTTGAATGTTAATGTTGACACGAGAAGTGAAATATGAATCATTCATGTTAATATTACGTTCAAACTATGCTGTTAATTCAAAGTCTCTCAGAGCCAAATCAAAATGTCTAGACTGCTTTACAGATAGACACCTACTAAAAATACGCCTTTTGATATGATCAGGCCTGCAAAAACACTTCAACTGAAAGAGAACCAACATTAAGGCATTGAACAAGTTCTCCAGGGGAATTGTGGCTTCAAAAGAAAAGGATATGTTAACAGTGCTTGCCTGAAATGGTTATTGATTTTATGCTCATGTGAAACAAGTACAGACTCTTTTAATAACTACGATGCACAACCCCAAGATTTAATCTGGTCAACGGGTAAAACAATCAATACATTTTCATCTCCATCAGCTCACGGTTGTGTAATGCCTGCTCTCATTTCCAGCATTCTTCATCCCACCTAAGCCCATATCTTAGGAGATTTTCTCCGCTTCCGTCTGTATTAGGCTTTTCATCACTTTTTCCTGCTAAGCTGTCATTTCGTTCATGCTCTGCCTGTGTCGGCGTGTGCATGTCGTGTACGTCTATTCTTCTGAGGACCAATGTCTCCATTGGGTAGAAACAATGAAGAATCACCTCTCTCCTCTTTAGGGTTATGATTACATTTAGGGTTCGTATTGATATTAAGTTTAATTATAATAATGGTTAAAATGTAGGGCAGTCAATCGATTAAAATATTTAATCGCGATTAATCACACATTTTCTATCTGTTCAAAATGTACCTTAAAGGGAGATTTGTCAAGTATTTAATACTCTTATCAACATGGGAGTGGACAAATATGCTGCTCAAATCATAACATGGCAAACTGCAGCCCAACAGGCAACAACAGCTGTCAGTGTGTCAGTGTGCTGACTTGACTATGACTTGCCCCAAACTGCATGTGATTATCATAAAGTGGGCATGTCTGTAAAGGGGAGACTTGTGGGTACCCATGGAACCCATTTTCATTCACGTATCTTGAGGTCAGAGGTCAAGGGACCCCTTTGAAAATGGCCATTCCAGGTTTTCCTCGCCCAACATTTAGCGTAAGTTCGGAGCGTTATTTTGCCTCCTTCGTAAAAAGCTAGTATGACTTGGTTGGTACCAATGGATTCCTTAGGTTTTCTACTTTAATATGATACAACTATCTTCACTCTAGCTTCAAAACTGAGTCGGTTAACGCGGTTAATGATCGGTTAACGAGGGTCAGCTATCGGTTAGGAAAAAAATTCTAAATTAGCGTCCCTATTTCCCAGCAAACAATGGGCCTCTGCTGGTTTACTGTGGGCAATACTGTGTGGGCTTGCCCACACAAACCCACACAGGAGCTGTACCACCACTGCAGAATGTGGGTGGCCAGATAACCACACTAAATACTGGCCCATAGTTGGTCCATATGGGAGCAATGCACAAAACATTTGGGGCAGCTTGAAAGGTCAGCAGTGGGCAGCAGAAACACAGTGGAATCAGAGCCAAAACTGTGGGACCAGTCGATGCCAGTGAACCAGCACCTCAGCCCATGTCCTGCCCATAATGGGCAAGAGCAGACCTGTTAGCTGGATCTGTCACCTCATGTATCAGCAACTGACTGTCTGACAGTGTTGTAAACCAATATCCACATGGGTGATAATGCATGGTAGGATGGTTACTATGGTTACCAAGGTATTTGTAGATGTCTCTGCACAAATACCTCCCAGCTCGGTACATGTTTTGTGTCGAGTTTGACACCGAACATCTACTGTTTGCTCCTGCATGTCCTCACAAGTATAAAAATGTCATACTTGCCAACCTTGAGACCTTAAAAATAGGGAAGATTTCTAACTCAATGCGGGGGGGGGGTCTGTGGGTCCTCCATCAGAACAATTTTAGTTTTTGTTTCCTGCATTCTGGTGACTTTTAAAGAATGAAAATAACAAAATAATAAGTACACTGCAGCAGCATTCTTATGTTAACCTTTTAATTTAACCTTTAATTCTCAGGATAGAAAACTGAATAATTCGCCCCTCCGGTGTGAACTTGTGTGAATCTAAACTAATATTCAGCAGTTTTTATTCATTTTTTGCCCCTGCTTGAGTATTTCTTTCAGTTAGCTCTCTCCGTCTCTCACTCACTGAAGGTTCTTTCAGAAACGACGCAACAACGGCACCACTGCGCTCTGAAACCCGTTATATCCGATGGCTTGTGCCACGCCACGACGGCTTTTCGCTTCGTTGAGCTAAGCCCCACTTTGGGCGCTGCACCCCGTGATGTGCACTGAACCCAACGGCGAGTGCGGCTCAAACATGAACTCAAATGGATGTGACGGTGAGGACATTTTCTCACTGGTTAATAAACTCGTGACAACAATCGGTAACACCGTATCGCTCCGTCCTCCTCGCGGCAATTACCTCATTAACGTTATGGTTCCCTGATATCATCGGGTTTAAATCTGAAATATTGCCAAATATGCACTTTTGCTTTTCGCTTTGCATCGGCTTGCCTGTCAACTCTCTCTCGTCCCGTGTATGTGAAATCTGACTACTGCTACTTTCATGCATTCACTTTCAGTTTGTAGCGTCCGTCGTCCGACTTTATATTGATAACACAGCGCTATTATTTCTGTAAATGAAGCAAAATGACGGTGGGGACGTGATGTAATCTGTGCGTGCCGGACCACCGTGTAACACCGGTAACACCGACTACCGCGACAAGCCTAGTCGCAAGCAGCTCTCTTCCGCCGGGAAACAACATTTGGTGTATCTCTATTATCGTCCGGGTGAGAACAGTAGGGATTATACATGCTGGGTGCCAGAAACAGGTTGAGAGAACGAAAAAGAAAAAAAAGTGTGAAAATTTGTCATAAATCGGGAGAGAAATGGAAGAATTGTGACCCCGGGAGGAAACCAGGAAAGGGTAATGAAAAACGGGAGTTTCCCGGGAAGGGTTGGCAAGTATACACAAAGTGTGTGAGAGACGGCCTCAACACCTTGGGAACAGTCGGAGATGGATGGACAGCCTCTGACTGACTAGCCAAGTGACTTCTACCTTCTGATAGATGTTAGCGTAGCAGCAGTTTCATCGTTGATAGACCTCCGCTTGCTCTTTGACAGAAGACCTCAAATAAAAAGAGATGCAGGGTCCCCAACTCGCCTCATCCAACTCCAGCCAGCCAAGGCCCCTCGATTATTGTGCTGATAAATGACATCCATCAAGCATAAGGGGCCCGGCTCCCCGCGCTGGCCACTTGTCAATTACGATTATTAATCTGTTCTGACTCCCCACGCCACCACCCCACCTGCCACCGGCCCTCACCCACTCCTCCTCCCGCGACTCAATATGGCCTGCTTGTCAGTCGCTAAATCAAATTACTCCTGAATAACTGATGGCGTGTCCAGATCCATCGCTCCGATAGCCGAAACCATGCTCCTAATCCCCCCCGCTGTTGGCTCAGCTGAAAACAGGGGGGATATTTAAATCGATGAGGACTCATATTGGTTCTGACAGGCTTGGCTTTTGTTAGGTGGGGCAAGATGACAACTCCTTATCGACCGCAGGGCGTCCTGGGATGCACTGAAATGGTATTTCTTTTCAGGCGCCATGTGCTTCCTCCCTGCTGGGAGGCCAATGTGCTGCACAGAAAACCAAGCAACTCTTGTCAGACTTGCTACCCAAGCTGCTAATTTCCTCAGCAAACGATTTTGCTGCCTTGTATGAAAAACAAATATGTTATGAAAGCAATTTAAGGACGCCACAACTTAGAAGAAATGAAATGTTAAGTATAGTTATGCTGAGGCTTAGCGGTGCTAATTACCATGGGTCAGCCCAGTCAAACATGCACTTTTCAGCGCCTGTCTCCATCCAGACGCATGTATAATAAAGACATTGCTGTAACCTAGAGCATGAAGCACTTCTCTTTACTCAGTTCAGCCTCTCAGCTTTCACCCAACCACCCCTACCCGCCTCCCCAACATGTCCTCTCTCAGATGTACACTTTGTAATTCTGTCACTCCGCTTGTTCTCCTTCAAACGTCTGCCTCGTCCCTGGAGCTCTGTGTCCCGGCATTCCCGTCCCTAGCTGCCTCATTAATGGACTGTAAATACTCCGCTATGCAGCAAAAATTGATTGACTGGTGAGCCCGCAACACTGGGAGGCAAAAAGAAACTAGGATAAGATGTGTGTGCCGGGAAACAAGTTTTTTAATTTACGACTCGCTAAATTTATAACTGTCTTTGCAGTGCAGAACATAGAGATTATGGATATAATACATATTTGTCCTCCATATCAGTAACATACAGAGTATATAGTAGCATGTTTGCCTGGTATTAGCTCTCCTCTGTCGCCTCGTCCCTGCACACTCAGACTGCAAATCCAATTAATCGAACAAAAAAAACGCCGCATATCTCTGACAGCCTGTCATATTTACAAC
Source organism: Sebastolobus alascanus (assembly GCA_916701645.2). Classification (NCBI taxonomy): domain Eukaryota; kingdom Metazoa; phylum Chordata; class Actinopteri; order Perciformes; family Sebastidae; genus Sebastolobus; species Sebastolobus alascanus. Next base: position 1,669,242 of record CAKAOJ020000179.1, read on the forward strand.
GGGCTGGTAGTCTGAAGCGTGATGTCTCCACAGCTAAGTCGAGGCCGGCCAAGTCCCTGTCAGGGCTCCAAAGCCATATATTCTTAGCTCCATACACACTCATGCTTAAAAGGAAGCACGAGGAGGATCACCCTGAGGCAAAATATAACCAGCAGCCTCCCTCCTTTCACACCATGATTCTTGTATTAATGAATGGGCGACACCGCTAATCCGATGGGGAATTCATCAAATGTATATTAATCGTGTCTGATGCTGTGTGGGAGATGTCTTACTCAAATTAAGTTAACCTTTCCATCTTTTGTGGAGTATGACCTGGCAACTGGTGGTGGTGATATTTCCTAGCAGGCAGCGGCGATATTGAATTGAATTGGACTGTGTTTTTCCACAAATCCACAGATGTCACATTTTATCTTCATTGCTGAGGCTTTTCATCTCCCCTGTTATAAAGAGATAGTAGTGCTAACTTCACAACCGACCCAGTGTTGGTGAGGGGAGCATTCAACTTGGTAATATTATGTTCAGGGCTCCGACTGATGACCATTTTCATTTCTGAATAATCAAGCAATCTTCTTCTGATTAATTGTTTGGCCTTTATGTCAGAAAACACATCTTTAGATTGTTTGTTTTGTTTGAACAAACTGTCCAAAACCCCTAAATATTCAGTTTACTATCACATAATAGTCAGGTCATATATCTCTCTCTAATATCTATTTTATGTTGCTGTGAAAACATCTCCTTCAAACAACTGGATTTATTCAAGTTTCTCGCCAAAAACTACATTTTACAAGCTTACATTTGAACGCATCATGATAGCGATATAATTTACTATCGCCCAATACTCATATTTACTGAGTAGAGCTTGAACGCACCATAATGTAACATAATGAGCCAGTCACTGTGATTACTCTGAGCAGCATCATGGGAATGAATTACAATATAATACGTGTCTGATTAAGTTAGTTGTTCCAGATGTTTAAGGTTGTTCCTCCACGGCTTATTTTGGACTTGCAGTTGTGACAAATTCTTCTTCACTTACTGAAGAACTTCCACAACGACGACATGTTGTGTGTGTGACGTTACTGACTGTGCCGCTGCACATTTGTGTGTGACGGGCAAACAAAATCAGACATATGAGACTGATGAAAACCGTCTGGTGCATCTCTAGCTGTTAGTTTAGGAAGCGCTTGATTTATGCAGCGGAGTTTTCTATGAGCGGAGCATTTTAAACGTCGATATCGCAGTCGATCATGTTCATTTAATGTGGGGAAGCCGAATTGTGATCACGATTAATATTCGATTAATTGTGCAGCCCTAGTGTTAGCTGCTCAAAGACGCGAGCCGAGAGGTTTGCCGACGCCTCGCCGACACATTAACAAAGGGAACTGTATAGACAAAATACATATATGGAAATAAGATTGATTGGATTATATTCACCAGAAGTATAAAACATTACATGTTCCTTATACATTTAAAAGAAAATACTGTGAGGGAAATGTCTTTATTCTTTGATTTTTGGGTTGCTGGAAAGAAAATTAATGAATAATTCCTGACACTGACTGATATATTTGACTTCAGGGCATCTCTGACTACATACATGCTGAAAATCAAACATTCTTACTGTATTAATTTAGATATTTTACAAAGTAAAAGTCTCTAGAAGTGGATGATTAATTTTTTCCCATGGTCTATTGTTAAAAAGGTTAACAATAAATCGCAATATTGAATCGCAATACTTGTAGAATCGCAATACTTATCAAATCGTGATAGTATCGAATCGGGAGATAAGTGTGTCGTCCCATCCCTACAAAACAGAGCTAAAAGTAGAGTGAATACTGGACTTATATTCATCAGGCGGAGACAAACACGACTCCAAATGAACGCCAAAGCTGCTCCCTGTCTGTTGAATGTTTAACTGCTTGCTAACACGTTAGCCATATCAACTTGAAATGGTTATATTATGTCAGTGTTCTGTTAACCAAGTGGCCATAAAATGAAGCTTTACATGCATACAGCTCAATGCTTTGTTTGTTTTTTGTACCAACAAATTCATCGTCCTTGGTCTCTGTCACATTTTAAGCTTTAACTTTTCATCAAAGAACCACATATTTCTTCTCATCTTTTGTACAGTTGATTCAACCTGGAGAGTCTTGTTCCCATCTAAGCTTTGGAAGTGCTCCTGCTTCCAGTCTCATAACACCATCTTGGCAGAAAATGAATGGCAGTTTAACTTAAATAACCCCGAACACTTGACATAACTCGTTCCACTTAGCGATTGTATACCTTTGATTTTGTGTGAATTCTACATACTGAACCGCCGTTTTGAATCCACAGAGCCATCTAGCAATAAAAAATAAAACCCATGCTGTAAAATATTTCAGGATTTATTTCAGGATTTATTAGGGTGAATAAGAGCCATTCCGTTATCAAGAGACATAGCCCTTAGCTAATCCATTAACAATAAATTTGTAGAGTATAACATTTTTTCAGCTATTATTAGCTCTTACAACCAAATGACTTTAACTCATTGTAATGATAGTGTCACGGTAGCCACCGCTCAGTGTGATTATACACTTAAACCCTTTACCATTCTGCCCTCGTTTCTAGAGGGGTAGGGGTAGATAAATAGTCAACAGATGTCACTTAGAATTGGTGTACATCATCTGAAAGCTGGGAACCTGATGATTAATTTGAGATGCAGTTCAATTAATAAATGAATTAGTCAATTAAAATAAATTGTGAAAGTATATAAGAGCGTAGAACATGATGATAGAAGTTTGTGATGTCCATCCCCATGCTATATTATGTCTCATAAATTGTTGCAGCAATTATTGGGTTGACTGCATTTATTACACAGATTTGGTGCTAAATTTAATCTTTTTTACCACTCGAGAATTTATAAAAAATGATCAATAATCCCTCCAAAATACCACATTAAGACACCAAAACCTTGAGGAACACCATAGAAAAAAACATGCTGTGATTTGGTTTAAAAAAATTCTGACATTTGGAGATTTCTGCAAGAATTGCATTTTTCGGCTATTGGATGGCGAGCACTTCCGTTCTGGAAGCTGCCACACATCCTCTGAATGCTCTAGATCTCTAGTGTGGGGTTATAAAGTTTCATGAGGCTGTGATTATCCTTGAGGTCACCAAAGGTCGTTTTATACAGTGGGGTCAAATTTCAATAAATGGTCTCACTACAATGAAATGTCTACTATGGGGACTAACATCATCACACATGAATACAGTTGGACTCATTGGATCCACAAGAGTCTCAGCTTTACAGTGATACCCAATTTATGTAATTCAAATCTGTTTATGGACCCCAGTATGCAGAAATATTAAAATACATCATTTTCGGATATGCGAAAAATAACACATTTATACTGCAAAAAACAGCATGGGATTATCATAACGTGGGCATGTCTGTAAAGGGGAGACTCGTGGGTACCCAGAACCCACTTTCATTCACATATCTTGAGGTCAGAGGTCAAGGGACCCCTTTGAAAATCGCCATGGCAGTTTTTCCTCGCCAAAATTTGGCGTACCTTCGTAGCTCAGCGGCCGACAGAGTTTTAAGGGGTTAAACCTGTAGAGAAAAATGTCCATGTTTGAAGAAGGTTTTTGGTGGAAAACGGACTGGAATTTTTCAGCATTTACTCACTGAGAGATTGATCCAAATGAGCTGAAACATTCTAACTTCATTGGGCATCTAATGGACTCTGACAGAAGAGAGATATAGTGGTATTAGTTTGCATTAATGGTCATTTTAATCGCTGCCTGCTGAGGCGTTATACCATTGTTTAATGATGCTGTGGCGCCATTCTGCACCGCAATTAATGTCATTTACAGTCTTTTTCTGCTGCTGCTGTTTTTATCTCTTGACATGTGCTTTAATCCAGCATCCCTGTGGAAACTTACACAGCCTAACTTACATACACTCTATTAGCAAGAGACTGTCTCTCATCACAGGACATATTAAAAATGTAGAGGAGCGGTGTAATAATTTAATCCAACTTTGGATGTTAGCCCGGTAGATCTCCAGGCTTTACAGGACAGCTCAGGTTGTTTCCAGAGAGATTTCCACGGTTTAAGTAAAACACGATTTGTTTCAGGCTTCATTACAGAGTACAAGAGCCAGACACTGTGACAGTAGTGCCTGCTATAGTTTGCTAACAATGTGGAGTGGGAATGTAAAGTGTGAAATAGATGGAGATGCGGTGAAGATGTGTATGAATTTGAAATGCGGTACATGCTGCAAGGGAAGACTGTGGGGAAATCCTCAGTGAGAAAGAGCTTTAGTGTGTTCTCAGCCTCACTAACAGATTGTCACCACAGCGTCAAACTGCATTTTGGGAAAAGGAGCGAAAGAGAGACGGAGACACTTTGGTTCTTGTACTTGTAGTATCAGATAGAGCACTTGTCAGGCTGATTGAGCTTCTTTTTTTAGTACAAAACCAGATATAGTGAGTCACTTTTTTTTTAAATTTAACAAATGAAACACATTGCTATTTTAACATTTCAATTTTCCGATTGTTATTTTCCACCTTGTTTAGAGCTTTCAACCATCTCTCACGGTCTTTATCCGCCAATGGAGCTGGCTCAAGTGTCATCACATCGACAACATCAGCAGCATAAGGGCCGCGGTGCATAACACCCTCACACAGATATATATAGTCTAGTATGTCAAGGTGCCGGGGGGAGTGTTTGACCTCTAGTATTTTCTTTTCACACGCCTAATGCAATACACACTACTGCAGTTGTTTTTATGCTATTCTGCTGTAAACATAACTTTTGTTCGTTTACAAGAAAACTTCACCGGGAACCTTTGAGTTTAAGAACCACTAACACTTCAAATTACTTAATTTTCCTGATTTTATTGCTATATAAACAGCCTTTATTGTTAGGCTTTATTGTTGCTTTTTAAATGACAAAAGATGACAGCTTTAAAACTAATTAAATACTTGTTTATTGTTTAATGCAGAACACAGAGGGGCAATGAGGGGCAGCGTTTTTGTCAGCTGAGACGCTTTGTTTGCCGCTGGTTGCTAGGATACGGAATATCTGCAGAAGTAAAAATGTTGGCACTTGTAGTACTCGCTCTGGATGAAAGGAAGGCTGCAAACACATAGGGAGAGAGGGTAGCAATATTAATAATATAATAATATTAATTAATCACTATCAATTTTGAAGACAAAGACATCACCACACTGATCACGGTTCGATCAGTTAAAGTTATAGTACCGTTATAAGATGTGTACCTTTTTTTTTTTTTAAGTAATTTGAAATCATGTTTATTTGTTTGCATTTCAGAAAATGTTTCATTTAAAACACAGAATGTAATATGGCACTTAAATGCATTAAATGTTTTTTTTTTGACAGATAATATTATTGTATGCAATTTAAGCAGTGAAAATGTATAGGTTTATTTTCTAAAAAGGAAAACAATTGATTGCTCATTTTAAGAGACACGTCTTATTTTCTATTTTGTATATTTACTATTGCTTCTTAACAAAGCAAAAATATTTTTTATCTGATTAATCGATAGTCGGAATAATCGGTAGAATACTCGATTACTAAAATAATCAATAGCTGCAGCCCTAGTTAGAGGGTTCCTTGTACAATTTAAAGCATTGGTTATCTGAGAATCTCTTTCATGTCCAAGCAATATTGGTATTGTTACTGAAATATCCCTTGGCGATATTGAATCAAATCAGAAATTGAATTGAATTGTGACCTTGTGAATCGAATCATATCGAATCTGGGAAATCAGTGGCGATACCCAGCCCTGTAGTCATCGTTCAGAAAGCAAAGCTCAGTGAAACAAACCCATTTTATAAACTCAGTGCAATTAACAGACTGTCCTGAAAGTGCTTACAAACATACAGTAATTGAACACCAATTAGAGGGAGATGGAGGAATAAAGCTTAAGTCACACCAGGTGGTTGCTGTTCCCACACACTGCTTCCACAGCTTGTTTGCTGATACTGTAGTGTTAGTTCAGTGATATTCAGTGGGGAATGTACAGTATTTCATGTCTTCTGTGAGTCATCTCAAGGGAAAGTCTTCTTTTAAACATGCTTTTGTAGCTTACATAAAAGAAAGTAACATTGTCGTACATGTAAGGTGTTTAGTAGAAGATTGGGCCGCTGTGTGACTCAGGAGGTAGAGCGGGTCGTCCTTTAACCACAATGTTGGCAAAACTTAAGTTATTGTACCTGGCTCCAAACACCTGCAAAACAATTTATCTAGTGATATAGTTACTTCAGATGGCATTGCCCTGGCCTCCAGCACCGCTGTAAAGAATCCCAGAGTTATGTTTGATCAGTATATTTCCCACATAAGGACTGCCTTCAAGGACTGCCTTCTTTCACCTACGTAAACTTGTAAAAAAACAGGCACATTCTGTCTCAAAGCGATGCAGAAAAACTAGTCCATGCATTTGTTACTTCTATAGGGTGGATTATTGCAACTCCTTATTATCAGGCTGCTCCAATAAGTCCCGTAAGACTCTCCAGTTGATCCAGAATGCTGCACGATAGATCATATTTCTGCCATATTAGCTTTTCTGCACGGGCTCCCTGTAAAATCCAGAATAAAATTTAAAATCCTTCTCCTCACCTATAAGGCCGTTACTGGTCAGGCAACGTCATATGTTAAAGAGCTCATACTACTCTATAGGGATGTCCCGAACACCATTTTTGGGGCTTCGAAGCTTCAGTCAGAAATGTCCGACGATATTCGAAGCTTCGGCGGCGAAGAATATAACGTGTTAATGAGTGAACTTTAGAGGTGCTGGTATGCAGATTTCCTTTGCCTTTGGACGGAGCCAGGCTAGCTGTTTCCACAGATTTCCAGTCTTTGTGCTAAGCTAAGTTTAGTGCATGTCGGCTCTTGTCCTCAAAATGTACCTTAAAGGGAGATTTGTCAAGAATTTGATACTCTTATCAACATGGGAGTGGTCAAATATGCTGCTTTATGCAAATGTATGTATATATTTATTATTGGAAATCAATTAACAACACAAAACAATGACAGATATTGTCCAGAAACCCTCACAGGTACTGCATTTAGCATAAAAAATATGCTCAAATCATAACATGGCAAACTAACATCAGTGTGTCAGTGTGCTGACTTGACTATAACTTGCCCCAAACTGCATTTGATTATCATAAAGTGGGCATGTCTGTAAAGGGGAGACTCGTGGGTACCCATACAACCCATTTTCATTCACATATATCTTGAGGTCAGAGGTCAAGGGACCCCTTTGAAAATGGCCACGACAGTTTTTCCTCACCAAAATTTAGCATTTGGAGCGTTATTTAACCTCCTACGTGACGAGCTAGTATGACCATTATATGTACCAATGGATTCTTTAGCTTTTTATAGTTTCATATGATACCAGTATCTTCACTCTAGCTTTAAAACTGAGCCCGCTACAACCTAAAAATCATAAGTTGCGTTAATGCGTCAAAGAAATTAGTGGCGTTAAAACAAATTTGCGTTATTATTGCGTTAACTTCGACAGACCTACTGTATTTATTTTCCCTGCTGTTCCTTGTAAAAATGCTCAGATTTTCTGACATGAATGTAGGAACTGAGCCACACCTTCTCCTGCAGGGATGTAATTGTAGTTCATATTGATCTCTATTTGAACATGAACTTCCTGTTGTTATTCTGTGTGAATCCCCATGCACAGCATCCACTAGTGATGTCATACGCTGCTCAACAAAGACACGTTTACTGATGCCTCCCGGATTTACTCTGACCTTTAGCTTTCTTTCTTTCTGATTGTTCAAACCAGCTTTTCTGTGTACTGTAGTATTGATCTGCACGGGGTAAGAAATGATTGTAGTCATATTCTGCAGAGACAGATAGAAGATCTATACAGCACATCTGTCCTGCTGTGTTTATAAATATAGTTTGGTTAAGACTCTGCCACTGTTTATTGCCATTGACTTGTTTTCTGAAATAAAATACCTCTAAGCATGAGGGATTGTGTGTGAAGGCTGGATCTTCTTTTACAGGATGTGGCTTTATCTTCAGCTTCACCAACAGGTTAATGTTGGTGGCAATAATATATTTATACCCATTTTAATATGTTCATTCAAATATCTTAAAATCTACAGAAGCCCTGAGAGACAAGTGAGAAAAAAATATCGGGTGATTCATTTTCTAAGTCTGAGCTAAACTGATTTCTCTCCTGTGTTTATGACGTAAGAACAGGTGAAGTAAGGAGTTAATGCTTGATTTATGCCGCATACACGAGGGTCGCGAGTGTCCGCAAGGCCAAAGTGACTTCACGCCATCAGACACGTCACTTTGCGGGGATTCAGTGTGGCAGGTTTTCACTCGTCAAAGCACATCCAAATTTTTCTAACGAAAGTGACGAACTTTGAGGAAGTTGAGAATGTTTTCGCGAGGAGAAACCCAAATGGAGTGTAAAAGATTCAAACATTTCCTCCTCACGATTCCACGCCAGCTCATTTCCGTGCCGCCGTCCTTGCGGAAAGTATAGGGAATGGGAATCACGGAGCAGTCTGGGGCGCACCGCCATTTTTGGAGGGTAGCATACGGAGCTACGGTAGACTATCATTATATATCACCGGTCTATTCATCTGATATCTGTCAATCGTTCATCATCAGAAATGTATAAATTACGTGCGAGAGACAAATTCCCATATAAAGAGACACTGACAGAGACAAAGGGGCGATGTATTATAAAATTCAAGTTAGTTTATGATATGTATCCTTACGAATTAGGAGGACCTTGACAGTTTGCAACTCATTACAGTCACTGATGTGTTTTGGCGTTAGTGAACACCTGTCAGCAGTTCAAAATATGTAAATCTTTAGAGGCCGATCTCCAGTTTACAAACAGGTAGATATATGACATTAAGATCTACAAGCCAAATGCCAACTACACAATAATCCAGACAAAGATAAGCTAGCTAATGTTACGTTGACTGCTAATACTGCATATTTAATCTACCGATATCTTGCAAAATGAAACCCATAACGTTAGCCTACCTTTATGTCTGACTGTATGCTATTTATACTACAATTCGTTTTTTTAATCTTATTCACTGTGTAGTGTTTTGTGTTATCTTTTGACACAGTAAACAGCCAGCGGATGGCACTCTTTCCTCCCAAATTGTCCGACTTGCTGTCGGTGACGTCACATTCCCTATAACCGAAGCTTTAGAAAGATTATCCTGGCAGTCTTTTTTTCACCTGTTCTTAAGTTCATAAACACAGGCAGCTCGTTCTCATTCCCACGGCGTCAAATACAGAGGCTTTGGGACGGCCATCAGCGTCCGGTACCGCCGTACAGGGCACCCTTTAGCGCCGGTATGAAACGCACCAGGCGTTCTGTTAACTACAATGTAAACCCAACGAAGCATCAGTAAACGCCGGGTGTGTGGTGACGTAGTTTAAAGAGCAAAAAGACACACCGGGCGGGGAGGGGAGGGGAGGTGGATGGGTCCAACAAACACAAGGCTTTCATCCAGGAGACCGCTGTTCCCGTAGGTCACGTTACAATCAGCTGTACTTTCATGTCGTGTTTTAAACTCATCCGTGTAGTTTTTTCCTAAACCTAACTATAGCGATTTTGATGCCAAGAATAAAGGGACGCGAAGGGCATCACAAAGTGGCGGTATGTGACGTGTTGGGATGAGAACGTATTGACACAGGAGAGGAAACGATTTAGATCCAACTTATAAAATGGATCACCTGCAATTTTTTTTTCTCACTTCCCTGTCAGGGTTTCTGTAATGTCACATCCAGTCTTCAGGCTTAAAAGAAAATCAATCTCAAATCTCTGAAAGCTGCTACACAGCAGGTAACAATGCAGTTGCCATCAAGTCCCCGGAAGAATTCAGTCGGGTTCAAAATTTCACACTGCCACTTCCACACAATTGCACTAAATTACACCCTAAATTACTTTTAATGGCAAAGACTTTTAATGGCAAAGAGCCTGCCTCTGCAAAGAAAGGAGGAAATAAGGCATTGATTGAACGCTGAATATGAAACATTGGATTTATTGAGATAATGGAAAGAAAGCATGACTGAGGAATGTATTTGGTGGAATTACTCCCACTATAATGAGCAGGATATTATCCAGAGTGAAGCTCTGGATGGAAGCCTCCGTCTGTAAAAGCCCGGGGATCATGAGCCTCTCTCAAGATGATGTTGTGACATTAGCGGCGCTCGTTGTTCGGCGCGCCGAGGTCGCCGCCGCGATCGCTGCGCTCCAACCAGGCAGACGGAAGAGTCGCTAACAAATCCTCGGTCAGGATGAGTTAATAGCGGTATAATCTACCCCAGCATCAGACAAATAATTAGTTTTTGCTTGACCTTTAGCAACGACCGCACAGAGAAGTCTGGAATTAGACATTTCTGAAATGAAAAAAAACACTTTAGTGCTTTTATACACGGTGATGGAGCGCTTGCTGAGCTGAGTTGAGGGCAGAGAGGCGGTAAGGAGAGTGCTAGCAGTTAATTTCTAACTGATTAGAGCACAATTTGTTTGTTAAAATATGTTAAAATTGTTTTATGTATGGTTGATAATTTCATCCTGGCGAAGTAGTCTTCTGGTGGCGGGGAGAACGGAATGAAAATAGAAGTCGAATCCAATAAACAAACTCTCAAACACACCGACCGTACAGCCCCCCCCCCCATTAGTAGCTTAGTAAACACAATATAGGCCGACGCCACACGTGAAGATTATAAGATAGCAGTGTTAGGGGGCCGTTCACATGCCGTGTCTAAAACCGCGTTGAAAACACCAGCTGTGCTGCTTTTTTTCTTTCCATTGTGCTTGGGAGGTTGCGCTCCTGTCACGCCTGCCGTTACTAAGCAACCAAAACCTGCGTGCTGCGATGACGATGATGGTGAAGTTGCGGTAATCTAGCAGTAAAAGCCTCACTGACTAAAGTAAACACAATAAAGAGAAATGCATTTGCAGCACCATAAATCCCTCACAGTATTGATTCGTCTGTGACAGTCTGGCTGACCTTTCAACTGGATGTCGTGACGTACTCGGACAGAAAGGGTGAAGCCAGTAAAATAGTCCGTGGGACAAATCGGAGAGGTCTGGGTAGCCCTGCACTAGAATGATTAACTAGTCCTCCATATATCTACAGTAGACTGATATTTTCGGAAGAAAGAAAAGATATCTGCGGGCTGTGATTGGTTGTTCCTCATCACTTGACATGAGGTGCACGCTGCAGCGTTCCAAAAGTTAAAACTGTCGCGCCCTGAAAAATAGGCGCCTGCCACGCGTCTACATTGAAAACAATGGATTTGAGCGTGCAAAAGACGCGGCGTGTGTACGGCCCCTTATTCTGACCGGCTCTCAGAGTTTGAGCAGTGTGGTCCAATTTTGCTGTTAGTTAGTAGTTGCCTTTTTTGATGATGACTGATGACTGTAAATTTAGATTGTATGGACCCTGTAGTAGAGGTGCCCTTATTTCTTGGGAGCATTTAATGCCATAACCCTGACTATTCAGAGGCCAACAGGTCAGAATGTGGTTGTACTGGGCAGCTTCCAGATGTGAAAGTGTGTTCCTTTAAAAGAGTGACTGCCCCGCCTCATTTAAGCCTCGGCCTGGTCACACATTAGAGCTTCACCTTAACACAACAAAGCAGCATAAGCAGTACAGCATGGAAGATATACAGTAAAGTCACTCCCAGTAATAACCTACTGCAGACCTGTTATGACCGGCAGTAGCTGCTCAGTGGTAACAAACCCGCTCCTCTCGGCCTTTTCCTGATGTTGGTTATTTAGACTGTGTTAACTTTTCCATTAGCAGCTGTGCCCCCCGTATTGTCTCCCCGTGTCTTAGATCTGTTGTCACCACACAACACACACACAGAAACTGGACGTCTTACTGAAGACAGAGGCCAATTATACCATGTCACGCATATTCTTTTGTTCTTCTTCCGGTCACTTAGCTTGAAATCATCAAAGCACCTGGGAAGAAAGAGATTTCATGTCCTCGCCTCATTAAATGAGAAATGGAGAACAAGAGTTTTCTTGTACAGATTACATCAAAATAATGAGTTCTTTAAATTGCCTATCACAAACTTCAACTCTCAGTTATTTGCACAGCGGCAGTTCACTGTAGTTCTATCAGACAAACTGAAAGACTCATTAACTGCATCTGTCTCTGGTCTTACAATCCTGCTCTGAGGACTACACTGCAAGATGTGTTCTTACTATAACAAAGCAAAACCACATTATGAGTAAGAAATACCACAACTGAGAGGACTGTGGGAGATGCCTTATGCCTAAAACTAACTTTACAGTGTCCATAAGAAGTATTCACCCTCGGAAGTTCTCATGTTTTGTCTTAACATTGAATCAAAGTGAAAACAAACCTCTACAAAGTGATCTAATTAAAAACAAATATAAAACATGTATGCAAAAGTATTCAAGTCAGTATTCAGTAGATGAACCTTTGGCAGCATTTTCAGCCTTGAATGTTAATGGATCGGTCTGTGGTCCAACCACAAACTGCTGATCTGGACTCTGACTCAGACCCTCCAGGACATTAACATTGTTGGCTTTGTAGCTGTTGCTTTATTTTTGGGGCTTGTTGTCTTGCTGGGAATCAGCTCTTCTCCCAGGTGGCAGGTTTCTTGCTCACTGCATCAGGTTTTCCTCACAACCCTTCCAGTGCCTGCAGCAGAGAAGCATCTCCTCTGCATGCTGCCGCCTCCACCATGTTTCACGCTCTGAATTAGGCATGGGTCATGATTTTCTGATTTTCGAATAGTCATTCAATTATAAAAATTTGAATAGTTTATGCGACTATCGTCTTGTCTTTAAAATATATTTTCGCTTGTTTTTACTGTCGTAGTTCAGTTCAGCTCTTTTTTTTTGGCACAGGTGTGTGTGCTTGACAGTTGGGATGTGACGGTGAGTAAATTTTCCCACCGGTTAATAAACTTGTGACAACACCGGTGTTATCGATTATACTGCACACTTTACAAGAAAAGATGATGGTCAAGATATGTAGAGCGCTTTGTGTCTGTCCTCCGCACGACGATTACCTCATTAACGATGTGGTTCCCTTATAGCGTTGAGTTTAAATCGAAATATTGCCAAACAGGTGCTTTATGTTTTTGCTTCGACACCAAATCCTCTCATCCCGTGTGTGAAATCTGACTCCTGTTGCTCTGACCTGAGACTCCGTAGAGAGCAGACACTTTCACTTTCAGTTTGTAGAGTCCGTCATCCGATTATGTAATGATAACACGGCGCTGATACACAAAAAATGAACTAAATGGGTTTTATTTCTATAGAAAAAGCAAAACGACGGTGGGGGCGGTGGGTATGTAATGTAATCGGTGTCTGCCCGACCACCGTGTAACACCGGTAACACAGACTACCGCAGCAAGCCTACTCGACAGAAACAAATATAACTCACCAAAAACGTCATGGTTAGTCTTTCCACTGTTCCGACAATTTGGTCGAAATACACCCTTAATTCATTGAGTTAGATTTGCTCAGGTTCAAGCAAGATCGCAAAATATTTATTAGACGTGTGTATAAAACGAACGTTTGTATAACAAAAGATGAATCCATATGAACTTGTCAAAATTACAATCCAAACATACGTCAGATTGCATTGAAGTCTACGGGATCTTCGGTATTCTTTACCGATATTTTCATGTGCTTTGACATTTTCATATTTCCTGACCTGTGCTTCTCAATCACCTTTTCACTGAGTTGTTTGTTCCTTTATTGTTATGGTGGTTTTGCCAAAATACTGACTCACCAAAAGTTGAACCCTCCAGATACAGATATATGTATGCTACAATCAACTGAAACTGTACATCCTTATAAATTACAGTGAAAATCCAGGGACAACTCGCGAACACTGGCACATCTCACCTAAATGATTTTGCCTTAACCGACCTGAGCGTGTAATGTATTCAGCTGCTTTGGAGGAGAGAGCAAAGAACTAATTGAAAATTATAAGAGAGAAATTAAAGGCAGGATTACGCGATTACAGGATTACACATTAATTAAAGTTGAACAGTATGCTTACATCACACTTTTATTTTCATTTCAAACATTTAATTCCAGCTCATTTATTGAACTCTCTGGGGATCAGCGTGGAATGATTAACATCTGTACATCTCAAATAAATGCATTCAGCAAAAATAATTCCCCCTTCATCACGCTTTATGATTATAGATTATAGTCGTCTCTTATTAACAATGCATGTTGGAAGACAGAAAAACTTCCTGAATTTAGATATTTGAGATGAATTTTGTTGATGTGCTTCTTATAGTTTGTCTTTAGATGGAGTTATTCAAGACTTCTTGTGTCCTCGAGTAAACTTCAGTGATGTGCTCTCCTTTTGACTGACAACCTGTGTGAACAGGTTAGAAGATCAGAAAAGGACCTTTTCACACTGCAACACCAGTGTAAAAAACTCCTAATGTGTTGTCTATATGTGCTTATTTTAGTTCCCCCCGACCTTTAGTTACCTAATCTCTGTGTGATCAATAACAGTTCCCTCCTGACCTTTTCACCTTCAAATGACAATTTAGAGCTCTCATCTTGCAGTGAAATACATTTTTAATGCATTTTTAAACAAACAGGTGTTGAGTTTCTCTTTAAATGTGCAATAACACATTTTTTGGCCACATAGTGGCAGCGGAAACATGTAGTGAACATAACTAGGGCTGTCACGATATCTGATATAATTACAAGGCGGCCACCTCCGTCAAATTCTGTCCCGCTTCTCCAGCTCTTGACAAAATTGTTCTGGTGTCTTCATGGAAAACACTTGGTCTATTTCTGTCATGTGTAACTCCAGTTGCGGCATTACGTCGTTGTGGTGGCGCTGTATCGTAATCAGGAAGTGAACCAGGGAAAAGCGCTGCCGAAACTGCCAAAGAGGAAGAAAAAGCGCCGTCTGTTTTCAGCTGGACCGCATGCAAAGCAGGCGCGACAGTGTTTCCGCTGGTAGCTAGTCGTCTCTAACTGTGTTGGTCTGCTGTTTGGGGCTCAGCATGTAGTGTACACTGAGTTTTTAAAGTTTTTTACTGCACCAGAACAGTAAAGTTGTGGGCCGGACAGTTAAACAATGAGCTGAAATTCACTGTAAAGCCGAGAGGAGCTGCAGATTCAGGTGATAATTCTCTGTGGGTTCATCACCAGAGATGCACCGATCCAACTTATTTAGTCCCGATACCGGTAGCGATACCTGGGCTTTGGGTATCAGCCGATACCAAGTACTGATCCAATAATTAATAAGCTGTATGCCTCACTGAATGGAAGTGACTGTGATCATTCTTTTATGTGTAAGGCAACATCAGGCCTGACTTAAACATCGCTTTCCTAACCTTTTGAAACAAAATGTGACCAATAAATACATAGATATAAATTAATATAATTGTTATTTATTATTAAAATAATTCAATTCAATTCAATTTATTTTTATATAGCGTCATATCATAACAGAAGTTATCTCGAGACACATAATAAATAATAATACATTTATAAAATTTTAATTAAAATAAAATTTATAAAATGATAAATCGTGCACCAGCAACTTGGTAAAAAATCTTCAAAATTAACAGGAATTGCAATTAAAGTGTAAACAATTTTAATGCAGCAACAAATTGGTCAAAACTTCAAAAGAAATTAAAATAACTGTATATAATGTATATAGTATATAAAAAAAAAATGAATTGAATAGATCGCTCCATTGTCACGATACCCGATATAGTCAGTATTGGCCCGATATATTTGATCCGTTATCGGTATCGGTGCATCCCTATCATCACTACGATCGACCCCATACAGCATAAAAATATTGATTATAGCCGCTTTAAGGATCATGACTTTAACTGAAGGTTAGTGTCATCATTAGTCTGTACAGAGAAAACTCACAGCTCTGAGTTAAAGTAAGAATTGCTCATTAGATGACAGAGGATTATTTAAAAAAAACAACAATAATGACTAAAAATCTACTCAGGCACAATATCTAGGACATTATTATTATTATAACTTATTTTTCGCCTCACATCAAGAGACGACAGCGTCTTCTCCTCCAACTCATTTAAAGCACATTATTCTCAAGTGTCATTATTTCACACAAAGCTGTTTCTCCTTTCTCTTCTTTGGTTACTTTTACTCTCTTGCTAGACTGTACCACACACACACACACAAACAAAAAGACAAACAAAACTATTTTGCTAAACTGATTTTCATTTGAATAATGTCAGTCCTACCTGCATAATTACCCACATCACAGGCTGAGGATAATTATTTTTGCAAACATGATTCAAAACACAAATATTCTCTTGCATCTCTTCCTCTTTTGAATCTCATGTAAGGTAGATTTGCGAATCCCATGCGGGGGGGGGAGTTAAAAAAAATCGGAGCACAGCCAGAAATTACAGAGGCGCTGTGTGACGGGGTCACCGTGGCGACGCAGAGAGATTCCTCGCCGGCCCCGCTGCTGCTATCAGGTTTCCCACACGAAGACAATACGCAAAACGCCGTGGAAACCGTGGTCGATGCCGGCTGCTGGATGTCACGACTAATTGGCTCTGAAATTATGCTCATTCATGTACAGCACACACACACACAGATACTACGCTTTACAAGCACAGGCATCTCTTCCTGCAAAGCAATATTCTTTGGAGCATGGATAATAAACATCAATGAATAATGGCAGGAAAAATCCCAGCAAACTGTTCACGCCAGTCATGATCTCATCTCTCTCCGAGGCACCTCAGTCATTTCTTAAATGTCACCATCAGAGCCGGAGCTGCTATAAGGCTCCCGTGAATTTATCTTTTAAAATAAATTCAAAGGTGCGTTTGAATGACGGGCTACAGCTGCTCTCCCTGATGATAACTACTGACGGAGTGCTCGGCTACAATAATGAAGCTGCTCGATTTGACTCATTGCACGTTTGTGGCATGTAGGCAGTTCAGTTTGTCAGTTCAAGGGTGAGAATTAACAAATGCACGATTGGGAGTATTTTGAGTCTCATCTTGGGTGCAATTTGTTTCACAAAGTGAATGAAGAAGCTGCCGCAGCCTCGTTCTGCTTGTTTTCAGCAAGGCTGCCTCATTCATCTCTCAAGGCAGGGCACTATTTCACCTTGATCATACTATTTTGTCAACATGGAGATCAGCCAAAACTGTTTGATGATGTGCATCTGTGAAGGACGCCGTCGGGTTAGAGACAGACAGACGCTGTGGGGGAACAATAGAGAGTCTATTTCCTTTAACGTGTTTCCTTCTCTCCTTCTCTGCCTTCCTTTACCAACGCTGAAAGTGTTTAATATCAAAAAAATAAAAAATACATTATAAGATAAATGATAAGCTGCTAATATGAACAAGCTGTCTAAAATATATAAATTAGGGCTTTCAAAGATAACGCAAATTTGTTTTAACGCCACTAATTAATTCATTAATCGTGATTAATCACATGATTGTCCATAGTTAATCGCGATTAATCGCAAATTAATCACACACTTTTTTCACCTGTTCAAAATGTACCTTAAAGGGAGATTTTTCAAGTATTTAATACTCTTATCAACATGGGAGTGGGCAAATATGCTGCTTTATTTATTTTATATTATTTTTTTGCAATTTTTTTTTTTTTTCAAAAGTTTTCATTTCATAATGGTAATTTTCTCTCATACTTGTATTTTATGTCACTTTTTATGTGCCAGCTAACAGGAGCTAACTGTCTAATCTAGTAGCAGTCTTTGCCCTTTTTAAAGGAATGATGATGTAGAATTGGTGGCATCTCCTTTAATCATAAACATAATCGACAGATTAATAGTTGTTTAGTTTTAACCATAATTCCCTGTTGGGCAGCAGTTTATGATTAAATTTCCTTCTCTTATTCATTTCTTTTCCTCACAAAAAATTCACTTGCACAGAAATGGCAAATCCGGCTGCTGAAATAACACCTCCATGTTGAGGTGTTAGATATGTTAAATACATCCCTCCTGCAAAGCCTCTCCTCTCATATCAGTAATGTGACACTGCTGAGGGAAGGTGCTTTAATAAACTGGCATTAATCCAAACAGCAAGCAGGCCGCTCGCTACACAACAAACAGGTCCTTTTTTTTAATATTTACAGTTTTACTTTCACCGCAGGAGAACTTACAGTAAGTCTCCTTCAAAGAGATTTTTGATTTTTAACTCAGTTTTCCTCTCCAAAAGTGTGAAACCAGAGTCTAAAAATAGATAAAACTGTCATGGAAAACTTCCAGTGTTTGCTGTGAGTGTGCTGTAATGAAGATAGAGGATGAACAGACAAACTGACTGAATAACTTATCTTCTTTTTCTTTGCTGCCTCGTCATTATACATTTTCATCAATAAATCCTTTGTCACTTTGTACACTTTGATCACCATCAGGTGTATAAATCTAGTTGTCAGCTGCAGTACGATTTGCTCGTCTTTGAATTACGCTCCCACACATGCTGCTCGGGCGACTGGCATTACAGGGAATGGATTTCTGGGTATTGCAATCAGCAAAAAGCCAAGACCTATTAAGATAAGACGTAGATGAAAGATAATATGAAACTTAAATGATCCCCGTCGGGAAATTAGGTCAGATACCAGAACGCATTATGCAGAGATAAAAGACCGAGAATCATGTGTGAATAGCAGCATAATGAAAGTGTGTAAAAAATTAAGACTATACAGGGCTGAGACAAAGAAAAGAGAGAGTACAAAAAAGTCCTATAAAAAGTATAGAATAAGTCATACTTAACCATAAAATGTGCACGTTTTTTAATTAATATCTATATTAATATGGATGTAACCAAGGCAGGAATATGGATATACCTAAGGCAGGAATATAGATATAACCAAGGTAGAAATATGGATATAACCAAGGTAGGAATATGGATATAACTAAGGCAGGAATATGGATATAACCAAGGTAGGAACATGGATATAACTAAGGCAGGAATATGGATATAACTAAGGTAGGAATATGGATATAACCAAGGTAGGAACATGGATATAACTAAGGCAGGAATATGGATATAACCAAGGTAGGAATATGGATATAACTAAGGCAGGAATATGGATATAACCAAGGTAGGAATATGGATATAACCAAGGTAGGAATATGGATATAACCAAGGTAGGAACATGGATATAACTAAGGCAGGAATATGGATATAACCAAGGTAGGAATATGGATATAACCAAGGTAGGAATATGGATATAACCAAGGTAGGAACATGGATATAACTAAGGCAGGAATATGGATATAACCAAGGTAGGAATATGGATATAACCAAGGTAGGAATATGGATATAACCAAGGTAGGAATATGGATATAACTAAGGCAGGAATATGGATATAACCAAGGTAGGAATATGGATATAACCAAGGTAGGAATATGGATATAACTAAGGCAGGAATATGGATATAACCAAGGTAGGAATATGGATATAACCAAGGTAGGAATATGGATATAACTAAGGCAGGAATTTCACCGGCGGCCATGGCTCAAAGGAAAGACTGGAGGCTAACACTAGCAGTGGGCTAGAGAGTGTGTGGATGAAGCATTAAGTTGTTAAATTTTACTCATTTAGCGACTGTGGCTAACTAGCTACCTTGCTAATTCCACCACGCCACACAAAATGAGCCCTCCTTGACAACATAAACACACACACAGCACACTCTGCCGGCCTCTGACCTCACGACAGCCACAGCGGCAACGGGGAATACAACCCAAGTCGATGAGGTAAACTCGCTAGTGTTAATGTTTGACTGTTTGATGTTAACGGTAACGTTACAGTTAGCGCTTGCTGCGGACGCTGATGATAATGTTAACCACGAATAGTCAAAACTCTGCAACAGCTCAAATCCTGTTACCAGTATTAACCTACTTACTCCTCTTCATCCCCTTTGGGTAATAAGGCTGTAATGAGATCTATCCATCCTGTTTTATCCGTGGCAACATGCTGCTCCTCTCCCTATCACAGGAGCATCTTGTCCACCAGCTTCTCCAACTTTAAGACTCACCAGCTAGCAGGGCCGGTTCTAGCTTTTTGAGGGCCCGATACAAAATCATGTATTTGACCAAATGCTTCTTTTTACAAACAAAAAATGTATCTAAATTTAACTTAGCTGCATTGTCTGCATCAACACTAACATGCAAATGAATGATTGATTAAGTTTTCTTAGTTTTGTATTCATCATAATACCTTATTAACTCAATGAAATGTACTGAAACAATTGTTTATGTATGTCGGCCGGTTAAAAATATGCTTGGCTGGTGGATTATTTCATCTACCAGTTTTCTTGGCCGGTGAGTCAAAAAGTAAATTTCGGACACTGTCCACCAGTAAAAAAGTTGCTTTGGTCTGTGCAAGTGACAAGTGAGCTGTGAGCTTTTTTTTTAAGAGGCTAGATCTATGAAGACAGACATTTAAATGACAGTTTTATATATAAGTATGGTTGTATGAATTCAGGAGGAATACCAGATGTTATTTTGGTAGTGTCTGTGGTCGGTGTACGGGTTGGGCGTCTGGGTTTCAATTCATTTTTTACAGAACTGTTAGTAGATAGTTGGAGCCAGTTTGGCTGAGGCTCAAATTTTCTTGGTTTTATTGATTCAATGAATAGTTAATAAGAGAAAACAAAGTCTACAGAAAGTTTCACTTATGCTGTCGGTCAAATAAAAAATGCCTGAGCCCTTAAAAAAAAAAAAAAGCTCTGCCTAAATTTGGCAAGCCTGGTCACCTGACTCATGCCAGGATCCTGATAAACGACCTGCCAGAATCATGTGTTCCAGCAGCTCAGATCTAGACCAGGTGCTTCTAACTGGAGCTGATATGAAGTCCAAATCAGACCCGGTCTGCACCCCCAACACCAAGCTACATCTGGCAGCCATCTATGGTCCAGAGCTGGCTCATGTTGCTCTGGTGTCAGAACGCCACCAAGTGCTCTGACACTTCAAACCACCTGTCTCACACGGCTACCTGGGAAGTTTTATATCCTTTTATGACATAAACATAGCAGTTAGGACCTCGCTTAGTTTTATCCTCTTGTGTCTTCATCTGATTCTCATGCTCAGGCAGCATCTCTCTGACTGATCTCTGCAAACTGATAATTAATAGGGATGCACGATTGCAAAGTTCTGGGCCGATACCGATGTTTAAAATAACAATTTGGCCGATAGATGTTTTTGTTTATTATGTTTTTGCTGTTATTTATTCCCCTTTTGTGCCAGGTAAACAAAGACATCTTCATTATAGAAAATAACTGTTTTAAAGTCATTCAGCATTTTATTACACTGTCTCTGAATGAGCACAGATTGAATCATACACATTTATGAAACAACCTTTAATTTAACCTCATTTTACATGAAAAATATTATTTTTCTTTTAAATAATCGCTTCAAAAGCCTTTTCAGCTGCGATATAACTAACTTCTCTATGAGAAGAATGTTTCAGCTCTTACACAGCCCAACAAAAATATTAGTTTTCTGAAACAAATTAAATGTAAATGTAAAAGCGAGTAGAAACATAAGCAGTGTTTCTCACACATAGACGTTACTTGGGCGGGCCGCCCATATATTAACGGCAGAGTATATTTGGCGACCCATTTTAGTATTTTTCATTTTTATTTTTTATCCATCCAAGAGAATGACGTCATCCGCGATTGATTAACTAGCGGACTAGTAGATGCTGAACGCTGGATGAAGAGCTCTGTTCTGGCCTCTCTGCCTCAGCTGTCCGGGCTTGTACTCGGCGCTGCGTCACCCCTCGTTGGACTGACAGGCTTCTAGTGACACATTACGCACACACGAAGTTCATTCTCATCCAGACCACAGTGATTGTTTTTAATAAATCTATCTCCAAGACGGCGTAATACTCCCACACGGCCGACTCTTTTCTTTCACCTTTATTTGCGGCGCACGGCACCCACCGTCAGTCGTGTCCAGCCAGTAGCTTCTTCTCTGAATCAGAAGCTGGTTACTGTTGTCCGAGACCGACCACAAATAACCAACACAATATTTAGCAGCGCAAAATTGATGCAACACAACAGATAAACATCGGCTACTGCCATCGGCGAATGTCATCTAATTTGCTGAGGCAGTCAACAAGGCGAATATCGTCTGATACCGATGTTCGGCCGATAAATCGGTGCATCCCTAATAATTAATTCAGAAAATAGCTTTTCTTTCATGAGTCATACCAGTTTGTATGTCTCCTTGGATATGATGAAAAAAAGACATGAAAAAGTGACAACAGCCTCTCATCCTGTTTGTTGTCGTCAAGGTTACTCTACTCATTCATCGTGATCAGATGCCGTTTCATATTGACCGCGTCACTCACAACATGGCAATCCGGCGAGAGCGACTCAAACTTCAGACCGGGAGTGGAGTTATGAATTGAGGGCACCCTCGGATACTCGCTCTTCCCCTCCGTCTCCTTGGCGACTCTCGCTGGTAATTTAGTCAGGAAATTGTTTTGTGTTTGTTTATGAACCATGCAGTCCCAGGTGAGATTAATCCAAAAGGAGACACAACACAAAAGAAGGTCGTACGCCTGCGGTGATGACTGTTGTTATAGTGTTGTGGAGTATTTCCCCCTCTCTCCATTTCCACTTCAGAAAACTCAGACATAGGCATACTAATCAATCTGTATCACAGCACAGGAGGAGTGACCTGCTCGGGATATCTCTGAAATTACTCTCCACCTTTAAAGAACATCCAGTGCTGGAGGTCTCTCAGACCGTCCCGGCCTCTTTATTATATAGACCATAATCCCTCATCTGCTCATTGATCTGCACAGTGGCTTATTTTCCTGTAATGCAGGCAAATGAAAAGGTGATCACAGCACTCAATCTTCCTGGGGATTTCCTCCTGCTCTCCGTGTCTGTCGGCTGTGCTCTGATTCATCAGGTTGACCTTTCGGTGTGCGAGCCCGAGTAGTTATTAGGGGGATTCATCCCCGACCCTCACATCTAAATGCCTTCTATTTCAGCAGCTCGCGCTGTTGATTGGAACACAATTTGCACTGCAATTTGTAAAATAACACTTTGCATTCATGCAGATTTATCATAGACCGTACAAAATGTGGACATAGTCTCCGTGACGTCACCGCCGATCTTGGCCGTGACGACCATAGACTGTATATAAAGATGGACGACACGTCTCCACTTCCTTCCACTGCACAGAAGTGAAACCAAAATACCCCGAATACGGGAGCGGCCATCTTGAGACTGTGACATTATTTGGAGCCAGTAGTGATCTGGCGGTGGAGCCGCGTTATCGAGGTCACCCGCCCGACCCAATTGTGAGCCGAGCACAGCCGCAGCTTGTCAGCGAGAGACTCACAGCTGTCAATCATGACATTTTACCCCCTTTTTATAGCATCAAATAACTAATTAAAACCAAACTTATCAGAAAAAACACTTGAACAAACATCAGCGTGATAAGAAGTATCTAAAATGACAGAAACCGTGTTTGGGAAAAATTGATCTGACGTGAACTTTGACTTTTTTTGACGCAAGATTATGAGATTTTCTGATAGCAATGGAGCTTTAAAGTCTTTTTTTTAATTTCACATTTATTCATAAAAAAATCTGAGATGCTGTTATTGGTGTTAATTTGAATGTAAGAAATAATAAATACAACTGTGAAATTGTGTATAACCATTAGTAGCAAACAAACCAGCCAGGCCTCTTCAGCTACCTCTAACTTGTGAGCAACACACTATACACACCGTCTGTCTATAGCATCACAAGTTAACATTATAAGTTCTGCACCCACCTATCTTTTCCCGAGTCACTCACCTTTCTTCTAACCCACAGCCGTTCACTGGAACTGGCTGCTGCTTTTCACTGCCGGCTTTAGGCGTAATACCCAGTTCAGTTAAACTGATCTACCTACAAACCCCCGCAGCCAACCTCCACTGGGAGGACCTCACTGCAGGTTTGCAACCACGCTCATCTGCCTCTGCTACCAACTATATTTACATAAGTTGTTCCTCTCATAGGCCATTTCTATTGCATCCTCCCACGGTACTGTCGGCTCCACAAAATACAAAACACCACAAAATATACAACTTTCCAGAAACTAAAAGTAATATATAAGGTAAGGTATACAATACAAAAAAAAAATAACTTGTGTATGTTAGTATTTGTGTGCTTGAAGCTGCGGTGGACAGAAAGTGTCTCTAAAACAAACTGAAAGAAATACAACCACCACATGCTATCTCCATACTACAGTTCCTATGGCCTAATCACGAATTACTCACACATTTTTTTATCTGTTCAAAATGTACCTTAAAGGGAGACTTTTCAGTATTTAATACTCTTACCAACATGGGAGTGGGAAAATATGCTGCTTCATACAAACGTATGTATATATTTATTATTGGAAATCAATTAACAACACAAAACAATGAAAGATATTGTCCAGAAACCCTCACAGGTACTGCATTTAGCATAAAAAATATGCTCAAATCATAACATGGCAAACTGCAGCCCAACAGGCAACAACAGCTGTCAGTGTGTCAGTGTGCTGACTTGACTATGACTTGCCCCAAACTGCATGTGATTATCATAGAGTGGGCATGTCTGTAAAGGGGAGACTCATGGGTAACCATAGAACCCATTTACATTCACATATCTTGAGGTCAGAGGTCAAGGGACCCCTTTGAAAATGGCCATGCCAGTTTTTCCTCGCCAACATTTAGGGTTGTGTCTAGAAGGGAACTGGCAAAGTGGGGAAACTCTTGCGAGATGGTTGAGGTTAGGCATTGGCCTCCAACAGTTAAGCTTAGGATAGGTTTTTGCGGATCTCAGATCAGATTTCGCAATTTGCTGGTTACTTTCTAGACAAGACCAAAATTTAGCGCAAGTTTGGAGCGTTATTGAACCTCCTTCACGACAAGCTAGTATGACATGGTTGGTACCAGTGGATTCCTAAAGTTTTCACTCTATCTTTAAAACTGATGCTTCAACCTCCGAAAGATTGGTGGCCCGGTAGCGTTAAAACGAATTTACGTTAATGCGTTATTATCGCGTTAACTTTGACAGCGTCAACTGTGTAGATGCTTTGCTCAAATGCACCAGCAAGCTATGCGAGCTGTCTAACTAATAGAGCCATATATTTAAACATAGTTGAACTTCAGGCCAAGAAGGTTGAGCTGCACCTCGAAGCTGGTGTTAGATACCGGAGGCTAATTGGGAACATAAAGAGTAGGCAGCCATATGCCAAAAGTCTGCAGGTTTTTAATCCAAGCCAAACACCACTTTCATGGTTCTTTTTTGTTCTGTTTCCACACACCTCTGATTGAAGGTGATAATTAGTAAAGATTTTTAGTGAGATAACCCTGGACATGTTATCTCAGCTTCTGGTGCAGGTGTTTCTTGCATTTCAGCTGGATGAAAGCACAGACGGTGCTTTTTTTTCCTCGATCCAATCCTGCACAATTGTTTGTTTATGCTTTGCTTTGTGAATGAGGAGAACTTTGCGGAGGAAGCAATGTTTTGCCGAGCACTCAAAGGTAGAGCCAGGGGAAAATACATGTATTGAATTTTAGATGAGTGCCGAGAATTGAATGTAATTGAGCGGTTTCAGTGTGTGGGTGTACAGTATGCGCTGATGGAACCGTTGCCATGACCAGCAAACAGAGCAGACTGACAGAAGTTATCAGACAGGAAGCTCTCAGAGTAGTTGCCATGCTACCCGGGGAGGCACTTGTGGCAAAACAAATTGATGATGAATTTGATCAGAAGCATGTAGCAACTTTGTAAAACTCTGACTTTCCTCTGACTTGTTGACATTTGGATCAGCTTTAAAAGCAGCTTGCTTCTACACGGCTGTGTATGCCGGCTTGTGAGAGAGATAGCTCTGAGTTAAGGTGTGCTACGACTGAACACTGAGGATCTTAGAGGCAACACGACAGCACGATGGGAACTAGCTCTGTGCTGCACAAATTAAAGTGTAGTAAATTTAAGCGAGGAAAAACTGTCATGGCCATTTTCAAAGGGCTCCCTTGACCTCTGTAAACAGGATCTTTATATCTGTACTTTACAGAGCCCATTGTTTGCTGGGACTTTTTGTATAAAAAAAAAGGAGCGCTTTGTCGATTTAAATAGGGCAGAAATTTAGGCACATCAGGTAACTGCCTGAATGTTATACTCTGACCATGATGCGTCTGTGTTCTTCGGGATCTACAACTTTGGCACTTTCAAGACCTTCAATTCATTCAGAATAGTCACATTAAAAACCTTGATACTAAAACACATTCATGTTTTCTCTCTGGTTGTGAAGCTGTGATCTCAAGAAAAGTAGAAAAAGCAAATATCATTGTGAACAGAGATAGTGACACGTAGCATATTAACATTAGAGAGAACTCATTAAAACAGGAGTGAAAGAACAGATGGCTGAATCTATCTGTAACGTACTGTCTGAATTTATGAGGTGTTTCAACCAAAAATCGAAAATCAGGAGCTTCTCCACAGATCGTTGTTTTTTGCCTACAATCAGTAAGCAATGCAGAAGCATATTTAATATTTGATACAAGTGTCTAGGAACAAATAAAAAGCCCTCTGGATGACTGGTCACAAAACACACCATCTATTCCAGCTCATCCATCTAATTGTGTGCTGGAAGTGTAATTATATTTTCATTTTTTACAAAGAGAAAATAGAGCCGAGGAATAAAAACCATGTTCTTCTTCTTTGAATTATTCAATTCAAATGTGAGTTTAACCTTAAAATGAACTTTCTTCAGGTATTTATACACACAGCGTACTGGTGTTGATCCCTTCAGGCTTTCAGCTTTGACTTCTCTCTCACCTTTTTAAAAAAAATGAACTGTTTGTACTGCAGTGACTATCACTTATGATAAACTTTCTTCATTTTTTTATGACACCCATGAGGTATACTCCACCTCTAAAACTGTGTTGGTGTTTTGTACAGTTCTGCTCCGTCAGTGAGGTCACATTTAGAGACGCATTTCCTGAGCACAACATTCTTGTCATGATTAATTGACTTGGGCCAAATCAATATCGCCCACAGCGGGGTGAAAAAAAATAATAAAAATATGAGGGAAGAGAGACATGCAAGAATCTGTCTGAAATTCGGTGACCTTCAAATCACCGGATAACTCATACCATGTGACAGGAATCAATTTATATAGATGAGAGTAGACCAGGACGGAGGTTTGTGCCTCAAAGGGGAAAAAGAAAAATGTTTGAGATTGATACCTGGGAGCTGCGTCTGCCATTTCAATCTTTGAGAATTGATTGCTCTTTACACAAACAATCTTTCTAATTTACGCAACAACGCATTGTCTACACGTCATTATGACTCGTCTCAGAATCATTGGCAGTTTTCTGTTTAAGTCCTGGAAATTGCTGCAACAGAGAGCTCTTTCATATTTCCTTTCTTGCTATTCACGCTGAAAGAAGACAGAACAACATATTCAGTTAATTCCGGTAGCCGACACGCTAATGATGCAGTTAACCATGTGCAGCCCGCGGGATGCTGCTTAAAACAACTTCATCTAACAACACATATGGATGAAACAACCCAGAAATGGATTTCCACACTGACACCCTTCAATGAAACATAACATTTTAACTTTTCAGGTGCCATAATAGACCATCTGGCTTTCAGCTAATCATCTATGTCTTGTTGGCACAGCTAATGTGTAGCTACTGGGGCAGGCACAACACAAGATAATTTACCGTCATAGTAACCAGATGCTTGAAATAAAAACAACCCATCATATCAACCATTGTTGAACTGATAACGTTCTTGTTCAGGCTTTATTCTTGCAGCCTGGTTGCTATGTGTTTCGCTTTTTTCTGTGAAGATAAAATGCAGTTACTGCACATCTTTGCCATGTTGAACTTAAAAAAGCACAAAATCAGATCTATGATTCCCAGTCCTGTTGCCATTCAGACATCAGTGGCATTGACACCCAGCGTAGTTTTAGGACAGCTATAGTTTGAAGGTGGTAAACTGCTGCAATTGACCGTTCACCAAACCCCTTCCTCATTGTTTTGTCACTACCTTCTCCCTCATAGCTTAGCAACTGTAACTGTAAGCATTAAAATAGCATCAAACATCTATTATCTATGTAAAGATATAGAGGAGTAATGTCTACCTGAGTAGAGAAAGAAGTCACTCTCCCTCTGTGTGTGTTGTAATCAGAGCTTCACCGTGCTTTGTTGACATAGCCGTGCATGCCGTTTATTGCATGTTTGTGCATGTGAACGTGCCCCGCTGGCTAGCTCACAGCAGCCGCTCTGCACTGCACAATTACAGCTGATAGCACCATCCCGACTGACGGAGCCGTTACGGAAGCGTAGCGCCCACCCTCCGGTTCCCCCCCCAGGTTAACACTGTTAGCTCCGTCAGCACTGTTGCTGTTCTTTTCTCTGTTATCACCTGTTATCACCCTTAGCTGTGAGCCGTCTGCATTTAAAGGTGCTAAATGCTCCCAGTCTCGCATTTAGCACCTTTAAATGCAGAAGATGAAGTTCCCCATGGGGATTAATAAAGTAGGAGGCTTTTTTTATTTTATTTCATTCTAATTCATAATGAACAATTTGAACCAGGATTGACGCAACATTTCTAAGTTTGCTGCTGCTTCCCTATGATTTGAGTCAGTGGAGGGCAGATTGATTTACCCTAAAATTAAAAAAAAAAAAGAAATCCTTCATCCAGATTTTAACATAATCAACTCCATAACATTTATTTTCATTGGATGAGCTAAAACCTAATCAAGTGAGACTCCTCACCCTAGCCGATATTTACTGAAATAGAAGGTATTGTTATTCAAACTCAGACTGAAAAGTGACAAAGAAAACAACAAAATCAACTAATCAAGCGTCGTAATTTATAGCAACATTAGTGTCTTTTTGTTACCCAACTTCCTTTTGTTTGATAAAATAGCAGCGATCCATTTCTACTGGGGATATAATTACCCTGAAGTAGCTGAATTAGAAACACTCCGAGGATATATGGATGCAGCTCAGTGCTGAGAATGACTGAGCATCTTGGTACGTAAATGAAACTCACTCATAGTGAGGAGGTGTGGGTATGTGTGCACTCGCTCTCTTTAGGATATTTCAGTTCATCAACAGAGGTTTTATCTCCTTTTTTTTTTAACAACAATAGCAGCTGGCATTCCTCCGCAATTGATTGTGAAAAGCGGTTTGTCTCGTCTGTGAATCACTTTGTGGCTCATCACCCACATTTTACCCCCGCTGAATAGGAGTGTACAAAGTCAATTTATTTCCCCAAGATTGCAATTTCTCTTGCTTATAGTATGAAAATGAGTTTGTATCGAGATGAAAGGGAATCGCATCGTAATTTGTTTGGAGCTTGCTTGAATGTGATAATGAGATTCTGTTGTACACCAGCAATTTTAATACATCTCCGGTGACGATGATGGAAAAAGCCATACAACAAACACCAGAGCTGAAATGGTGTCATTTCATCATACGCAGACGTCTTTGTTTCTCCCGGTAATAACCTGGCCTGCTTTCCTCCTCTAAATTATGCATAAGGTGAGTGATAACACTGTTTTGCTGTTATTTTATTTGCACATTAAACTGTGAGATCAACGTGTAACCAGAACCTCTTGGTACAGATGAATACTAGAACAACAGATGGTTTATAATTAGGAGGGACGTGCTTTGGTTTTTTTTCATATTGCAGGTCGGAGACAATTCGAGAGGAGCGTAGATTAAACAGTATATTACGTTAAGTGTCAATTTGGGAAAGGACTGCAAAATGTAAATGCCATATTTACATGGATGCTAAATACTGAATATTTAAAGAATGGTTTTATGAGAGGCCAACATTTACACAATCTCTCCGAGACATTTCAGCATGTAGCTCAATGAGAAACTGTAAATAGCCATGAAAAAATAAAGCAGAAAACAACAACGAGGGCTCCCATAGCTACTGTTTACTAAACATGACATTAAAGATATAGCTTTTTAATGGGGAGGGGGGCAAACTACACCAAACGATTTTCATAGGGGTGGCCAAGCTGAGGCCAGTACTCAGTTTGGAGTGCTATAGAAATGAGTATCTTATTCAGTTTTTTCTGCATGGAATGTTGGAACCCGGTCTCACTTCCAACTTGTCAAATACCGCCATTTGGTAAGTTCCCCTCTGCATCAGAGGCCGACGCACGGAGGCACCCTTTAGTAACAGTATGTGATGAACTTTCAACTAACTCCAATGTAAACCTTCCCGCAGAATCATTTGACGGTCGCAGCAAGTGACTTAGTATTAATAGCGTGAGAGCGTGGGAGAGGAGGTGGAAGTGTCAAACAAACACAAGACTTTCAACCAGGAGACCGCTGTTCACGTCCCGTGGGACTCATCGGTATCGTCAGTCCTCATGTGAGTCGTTGGTCAGTGACGTTAACGTCAACCACGACCATTTCCTTACACTAACTAAGTGGTTGTATTGCCTAAACCTAACTTCCTGTGAAAACGGAAGTTTATTTTGAAAGGACACTATGCATGTAACGAGCGTATATTGACACACCGTCTCTGGTCCGTCCAAAAGTAGCACAAGAGGGGTACCCAGAGCATCGGTCTCCGATGCCGAGGTGCACTGACCAATCGGCGGTATTTGACGAGTTGGGAGTGAGAGTGTGTTGTATGGTGTTGTACAGAGGTTAGAGGATGTTTGCTTATGGCCAACATGTAAAATAAGCCCCTGGTAGTATTGTAGATGTGCAGACAGTAAGAGAGAATCATGCCATTTTATTTATTTCCTTTTAAAAAAGAAATCATATGATTGAGAGCTGGGCTGTTTGTTTTTTTTCCAATTAAAGTTTAAAAGCATTCATTATTCATTCAAAACCTTATTTCCATTTTATTTCAACATCATTTTCGGGGCAGAATTTAGGAATGTATTGATGAATTAGTTCATTTAAATGTCGGAGCATTGGGGAGCTGCTGCACCTGTTGCATCATGATCCTCATGCAAGATTCACAGTATTTATTCAAAGTGGTTTTCTCGCTGAACCAATTTCTACTGTCCAAATTCACATAACAACCGTTAACTATTCTTACCACGAGGCAAAGAAGCACATTAGAAACATAAAAAACTAACACCCCCGACCCTCGATACCTGCAGCTTCATGAAATTGCTGTTGTTTGGCAGCAAAAATCTTTATACAAATTTGACTTCGGTGTACAAAGTTTTGTCAGGGCACTGACTGACAGTAAAATTAGACTTAATTTCACTCGTGGGTAAACAGCAATCAGACTCAACAACATGTATATAACACCAGTGATCCATCAATCCAAAGCTGCTGTGGCATGTATCCAAATTAATTATGACTGACAGCTACCAGGCTTCACATTGAAAATCATCATAGCGTTATACAGGACCTGATATTTATAATCATGTATTGATAGTATAGATCAATAGCTTGTGAAACGATGCAATATGCTCCTGTAGAAGCCACAAATGATATCAATTTAAGAAAAACATGTTTTATTTGTGATGTCATGGAGAAGTACTACACAACCCACGATCCTAAGTGTAACAGCCACGTCTCTGATTGGTGGAGCTCGCTGTCACCATGGAAATGTATACCGCACACGCGAACAGCTAGTGAGGGTACGTGCTCATACGCGCTCGTACGTGCTGGTCCATCTCGTAGTTGGTTGGCTTGGTTCCATGCTTAAAACTCTTAATATGGGGATTTTCTGCAACGTCAATGGACGGAACCAAGACGTTCAAAAAGTGGGCGATCACCAGTGGCGTAAATATCCACGGTGCAACCGGTGCGGCGCAGCGGGGCCTAGAAGCTGTCAAGGGCCCAAAAATAACCTTCCTACACCGTGTCCACACTGAATCCATTATATGCACTTCTGTTACGTCATGTAAACAAACCACGGAGGCTACCTATCAGCCGTGCGCTTGAGATCAGACTGGAGACGTAAGCACTTATATTCCTTTGTTCGTTCTTTTTAAACAGAAAACACATCTTTTAATATTGTGATATTTAATGGAAATGACATACGATATAGCCAACAGCTGTAGGAAACTTTCAGCTCTCTGGTGATCTCCCTCCAGCCAGCTGCCTCCTTATTAAGGTTTTTGTAGTGAAATGAGGAGGTATCGTTTCATTTCAACTTCATCAATCAGCCGCAGGACTCACGGCCAGGACATTCCAATAAAAAAGGACATGGTTCTTAAGCAGTGTTGTTGACCTGTAGGATAAACTTCTAATGCGTGTGTACTGGTTTCTTTTTGTTATATTGGAGTGGGATCAGGGATTTAAATCTATAGCACTTCAATTATTACGTCCCATATGTTGGAAAATGTGCACCTCCTGTATTCTGTCTGTGAGTACATTTGGCGGCTGACTCCAGGGAAGGCTGTTAAATTAGTGTTGATAGATTTGGTGCTCCGTCTGCTGTCCGTGGTGCTGATCTAAGGCTGGTTTGCAGTATGAGAGCTTCACAGTGAGCCTCTCTTTGGTGGCATAGCGTACGCTTGTGTTTGGGGCTAGGGCCCAAGAAAAAAAAAATTTGCACTGGGGCCAATCACAATTATGTTACGCTGCTGGCGGTCACTGTTGAGCTCTATAGATACACTCAAAAGCTTCTAGCCTGTAGTAAACAATGTGTCTGACTGTTTACAGTGGTCACTGCTCTCCAAACATATAAGAGCTTTTTATGCTGGAGCGGTAATGCAAACCGAACATTTCCTGTTTACCGTTCCTTCACATTAAAAGCTCTCCATTTTACAAAGCAGCAGGCGGCTTTTACTGTGAAGCAGCCATGGGAATTAAGTCACTTGCTTCATGGACTTCATGATTTATTTTCTAAGTCTGATTCCATTGCACTTAATCGTATTTTTTCTTTATTAATACACCAACTTTTCCACTTCAGCCAAGCCCATTTTGCGATATTTCCATTTTTGTTAATTTCTGGTATTTAAAATGTGTATAAAAACAAGTGTAAAGGGCACTTCTTGTCTGTACAAAATACAACAGCAATCTATCCAATACTTGTGGAGATATTTCCATCTGGACCAAAGTGGTGGAACCGACCAATACATCATTAGAAAGTTTGTCTATGCAGCTAACAAAAATTAATTTAAGATACGGTTGTGTCCAGTTTTGTTCTGACCACAGACTGAGATTACCCAAAGTTTTTTCTTGCTTTTTAAGGCCATTGAAAGATGTGTAGCTTTTCCTATTACCCAACTTAATAGAAGGTGTTGGGGTCATATTTTCACTTTCCTTCAGAAATTGCACAACATTAATTCGACATTAGCTTCTACATTACTCAAAAGCTATTCAGCAGACACACAGCCCAGATAATAATGTTGTTACATGTCTTGGGTTTTCAGTGTGTGGCGCCGCGAAGGTCTCCCTGACACCAGTGTGAAAACGTATTCATTACGAGCCACAGTCACGCAAGGTTACAGAAACGTGAAAGAGCTCTGTGAGCGCTGTGGAAATAGTTTGTCTGTCGGGTCAGGCCAGTGTTTGGCTGTCTCCTTCACTCACACAGGAATGTACTGAAGTGATCTTCAGAGCACTTTGAAGATGTGGAGGGAAGTGAATAAGCTTTTATTCTTATAAATAATGACCACTGGGAAGTGAAGCTGCACTGTCTGATCTCAGATACTTTTCAACTCCTACTTAACATAGCTCATTTTATAGAGAGGTCTGTCAACATAATAAATTTATATTAAAGATTTAAAGATACGATTAAAAAAACATTTCCCCTCAAGTGCCCGCAATCTCTCCTCCCATCATCTCAGAACAAATAACTTTACATCCACATTAATTCACACACTGGACGAACAGAGAAATCCTGCCGCCATTCCTTCGTTTCACTTGCATCAGATTTTTTGTCAAAAAGGTGAAACAACTACCTGGATTTTTCTGTTAATATTCCAGCCTTTTTAATCTTTGAAGGGGTTTACATTACCTAACCCTGGCGATTTGTTGTCAAACTCTCATGGACAGATTCACAAAGAATGGATTGCGCATCACTTGCAACCGCTGTCTGCCCCGTCTCAAGGTCCGATTCTCAAAAGATATCGCACTCACGGCTCAAAATTAGCTTTTCTTCTCAGTGTCCAGCAACTGTCCCGAATTCGACTTTCAACCATAGACTGTATATAAGAAGTGGACGTAGTCACCGTGACGTCACCCATTGGTTTGTGGACTGCCGTTTTGAAGCCTAGAGTTCGGCATTTTGGGCGTTGTCATGTTGGCTTTTGGCTCCAAGACCGGACAACGCCATGGTAAAAACCTGTCGCTGCCCACGCTCGCAAAAATAACACTGTTTAAGAACTTCCTGCCCGGAAGTTCTTAAACAGTGTTATTTTTGTGCATACAGGATTGACATAGCCTCCTAATCTGTTTATAGTATAGCTACCATGTTGACCTTGGTTGTGAGATACCGTTTTTGTTTTTTTCCAGAAAGATTTTTTATAATTTTTTTATTAAAAAAAAAATTAGATCTGACCAGAATGCAGCAGTAGCAGTAACATATTGGGGGGGGGAAACCAAGGTAAGCTGATAAATATCTTGTAAATGAAATTGTCTTGTTTGAATAGGCCAACATCTAAACTGTAGCCTACTGGTAGGACTTTTCCTAACATCATTTAATCATCTAAAAGTGAAAAATAGAATCATAGGTTGTATTTTAATTAGACTTTGCGTGTCTCATTGATCACCATGATCTGAAAATTGGAATTATTCTACTCCTCCTAGGACTCCTCCTCTAGTCCTGAGTTTACTTGGCCTACTTTTAAATGAAAATGATCTGACTGGAATTAGCAGTACTGTCTTTTGAAGACCGTTGTGGGTTTCGTTTTTTTACAATAGTGGACATACAGTGGTATCGTATGAATCTTGAGATTGTGATGAATCCGTTGATCTCTAACATGTCATGCTAGCTTACTGGAAAAGGGGCTAAATATCACTCGAAAGTTGAGCTGTCTTTACCACGAGATTCAAGAGTGCCACTGAGGTCCATGACACCTCAGTGGCAAACGGCAGTGTTATGGCCAGGCTGTTTGTGCCCCCTCCGGCACTTGGTGCCCTACACACGTTTTTGCGCATGTGTCTAGTGGCAGCACAGCAGGGCCGGCTAACACGTTACGGTTAACTGGCCGGCTAGAGCAGTTCACCAACTGGCCCTGCGATTAATTATTATGTCACCAAACTTCCGGCTCCACCTTTTTCGCACGGAGGAGGGAATGTCACTGTGGTGTGATCAAGTCAAATCAGGCATCTGCCATGCTGCTATGCAGAAAGAAAGGAGGGCATCCAATATGTGAGTCCCAGGTCATTTGTTACCATACAATTATATGGAACATGCAGTACCTGTTGAGTAAGGATCCCTGCAACCAGACTGTGGTCCATAGGTTACCTGCTATCCTTTGCATGAGTCCTACTAGTCTTCATGTAGCCTTATAACCTTATTACATTAGTCAGTCTGGCTCACGGTGTGTCAAGGGACATTTAGAAACAAGATTAGTTATAGATTCACATTAAATTTTTACAAGTAGTCATATTATTTTATGAACATAGTGTGATTTTCTCTCCAGCGGTTACCAGTCAGTCCCCGGGGGAAGCAAATAACTTAAAGGCAACATGACTCTAAATGTGAGTTTTCAAAGGCGATGTGGGGAACTTGTTCTTCGTTAAAATAGTGCTCGGATCAATGTGGCAGAGCTGATTAGGTGACAGACTTAATTACCCACCATCAGGAAGCACACTGGAATACTGTGGGAGACCTGGAGCCTTTTGTAAATGTAATTGGATGCTTAAAGAGTCATGCTTTGAAAACATTAAATTCGGTCTGTGCCATTTTCCAGTTGCAATCGCAGCCAAATATTCTAGTGTCTGTCACAGGAGTTAAATTATTTCACAAATTTGTCAGCAAGCCAAGTTGTCAAATAATCTTTCTGACTCTGTTTGTAATTACTAACACTTTGATAGATCGCTCCTCTGTGAGTTTGTGACATCAATCAATTTAAGTAATAGCTTCGGCTTTGACCGATAAGTAGCAGATGAGATATGCAAACTTGTGTTAGATCGTCTAATAACTTCTGGAAATAAAAAATAAGTGTCTTATCTCAAAGTCACTCCCGGTGGTATTTTAACAGACATGTTCTTATGTAAAAATAGGACACAAAGAACAAAGGCAGAACAGGTGCATCTTTGACCCAACAAATTTATTTTCATATTCATAACCTTGGAGCATAAAAGATTCTTCAGAAGCACAAACTGGAATTGAAGAAAATCAGACATAAGGAGAATCAAAATTATGCTCGTGAGAACGTTCAAAGACGTTCAAGATTCATCGCTCTCATTTTCATCTTATCAAAGAGAGTAAAAAATAATTAATTGTTTCGTGACACTGCACCAAACTGTGAAGCTGTTGGGCCGGCGGGGCGTCTCAGCAGTGGTTCAGTTTGGTTTATTGATACCCGCGAGTCGATTCAGGGTCGTGTTCCACAATGAGCATCAGCGGGTCTGGACCAGAGTTGAAGGGGGAAAGAGGGGGAAGGAGTGTGAGCTGGTTATTAATGATACAATCAAGGCCATACGATCATTAAAACGTGAAAGATCCAGCATTTAAATAACTACAATCTTTCAAATACCCTGTGTGGTAAAGGGTTGAACACAGGCGTGCAGTTGTTAAAGGAGACATATCATGCACATTTTTCAGGTTCAGAATATATTTACATGCTTTAATGCTCAAAAACCACATTATTTTCCTCATACTGTCTGCCTGAATATGCCTGTATTTACCCTCTGTCTGAAACGCTCCGTTTTAGCGCATTTCAACAGAATGGCAACGGAATCGCGTTGCTAGGAAACAGCTTGGGTCCATGTTTACTTCCTGTCAGCTGATGTCATTCACATACACTGCAACAGGAAATAAACTGGGACACATTTACGTTTGAACCTGTGAAATGGTCTAAATATTGTATATTTGTGACATCACAAATGGACAGAAATCCTAACGGCTTGTTTCAAACGCACAGTTTCTGAATACGGGCTGTGTGTATTTCTCCATGGATTGGGCGTTTTGATACTTTCACAGTATTTATATATCACCTAAACCTGCTTTATAATATAAAAGACACGAAAATCTCACTTTTTACAATATGGGACCTTTAAAGTCCTTTGAATTACCTTTATATATGAAAATGTGCTGTATTACAGTTTTTCTCAATCGCTTTGGCTCATTTATTCGAAACAGTCATAACTTTCTCTAAACTGTAGGTGCAGTTGTCACAACTGTTTGATGGGTCATCACAACTCTATATAGCATGTTTGTAAAAGGTAATAACTCACCCAAAACGCTTCATTCATCCTTCAGAAGCCAGTCATTTTGTCAGTAAACTGGCCAATGGCATCGTGGGAGCCATACTGGTCAAAATGTTGGCACTCAACCCTGGAAATGTTGTTAATCTCTGTATTGTTCTAGTTTTTGTTGACACTGACTGCTTACTGTACTATACCAGAATGTCAGTTTTGTCCAGCTGAATGCTGTTGTGTATCGCACTGAGCTTTTTAGATTCACATTACAACAGCATGTAAAAGCGTCCTCAGAAAAAGTCAATACTGTAGGCTACAATGCTGTATACACATGAACAGGATACGCGGATTTATACAGTAAATGTATTTGTGTAGCAATGTGTTATGCAATAAATCGTAATATCGAATCGCAATAAATATAGAATCGGCACCCAAGTATCGTGATAGTATCGAATCGGGAGATAGGTGTATCGCCCCAGCCCTAACACACACAACCATTTCATAATACTGCAAATATTGCAATACTTTCATCAGTGGGTCATAGACTCGATCACCATTGTGTTACCTCATTTGGCGTTAGATAGCCACTTTAATATGGAAA
This sequence comes from Sebastolobus alascanus, assembly GCA_916701645.2. Classification (NCBI taxonomy): domain Eukaryota; kingdom Metazoa; phylum Chordata; class Actinopteri; order Perciformes; family Sebastidae; genus Sebastolobus; species Sebastolobus alascanus. The sequence continues at coordinate 1,707,160 of CAKAOJ020000179.1, forward strand.
TATTGATAAGTGCAGCGTTGTGTGTTTAATATGATGTTGTACCAACATCTGAATGAGGACTGGGGAACTTTTTGAATCAAGCGACTTAAAATGTCAGCGCATGTATCCAGTACTACTTAAAGCTTCAGTAGGCAGTATATTTTTGGCATCGTTGTGCAAAAATTCCTTAATAACCTTTCAGCATATTGTAATTCAAGTTTTCTGAGAGAAAACTAGACTTCTGCTCCTCCTCATGGCTCTGTTTTCAGGCTTTAGAAAAATCTAGCCCGTGACGGAAGACTTTGACCAATCACAAGTCATTTCAGAGAGAGAGAGCGTTCCTATTGGCTGTGCTCCAGCTGCTGGGCGGTGCTTGGTATTTCTTCAAATGATCTCAACATGGTTCTCGGGTCATAAACTTTCTCATTTTACAGCTAAACAGTAACTACAAGATGATTCTGAAAACACTTGAGGTGAGAAATAGGCATTACAGTAACAGAATATTGATTCATATTTGATCAGCGCTGCCTAGTTTGACCGTTTCATCGGAGTTTGTGAGTGATTGACTGCCGGCTCTCATAGACGGCAGACTCCAGATCAGCTCTGATTGGTTGTTTTCCTCTGGTCTGTGAAATGTTGCAGCTGCCGTTAGGAGCACCGGAGGACACAGAGGCCCTTTTTTCAGATTACCTGTCTCATGCACTACTGTCAGGATATAGTGACCGTTTTATAAAAATAACTTTTTTTAATCATATTTGCTCCATTTCTACCCACTGCTGCCTTAACCCTTAACTCTGTTGCTGAAGCAAGAATAACTGATGTACTCTTGTTGAGTAAGATAGACAGGTATACCTTGTGATATTGCACGCTTTTGTGTGTTTAACCATTGAAGAAAGAAGTTTGACCACCGCCGTCGCTGAAGGCTGGGACTGAGTTGAGTGCTTTTCAGATTGTTAATGTCTTATTGAGCTGTTTCTTGCTAATAGATTATAAAGTGAAGGATGGAGGTGCTTGTTTTGGGACTTGAAGTAAAGCTTGATGGCCGAATAATTGGTGTAATTAAAGAAGGTCAAGACATTAGCCTGCCGTAGTAAAACAACAGTGAATTCAGGGAGGAAGTTGGGCATCAACCCTTCATTCTCTCATTGTTAAAGCCTTACTGCGGGTTCAGTGATTTGCTCTGTGGCGTAGGAGTGTATGGAGAATGGCTGCATATAGGTATGTATCAGATGTAGTGATGGTCTAATCTCGGCTACAACGAGATTAGACCAAATCATCTTGATAGCCTGCTATCACCTTCTATCAGTGTCAGCTGTGGATAAAGGAAACGTCTGGTGGTAAAGATATGTCAGACTAAGGCCACTTCACTCACAAAGGAGCTTTCACGCTACAACGCAGTGTTTCCATCCGTGTGAAAATCTCACCTCATTACTTCAGTTGGATTGATTGTCAGCAAACAATGTGTGTGGGTGTTTTGATGCACAACTTTTCCTCCTAAACTCCCCTATAGAGCATTTATAATCTGCATATACATATAATATAAATATAGTTAGTTAAATAAGCACATACAAGGACTTCAAATGCTTTTTAATTTGTAACTTCTGGTGTGTTACTGCTGCAGCTGTCAGCTGGTGGCTGTTAGACCAGTTATGATGGCAAATGGTGGAGTTGTAAAAAACTAAATGCACACCAAATGGCACCTCTCCCACAAGAAATCTGAAAACAGTTAACCCTCTGAGACCCACAATAGACTTGTTTTTGTCTTTTCACAGGGAGGTACAGGGGGTCTTTAGGGGGAGATAGCAGGTCAACAGTAGATGTCACATATGAGTTGTGTACATCATCTGACAGCTGGGAAGATGAAGATTCATTTGAGATTTCAGCACTGTGTGCCAAGTTGTTCTAGTCATAAATCCAAAATAAACATGATTCATTTATTAATTAGTTAAAATAAATTGTAAACGTGCAAAAGGGTTTAGAACATTATGATCGAAGTGTATGATTTCCATTTCCATGCACTATGTCTCATAAGTTGTTGCAGCAATTTTTGGGTTGATACCATTTCTCACACAGATTTGGTGCTAAATTAAGCCATTTTTTACCACTCAAAAATTGATAAAAATGATCAATAATCCCTCCAAAATACCACATTAAGACACCAAGACCTTGAGGAACACCATAGAAAAGCCATGCTGTGATTTGGTATCAAAAACTTTTGACATCTGGAGATTTCTGCAAGAATTGCAGACTCGTGGGTACCCATAGAACCCATTTTCATTCACATATCTTGAGGTCAGAGGTCAAGGGACCCCTATGAAAATCGCCGTGCCAGTTTTTCCTAACCAAAATTTAGCCCAACTTTGGAACGTTATTTAGCCCCCTTACCAACAAGCTAGCATGACATGGTTGGTACCAATTGATTCGTTAGGTTATTTAGTTTCATATGATACCAGTATCTTCACTCTTTGCTCTAAAAACTTGCTATAGCCTCTGAAAGACAGTAAAGTCGGTCAGGCCCGCGATCCCGAGAGTCTCAGAGGGTTAATCAGGCATTAAACAAATATTATTTTCATTTTTCTCAGAGATCAGAGGAATTCTGTAAAAGCTAATAATCTGGAGAAGCTCTCATGTGATATTCTCCAACTTTTTTGTCAAGAAAACCTTTTAAGAAAAAGCAATGAAAATAAGATTGGAGGACATTGGGGGGGCTTTTATGGCGAGGAAATGTACAAATCAAACCTCTGAGATTCTTTTGAATGTTATTATCGCCAAGTAGCAATGCCAATGGCCATTTATTTTGGAAGAGAGAAACCGTTGCTGTCTAACCAAATGCTATATGTCCTTGAATTTTGTGAGGAAAAATATTGCTCCTTGTGTTTATTGGCCCTGCTCTCTGAGGCCTAGAGCGCTGCTCGCTTTCATATCAAACAATAAAAGCCTTTGAGAAAGCCTTAAAGACCTCTAAGAGAAAGCCTTTAAGAGAAAGTCTTAAAATATTTGACTAAGTTTGCACCTATCAATCTATAACAACAGATAACCTCATATTAATGGGAATGTTACAAATCTTAAATAGTGAGAAAACAGTCCTGTTACACCAAAGTTTTCTTTTTGTTTCTTGTCTTTAGTATGTGGACACTTTGGACTTTCTCTGCTGTAGATCTAAAGTTAAGGACGCTTTCATATTAGGTACGATTGATTGGTACCTTGCCCAAGTACGATTTTCCCCCCGCTCTCCACAACCCCCGCCGCTCAGCCTTCACATTAGTAATGTTGTTCCATACCCGAGTACACTTGCGCCATCATCTATGTGTATTTGTTTATGTTGAGATCAGCTGTTTTTGTGGCGGAGCATCGTAAAACGCTTGACTCCAACTCGACAGAAACAAAATAAAACTCACCAAAACCGTCCTCGTTAGTCTTTCCAACAATCAGCACCTCTGGTTTGGTTGAAATAAACTCTTATTTCACTGAGTTTGAAGTGAAAATATTCGTGCTGTCAATCGATTAAAATATTTAATCGCAATTAGTCGCGTGATTGGCCATGGTTAATTGCGATTGATCGCAAATTAATCGCACATTTTTTTATCTGTTCTAAATGTACCTTAAAGGGAGATTTGTCAAGTATTTAGTACTCTTATCAACATGGGAGTGGACAAATATGCTGCTTCATACAAACGTATGTATATATTTATTATTGTAAATCAATTAACAAAACAAAACAATGACAGATATTGTCCAGAAACCCTCACAGGTACTACATTTAGCATAAAACAATATGCTCAAATCATAACATGGCAAACTGCAGCCCAACAGGCAACAACAGCTGTCAGTGTGTCAGTGTGCTGACTTGACTATGACCTGCCCCAAACTGCATGTGATTATCATAAAGTGGGCATGTCTGTAAAGGGGAGACTCGTGGGTACCCATAGAACCCCTTTTCATTCACATATCTTGAGGTCAGAGGTCAAGGGACCCCTTTGAAAATGGTCATTCCAGTTTTTCCTCGCCAAAATTTAGCTTAAGTTTGGAGCGTTATTTAGCCTTATTTGCGACAAGCTAGTATGACATGGTTGGTACCGATGGATTCCTGAGGTTTTTTCTAGTTATTGTAATGCGTTAAAGAAATTAGTGGCGCTAAAACGAATTTGCGTTAAGGCGTTATTATCTTGTTAACTTTGACAGCCCTTTGTAATACATTTTGTCATAGTATGCTGTCAAAGGTTTATTTACTTTTTGTTGTGAAAGAAGGTTGTCAACATTTTTTTTTTTCCATAGATTTCATAAAAAGTTGTATTGTGGAATCTACATAGAGCTGTAAACTGAGCCCGGGGATTTGTGTGCAGCATGACTGTCTGAAATCTGAGGCGTCTGTAATGCTCTCATCAGAAACCGTATATCTCCTGTGTCTTCTTGTCTTGCTAACGTAGTGATGGCAGACATAACAATGTAGCACAGATGGGCTCTCACAACATTAGATCCTTTTCTTGGATGTGATCTTGAAGGATCCTGCTGTCCCTCTAAAACAAACATGAAACATGTCTGTTTTTCCAACCGATTGTGTTGATGAGCAGCTTGAAGCACTTATTTTCTGAGCAAATATTCTTTTGCTGAAAAATCCTGTCTGGTTTTCCTCACCAGTTGTCTTTGGTTCTTCAAAACCTGTCTATATATACTGTACAGAAAGGCCAGAGTAAAGGTGAAAACTCCTGGGACACTCTAAGCTGCAGTGTTAATGTGGTCTTTTAACCCTCAGAGGGTCAGATCTTTAATATGATGTCTCTGCGGAGGGATGTAAGAGCGTAATCCTGCCGACATCTAACCTTTTACAGATAATTGCTTGTTCATTTCCCCTATAGCTGTTTTTATTATATTATTTATTATATTTGCTTCATTTGAGTCTATGAGGAGGTAGAAGGAAGTTACCGCTTTTATTGTTGTAGTCTGAGTAACGTGACATCATATCCGTTCTGTATCCGTAAACCAAAACAAACCGCAGCGAGCCAAAACGAAAAAGCAGAAAATGGCGGAGGGTCTGCATGGATACGACCTGCACCCTCACATTTTAAATCCAGAGTGGTAAACACTACGCATCCAGTAAAGTATGGAAACACTTTGGGTTTCACACATTGCAAGAAGAGCAGAGCTAGACATCACGGCTAAAGCTGCATGCTAACTCTGTCATGGACAGGAAACGTTATCGTATTACGGTAACGTGCGGTTAAGCCGGCCGCCGCTCCCATCTCCGTGGTCAAATAGGCCGACGCTACAACTGTAGAGCACCCATATACTGACATTTATGTTAAATGCATTCAAACGGCCCCGATGGAGCTGACCATGGATGTATAAAGAGACGGAGCTGACGGGAGAGCTAGAGACGGACTAGGATAAGTTAGAGGAAGTAGACACGTGTGACTATGTCCGATTTTCAAAATAAGGTGTTAACTTAGGGAACTGTATATACAAAATACATATATGCAAATAAGATTGATTGGATTATATTCAACAGAAGTATAAAACATTACATGTCCCTTATAAATTAAAAAGATAATACCACTAATTTGTTAGTTATATGTCTTTATTCTTTGATTTTTGGGTTGCTGGAAAAAAAATTAATAAATAATTCCTGACAATGACTGATATATTTGACTTCAGGACATCTCTGACTACATACATGCTGAAAATCAAACGTTTTTACTGTATTAATTTAGATATTTTCCAAAGTAAAAGTCCCTAGAAGTGTATGATTCAACTTTTTCCCATGGTCTAGTGTTAAAAAAGTTAACAAGAATCGCAATACTTGTAGAATGGCAATACATATCGAATCGGTACCTAAGTATCATGATAGTATTGAATCGGGAGATAGGTGAATCGTCCCAGCCCTACTACAGAGCTTATAGCACATGAAATCAGCAGCCTGTATCCACATATACATGAAGAAGCAGAAGTTGATTTTTCAAACATGTGATGTCTTCTAAATTCATGGGAATTGTTTAAAAAATTGTAGCCAAGATGTGATGATTTATAGTTGAACTTGTGTTTCAAAGTAACTTTTAGGTCATTTTATTTCCAGTGATTGAACAAATATGACTTGAAAGAAAATGAGCCTTTGTACTCCATTTGATAGCATACAGATATAGCAATGTGAAGTGGCTCTTCTCACTCTCCTGAAATTGTCTCTCACTTGTAGAGCTGTGAAAGCACACAGGTGAAAATGGCTTTATGCATATGATTTTACTGTACTTGGTTTTAAAATCTCAAGCTCTTCCAGCTCTCTCTCAGTCCTTCATGTTGTACGATTATATTATGAAAACTACTCAGATATTTGATTAAATGTAGGTGCAAGGTACGGCTGACCTGAATGCTTCGAAGCTTCGACCGTTGCCATGGTAATCGACCTTAAAATCAGTATTCGAATGCTTCGTTTTTATGTAATAATAATGTATAAATCCAGCCGATGATCCATCCATCCATCCATCCATTATCTGTAACCGCTTATCCTATTCAGGGTCGCGGGGGGGCTGGAGCCGATCCCAGCTGACATTGGGCGAAGGCGTGGTACACCCTAGACAGGTCGCCAGACTATCACAGGGCTGACACATAGAGACAGACAACCATCCACTCTCACATTCACACCTACGGGACATTAAGAGTCAACAATTAACCTGTGGGAGAAAACCAGAGAACCCGGAGAAAACCCAAGCTAACACGGGGAGAACATGCGAACTCCACACAGAAGGGCCCCAAACTTGGTTTAAATTAGTTTATGAAATAAGGAATAATCCCACAACATTATTCATATTCAACATTAATTATTAGTAGCATACTTGCCAACCTTGAAACCTTTAAAATAAGGGAGGATTTCAAACCCAAAGCAGGGGGTCTGGGGCTCCTCCCCCAGAAACATTTGAGTTTCAGAGACTTTGTTTGCTGCATTCTGGTGACTTTAAAAGAGTGAAAATAACAAAATAATAAGTACACTGCAACAGCATTTTTATATTAAACATTTGATTTTATCTTTAACTCCCAGGAAAGAAAACTGAATAATTCTCCCCTCTGGTGTGAAGTGGTGTGTGAATCTCTGGTATAAACTAATATTCATCTGTTTTTATTTTTTATTTGCTCCTGCTTGAGTATTTCTTTCTCCTAGTTCTCTCCATTTCTCTCTCCGTCTCTCACTCACTGAAGGTCCTTTCAGACACAGCGTGACAACAGCACCACTGCGCGCTGAAAAACGTTATTTCCAACGGCTTACACCGCGCCACGACAGCTTTTCGATTCGTCGAGCGGAGCCCAACTTTGGGCGCTGCACGCTGTGGCGAGCGCAGCTTAAACAGGAGCTCAAACTGCGCCGTGTCGCGAGCATAGACTGCTCTCTTCCAACGGGAAAGGACAGTTGGTGTCGCTCTATTGTCCTCCGGGTGGAAACAGTAGGGATTAGACACACTGTTCCGTTCCAGAAACAGGCTACGACAACGAAAAGGAAAGAAAGTGTGAAAATTTGACATAAATACGAGAGAATGTGACCCCGGGAGGAAACCGGGAGAGAGCGATGAAAAACAAGAGTGAAGAGAAAATCAGGAGGTTTGGCAAGTATGATTATTAGTTATTCTCAGCCAATCTGAGCCAATCATCATCTCTGCAGGGGAAATTCCTTCACCAGAAGAGTCCCATTTCTATGTGAGTTATGCTTTTAATGACTGTGCTAATATCATCTTTCTATATACTGTAGCCCTGCCTTTCACTGTTTCAAATACAGTTGCAGTGATGCATTAAATGCAATTATTACACGGCTGTGTTGAATACTCGATTCTGATTTGTCAATCACGGCGTTCTGCGGTCTGTAATTTCTCTATAACAGACCGTTGCTATGTATAACAGACCGTTGCTATGGCCGCAGTTCAGATGTCGGACTCTGGCGGACCGTTTTTGTCTCAAAATATTGATTTCTTCAGTAAGTAGCCGTGTAAAAAGCGGGATAATGTACAGCTAGCGGGTCATTGTGAAAGAATCTTTCACAACAATTCTTTCACAACAATGACCGGCTCGCTGTACATTATCCCTTACATAATAAATATATACATACATTTGTATAAGGCAGCATATTTGCCCACTCCCATGTTGATAAGAGTATTAAATACTTTACAAATCTTCCTTTAAGGTACATTTTGAACAGATACAAAATGTGCGTCGGGGTCCATCCCTCCGCTTCGCATCGGGCTGCAGCATCGCCCTGTCAGGGATTTTTTCACAACAATGACCAGTTTGTTGCTGTACATTATCCCTTACTTCTTTTGCACTAGGTCTTATCCTTGCAGATATGGTCAGGTTTTCATAAAGGCAGCCCAGATTTTAAACAAAGTGGCTGCTTTTAAAATCTCAATGGGAGAAAACGCATGCAGAGCACGGACAAGCCAGAATGAAAGGCTTATAATTGGAGTTCTGGCTGCAATTACTGAAAGTGTAAAACGTGTGGTTTGTCCAAGTGGTCCATATTTTTCTTTTGCTTGAACATGAGACGTTGAACTCTCCGTTCCTGGACGTGCTCCACGGTAACACCAGGCAGCCCTCACTGATTAGAGGTCTTAAATAACAGGACTGGAGGTGACCCTACTGCAAAGCTCAATCTACATCCTGCCAGAGCAAATGACCGGTTTGAAATCTGGAGCTCCCCTACAATGTCCACTCATTACACATATTGTGTAGACCTCTTGAAGCACAAGATGGGGAAAAAATGCACATGTTCACAGTGTTAGAAAAGAGCTTGTGCATCACACCAGGAACTCCAAGGAAGTTCAGAAACTGACCTCTGATTTTTACTCACTGATTTTTACTCTGCACATGGATGGCCATGATTGGACTTAAGTGCAAATGATATCTTAACACTTCCTGCTTCCATTTTCAAAATAAATTATGTGGACAGAATTCCTTCATTTGTCAACACAAGGCTTTTATTCTGAAATATTTACAGGACAGTGTTGTAGAAAATGCAGTGACTTGCAAGGCTCCATGAATGGATAAAGTACGGGGTTTTAATTGTGGATTGTTACTGTTATTTACAAATTACCACACAATTCTTAACCTTTTTCTGTCTAAAAATAATTATAAGACATTTATAATGACATTAAATAGCCATTATGAAAGGCAAACTCAATGTAGAAAGAAAAAGCTGACAGCAGACAACACATTAGTCACAAACACATAAGAAAATTGGGTTGAAAAATACCAAAGTTACCCTTTAACACACACACTTTGTTCACAGCCTGAATTCTAAAATGTTCCTAAGAGCACTATCTTAAAATGCAAATAATGTGCTCAATGCATTAAAAGTGAGAGCAAAGCTCCCCAGCCATGACAGGATTATGTGCAGGAGATCTAACAGGCAACAGTTTCTATTTAAATAAAACATTGGGAAGTACTGTACCTTCAACTTCAACCAACCGGGGAGAGTGCTCTTCTGTGAGTGGAGGAGGTTTGAGAAGAATTGCATGACCAAACTTTTACTCTGCTCTTAATTAAAATTGTTTTTTCTCTATAACCTTCACATGACAACGTGATACCAACACATTCCCATCACAGATCATCACATACTGGCATACTTGGGTGCCAAGTCGATAAGTATTGCGATTCGATACTACGATATATTGTGATTCTTGTTAACTTTTTTAACACTAGACCATGGAAAAAGTTGAATCATACACTTCTAGGGACTTTTACTTTGGGAAATATATAAATTAATACAGTAAAAATGTTTGATTTCAGCATGTATGTAGTCAGAGATGTCCTGAAGTCAAATATATCAGTCATTGTCAGGAATTATTAATTTTTTTCCAGCAACCCAAAAATCAAAGAATAAAGACATTTCCCTCACAAATTAGTGGTATTTTCTTTTTAATTTATAAGGGACCTGTAATGTTTTATACTTCTGGTGAATATAATCTAAACAATCTTATTTCCATATATGTATTTTGTATATACAGTTCCCTTTGTAGACACCTTATTTTGAAAACCGGATGTAGTCACACGTGTCTACTTCCTCTAACTTCTCCAAGTCCGTCTGTAGCTCTCCCGTCAGCTCAATTCTCTTTATACATCCATGGTCAGCTCCATCGGCTCCAACTAAATGTGAAATATTGTATTTTAACAAAATAGAATTAGCTTGGACTTGTTATATAAAAGTATTTCTAAAATCCTGGCTCCAGCCCTGTTTGAGCTGGTTTCTAGCTCCATTACTGCTGTTTTTCGGGGGTTAATGGGACAAATATTAAAATGCAGGTCGTATCCAATAAAGTAAAAAATATATGTTCAGCAGTAAAGTTTGTTATGGCTTTGCTAAACCCCCAGCTGGAACATCATTGGTTCACTAATATTATATACAAATTTGGTGTTGAAAGAGTCTTGATAATCCAAAATATGTCCTGACAGCAGCAGTTCGGCACCTGATAATCACCTTTGTGGTGTTGGAATTATTGTCTTTTGAAGCTTAAGATGTTTGACTTTTACTTTTGGCACCTCTGTCGGGTGCAGTGGGTTCACACTGCATTCTCTAATTTTCTCGCTTTTTAATGTGCCATGCAACAAATTTTGAAAAGAAATTGAAAAAAAAAAAAAAAAGCAAATCAGTGCAACAACAGCATGATTTCCGGCCTACAGGCTTGAACTTCTACAAGAAATTATGCTGGAGAAAATTACATTTCCTGGGCTCCTGAAGTGAAATAACAGTCCTCCCGTCCACGCCGGGCTGAGGTGTTAATACCTCCTACTGCCTGAAAATACTGTTCTAGCCTCCAAGTTGTAATGAGATCCATTATCTGAAAAATGTGTAATCACTATGAAAGCTGATGAGATATCGTGTTAAAGATATTTCAGGCATCACTATAAAATGAGGCTAATATTGACACTGAAGCCGCACTATCAGCAATCCAATTCTTAGGAGCAGCTGCAGGCTGTGAGACGGCACAGATTACACTCCAGCGTCGCTCCATCTCTGAGACCGAACTGCACGTTTTCACCTGACTGGACCTCTCCAGACGACAACATAGCCACAACACACAGACACACACTGTTAAATTCAGCATCTCTTCCTTTGAAGCAGCTGAATCATTTACTATTTTCTTCAGTCATGGCAGCGGTGTAATGTCTGCGTTAATAACATCTCTCACTCACGGCAGGATATCTTCTTTGAAATGGTCCAGAGCTCCGATGACTCATGGTTCCTCTTTCTTATTGTTGTTTTTGGAGGCCATTTCCCAGATGCATTTACTGCCTGGATGTCTGACAGACTGCTGTTTTATGACAGACTGAGGAAATGTATACATAATCTGAATTATTCTCTACGGGCAGCTCTAGTGCTCTATAATGTACGGTTTATCTGTCTATATAATCTATAATCTCTCCGCCATGGCTCTGGTCCCAAACAAACTGAACACGATACAGCGGCTGTATGCGTCATTGTGCATGCGTAACAGTTGGAAGGCATCAATAAGAGGAATCGATAGACATGGAGGCATGAGAAGCCAAGGAATCAAACAACTAGAAACCGGTTCTTAACGGGAACCGGTTCTCTATTCCCATCTTAGCGTTTTGCCAAAGTGAGGCTTCACAGAGGCTTTAAATTGTTCTATTCATGGCGTATAAACTGAAAAAACTATTCATTAATTAATTGATTGTGTTGCATCTCATCAGAAGGCTATATCAGCACAATAATCATCATCAGTTTTGACATTTAATTATTATTTTATTGAACTCAAAGACCAAAATAAAGGTCAAGATGATAATGCTAATCTATTTAACACGGATCATCACAACGAGCTTCACAAAAGGCAAGATATGATCTATACAGTAATGTATACAGTTTTAACTAGCCATTAAAACACCCTCCATTCATAAAGTCTTCATGTAACCTTTCCCTATCGACCTGTGGACGCTAGCTGCCAGAATACCAGCCAAGCAGCGAATGGCAAATAACATGGATGAATGCATTTCAGACTGCTAATTTAATGACAAACTAACTCATTAAAATCTCCGTGCTTAAACTAAATCCCGACATCAACCGTCCTAACAGAGAGGAGGCTGCAGAAAGTCATATTTCGGCAGGACTTAGACTAATTGGAAGAGATGGATGCAAGCGGAGCTTAGAGGAGGCACTTCTGAAGGCATAAAAGTAAATAGCAAGACAAAATGATTCCCATGACTGCACTAAGTCTTCCTATTTAATACTTATTGCCTGGACCTTATTTATTACCACAAGTGTGTTTCTCTCTAGCCACACATATCAGTAGTTTACTTTTATGCTGGTCCAACTTTGTTGCAACATCAGCTTATAAGACTCCTTTAGATTAGTATTAGGCCTCTTTCTTTGCACTGCTTGTTGGAATTAGTCTCATTTGCCAATACCTCAACTGGTGATCCTCTGGATTAAATGATACAGGGCTGTAAGGATAGATGTTTATTTGTATTCATCTTGCACTATAAGATAATAAATATGCAGCACAAGCAAGTATGTGTTTGCATATAAGGATTCTTCTAAGGAATTCAGTGAGCTTTTAAAAAGCCCTTTGTATCCAGCTTCAGGCACAGCAGTCAATACCCACTGCTTTCCATCTAATAGTCCGTCTCTTAGGGAAACACAAAGCTGCGAGCTATTCTTTATTTGCTGTTTTGTAACTAGCAATTTTGGCTCCCTTTTTTTCATGATTAGCTGAATAGAAACTTTTATAAAAGGGGAATCTTTTAAAATTAGACATTGAAGCTATTTAATACCAAGAGGAGGGTCTGAACTATTATCCCTGCATGGCCTTTATCTTTACTAAACAGGACCATTGTACAATAAACAATTGTGTCTACTACTGCACTTAACTTTCTCCATTTAATTATAGTCCATTACAGAAATGAGGTTATAACAGTAAAAGGGAGAGTTTTTCATGATTTACATTTTTTCTTTAATTTAAACTGCCTGCTGAATGCCGATGAGGTCGGCAGCCTTTTCTCATTTAATGTGCCAAAGCTCAGCAACACCTGTTCCAGACAGGAGATATCATTAAGTATGGTGCTGCAGAGAGCCTGCATGATCACAGAAATCTAATTTTAATGTACCTGTGGATCCTCCCATGCCGTGTCTCTGAAAGTCACTCTCTCCTCAGGACCTGCTTTCTTTGGCAACAGTCACTGCTACACCAACAGCTCTGTCACACACTGATGCCATGAAGATTTCTGTCCCTTTGAAAAGCATAAATACGAGGGGTGGGGAAAAAAATAGATTGACCTATGTATCGCGATTTTTATTTTTTACGATTTTGAAATTGATTTTTTAATGCCAGAATCGATATATTTGCTTTATTTGAGTCTATGTGGAGGTAGAAGGAAGTTACAGCTTTTATTGTTGTAGTCTGAGTAACGTGACATCATATCCGTTCTGTATCCGTCAACCAAAACAAACCGCAGCGAGCCGAAACGAGACAGTAGAAAACGACGGAGGATCCACATAGATACGACCTGCACCCTCACATGTTAAATCCAGAGTGGTAAACACTACACATCCAGTAAAGTATGGAAACACTTTTGGTTTCACACATTGACAGGAAAAGCAGAGCTAGACATCACGGCTAAAGCTGCATACTAACTCTGTCACGGACAGGAAACGTTATGGTATCACAGTAACGTGCGGTCAAGCCAGCCGTCACTCTCACCTCCGTGGTCAAATGGGCCGACGCTACAACTGTAGAGCACCCATATACTGACATTTATGTTAAATACATTCAAACGGCCCCGATGGAGCTGACCATGGATGTATAAAGAGAACGGAGCTGACGGGAGAACTAGAGACGTACTTGGCAAAGTTAGAGGAAGTAGACACGTGGGACTACGTCCGGTTTTCAAAATAAGGTGTTAACAAAAGGAACTGTATATACAAAATACATATGTGGAAATAAGATTGATTGGATTATATTCACCAGAAGTATAAAACATTACATGTCCCTTATAAATTAAAAAGAAAATACCACTAATTTGTGAAGGAAATGTCTTTTTTATTCTTTGATTTCTGGGTTGCTGGAAAAAAATTAAAAAAATACTGCCTGATAATGACTGATATATTTGACTTCAGGACATACATGCTGAAAATCAAACATTCTTACTGTATTAATTTAGATATTTTCCAAAGTAAAAGTCCCTAGAAGTGTATGATTCAACTTTTTCCCATGGTCTAGTGTTAAAATAACGTAACAAAAATCGAAATAATATTGAATCGCAGTTCTTGTAGAACCACAATACATATTGAATCGGCACCCAAGTATCGTGGTAGTATCGAATCGGGAGATAGGTGTATAGTCCCAGCCTTAATAAATACACACTACATTTACAAAAGTTGCAGATGCTTTTGCATACTCCACAAAGCCAACTCATCTCCATCCCTCCTCCTCTGTGATCATTTTAATTTCAGTAGGGGAGATCCATCAGGAATAATGGTTTCTACCTGGATTCACCTCATCAGTTTGCTTCATGAAAAGAGCAATATGCTGCATAGTCAATGTACATCAAGAGCTTTACAATTGGCTTTCAAACTCACAGAGCCGCAAAATAACTCATTCCGAAATAGTGAAAGCAAATAAATTGCCAGGAGCGCTAAGAACAGTTACACTAAATGATGCGGTCTGACTGATTCTGCTTTATGTTGGCTGTGATAGTGCCAAGCAGACGTCAACCTCAAAGTGCCGTTGTGGTCCCTGAGAGGCTGTAACGAAGCCTGGACGACAAGCAGAGTCAAACAGGAGGGCGCTGTGGAATACTAAACACCCGAGTCAATGCCAGCCGACGGCTCATAACAGATTGAGTGATTTCGGCCGACTGCAATCCCAAATCCAGCCGGATCTCAGGAGTTTTATCAGCATCTGGAAGAGATATTTCTGTACGTATGCTGTCGTGAAAGCAATAGAAAAACTTTGGATTTGAAAGCAGGCGATTGCTTTTTACATAAAGATTTCTTACAGGCCGCCTATATCCATCTCATTTCGCACACAGAGGTCTTAGGTGGTGATGAATGTGAGAAAAAGGAAGGTGATGCTTTGCAGATGCTCTCAAACAGCATATAGATGAAAGTTTTGCAGAGAGCACCAACATCATGTGGTGTATTCCACTGAAGTTTTCTCTTCAGACCTTAAGAAACCAGCTTGGAAATAGCATTTCTTTCTACAGCACCCACGAGGTACAAGAATAAAAGGCAGGCAATTAGTGAAAAATAACCTGAAAGAACTGTTTACATCTGATGTTAACATTTTCCACTCCACCACTCTTTCTAATAGACCCATTTTTGTCCTGTTTAAGGGTGGACAGGAGGTCTTTAGGGGGAGATAGCAGGTCAACAGTAGATGTCACATAGAAGTGGTGTACATCATCTGAAAGCTGGGAACCTGAAGATTAATTCAGCACTGTGTGTCAAGTTGTTCTAGTCATAAATCAGAAATAAACACGAATGAATTAATTATTTAAAATAAATTTTAAAAGTGTATCAGGGATTAGAACATTTTGATAGAGGTATATGATGGCCATCCCCATGCTCTATTATGTCTCATAAGTTGTTGCAGCAATTTTTGGGTTGATACCATTTGTTACATCGATTTGGTGCTAAATTTAACCATTTTTTTACCACTTGAGAATTTATAAAAATGATCAATAATCCCCCCAAAACACCCCATTAAGTCACCAAGACCTTGAGGAACACCATAGAAAAAGCCTTGCTGGGATTTGGTATCAAAAACTTTTGACATTTGGAGATTTCTGCAAGAATTGCATGTTTCAGTGATTAGATGGTGAGCACTTCTGTTGTGTATACTGCTCAGAAACCCCCTTATTGTCAATCTAGCTAGGAAAGCCATCCATCCTCTGAATGCTCTAGCTCTATAGTTCGTGGCTGTAAAGTTTCATGAGGCTGTGATTATCCTAGAGGTCACCACAGGTCATTTTATACAGTGAGGTCAAGTCTCACTACAATGAAATGGCCGCTATGGGGACTAACATCATCACACATTACAGTAACAGAATATTGATTCATATTTGATCAGCGCTGCCTAGTTTGATGGTTTGATCGGAGTTCACGAGTTTCACGAGCTGTGATTGAGACTGCTCGGCTCCAGCTCGGCTTTGATTGGTTGTGTTGGTTCGGGCGCGGTGAAAACTTGCAGATGCCATTAGGAGCACTAAGAGGAGGCAGAGGAACATTCATTTTATCACAGATTATCGGTCTCATGCACCACTTTCAGGATATAGTGACCATTTTATAAAAATACCTTTTTATCATTATTTTCTCAAAGTTACCGACTGCAGCTGTAAGGTACCTAAGGGACTAACAGAGATGTAAAGGCAGGTTTCACCCTCACTGTGCAGGGGACCACAAAACGACCACAAAGAGATGCAAAACAACTACAAAGACACAAAATGACCACAGCATGACTACAAAATGATGCTGCAGGCTCTCATAATCTATCCATGGCTGTTGGCTATTCAGAGTTACAATTAGCAGCTATTTATATATATTACTTCATATTATAATATTTAAAGTTGTTTATTTGGCATTAATTGATTCCAGTGTGTACACTTTATTGGTGCCAAGAACCCAAGCTTGAAATGTGAGTCACATTTTATACTCATTTTACAAAGTTTCTAAAGCCTGCCCCCGCAACAGTGTTAATGTGATGAGATAAATCCAGAAATCACACTGACCACTAATTACGCTCAACACACACTTTTACTTGATTTAAAATTGGCTAAAAACCAGAGTGGTTTAGTTGCACTAATGATGTTTTCAGAGCTTTAGGAGCTGAGATTCTTAAAGGGGAACAACGGCCATTAAAAAAAAAAAAGATCTTATTCTGGAGGCAACATAACATGATGGTAAAAATACTGCAACCTGCTGACCTCACACATCCTGCATGCTGGAACATGCCTCCCAATGTAGAAACAGAGGCAGACGTGCTGGCTGGATCATCTCTTTGAAAAGTATTTGTTCTGCTGACATATTGAACGCCTGGGAATGAAGCAGTATTGATGTCAGCCCCCCCCCCCCCCCCCCCCCCCCATTCCTTCATGGGTATCGAAGGGACCATCGATGGGATTGATTCACATGGAAGGAGACTCAGAGTAGGAAATTACAGGGTCAAAAGATCCAAGGGCATTTTGCTGTGGTTTTTTTTCTGCTTTTTTTTTTCAGTCTGGATCTTCATCAATAAATGGACCAATTTGTGTTTATGGTCATTGCTTCGAGTGTTGTGTTAACAATAAATGAGGTCTCAAGGTTAAAGCTTTTAGGGAGGATGTCTACAGGATATAAGACACACTCAATGAGAGGGTGCATAAAGAGTGCGTCACTCACCCTGAGTTAGACACTGTAAATTAGTTTTCAATACTGAAAATTAAAGGGTAACTTCGGTATTTTTCAACCTGGACCCTATCTTCCCATGTGTTTGTGTCTAAGTGACTAAAGTGAGCAGCGTCAATGTAACACACACACACATAAGACATAAGACGGAGGGGTGGGTGGGGCCTGTCGTTTGGGGCGGGGCCGCAATTAAGACCAAGCCCGACTCTAGAAGCATATTACCGCATAGCGACATCTGGACGGGGACATTTCACTACTAAACCCTACTTGCACATCACATATCTCATTTTCCACCTCCATTACCACCTCACTTAAACGAGGGTTTGCTCCTGCTAGGTTTCAAACCCATTTACACCCAGTCCCCAAGTACTGATAATACCTCTGCTCTATCCAGCTGCTGCCACGGCCATCTGATAACATCACTCCAGCCAAAGTGTTGATTTACTGAATGTCTATGGGAAAGCTAGAGTTGATGATGTCACCAATGAAGGGGCCTGTGGTTCTCTATTGATTAATGGATTGAGTGTGAGCTGTCAGGCACTCATGCATGTACACTACCTTTGAACAAGAAGGCTGTATCTACACTTTCATTTGAAGGTTTGTTTGTTGCACAATGTGTAATCCCTGATTGTCACTGTGGCTCATTGGTTAGATCAGCTGCCTCCCAGATAGTCTGAGGTTCTAACTCCAACTTAAACATCATACTTGTTTGATCGTAGCCATACTTCAGAACATTGTGTCTTTTGTAGTAGTTACATAACATAGTATCAGTGAAAATGCCAATGACTGCCATGCTGCTCCTGCTTTAAGACATTAAAGGTGTAGGATCTAGCAGCATCTAGCGGTGAGGTTGCAGATGCGCCGGGAGTTTGATGAAGTAGTTTTAATAGGGGGGAGGTGGATGGGTCCAACAAACACAAGGCTTTCATCCAGGAGACCGCTGTTCGTATCACGTGCGTTAAATTTCACTTTTCACTTTACAATCAGCTGTTCGTTCGTGTCCCGTTCAGTTTCATTTTCACTGTACAAACGTAGTAGTTTCAAGCCCAACCATGTAGTTATTTTCTAAACCTAACTAGTGGTTTAATTGCCTAGACCTAAAGTGACACCAAGGGGCATGATAAAGCGGCACCATGTGACGAGTTGGGATGAGAATATCCCTCTCTAGAGCCAGTGTTTGGTTTGTCCATTCTGGGCTACTGTAGAAACATGGCGGCCAGCTCCATGAAGAGGACCCGTAGATATAAACGGCTCATTCAAAAACACAACTGTCTTATTTTCCGGTGATTATACACTAAAGAAAATATAATATTATACTCCATTTCTGCCAATAGATCCCCTTAAATGCTACGCACTGCTCCTTTAACAACAAACATCACAATTTTTAAAAAGTTTTTTACTTCTTTTCTGGTATTTATGTCCTACAGTATTGCTCAGTTCATTGCTGTCCAGTGAAAACCATGTATCTCATATTTGGTCTTTTTTTTGTTGTTGTTTAATTGCTACAGTTGAGAAAATTCTCCTACATCTTCAGTAGAAAATAACCAACAAAACTGTCAAAAAACGCATCGTCACACGCTTAAAACACGGCTGTTTTATATTCCATGGCAAGCTGACATTTTGGAGATCCGTGGTTTTCATTGGACAGTGCAGATATATTATTACCTCCCCCCCATACTCAACAACACAGCCATCACCTCGCTCCCTTTACTCAATTTCAGAGGCATTTCAGTGGTGCATCATTCCGGCTGAAGAATAGAGGGCTTATCGTTTCAAGTTGAGGTTACGGTAAATAGTTGAAGTGTCTCAGTACTTAACATAAATAAAGCCACGCCACAGACTGGCTATATTTTCCAGAGTTTTTTTTTTTTTGTTGTGGCCTGGGGCTCTCTGTGGACAGTCGACCAGCAGCTGAGCCTCTCAGATAAGCTCCCAGCCAGAGAGAAAAGAGAGGGAACAAAAAAAAAAAGACGAGTGAAATAAAGAGCAGGCCAACAGCACTGTGTGATTGAGAAGGGCTCCATTTCACAGGAAAAAGCAGACGAAAGAGGGAGGAGGTCGCCGTCAACAGAAAGGGAGTGGGGGAGTGATGGTGGTGGTGGGGGGGGGGGCGGGGATAAAAGGCACAACATAGTATTAGGATACGGCCTGTGGGAGCTTTTTGGGGGGGCAGAAATGGGAGAAAGTTGCGAGAGCATGTCGGTGACTGCACCCTTCAGTGCCGCACTGCAGGGAAGTTTGGTCGGCTTCACACTAATGGTGGTGACAGCAAGCATTGAATGCTGAGATGCACTCCGTCTGTCTGACTGTCTGTCTGTCTGTCTGACTTTTCTGTCTGTCTGTCTCTATGAACCACTCTCTCCCCTCACTGTTTGCTGATGTGTTGCTGTGATAGTGTTCAAAGGATATGATTTAAAAGATCCCATTTCTCTTTGGAAGTAGTAGTAATCGTATGTCGTTGTAGGCCTCGCCGACCTGATCTCAAAGAATAGTGATTTTTAAATGTGCTGTTTACACGTCAGTATTAGACGGTTAGAGCAACTGACGTATAGTGTAAAGAGCGAGAAAGTCCGCCTTATGAGAGGAGGATGGACGGGTCAAACAAACACAGTACTTTCACCAAGGAGGCCGCTGTTCGTGTCCCGAACGTTGTCTTAGCGCTGGGACAATACGCCTATCTCCCGATTCGATACCATCACGATACTTGGGTGCCGATTCGATATATATTGCGATTTTTAAGTATTTGGCTCCAGTTGACCTACGCTACTCTTACAACAACTGGGTCTAGAGAGGGCCATTCACGTTTTCGCGTTGGCCACTGTAGTTCTTCTACGCGGTTTGCAAACGGGAGAGGCTTCAGTTGGATGCAATCTGTAACCTCACTGATAGATACCACCAGATCCTACACACTGTACCTTTAAGGCAGGAGGGGTACTTAGTTTTTTAAGTTGAACCAGCTTAAAATGATTCACAGTAGGGATGCTAATTTTGACTTTTATTTGTAACCGTCAACCGACCCTGGGGGTTCTCGGTGGCGTTATAGCTGTGAACGTAGCAGTGCAGTGTGTGTACAGTTTGTTTGTCGGTGAATAAATGCTACAACACTCCTCCGAGCCAACTTCCTGTATCTGTAACGCCGGATCAGACTCACTTAAAGGGACTATTTGTTACTTATCACACGCATAAATCATAACGGGTCGGAATCCCATGCGCGCTCGCGTGTGGGTACGCGCTGCTCCTGCTGCCTGCTGCCTGCTTGCACACCGCGCTCGTTCTCACCCGCTCGGCTTGCTCCAACTCCACGTGCACGCGTACACACTGCAGAAGAGTTAGTTCAGCTCTGAGAATATCTAGTGAATGTGCAGTGGACGTTTTTGCAGAAATAAATGCTGCAGCTCCTCCAGACCAACAGAGGTTTCCCGTGTCTTGTGAAGTGACGGGGCTCCGCAGCGAGTTACGTTATCGTCCCGACCGGGTGTCGGTGTATCCCCCCCCCCCCCCGACCGGGTGTCGGTGTCTCCCCGCCCCCCTCCCCTCCGCGGTCGGCAGGCTGAGAAAGGAAAAGCCAGCACTAGAATCAGCATTGATTTATGGAGAGACCCTCCTCTGGTCAGCTAACATTACTGCCAAGCAGGTGAAATATAGAGTGATATTGTGTGTTAGCTCACGTGTGTCGCATCACTGTTTAGACCGGTGCTCGTTCATATCAATGTAGCGCGAGCGCGAGCAACAGGACGCTGACTTTCGTTGACATTGCGGCCACAGGTGTCGCTGTGAACAAGCAATTTCTGATTCTTACATATAGCCCCTTTAAGGTGGGCTTTTTATTTAATTTTTAATATTTCTTTTAACCGATAGCATTAATCAGTTGAAATTCTTAATGTCGGTTAAACAGTAAATTATTAACATCCCTAATTCACAGTGTATAGTTTATGCAATTTTATTCACACGATTACTTCATAATGTCTTATTTATTTATTTAACATTGAACACTTTGTAAAACTACATGTACTATTCTATTAATCAACATGAGCATTATGTAAGTTAATCTGAGTCTTTTGAAAAACACAAAGATGTTCGCTCACAGGGTGTTTTACAAATCTCAACAGTAATAATATTTGGCTAAATTTACACTGACATTGTGCATCATGAGATTAGGGGGGGGTCCTTTGAGAGCAGTTTATTTTCTCATTAACCTTGAAATTCTGTCTTATTTGCTGCAGATCAATACATTATTTCTCCTGAAAGGCTAAAAAACTTGCTGATATTGAAGCAATCGAGAGAGAGAGAGAGAGAGAGAGAGAGAGAGAGTATCCAGAGACAGTCTGCCTGAAGGCATGTCGACTGAATCATAATGGAAACCTTCGCTGCTTCATTACACAATCTTAGCAAAACTAATAAGGGGCCAGTATGTGGATAGTTTACAGGGACAAGACCTGTATAAATTATATATAAAGACTATTGTGTGTAAATGAACAGATGGGATCTAATGCACGCTCAGATGTGTGCTTAGCCGAGGCAAATGAAGGAGGCAGAGGGTGGTTATTCTGCTTTTCAAAGAGATAAAATGCTTCTGCTTTTTTTTTTTTTTCAGTTCTTTCTTGGCTTTGACGGGGAAGTTGGGGAATTGTTGGCGCACAGAAGGATTATGAATCTGCTGCAAAGCAAACACATTTCTCATGAGTTGCTGTGTTGATTTGAATGTAAATTAGGAGTCCTGCGTGCTTCCTGAAATATACTGTCACCTGTGATATCAGCTTTGTAGCTCTTGTTCATCCGACCTCTGTCCCTAAAGTCTTTCCAAATTAAATATTCAGCACGAACAAATGCGAGAGCAAATGGTGCATCACTTCAAGTCCTCAGATCCAAGTTTAACAACAGGAGCACTGTGAATTTTAAGCCTCTGTTTGTTTTATTTATTTGCTTGTCTGCAGGAAAACAAACTTACTACTACTGCACTTTGGCACAACCATTAACCTGTTTATCTTCAATTAGTTATCTCTTTGTCGCTCACTAAAATAATCCAAAGTAAAAATAACAAAATGCCGACGTATTGCCAGTACTGGAAGGAGCTACTGTAACATTGTGTGCACCAGGAAACAAAAGGCCAAACCAGTTTTATCTCCAAATGTGAATTGGTTTTGCATCTAACAAAAGATGCAATCATCAGCTGTTGGTTGCAGATAAATATAGAGATATGGATATTTCTTCACAGCCCTAGCACATTTGCTTCGATGTTTCACACAAACAATGGCGACTTTAATTATATGTTATCAGCTGTTAATTGCACCAAGAATTCATGTTGGAGCCAATTTGCAGTCGTAAGTTATTTCAGAGCCAAAGAAATTAGACTATTTTATACACAAGCAAGCCAGGAATGTTTGCAGGGACACAAAGTAATACACTCTGATATCTTATCAAAAGATAATAAAATGCGAGTTAAAAATGTAATAAACCCACTATAATAAATAAGACTTAATGAAGACATGCCGTAGATGTTTGTTTGTCTAGATGGAAAAGGAGACACACACGTAATGATAGAAGGATAAAAGTCAATTCATCACTTTGCTTTAAATGTAGGACAAGAAAACAACAAGTCTTCCAAAATGAAATGACAAAATACGTTTCTACGCTAGAGGGTTTTGTCACTTGAACATCAACAGATGTTGTTTTGGGGCATTTGCTGAAACAACTGATGCCGTCGTTCTTCTTTGGAGGACAAGAACATTTTTATTTTCTGGTGGTTTCTGGTGCAAATAAAGACAGAAAAGACTAAGTAGAAACCTCGTATATGGCTCGACCGTGTAGTCAATGTGCTAAATTGTGGCCAAATTGTTACAGGGATAGTCAGTAGGGTCTATAATGTGAATTTCTGGATATGAAATGTTCATTTGCAATTTTCTGTAGTGGTCCCAGTAATGTTTGTTCTTAAAGTGTACTGAAGTAGCACATCATATGACATGGTTAAGTTACATTTGAGTCAAATAATTGAGGACTGCTTTAAAGGACCAGTGTGTAACATTTCAGGGGATCTATTAGCAGAAATGGAATATAATATTCATAACTATGTTTTCATTAGTGTATAATCACAAACTAAGAATCAGTGTGTTTTTGTTAGCTTAGAATGAGCCCTTCATATCTACATAGGGAGCAGGTCCTCTGAACGCCACCGTAGTCCTCCGACACGCTTGTGAAACTGCGGTAACAAGTGCAAAACCGTGAAAGCGCCAGCCGCCGTCTTACTTCCGTTGCTCCTAAGATAGTGTTATTATGGTGAGGATGACCTCTGAGCGAGGTGAACGGCGTTACGGCGGTTTTGCAGCTCACGTTACCGCAGTCTTGGAAAGGAGGAGTGAGCTGAGGAGTAGTGAGTTGGCTGCAATCTGCAACCACACCACTAGATGTCGCAAATCCTACACCCTGTACCTTTAGTTTAATAAATTCAACAATAAAATTGTCGTTCTGGATTACTCAATTAAAGTGTTATTGTCCTATTTCAGTCGCATGCCAACACAAAGTGGACAGGCGATGGTTTGCGTTACTTTGCGTTAAACTTACAGTACTTACTCACAGAAAACATAGCAACAACACTTTCCTGCGTCAGCTTCCAGACCGTGGTCAGGAAGCACAGGGGAGACTTTATTTTGTAATCTTCCACCTCACTGCTAGATACCGCCAGATCCTACTGTACACACTGGACCTTTAAAAGGTCAACCTTTAAAAATGGCTTGCAAAAGCCTCAGTAATTTTCTAAAACAGCTGGTCACTGTAGTTTTTATCAAATGTGACTCAAACAGAAGCAAATAATGCATTTGTTGGGGACTATTTTCAGCGGCGGATTAATCCCCATTTGTTGTTCTAGTGAGTATTTTTCAACAGCAGGACGGTGTATGTGGAATTGAGTCAAAATAAAGTACAGTGTGTGTGTTCATGTGTGGCTCATTGATGTGTTTTTAATAGTTTTTGGACAACACTGGAGCTCTGTGGCACGGATGAATAAGATATATCCGGTTTGATACACACACTATACTTGTTAGTAGATATATTCATTTGGCGGTTTTGCTGTTGTCATTGGATTTGTTGAACATAAGAAAAATGTAGAATATCTCCAGTCTTATCCTTCAACGATGTTGATGTTATTGCTATTTTTTGCAGTTTTCCTTAACGAGGGCGGCTGATCAAACAGCAATTAAGCAGATAAAATATTGATTGTAATACTGCTGGGTGTTCTTTGATCACTTCATCAGTATGTATGGGAGTCAGAGTAGTTTTCTCTCTCTGACTTTTTCAGATTTAGTCTATAAGTGAATATTCTACTAAGTTTCTACGTTGTCCCTTGTGCAGAAGAATGATGAATATTTATGAAGGTCATATATCCGAGCTGTGGTCTGACACACTGAATCTCCTTCGACGCAGCCATCATGCTTCATAAAGCTTACATTCACTCTTTTGAAGAGTTATTTAAAGCAGGTTAGCCACGCTGGTAGCAGCATCCAATTTAATTAACATTCTGGGATATAAAAAGTCCAAAAGATCATTTGCCAGAGCTATTAGGTTTCCTGCCTGAAAATGAAGTTCAGTTTCTGACCCACGGAGCCCGGGGGGGCAGATTCCCTCCCGCGCTAAATCCCGACGCGTCAATTAACATGGGAGACATCCATCAAACGCGGCAGCTACAGCACTGCCAAATGTTAATGAACCCCTGCAATTATCAACATGAAGACAGATGCAGTATAAGTCTATAAACATGCTATGAAGATGGAGATCACGATCAAACAAGCCCCATATAGAATGTGTGCTGGTAGTGCCTGGAGTTATGAAATTAATTCATGAAAATGCTCCAGAAAAAAAAGAAGTGGAAAATTGATATATTTGCTACGGCTGTCAGGAAATGTGGGATTGTATTGTTATCATCTCATAGGAGAGTGTGTGTGTGTGTGTGCTGGGCGTGCATGTGGAAAATTGTTTCAGAGCTCCATTGTGCAGAGGCCATAAAAGAAGCTCAAGGAAAATAGATTTTTTCCTCTGTTTTCTTCACATTTTTTCCTCTGGCAGTGTGATCTTTACGTAATCTATCGCATTTAAGAGCTCGATCTGAAGAAATTCTTCAGGAGTTCAGGGTAGTTAGAGGAGGAATGAAGTTGCTATGAAATACCAAGCAAGGGCACTTGATGCTATATTCCATTGAAATCCCATGAGAGCAAGTGGACTCGCTTGGGCAAATGTCAAAGAAATGACTTTGTTTTGACATTTTGAGAGCTCTCCATTTCACTCACCAATGTTTTGCTGCGTGAAACCTCCTTTTACAATGACATGCAATTTTTGTCTCTTCCTCTCAAGGGACATTTCTTTTATGTAGTTGTACAAACAAAAGACAGACAACCATACATGCACAGCGCTGAAATTGAACAAAAAAGAAATCCCACTTTTCATATAATTGTATATATATAAAAAAAAAAAATGTGTGGAGAAATAGCTCTGCGTTTAAGATGACAGGTTTCTCTGTATCTGCTGTCCTACCCTTAAAATAACAGCAGTGTGCAAACACTGGCCATCTCCTCACTGTCTTCTCAGCTGTCATCCAGGACACCTTCAATAAACTTAATAAACAGTAATTGTTTATTGTCGCTCCGTTTACCCAGCCATCACATCAGGCTGGCTGTAAGGGCTGCTCTGAATTTAAATATGCTTCAAGGAGCTGCAGAGCGTCAGTGGACAGACAGAGGCACATTCACTGGTTGTCTGTGGATCTATTGAGCAGTGACAGACTGTCTGATGTGCCATTATCGCTGATGGTTGAGAACAGGACTGTCATTACAGGGAGGGGCAGGTTTTAGGGGGGGATGTGCGGGATCAGTAACAGCTCTGCTTCATCCATTTGTGACACATTACAGGTGTTATCATTGGCTTTTTGGGGGTGATCTGTAATATGTCGTCTACAACCCGATCTCACAGGAAGGCGCATAAATAGCACGACATTACACAAACATTCTGTGTGACATGAGGACGCATTTTAACCTTTTTGCGTGTCATTTGTACGCCACTTGACAAGATTACGGTAACTTCCGCAGTTAAGTTTAGGAAACCACTTAGTTAGATTTAGGAAAAACGTTACGGTTGGGCTTAAAATAAGCACATAAACTAATGCTGGGTACACACTACATGAGAATCAAGCCGATTTTGCGCCCATAAACCCATAGCATCAGACTCAGCCATTGTTACGCTGTGTATAAGAAGCAGACGTAGTCACCGTGTCACCCATTGGTTTGTGGACTGCCGTTATAAAGCCTTGAGTTCGGCATTTTGGCCGTCGCCATCTCGTTTTTTTTGCAAACCTGAAAAGACACAAGTCCAAGTACAACAGAACGCTGAATAAGATATTTGTAGGCGACCAAAATGTTACAATTAACTTTCATGAACTGAAAACACATTGTTAAAGGGACAACTCCCAAACCGGACAACGCCGTGGTAGCGACCTGTAAATCACAAGGTAGCCCCGCCCTAAAGCATCCCCTGCTTTATGGTTTATTTGACTCTAAACTGGACCATAATTTACTAAATGAACATCATGCTCTGTTGAAGAAGACTTGAAACTAGCGATTGAGACCATAAACTCATGTTTACAGTGTTTACTGAGGTAATAAATCAAGTGAGAAGTAGGCTCATTTTCTCATAGATTTCTATACAATCAGACTTCTTTTAGCAACCAGAGGAGTCGCCCCCTGCTGGCTATTAGAAAGAATGCAGGTTTAAGGTACTTCAGCATTGGCTTCACTTCTCAGACCCGGAGGTTTCCCACTGACTCAAACGCTCTAAAACCAGATTTACGGTGTCCCTGAAAGCTCAATGTACTGCAACTTAAAAAAACGCATGCAAATAGACAAATTAAGAAAACATCTTCATCAATTTGACAACGCTTGCTGGCTTCAACCAGCTCTGACTTTATAGATATAATGACCTGGGTGACCTTCTGTTTATATGAACATATAATTGCATGTAGACGGCTCTATCCTCTGGACCCAACAGCAGCAGGAACAATAAAAGAGCGGAGCAGTCGGCCATCTATAATGCAATCACAAACAACACAGAGCTTCATTTCTGGACAAGCCCGAGGGACATGACTGCACTGGACAAATATTCTCTCATTACGCTTTCTCACAAGCATGACCTCAACATCATCTGCCTCAGCTGAGCAGCTTCTCTCCTTTGGGTTGGAGTTGAATTTTTCCTTACACATATATAATTATTACTTCCTGGGATCATTTCACTGCAGCCAGGAAACAGGCATTTCTCACCATGACACAAATGCAATTTTAAAACACGGAAACCGTCATTCATCAACATTTTTGTCGCCATTATTTCATAAAGAGTATTTCATCATATTTCTATATGTATGGGTTTATTTTACTGCTGATTTGTGTGCATTGGCTGGGGAGGAGAAACACCAACAGCCAGTTAGGTGGTTTTAGATATGATGTTCTGGGTGGTTTTGTTGTTGTTATCCTCTGCACATGATGCTCCTCTTGTTCATTGCCCATTTGCACTCGGGTTTTAGGGATGTTTTTCAAAGCAGCGCTGTTGTTGCTTTGTGTTTTTTTGCACATTGCAACCTTGAAAACTGCGTGCACTTGACATAGACTGTAGTCAGGCCGACAAAAGCACTTCATGAAAGATGAAGCTATCTGTTTCATCCAGCAATGCACTGCGTTGGCTGATCGAGTGTGTGTACAAGGCCATATTACTTAGTATCATGAACAGAGTAACTCTGCTGTTTATCCAGCGATGGTCGAGACAGAGGAATAAATGATTACTGTTGTGAAAACTTTCCAGAGTTGTCAAATGTTTCATATTATTCCAAACTGATGAACAGTGTTTTGGTATCTGATAAGCGTTGAAACTCATGGTTCTATAACTCAAACTGGACTTCCAGGATTGTATTTCATCATCTTATGGGAACCTGACACAACATGCCCCAATCAATGCAGCCGCTTTTTAACACAATGCTGCTTTTAGTCTGAACACTGCAAAAGCTAAAGATGAGGTTGAAGATGACGTTTGACCCAGAGCGTGACATTGCTACGACTTCAAATATGAAATGTTCCATCACTGCAGCCTCCCTGCGGTTGATTTGTCCCGATAAAACTGGGGGCAGGGTCAGTGCTCTTAGTAGGCGTCTCATTTTTAGATTTTATCAGCTGTATCAGAATTTATTTTGTAAAGTTACTAAGGCTGTCAATCGAATAAAATTTTTAATCGTGTTAAATCAAATGATTGTCTATAGTTGATTGCTATTGATCGCAAATGAATCACACAAATGTACCTTAAAGGGAGATTTGTCAAGTATTTAATACTCTTATCAACATTGGAATGGGCAAATATGTTGCTTGAGGCAAATGTATGTATATATTTATTATTAAAAATCAATTAACAACACAAAACAATGACAGATATTGTCCAGAAACCCTCACAGGTACTGCATTTAGCATAAATGTGCTCAAATCATAACAAGGCAAACTGCAGCCCAACAGGCAACAACAGCTGTCAGTGTGTCAGTGTGCTGACTTGACTATGACTTGACCCAAACTGCATGTGATTATCATAAAGTTGGCATGTCTGTAAAGGGGAGACTCGTGGGTACCCATAGAACCCATTTACATTCACATATCTGGAGGTCAGAGGTCAAGGGACCCCTTTGAAAATGGCAATGCCAGTTATTCCTTGCCAAAATTTAGTGTAAATTTGGAGCGTTATTTAACGTCCTTCCTGACAAGCTAGTATGACATGGTTGGTACCAATGGATTCGTTAGGGTTTCTAGTTTCATATGATGTGTGACGCAAGTTGCGTTAATGCGGAAATTAGTGGCGTTAAAATGAATTTGCATTAATGTGTTGTTATCGCGTTAACTTTGACAGCCCTTGTACGTACTAAAAGTACAAAGAAAAAGCATTAAATTTGAAGTAAATGTGCAAACCACAAGGAGAGAGAAAATCCACTCTGTACCGTTTTGATGTTTAAAGAGTTAGCGCGGATTGCATCTTTTTGCTGCTCAAAATGACCAACAGAGTGAGGAGTCTGTTAGTCAATTAACAGTCCAGAGTTAGCAAACTGTGCACATAAATTTACAGGGCCACAAGTTTTAGCTAGGTAGCCTCAGGTCTATTTTTCAGAATATCAACATTTTAATCACCATAATCAGGATCTCCACACATTCAGGGCTGAGCGACAGCTAGTCTGTGATTTATAACATTAGCTGTGAGTCAGACCGAGAGCTGTCAACAAGATCAATTTAGTGGTCTAGTCGTCTTTCTTGATCACCCTGTTCATCCATATGATTTTACAATATCCCTAAAAATACTCAATTCTCCTCTGTAATTGACAAACACATAGTTATATGTCTAATATAATATGTCTAATATGGGTTCACATATCATTTTAATAATGCTTCATAGCACTCAATGGGTGTATCATATTTACAGTATGTTTATTATTGTGGAAGGAGCAGTGACCACCCAGGAACATACTAATGGGCCCATTTGATCCTCTCAGACATCGTGGCCCAAAACATTGAGACTTACTAATCACTCTCATGATCCCCGCAGTCTTTCTGACCTCTTTGCAAGATGCCAGCCTTTTGTCTCTCTTGTCATATTTAGTGTTTATAGTTGTGTGGTGGTGGTTGGTCTTGTTAGCTAGTATTTCTATGGTGCTGTAGGCCTTAGTGGGGAATATCTGGCAGCGTCTCTAAAAAAAACTCTGTAGCAAAGCTCCTCTGAGGCTCCTCAGCATCTCTTCAACAAACAGCTGAAAGCCACTCTGCTAGATTAACGGAGAGTCTGTCGCTTTCCAGCTGATTACAGCATCTCCACCCTCAAATCAGTGTCTTTACCTTACCCTTCACACACCTGACACCTACTCCTATCTCCGTCTTAACACAGGAGAGGGAGTCAAAGACGTCACAAAGATAGTCTGAAAGCAAGCACTACAGCCCCGGATGACAATTTGAGTTTCATTGTGAAATGATTGCAGTGGCATAAGGTAATGATGCTCAAACTTTATGGCTTGTGATAAATGTGAAAATGAAGCAATGCTTTCTCGCCGTCCGCCATCGAGGCGTGCATAATGGTGAAGTTCAGTCAAAGGCGGAGTTCCTTTTATAGATTGTTTCATTCAGTTAATTACCAGGGGAAGGCCTCGAGGCAGAAAACTATTACGTTTTTTACACAGTGATGATAATACATTTCTATTGAAGATGTATGTCTTTTCCCGTGCCATGAATGATCTTGCGGCTCCTCCTATAACAAGCGAGGTTTAGAACCCCTAACCCTGCACAGGCTGGTCTCATACACCGTTCGTAGCTATTCCTATAAAAAGTAATGCACTGTAATTTGTCTATTTTCTATGAAATCAATTTGTATGTAATCCCCGTAATGGTGAAACAGGAAGTATAAAGAGCGACAAACGGTGTGTAGGGAGGAGGTCGGGGTGAATAGGCACCAGACTTTCGCCCAGGAGACCGGTGTTCGTGTCCCATGTGAAACCAGAAGTCAACGTTGATTTATTTGTCAGGTAACTTCCGTACTTAAATTGCGCCACTTCAGAGTTAATTTAACCCAAACCACGATCTTTTCCTAAACCTAACTAAGTAGCAGAAAATGGAATATAATATTCATAACTATGTTTTAATTAGTTTATAATCACCTGAAACTAAGAATCGTGTTTTCGTTAGCTTAGAATGAGTCCTTCATATCTACATAGGGAGCGAGTCCTCTTCACGGAGTCCGCCATGTTGCTCCACCATGTTTCTACAGTAGCCCAGAACAGACAAACCAAACACTGGCTCTAGAGAGGGACTTTCACGTTTTTATGTTACCTGAAGGCCACCGTAGTTCTCCTACACGCTTGTGAAACTGTGGTGACGTGAGCCGCAGAGTGCAAAACCATTTTCATTCACATATCTTGAGGTCTGAGGTTATGTCATCTATGCTTTCTTGAACCAACATGTGATGTGATGTGATGTGCATATGAAGACAATCCTTCTATCTATGATGTCAAAATTACCCAGGAACATTGTTCATTATTATTTGCTTGCTGCAGGATCACCCCGCTGTCCATGGGAGATCATCAATGCCTGTGCATGAAGGATTCATTGATGCCTCTCAGGCTGCACACATTGAAAACATTGCCTAAAGTCAGAGCATTATATTCAGTCCAGAACTGTTTTTTTTTTAATCATATCTTCAAGCCATATCACAGAAAATGATGGCCGCGTGCAAGCAATCAGTGCCACTTAATTTGTTAGCCCAGTGGACAAGATTATTTTGTGCATTGTTCATATGCGCTGCTGTAACGGATTTGCACAAATCACGAATTGATTGGAAAAAAAACACGCACTAGATGAATGGGTAAAAAAGTTGTAGAGTAATAGTGTGCAGAAAATGAGATTTTAAATTGCCTGCATACGAGCTCCATAGATTCATGTGGGACAAGTACTTCAAGTACCACTAAGTGATTTAAAGTTGATTGGAACTGTCCCTGCTGTGATAAATGACGCCGGTAATGAATTGATCTTCGTCCTGGGATCAAACTGCATGCAACGCTGGGTGTTGACAACAGTTGGGCGTCCTACTGTAATCCCATACCGGCTGTGCATCCATCTGATAAAGTGTAAAGTGATTGGTTGCCCTGTGCAGTGTTGTCCCATCAATCATGATTGGGTCAAGTGTTTGAGGCTGCAGAGGGTGAACCTGAAAGGGTCTCCCGGGGTGTTAATGTGAAACAGGCGAGGCTCTGATGGAATTTGGGCATACCAAGCACAGCGAGGGCCTCCTTTACCCCTCCGAGCTACTGTCATTGCATGTGCACCATGGGCTTTCTTTATGTGACCTCACAGCCTGAGCTAACAACTGTGTCTGTTTGTGAAGTACTTTTTCTCCTTTCTCAAATCTACCGCTGGCCATTTTTTTTGAAGCTCTGACC
The DNA here is from genome assembly GCA_916701645.2 of Sebastolobus alascanus. Classification (NCBI taxonomy): domain Eukaryota; kingdom Metazoa; phylum Chordata; class Actinopteri; order Perciformes; family Sebastidae; genus Sebastolobus; species Sebastolobus alascanus. The sequence continues at coordinate 1,739,484 of CAKAOJ020000179.1, forward strand.
AGAAAGGGAATAAATGGAGTCGATAGTCTCGTGCTGAAAAATGAAAGTTCTTACTTTACTTCAGCCATGATAAATGTTGAGATTGTTGCTCTGTGACCTGAGTTTGACACATCAACATGACCCTCTTTATGTTTGTGTATCTACACAGTGACCCGTTCTGCTGTGGTCAGATCGGCGGTCAGCAACCTCTTCAGTACCTTCATAAGTTTACTACCCTCAACCTATCACCTTACATCAGTCTACCAGTGGAGCGTGAAGAATACCAGCCCGGTCGCTAGGAAGAAATGTTGGCATTGTACATTTTTTAATTCGGGCAGAGCAAGTGACGTAGTATATAGAGCTGGAACGATTGATTCATCGATTAATTGTCAAATAGATAAATAGATAGATATAATAACGAGTATAAAGAGCAAGAAAGTCCACTAAGGGTGGGTGGATGGGTCAAACAAACACAGGACTTTCCCCAGGAGACTGCTGTATGTGTCCCGTGTGAAACCAAAAGTAAACATTGAGTTTACCCTTGTTTTACGTAACGTAACCCCAGGTTAACACTGTTAGCTCTATTAGCAGTGTTGCCATTGTTTTCACTGTTAGCGCTGTTAGCACCGTTAGCTACGAGCCGCCGGCTCAGCTGTTGTAAGAGTCGTACAGAGGCGATAGAAATTCTCCGAATCTCACATTTAGCACCTTTAACCAAGTTGTTTTTTTGTCTTAACCTAATCAATCATTTCATAACGTTAACCACATGCCATCGTGCGTTTCTGCGAGCGTGATACGAGGCTGATATGAAATTTATTTATGAAGCGTATTTTTGGTTCAGAAACATCGTCATTCAACGTATCTCGTGGTTTGCAGAAACACACAATGCCAACATTTTTTTCTGGTGATTGGGTTGAGAATACATGTTTAGAGGCATATAACTTTAAACTGAAGCTGCAGATATGCAACTCATCCATATGTGACATTATTAGAATGAGTTCAACACAACACACACTAAAGCAAGCCATTTATACATACAGTACACATGGTGATCATGCTGTCATGATAATGACTGTTTACAGTAGCACATCTGAAAAGTAGATGCACATACATCTGTTTCAAGGGAATGGTCTGACTCACACTTCTAGGAAATATTTTGCAAACAACCTTGAAGCAGATGGTGCAGATGTTGGAATGCAAATAACTGGAGATTATGTTCATATTGCAGCATTAAAACAGTCGGAATTTACATTTCATTATGCATTCAAGAAATGCATAATAGAGGAACCCCGCAAAGGCAATTACTATCACTGTTGGTGTTCGTTGTAGTTAAAGTCACCATGTAGAATTTTACAATTTTCAATGTTGGCGCCCCCCAGTGGCAACATTGACAGCAAAGCATGCAGCTAACCCAACTATGGATCTGACCTTCGGACATTGAGGCGAATAGGCTGAAAACAACAGCAATTTTCAGCTGGTTTGACGATACGATAACGTTTCCTGTCCATGACAGAGTTAGCATGCAGCTTTAGCCGTGATGTCTAGCTCTGCTTTTCCTGCAATGTGTGAAACCCAAAGTGTTTCCATACTTTACTGGATGTGTAGTGTTTACCACGATGGATTTAACATGCGAGGGTGCAGTTGGTACCCACGCAGACCCTCCGCCGTTTTATACTTTTTCGTTTCGTCTCGCAGCGGCCGGCAGCTGTTTGTTGTGGTTAAAGGATACGGAACAAATATGACGTATGATATCGATTCTGGCATTAAAAATCAATTTCAAAATCGTAAAAAAACAATCGCGATACAAAGTTGAATTTGTTTCCCCACCCTTACTGGAAACGTCTTTGACTTTGTGCCGAGCATACGGATGCAGCTCTCACTTTGGTCATACAAGGACTGGATTGCTCGTAACAACAACCCCGGTACCCTGTATTCCCGCAGTACCCCCCACAGGACCTTTTCCAAGTCCACAAAACACTTGTAGACTGGATGACCAAACTCCCATGACCCCTCCAACAGCCCCGTGAGAGTAAGTTGCCGTCTGTCATAAATGCAACAGAGAAAGAGCAACCACTGTATCCGTTCACAAACCAGCCAAACAAACTTTGAGCTGACAGGATTCATCAAGCCGCCTTGTTTTGATAAAGAAGACAGCCAACAGTAACTATGGTTACTCTTCCAAATGGCTGACACCAGCTTTTGTCTTCTACATGACGTTGAGCACTGTACATGCATGCATAGCTTTGTGTGGGTACATAATCTGCATCTCCGGAGGGAAAGGCAGACTCCGCCAGTATGAATAGAGACTACTGTATAGAGGGGCAATTATACAGAATGCAAATGCACTGAATGGCTGTTGCTGAACACAGGCCAGCCATAAATAGTATAAAAAATGGGTATTGTATATGAAAATGTACAGGATTGTAACCAAGCCATCAGAATAATAGAAAACGATGCTATATAATCATATGACAATTCTTCACATAGGGGCTTTAAAAGTTATGATTTTAAACTAATTAATTTAGACTGAGAAGGAGTGTGATGTACATTATTTTACTTACTAAAAAAATGTCTTAAACTCAAGAGGATGATGATGAATACTAACAGAGTTCACCCACCTTTTCAGTTATCACATCATGACTGATTGCATGCTCCGAAACATTTTCCCGAGCTCGCCTTCACATCCTTCTCATTACCTGCTTTAGTGCAAGTCATACAGGGAAAAAACCTCTGCACCTTGCAAACGCTTATTTGAATGCAAAGCCGAATGCTAAAAATGTACTCCACCACTCAGTGCCTGAAATAATTACCCTGTGCCAGATCTCTTTTCTTCTGTGAATGATTTCATCATTTTGAGTTTCATAGCTCTTCCTTTTAATTCACATGCTCAGTTAAAAAGGCAATGATGCACATATTCTGAGAGCATAAAGGAGCATATAGCGCCCCACCTCCCCATACAGTCGGGTACTTTTTGTCCTTAAAATGGTACTTGAACCACACTTTTTGGACATTTTTTTTTCCCAAGCATATCACTTGATAGCTGAATAGCTACCATCAACTTTTAATTAAAGAGGCGAGGGAAACTATGATGTATATTTTAGAGCTAATTAGCATGCCGACTCAGGGGAGTGAAGTGATTAGATGAGTAAAGACTCCCCATGGATGCTGCAGACGAGCACACATACAAATTCATACACACACACTTGCATTTTAAGGCTGTATGCACTAGGACTCCCAGCCTAGCAGCACGTAAAGCAATGTTTCACTTTGATGTGACATTTTCATTTTCCAGCGTGCGGTGCTAGCTTTCTATTCACCTCCAGCATTTCAGGCTTTTTCTTGGCTTTCTTTATCAATAATTGGAGTCAAGCACAATTATCTATTGAAAGAAGAAGACATACTGTACATAGTACTATCAATAACTATAACATCACAGAGCTTTTACAGTGGTAGCTTTCAGAGCTCCTATCAGTAACGTGGTCACACAGTGAATAACAGAGAAATAGAGGGATGTTGCCATTTGCCAAGGCAGAGAACATTGCATACAATAGTGACTTCAAGCACAGGCACGCCTCGTGTTGAAATAGCCATAATAGAGTTTGCACAGTTAAAATGCTGTAACCGCGGCTAAAATGGCAATTCCGAGGTTATGTGCGAAGTCAAGAAAAACCTGAAATTGCAAACAACGTGAGCAGAGCAGCAACACCGCTGTCCAGACAAAGAAAAGTCAGAGTTAGAAAACAGTTTCTTTTGGACAGAATGTGACATTAGACAAACACGTTCACTCTCTTCAGGTAATCTAACTCTCCTCGATGTTCTTATTTCTTACTGTGCAACACACTGCAGTATATTATTTCGGTTGCTGTGCTCCATTTAACCGGTGCACAACCTCTGTGAATCTCTATTTCCCTGAGCAGTGCTCTCACTGTCTGAAGCCGAGGATGATCTCTCAGCTCTTCTCTTGCAGTGAGGAGAGGCTGTGATGTTGGTTGCTTACCTATTGGAAAACAATCTCACACCTCAGACAGGATTCTCAACACCTCATGTCTTAAAAAGCATCATAACAGCAGTTCAAAATCTTGTTTCTCCTGAACTCTGGTGGTTCTAGTCTTGTTCTACTTCTTACCAATGTGTTGCTACATGTATTAGGCCTGCATTTTATGAAGATGCTGCATGTTAATGGAGTCTGATCACCAAAACTAAGTCTCAATTTTCAATACATTTTCATTTTATTTCCGTAAAACAGCAATGATTAGTAAGACAACTTTCCAGCAACAACACAAACCTTTGGATCAAGTTGAGCTCTTTTATCAGCGCAAAGTTTAATGTTGGTGAGCAGGGTCTGAAATAAGCACCCACCAAATGCGGGTAGATTGTTGGCGATGGGAATAGAGAATCATTTCCCGTTGAGAACCGGTTCCTAGTTGTCTGATTCCTTGGCATCTCATGCCTCTGTGACTATTGATTCTGATGCTTTCTGTCAGTTACGCATGCACAATAACACATAACCACGCTGTATAATGTTTCAGTTTGTTTTGGACCGGAGACACGGCGGAGAGAAAAAAAAAGCGCTCAAAAGCATGGCACTACTACTACTAAAACTGAGGGGACAAACCCTATTTTTTCCCTGATTAAGTTGTAAGTACACTGTGAACAACAAATCTGTGTTGAAATCAACAGGAGGAGAGTTAGTAACGTTACCTGTTAGAAGCACAGTCCTGCTTGGCTAAATAACAGAGCTACTAATGTTAACGGAGGTCAATTAGGTTCACATTATGGTGAGTTCAAGCTCTGTTTGGTGAAAAGGAGCATTGGGTGAATGTAAATTATAACGTTGATAATGATGTGTTCACATGTAATCTTGTAAAAATACATTTTTGGCGAGAAACTTGAATAAATCCAGTTATTTGAAGGAGATGTTTTCACAGCAATATTAAATAGATAATAGAGAGAGAATTTTGACCTGTTTAACTTCCTAACATTAGCTCTAAGCAGCTTATAATACATCATTAAAACTACTAATGCCGAGATTTTTTCTAATCAAAGCAAATATTTAAATAAAAATGCAATCATTTATTTCCTAATCATCTGAATTGTGTTTTATGCAAATAACCACTATAGATGACAATAGCAAAGTACAGTACCCTCCCATATCTGAACAATAGGGCTCCCCCAGAAGCTACGGTGTAATTAGAACACTTTAATTTAACATGCATATAATGTTTTTTGTGTAAAATGTATCGAACATTGAATGACATCAGATCTAAAATGTTATTCCTTTATTTAGCATGTAGATTTTAAAAGTGGCAGATCAAATTTATGAGTGGCAGACAAAAAAAAAAAACACTTGCCTGCAACAGTTGCAGGCAGTGAAAAAAAAATTAATTTCAGACCCTGTTGGTGAGTCCTAATTATCAAGCTGGCTTTCATTTCCCGGACATATCATTTAATTTAGCCGCCCTTTAATGCACAACTCTGTCTTTCATAATTGTCTACCTTTTACATAGCTAGTGGGCTCAACTCTTTTGCTTTAACTCATCAATATCATTTAATGAGAATGTGATCGCACCGTTCATTCTTGGATATATTCCTTAAGGAGTCTTAGAGCACTGCAGTCAATTGCCAGTGTTATGAAGTCAAACATATGTCCTCTTTTGATCTGCTGTATGTCATGGATTTAGAGTCGTGTGTTCTCAGGAAATCTTTCATAAAGCCCAAATGCTGTTTGTCATGTGAGACATTCTAACGGATCCCTGATTTTTAGTCCTGCTTTGGAAGTGGTGGTGGAGAGATGAGACAAGAGCATCTGCCCACCTCCTGCTGAACAGTGACAGTGTGACTTTGGTTGCTGTATGCAAAATAAAACTAAAATTCTCTCCCAGAGGATTGTTATATTTGCAGGAGATGGCTCAATGTTATGTGTGAGTCTGACTTAAACTCTTCAACCCCACCAGACTTAACGCTGGGTCCATCAATACCAATGATGCACGCTGCATGGCCAAGCATTGTTGTAACCCACATAACTTTATTTGGAATTCTTGTCAAGATCTCAAAGTTTCCCAAGAAGCTCAGTACGTTGACTGAATCTGGGGAATTGTGTTAGAAATGGAGCAAAAACCAAGGAAATATCTGGAACAAGTATATTCTGTATATACGATATGTGATATTGTCATTTTCTAATGTAAGGAAGCAGTTCTGCCTTACTGCACAGTGCAAAAGGTTTTTCTGTTAATGACGTTTGGCTTACTCTGTTAAGCTATCGTTGCTCAAAGGCTGGGGACTTAAAGAGTGGCAACACAGGGAGACCAGCTGGCCTGAAAAGAGCTTTCACAGTAGTTCAAATCTGATGAGTCAGACTGCAAACTGGTACTTAAATCGTTGAGCTGAAAGTTAGAAGACCGATGTCAGATGACTTCCTTTAGATGTAACTTATAACATGGACACATTATCATACGCCATGTTTTTCTTTTCCTTATACTGTAGAAACACCAAGTGGAGTGTGTGATCAAATGTATAGTATCTCCTCTTATATCACTTAAATGATGATAATGTCTTGTAACAGAAAACTCACATTATACTCACTCCTATTTATAGCTGCAGTGGGTAGAATTGGAGAAAAGTTATTTTTCTAAAATGGTCACTATATCCTGACAGTAGTACATGAGACAGGTAATGTGAAAAAAATCATGTTCCTTCGTGTCCTCCGGTGCTCCTAATGGCATCTGCAAGATTTCACAGAACGGAGGTAAAGAACCCGTCAGAGCTCATCTGGAGTCTGCCATCCAGCTGCCGTCTCTGAGCAGCTGTCAGTCACTCGCAGACTCCGATCAAACGGCCAAACTAGACAGCGCTGATCAAATATTAATCAATTTTCTGTTACTGTAATAACTATTTCTCGCCTCAAATGTTTTCAGAAACATCTTGTAGAAGTTGTTCATTAGTTCTTGTAGTGACTTTTTTTCGAAATACTATACTATGACTTTTTTTTTGCACAATGTTTCGACATTCTATACTGTGACTTTTTTTCGACATACTATACTATAACTTTTTTTACAAAATTTTTCGACATGCTATACTATGACTTTTTTTTTTACATACTATACTATGACTTTTTTTCGACATACTATACTATAACTTTTTTACAAAATTTTTCGACATGCTATACTATGACTTTTTTTCGACATACTATACTATGACTTTTTTTTTTTCACAAAAATTTTTCAACATACTATACTCTGACTTTTTTACAGAATTTTTCGACAAATTATACTATGACTTTTTTCAACATGCTTTACTATGACCTTTTTTTTCGACATACTATACTATCACTTTTTTTTACAAAATCTTTCGACTTACTATACTATTACTTTTTTTCGATATACTATACCATGGCGTTTTTTTACAAAATTTTTCGACTTACTATACTATGACTTTTATTCAAAGACTATACTATTACTTTTTTTTTACAACATTTTTAGACATACTGTACTATGACTTTTTTCAACATGCTATACTATGACTTTTTTTTACAAAATGTTTTGACATTCTATACTATGACTTTTTATGCAAAATTTTTCGACATGCTATACTATGACTTTTTTTCGACATACTATACTATCACTTTTTTTACAACATTTTTCGACATCCTATACTATTACTTATTTAAACATGCTATAATGTGACTTTTTTTCCCGACATACTATACTATCACTTTTTTTTACAAAATGTTTTGACATACTATACTATGACTTTTTTACAAAAATTTTCGACATACTATACTATGACTTTTTTCGACATGCTATACTATAACTTTTTTTTACAAAATTTTTCGACATACTATACTATGACTTTTTTACAAGATTTTTAGACATACTGTACTATGACTTTTTTCAACATGATTATACTATGACTTTTTTTTTTACAAAATGTTTTGACATTCTATACTATGACCTTTTTTGCAAAAAAAAGTCATTGTATACTATGTCGAAATTTTTTTGCGAGAAAAAAGTCATAGTATAGTATGTCGAATTTTTTTTGCAAAAAAAGTCATAGTATAGTATGCCGAAATTTTTTGGAAATTTTTTTTTATAGTATAGTATGTCGAATTTTATTGCGGAGAAAGTCATACTATAGTATGACTTTTTTCATGAAAATCGTCGAAAATATTCGTAAAAAAATGTCATAGTATAGAATGTCGAACATTTTCATGAAAAAAGGCATAGTATAGTATGTCGAAAATATTCGTGAAAAAAGGCATGGTCTGTCGATTAATTTGGTGAAAAAATAACTGTTTAAAATTTCGAAAATTTTCATGAAAAAAGTCATAGTATAGCATGTCGAAAATATTCATAAAAAAATGTCATAGTATAGAATGTCGAAAATGTTCATGAAAAAAGGCATAGTATAGTCTGTCGATTAATTTGGTGGAAAAAAAAACTCATTTTAAAATTTCGAAAATTTTCATGAAAAAAGTCATACTATAGTATGACTTTTTTCATGAAAATTGACGAAAATTGTCGAAATATTCATAAAAAAATGTCATAGTATAGAATGTCGAAAATGTTCATGAAAAAAGTCATACTATAGCATGTCGAAAATATTCGTAAAAAAATGTCATAGTATAGAATGTCGAAAATGTTCATGAAAAAAGGCATACTATAGCATGTCCAAAATATTCTTAAAAAAATGTCATAGTATTTTCATGGAAAAAGTCATACGACTTTTTTCATGAAAATTGACGAAAATTGACGAAAATATTCGTAAAAAAATGTCATAGTATAGAATGTCGAAAATTTTCATGAAAAAGGCATAGTATAGTCTGTCGATTAATTTGGTGGAAAAAAAACTCAATTTAAAATTTCGAAAATGTTCATGAAAAAAGTCATAGTATAGCATATCGAAAATATTCTTAAAAAAATGTCATAGTATAGAATGTCGAAAATTTTAATGAAAAAAGGCATAGTATAGTCTGTCGATTCATTTGGTGAAAAAAAAACTCAGTTAAAATTTTCGTCAATTTTCATGAAAAGTCATACTATAGTGTGACTTTTTCATGAAAATGTCGAAATTTTAAACTGAGTTTTTTTTTCACCAAATGAATCGACAGACTATACTATGCCTTTTTTCATTAAAATTTTCGACATTCTATACTATGACATTTTTTTACGAATATTTTCGAAAATCTTCATGAAAAAAGTCATGTCGAAAATATTCGTAAAAAAATGTCATAGTATAGAATGTCGAAAATTTTAATGAAAACAGGCATAGTATAGTCTGTCAATTCATTTGGTGAAAAAAAAACTCAGTTTAAAATTTCGTCAATTTTCAAAAAAGTCATACTATAGCATGACTTTTCATGAAAATTGACGAAAATTTAAACTGAGTTTTTTTTACACCAAATGAATCGACAGACTATACTATGCCTGTTTTCATGAAAATGTTCGACATTCTATACTATGTCATTTTTTTACGAATATTTTCGAAAATTTTCTTGAAAAAAGTAATGTCGAAAATATTCGTAAAAAAATGTCATAGTATAGAATGTCGAAAATTTTCATGAAAAAAGGCATAGTATAGTCTGTCGATTCATTTGGTGGAAAAAAAACTCAGTTTAAAATTTCGTCAATTTTCAAAAAAGTCATACTATAGCATGACTTTTCATGAAAATTGACGAAAATTTAAAGTGAGTTTTTTTTCCACCAAATGAATCGACAGACTATACTATGCCTGTTTTCATGAAAATTTTCGACATTCTATACTATGTCATTTTTTTACGAATATTTTCGAAAATTTTCATGAAAAAAGTCATGTCGAAAATATTCGTAAAAAAATGTCATAGTATAGAATGTCGAAAATTTTCATGAAAAAAGGCATAGTATAGTCTGTCGATTCATTTGGTGGAAAAAAAACTCAGTTTAAAATTTCGTCAATTTTCAAAAAAGTCATACTATAGCATGACTTTTCATGAAAATTGACGAAAATTTAAGCTGAGTTTTTTTTCCACCAAATGAATCGACAGACTATACTATGCCTGTTTTCATGAAAATTTTCGACATTCTATACTATGTCATTTTTTTACGAATATTTTCGAAAATTTCTTGAAAAAAGTCATGTCGAAAATATTCGTAAAAAAATGTCATAGTATAGAATGTCGAAAATTTTCATGAAAAAAGGCATAGTATAGTCTGTCGATTCATTTGGTGGAAAAAAAACTCAGTTTAAAATTTCGTCAATTTTCAAAAAAGTCATACTATAGCATGACTTTTCATGAAAATTGACGAAAATTTAAAGTGAGTTTTTTTTCCACCAAATGAATCGACAGACTATACTATGCCTGTTTTCATGAAAATTTTCGACATTCTATACTATGTCATTTTTTTACGAATATTTTCGAAAATTTTCATGAAAAAAGTCATGTCGAAAATATTCGTAAAAAAATGTCATAGTATAGAATGTCGAAAATTTTCATGAAAAAAGGCATAGTATAGTCTGTCGATTCATTTGGTGGAAAAAAAACTCAGTTTAAAATTTCGTCAATTTTCAAAAAAGTCATACTATAGCATGACTTTTCATGAAAATTGACGAAAATTTAAACTGAGTTTTTTTTCCACCAAATGAATCGACAGACTATACTATGCCTGTTTTCATGAAAATTTTCGACATTCTATACTATGACATTTTTTTACGAATATTTTCGAAAATTTTCATGAAAAAAGTCATGTCGAAAATATTCGTAAAAAAATGTCATAGTATAGAATGTCGAAAATTTTAATGAAAAAAGGCATAGTATAGTCTGTCGATTCATTTGGTGGAAAAAAAACTCAGTTTAAAATTTCGTCAATTTTCAAAAAAGTCATACTATAGCATGACTTTTCATGAAAATTGACGAAAATTTAAACTGAGTTTTTTTTCAACCAAATGAATCGACAGACTATACTATGCCTGTTTTCATGAAAATTTTCGACATTCTATACTATGACATTTTTTTACGAATATTTTCGAAAATCTTCATGAAAAAAGTCATGTCGAAAATATTCGTAAAAAAATGTCATAGTATAGAATGTCGAAAATTTTCATGAAAAAAGGCATAGTATAGTCTGTCGATTCATTTGGTGGAAAAAAAACTCAGTTTAAAATTTCGTCAATTTTCAAAAAAGTCATACTATAGCATGACTTTTCATGAAAATTGACGAAAATTTAAACTGAGTTTTTTTTCCACCAAATGAATCGACAGACTATACTATGCCTGTTTTCATGAAAATTTTCGACATTCTATACTATGACATTTTTTTACGAATATTTTCGAAAATTTTCATGAAAAAAGTCATGTCGAAAATATTCGTAAAAAAATGTCATAGTATAGAATGTCGAAAATTTTCATGAAAAAAGGCATAGTATAGTCTGTCGATTCATTTGGTGGAAAAAAAACTCAGTTTAAAATTTCGTCAATTTTCAAAAAAGTCATACTATAGCATGACTTTTCATGAAAATTGACGAAAATTTAAACTGAGTTTTTTTTCCACCAAATGAATCGACAGACTATACTATGCCTGTTTTCATGAAAATTTTCGACATTCTATACTATGACATTTTTTTACGAATATTTTCGAAAATCTTCATGAAAAAAGTCATTTCGAAAATATTCGTAAAAAAATGTCATAGTATAGAATGTCGAAAATTTTAATGAAAACAGGCATAGTATAGTCTGTCAATTCATTTGGTGGAAAAAAAACTCAGTTTAAAATTTCGTCAATTTTCAAAAAAGTCATACTATAGCATGACTTTTCATGAAAATTGACGAAAATTTAAACTGAGTTTTTTTTCCACCAAATGAATCGACAGACTATACTATGCCTGTTTTCATGAAAATTTTCGACATTCTATACTATGACATTTTTTTACGAATATTTTCGAAAATTTTCATGAAAAAAGTCATGTCGAAAATATTCGTAAAAAAATGTCATAGTATAGAATGTCGAAAATTTTAATGAAAACAGGCATAGTATAGTCTGTCGATTCATTTGGTGGAAAAAAAACTCAGTTTAAAATTTCGTCAATTTTCAAAAAAGTCATACTATAGCATGACTTTTCATGAAAATTGACGAAAATTTAAACTGAGTTTTTTTTCCACCAAATGAATCGACAGACTATACTATGCCTGTTTTCATGAAAATTTTCGACATTCTATACTATGACATTTTTTTACGAATATTTTCGAAAATTTCATGAAAAAAGTCATGTCGAAAATATTCGTAAAAAAATGTCATAGTATAGAATGTCGAAAATTTTCATGAAAAAAGGCATAGTATAGTCTGTCGATTCATTTGGTGGAAAAAAAACTCAGTTTAAAATTTCGTCAATTTTCAAAAAAGTCATACTATAGCATGACTTTTCATGAAAATTGACGAAAATTTAAACTGAGTTTTTTTTCCACCAAATGAATCGACAGACTATACTATGCCTGTTTTCATGAAAATTTTCGACATTCTATACTATGACATTTTTTTACGAATATTTTCGAAAATCTTCATGAAAAAAGTCATGTCGAAAATATTCGTAAAAAAATGTCATAGTATAGAATGTCGAAAATTTTCATGAAAAAAGGCATAGTATAGTCTGTCGATTCATTTGGTGGAAAAAAAACTCAGTTTAAAATTTCGTCAATTTTCAAAAAAGTCATACTATAGCATGACTTTTCATGAAAATTGACGAAAATTTAAACTGAGTTTTTTTTCCACCAAATGAATCGACAGACTATACTATGCCTGTTTTCATGAAAATTTTCGACATTCTATACTATGACATTTTTTTACGAATATTTTCGAAAATTTTCATGAAAAAAGTCATGTCGAAAATATTCGTAAAAAAATGTCATAGTATAGAATGTCGAAAATTTTCATGAAAAAAGGCATAGTATAGTCTGTCGATTCATTTGGTGGAAAAAAAACTCAGTTTAAAATTTCGTCAATTTTCAAAAAAGTCATACTATAGCATGACTTTTCATGAAAATTGACGAAAATTTAAACTGAGTTTTTTTTCCACCAAATGAATCGACAGACTATACTATGCCTGTTTTCATGAAAATTTTCGACATTCTATACTATGACATTTTTTTACGAATATTTTCGAAAATCTTCATGAAAAAAGTCATGTCGAAAATATTCGTAAAAAAATGTCATAGTATAGAATGTCGAAAATTTTAATGAAAAAAGGCATAGTATAGTCTGTCGATTCATTTGGTGGAAAAAAAACTCAGTTTAAAATTTCGTCAATTTTCAAAAAAGTCATACTATAGCATGACTTTTCATGAAAATTGACGAAAATTTAAGTGAGTTTTTTTTCAACCAAATGAATCGACAGACTATACTATGCCTGTTTTCATGAAAATTTTCGACATTCTATACTATGACATTTTTTTACGAATATTTTCGAAAATCTTCATGAAAAAAGTCATGTCGAAAATATTCGTAAAAAAATGTCATAGTATAGAATGTCGAAAATTTTAATGAAAACAGGCATAGTATAGTCTGTCAATTCATTTGGTGGAAAAAAAACTCAGTTTAAAATTTCGTCAATTTTCAAAAAAGTCATACTATAGCATGACTTTTCATGAAAATTGACGAAAATTTAAACTGAGTTTTTTTTCCACCAAATGAATCGACAGACTATACTATGCCTTTTTTCATGAAAATTTTCGACATTCTATACTATGACATTTTTTTACGAATATTTTCGAAAATCTTCATGAAAAAAGTCATGTCGAAAATATTCGTAAAAAAATGTCATAGTATAGAATGTCGAAAATTTTAATGAAAACAGGCATAGTATAGTCTGTCAATTCATTTGGTGGAAAAAAAACTCAGTTTAAAATTTCGTCAATTTTCAAAAAAGTCATACTATAGCATGACTTTTCATGAAAATTGACGAAAATTTAAACTGAGTTTTTTTTCCACCAAATGAATCGACAGACTATACTATGCCTGTTTTCATGAAAATTTTCGACATTCTATACTATGACATTTTTTTACGAATATTTTCGAAAATTTTCATGAAAAAAGTCATGTCGAAAATATTCGTAAAAAAATGTCATAGTATAGAATGTCGAAAATTTTCATGAAAAAAGGCATAGTATAGTCTGTCGATTCATTTGGTGGAAAAAAAACTCAGTTTAAAATTTCGTCAATTTTCAAAAAAGTCATACTATAGCATGACTTTTCATGAAAATTGACGAAAATTTAAACTGAGTTTTTTTTCCACCAAATGAATCGACAGACTATACTATGCCTGTTTTCATGAAAATTTTCGACATTCTATACTATGACATTTTTTTACGAATATTTTCGAAAATCTTCATGAAAAAAGTCATGTCGAAAATATTCGTAAAAAAATGTCATAGTATAGAATGTCGAAAATTTTCATGAAAAAAGGCATAGTATAGTCTGTCGATTCATTTGGTGGAAAAAAAACTCAGTTTAAAATTTCGTCAATTTTCAAAAAAGTCATACTATAGCATGACTTTTCATGAAAATTGACGAAAATTTAAACTGAGTTTTTTTTCCACCAAATGAATCGACAGACTATACTATGCCTGTTTTCATGAAAATTTTCGACATTCTATACTATGACATTTTTTTACGAATATTTTCGAAAATCTTCATGAAAAAAGTCATGTCGAAAATATTCGTAAAAAAATGTCATAGTATAGAATGTCGAAAATTTTCATGAAAAAAGGCATAGTATAGTCTGTCGATTCATTTGGTGGAAAAAAAACTCAGTTTAAAATTTCGTCAATTTTCAAAAAAGTCATACTATAGCATGACTTTTCATGAAAATTGACGAAAATTTAAACTGAGTTTTTTTTCCACCAAATGAATCGACAGACTATACTATGCCTGTTTTCATGAAAATTTTCGACATTCTATACTATGACATTTTTTTACGAATATTTTCGAAAATTTTCATGAAAAAAGTCATGTCGAAAATATTCGTAAAAAAATGTCATAGTATAGAATGTCGAAAATTTTCATGAAAAAAGGCATAGTATAGTCTGTCGATTCATTTGGTGGAAAAAAAACTCAGTTTAAAATTTCGTCAATTTTCAAAAAAGTCATACTATAGCATGACTTTTCATGAAAATTGACGAAAATTTAAACTGAGTTTTTTTTCCACCAAATGAATCGACAGACTATACTATGCCTGTTTTCATGAAAATTTTCGACATTCTATACTATGACATTTTTTTACGAATATTTTCGAAAATTTTCATGAAAAAAGTCATGTCGAAAATATTCGTAAAAAAATGTCATAGTATAGAATGTCGAAAATTTTCATGAAAAAAGGCATAGTATAGTCTGTCGATTCATTTGGTGGAAAAAAAACTCAGTTTAAAATTTCGTCAATTTTCAAAAAAGTCATACTATAGCATGACTTTTCATGAAAATTGACGAAAATTTAAACTGAGTTTTTTTTCCACCAAATGAATCGACAGACTATACTATGCCTGTTTTCATGAAAATTTTCGACATTCTATACTATGACATTTTTTTACGAATATTTTCGAAAATTTTCATGAAAAAAGTCATGTCGAAAATATTCGTAAAAAATGTCATAGTATAGAATGTCGAAAATTTTAATGAAAAAAGGCATAGTATAGTCTGTCAATTCATTTGGTGGAAAAAAAACTCAGTTTAAAATTTCGTCAATTTTCAAAAAAGTCATACTATAGCATGACTTTTCATGAAAATTGACGAAAATTTAAACTGAGTTTTTTTTCCACCAAATGAATCGACAGACTATACTATGCCTGTTTTCATGAAAATTTTCGACATTCTATACTATGACATTTTTTTACGAATATTTTCGAAAATTTCATGAAAAATAGTCAAAATATTTAAAAAATTATAAAGGGAAAAATTTTTTAAAAAGGATAGTATTCGTATTCTTTTGGGGAAAAAAAACCAGTTTAAAATTTTCAATTTTAAAAATCAATATAGCATATTTTTGAAAATTAAAAATTAATTTTTTTACAAATAATCAAATATACATGCCTTTTTAAAAAAATTTTAAATTAAATTTTTTTTAAAAATTTTAAAAAATTTTATAAAATTTTAAAAAATTAAAATGGGAAAGTCGAAAATTTTAAAAAAAATATATTTGTCATTCATTTGGTGGAAAAAAAAATTAAAATTTTCAATTTTCAAAAATCATACTATAGAATTTTATGAAATTCGAAAATTTAAAAGTTTTTTTCCCAAAAGAATCGACAGACTATACATGTTTTATAAAATTTTCGACATTCTATACTATGACATTTTTTTAAATATTTTGAAAATTTCAAAAATTGAAAATATTCAAAAAAATTCAATATAAATGTCGAAAATTTTATAAAAAAGGCATAGTTTCGGGTTCATTTGGGGAAAAAAAAATTTAAAATTTTCAATTTTCAAAAAAGTCATACTAAAGTTTTTGAAAATTCAAAATTTAAAATTTTTTTACCAAAAGAACGACAGACTATATATGCCTTTTTAAAATTTTCATTTTAAGCATTTTTTTCGAATATTTTAAAACTTTAAAAAAGTCAGTCAAAATATTCTAAAAAAATCATAAAGAAAGTGAAAATTTCATGAAAAAAGGCATAGTATATTTTTTTTGGGGAAAAAAATCAGTTTAAAATTTTCAAAATTTTTAAAACATTCTATACATGACTTTTTGAAAATTCGAAAATTTAAAAAAGTTTTTTCCAAAATGAATCGAAAAATATATATGTGTTTCTGAAAATTTTCCCTTTAAAAAGGCATTTTTTCGAATTTTTTTGGGAAAATTTTATTTAAAAAATTTTTGTCAAAAAATTTTTTAAAAAAAGTCATATATAGAATTTCGAAAATTTTTTGAAAAAAATAGTATTTTCCACCCTTTTTGGGAAAAAAAACCGTTTTAAATTTTTAAAAATTTTTACATTCTATACATGACTTTTTGAAATTTTCGAAAATTTAAAAGTTTTTTTCCAAAAAAATGCAATATAATGCCTTTTTTATGAAAACGACATTATATTGCATTTTTTGAAAAAAATCTTTATTAAAAATTTTGTCAAAAAATTTTTTAAAAAAATTCATAGATGAATTCGAAAATTTTTTGAAAAAACAAGTATTTTCCACCCTTTTTAAAAAAACTATTTAAAAATTTTTCCTTTTTTAAAAAAGTCATTCTATACATGACTTTTTTGAAAATTTTCGAAAATTTAAAAGTTTTTTCCAAAATAATCGAAATATATATGTTTTTTGAAAATTTTCGAAATATATAATTTTTTCGAATATTTTGGGAAAATTTTATTTAAAAATCGTCAAAAAATTTTTTAAAAAAATTCATAGATGAATTCGAAAATTTTAGAAAAAAACTAGTTTTTCCAAAATTTTTAAAAAAACTATATTGCCTTTTTTAAAAAATTTTATTCTATACATGACTTTTCATGAAAATTGACGAAAATTTAAAGTGAGTTTTTTTTCCACCAAATGAATCGACAGACTATACTATGCCTGTTTTCATGAAAATTTTCGACATTCTATACTATGACATTTTTTTACGAATATTTTCGAAAATCTTCATGAAAAAAGTCATGTCGGAAATATTCGTAAAAAAATGTCATAGTATAGAATGTCGAAAATTTTAATGAAAACAGGCATAGTATAGTCTGTCAATTCATTTGGTGGAAAAAAAACTCAGTTTAAAATTTCGTCAATTTTCAAAAAAGTCATACTATAGCATGACTTTTAATGAAAATTGACGAAAATTTAAACTGAGTTTTTTTTCAACCAAATGAATCGACAGACTATACTATGCCTGTTTTCATGAAAATTTTCGACATTCTATACTATGACATTTTATTACGAATATTTTCGAAAATCTTCATGAAAAAAGTCATTTCGAAAATATTCGTAAAAAAATGTCATAGTATAGAATGTCGAAAATTTTAATGGAAACAGGCATAGTATAGTCTGTCAATTCATTTGGTGGAAAAAAAACTCAGTTTAAAATTTCGTCAATTTTCAAAAAAGTCATACTATAGCATGACTTTTCATGAAAATTGACGAAAATTTAAACTGAGTTTTTTTTCCACCAAATGAATCGACAGACTATACTATGCCTGTTTTCATGAAAATTTTCGACATTCTATACTATGACATTTTTTTACGAATATTTTCGAAAATTTTCATGAAAAAAGTCATGTCGAAAATATTCGTAAAAAAATGTCATAGTATAGAATGTCGAAAATTTTCATGAAAAAAGACATAGTATAGTCTGTCGATTCATTTGGTGGAAAAAAAACTCAGTTTAAAATTTCGTCAATTTTCAAAAATGTCATACTATAGCATGACTTTTCATGAAAATTGACGAAAATTTAAAGTGAGTTTTTTTTCCACAAAATGAATCGACAGACTATACTATGCCTGTTTTCATGAAAATTTTCGACATTCTATACTATGTCATTTTTTTACGAATATTTTCGAAAATTTTCATGAAAAAAGTCATGTCGAAAATATTCGTAAAAAAATGTCATAGTATAGAATGTCGAAAATTTTAATGAAAACAGGCATAGTATAGTCTGTCGATTCATTTGGTGGAAAAAAAACTCAGTTTAAAATTTCGTCAATTTTCAAAAAAGTCATACTATAGCATGACTTTTCATGAAAATTGACGAAAATTTAAAGTGAGTTTTTTTTCCACAAAATGAATCGACAGACTATACTATGCCTGTTTTCATGAAAATTTTCGACATTCTATACTATGACATTTTTTTACGAATATTTTCGAAAATCTTCATGAAAAAAGTCATGTCGAAAATATTCGTAAAAAAATGTCATAGTATAGAATGTCGAAAATTTTAATGAAAACAGGCATAGTATAGTCTGTCAATTCATTTGGTGGAAAAAAAACTCAGTTTAAAATTTCGTCAATTTTCAAAAAAGTCATACTATAGCATGACTTTTCATGAAAATTGACGAAAATTTAAACTGAGTTTTTTTTCAACCAAATGAATCGACAGACTATACTATGCCTGTTTTCATGAAAATTTTCGACATTCTATACTATGACATTTTATTACGAATATTTTCAAAAATCTTCATGAAAAAAGTCATTTCGAAAATATTCGTAAAAAAATGTCATAGTATAGAATGTCGAAAATTTTAATGGAAACAGGCATAGTATAGTCTGTCAATTCATTTGGTGGAAAAAAAACTCAGTTTAAAATTTCGTCAATTTTCAAAAAAGTCATACTATAGCATGACTTTTCATGAAAATTGACGAAAATTTAAACTGAGTTTTTTTTCCACCAAATGAATCGACAGACTATACTATGCCTGTTTTCATGAAAATTTTCGACATTCTATACTATGACATTTTTTTACGAATATTTTCGAAAATTTTCATGAAAAAAGTCATGTCGAAAATATTCGTAAAAAAATGTCATAGTATAGAATGTCGAAAATTTTCATGAAAAAAGGCATAGTATAGTCTGTCGATTCATTTGGTGGAAAAAAAACTCAGTTTAAAATTTCTTCAATTTTCAAAAATGTCATACTATAGCATGACTTTTCATGAAAATTGACGAAAATTTAAACTGAGTTTTTTTTCCACCAAATGAATCGACAGACTATACTATGCCTGTTTTCATGAAAATTTTCGACATTCTATACTATGTCATTTTTTTACGAATATTTTCGAAAATTTTCATGAAAAAAGTCATGTCGAAAATATTCGTAAAAAAATGTCATAGTATAGAATGTCGAAAATTTTAATGAAAACAGGCATAGTATAGTCTGTCAATTCATTTGGTGGAAAAAAAACTCAGTTTAAAATTTCGTCAATTTTCAAAAAAGTCATACTATAGCATGACTTTTCATGAAAATTGACAAAAATTTAAACTGAGTTTTTTTTCCACCAAATGAATCGACAGACTATACTATGCCAGTTTTCATGAAAATTTTCAACATTCTATACTATGACATTTTTTTACGAATATTTTCGAAAATTTTCATGAAAAAAGTCATGTCGAAAATATTCGTAAAAAAATGTCATAGTATAGAAATTAAATTTTTCAACATACTATAGTATTTTGAAAAATTTCATGAAAAAAAGTCATAGTATATGTCGAAATTTTTGCAAAAAAAAGTCATACTATATGTCAAAAATTGTCATGAAAAAAACGTCATAGTAAAGTATGTCGAAATTTTTTGCGTAAAAAAAGTCAAACTATAGTATGTCGAAATTTTTTGCAAAAAAAAATTACACTATAGTATGTTGAAATTTTTGAAAAAAAAAAGTCACACTATAGTATGTCGAGAATATGTTCATGAAAAAAAGTCATAGTATATTATGTCGAAAAATTTCATGAAAAAAACGTCATATTATATCATGTCGAAATTTTTGGCAAAAAAAATCATAGTATAGTATGTCAAAATGTTTTGCAAAAAAAGTCATACTATAGTATGACTTTTTTCATTAAATTTTTCAACATACTATAGTATGTCGAAAATTTTCATGGAAAAATGTCATAGTATAGTATGTCGAACATTTTCATGAAAAAATGTCATAGTATAGTATGTCGACATTTTCTGTAAAAAAAAAAAGTCATACTATAGTATGTCGAAATTTTTTGAAAAAAAAGGTCATAGTATAGTATGTCGAAATTTTTTGCAAAAAAAAGTCATAGTATAGTATGTCGAAATTTTGCAAAAAAAGTCATACTATAGTATGTCGAAATTTTTTGCCAAAAAAAATCATAGTATAGTATGTTGAAATTTTTTGCAATAAAAGTCATAGTATAGTATGTCGAAATTTTTTGCGGAAAAAAATTCATACTATAGTATGTCGAAATTTTGCAAAAAAAGTCATACTATAGTATGTCGAAATGTTTTGCGGAAAAAAAGTCATACTATAGTATGTCGAAAAATTTCATGAAATAAACGTCATAGTATAGTATGATGACATTTTTTGCGAAAAAAAGTCATACTGAAGTATGTCGAAAATTTTCATGAAAAAAACGTCATAGTATAGTATGTCGAAATGTTTTGGAAAAAAAAAGTCATACTATAGTATGTCAAAATTTTGCAAAAGAAGTCATACTATAGTATATTGACATTTTTTGCAGAAAAAGTCAAACTATAGTATGTCGAAATGTTTTGCAAAAAAGGCATACTATAGAATGTCGAAAAATTTCATGAAAAAAACGTCATAGTATAGTATGTCGAAATTTTTTGCGAAAAAAAAGTCATACTACAGTATGTCGAAATTTTTTGAAAAAAAAGTCATACTATAGTATGTCGAAAAATTTCATGAAAAAAACCTCAGTGTAGTATGTCGAAATTTTTTGCGAAAAAAAAGTCATACTATAGTATGTCGAAATTTTGCAAAAAAGGTCATACTATAGTATGTCGAAATTTTTTGAAAAAAAAGTCATACTATAGTATGTCGAAAAATTTCATGAAAAAAACGTCAGTGTAGTATGTCGAAATTTTTTGCGAAAAAAAATTCATGCTATAGTATGTCGAAATTTTTTGCAAAAAAAAATCATACTATAGTATGTCGAAATTTTTTTCAAAAACAAGTCATACTATAGTATGTCGAAATGTTTTGCAAAACAATTCATAATATAGTATGTCGAAAATTTTTGCAAAAAAATTCATGCTATAGTATGTCGAAATTTTTTGCAAAAAAAAAGTCATAGTATAGTATGTCAAAATTTGTTGCGGAATAGAAGTCATACTATAGTATGTTGACATTTTTTGCAAAAAAAGTCAAACTATAGTATGTCGAAATTTTTTGCAAAAAAAGTCATAGTATAGTATGTCGAAATTTTTTGCGGAAAAAAAGTCATACTATAGTATGTCGAAATTTTGCAAAAAAAGTCATACTATAGTATGTTGACATTTTTGCAGAAAAAGTCATACTATAGAATGTCGAAAAATTTCATGAAAAAAATGTCATAGTATAGTATGTCGAAATTTTTTGCAAAAAAAAAGTCATACTACAGTATGTCGAAATTTTTTGAAAAAAAAGTCATACTATAGTATTTCGAAAAATTTCATGAAAAAAACGTCAGTGTAGTATGTCGAAATTTTTTGCGGAAAAAAAGTCACACTAAAGTATCTCGAAATTTTGCAAAAAAAGTCATACTATAGTATGTTGACATTTTTTGCAAAAAAAGTCAAACTATAGTATGTCGAAATTTTTTGCAAAAAAAGTCATAGTATAGTATGTCGAAATTTTTTGCAATAAAAGTAATAGTATAGTATGTTGAAATTTTTTGCGGAAAAAAAGTCATACTATAGTATGTCGAAATGTTTTGCAAAACAATTCATAATATAATATGTCGAAAATTTTTGCAAAAAAATTCATACTATAGTATGTCGAAATTTTTTGCAAAAAGAAAGTCATACTATATGGTATGTCGAAATTTTTGGCAAAAAAATGTCATAGTATAGTATGTTGAAATTTTTTGCTAAAAAAGTCATAGTATAGTATGTCAAAATTTGTTGCGGAATAGAAGTCATACTATAGTATGTTGACATTTTTTTCAAAAAAAGTCAAACTATAGTATGTCGAAATTTTTTGCAAAAAAAGTCATAGTATAGTATGTCGAAATTTTTTGCAATAAAAGCAATAGTATAGTATGTCGAAATTTTTTGCGGAAAAAAAGTCATACTATAGTATGTCGAAATTTTGCAAAAAAGGTCATACTATAGTATGTTGACATTTTTTGCAGAAAAAGTCATGCTATAGTATGTCGAAATGTTTTGCAAAAAAGGCATACTATAGAATGTCGAAAAATTTCATGAAAAAAACGTCATAGTATAGTATGTCGAAATTTTTTGCGAAAAAAAAGTCATACTACAGTATGTCGAAATTTTTTGAAAAAAAAGTCATACTATAGTATGTCGAAAAATTTCATGAAAAAAACCTGTGTAGTATGTTGAAATTTTTTGCAGAAAAAATCATACTATAGTATGTCGAAATTTTTTGCAAAAAATGTCAAACTATAGTA